>CANSGD010000196.1:0-655934 GCA_947645195.1 Patellifolia procumbens
ACCTCTTTCACTGTAGCGTAATCCCCAGATCCCATCTTAGAATGAAGTTTAGGGTTCAGTTTCTCTTCAAATTTCTCTTCTTGCCCTCTCCTGCTCATCAGGAACTAGCCCCTTGGCAAAGCGAGCTAACTCCTGAAACTTCACATAAAACTCATGGACACTCATATCTCCCTACTGGAGATCATTGAACTCTTCCCTCTTTTTCTTCCTCATATGGGCTTGGGGGAAGAACTCACGAATCGCCTTTCTGAACTCAGTCCAGCCAAATTCCCTCTCCTCCATAAACTCTTCTCCTCCTCATCTACAGTCACCTTAGTAGTCAGATCAAATTTATTGTGAGTCCACCAAATATCAGCATCCTCAACCAGGTAGGATGCAGCAGAATTAACTCTCATCTGGTCAAGGACTTGGAGAGTAGTAAAGATCTTGTCAATGACTCGAATCCAGTTCTCCATCTTGGTGGGATCACCTTTGCCATCAAATGTAGACGGTTTACTTATGAAATTATAGCATGAGAACTAGCATTACTAGAAATAGGAGCAACGGGAGTAGCAAGAGCAGCAGCCTGGGCTGCAGCAAGCTTCTCCATAGCTTCAGTCAAGGCTCGGTTGGATTGAGCCATCTCGCGTATCATACAACTCGAACCTGAGCTTCTACTACATACGTGTCGATTCATCGTTCTAGCATCGGAATAAAAACAAAGATAAACCAATGTTGATTCACCCTTACTAATCAATAATTAACAATTAACAAAACAAGCTCAAATAGTTAACACTAATTATGTTTAAATCTCCATCAAATCAAACAATAGAATGAAAAGAGAAGCATAAACATTAACACATAAAATATAAAAAATTCCTTGCCTCCCAAAATCTCATCCTCGCAGCGGCTTTTTCTGCTTTTAACAAATTTATTAACCTACTCTTATTTAAGGTCATTTTAGAGTCTTAATAACCTGGCTCTGATACCAACTGTAACACCCCTGAAATTCCTCTACTTTGAAAATGTAATATAATAAATAATTTAAGGAAACACCAAAGGCGCTACACCGCGATAATTAATAATAATCACCGCAAGGCAAAAGGTTTTAACTGAAAAATAATTAGTCAAATAGGTTTAAATAATTAAACTAACTAGAATCTATATTATTATTACAGACTGAAATAAAATACTAAAGTCAAATGAATAACAGCGAAAGTCTTATTAAACCTACTAACGCTTAACTAATCCATCGCACTCTTTAGCCCAACCTTCGAGCTACCCACCTTCAAGTCCCTAAACATTGAACATTATAGTATCAGCCAAAAGGCTGAGCAAGATTTCATACTTGTACTAAAACAAAAATATCTAATGTGCAAGAAGATATATGAATATCTTACAAATTCATTTACAACCTGTACAAATTAAATATATAAAATAAATAAACTTTCCAACAAATCTCAACTTTCAATCCTTCTGTCTTTCTGAAACAATTCTTTAAATACATTTAAAAATGTAACTGTTTCAAACACAGCTGGTACTTACCCATAGGAAGTATTAAAAGTCCAATGAGCCTAGCTAGGCTCACGAGACAGGTAAACACCAAAGCCCCTAGTATGCATACCCCTAACTTGTAATAATGAACCAAGAAGGAAGACAAATGGCAAGTGTATTGATCAACATACACCCAACTACTAAATAATGGTTGAGACAAAAAACTCAACCTACTTCCAAACTTACGAAGCAATACCGCACAGGCAACCCCACAAAAACATTCTTATAAAACATGCTAAAACATAATTAAGTAAACATAGAAACATTCTAATTTACTCAAAACCTGTAGCAATGAGGAACATCCTCCTTTTAAATCTCAACTTGGCATATGAGGAACTTCCTCCCTTTTGAATCTCATAAATAAATCTCATTTTTCTTTCACAATAAATATCGTCAAAACGATTTAAATCTCATTATATAAACATTGTAAAACCTTTTAAATCTCAATATATAAATAATGTAAAACTCTTTTTAAAATCTCAATATATAACCACAAAAAACCTTTTAAAACTCAATATAAACTTTCAACCAATATCATCCAATTCTCAAAATAATCTGTATAAGTCTTAGTAAGAAATCTTACCTTTTCAGCAACCACAATCAACCAAATTCTATCTCAAGTCAATAAGGTTCTTCTACGAACCCACAATTGGGTTAATAGAGTATTGGAATGTAGAAGAGTATAAAAAGACCTAAAATTAACTTCCTTTGATCTAAGATTCGACCTTAAACACACAAACAAAATCCCTTTTGTCTCGCTCCAAATTCTTGAATCACCCCTCAAGATTAAAGATGGTTGATGGTGTAATATTTGTGTATAATAATGGATTAAAAATTTTGGTGGTTTCACCGAGCTGACAAATTGTGAAGCAAGGGAGGAATTAAGGTGATGATATAGTGGAAGGCGTCGAAGAAAAAGTTGGCCGTGGTTTGTTAACCTGGTAAGTTTTGGCTTTGGTTTTCCTTAACCTTTTGTTTTTCCTTTTTTGGTCTTTGCTTTTATAGTTTAGTTTAACTAAACCAATGGGTAATGGGTATTAAACCTAATCCAACTACATATAGGTTTTGGGCTATTTCTAAGATCACAGTCAAAGTAGGGAAGAAAATAATTTAACAAA
Source organism: Patellifolia procumbens (assembly GCA_947645195.1). Classification (NCBI taxonomy): domain Eukaryota; kingdom Viridiplantae; phylum Streptophyta; class Magnoliopsida; order Caryophyllales; family Amaranthaceae; genus Patellifolia; species Patellifolia procumbens. Next base: position 2,652 of record CANSGD010000196.1, read on the forward strand.
AGACTAATTTAAATTATTTTTATAAAATAATTTAATAAATATATTTACCAACACTATATAAAAAATACGGGGTGTTACAACAAAGGTTCAATTAAATGTTTATGAATATTAGTTATTTAAACAATTTTGAACAACTATAAATACTATATTTAAAAGTATAAAACCCCATATTGAATAAATAAATAACCAAGATCCCCTCCCACTATAATTAAACGGACTTTGAACTTCTGTTAATATGTAGTGGTGAGGTAAGTAAACCATTTTTACTAATTTTTAACATTTTATAATTCTTGGTAGACAGGTTAACAACTCTTTTTTTATGTCCTATCTCATAGCTTCAAAACTCAAAAATGTTTTGATAGTTTTGTTAAGTTAAACCAAATATTAACATGTAAGTTTCGAAAACCTACCATATTATCCCAGGAATAGTGAGTAACACCCTGCTTTGGCATAATCTATTACTCATATTCTAAGCCTTTATAGGTGTTGTTTGGAAAGCAATTAACTCAATGTTACCTTTGGGGACTTAAGTTTATCATGTTGGTTAATTTAAAAGTGAACACATTTCATATATCACCACACATAAACATAAGCGAGCATTTTAATAAAATTAAACGCAAGTGCAATCAGATATATATTCAAACGTGATCCTAATATGGCCCCTAAACCGGTCTAATCTTCATGAATCCTCCCTTGGAACTTTCTTGGATATCCATCCTTAATTCTCCATGGAACTTTAATCTTGATCATCAATCATTCAGACTATTCTAAGCAAATAATTTAAATTACAAAAATACAAACGATTCGCGCAGATCGTATTTTAATTACAAAAATACATAACGATATGCAGATCGTATTTTCTATCCTAGTTAGGGCCATACCAGTCACACTCATGAAAATATAATATCAAGAATATTATAATATACATCTAAGCAAAATTATAATATCATCATATTATAAAAGACATCCACGTAATATAATATTAAACCTATTATATTCATCCACCAAAGAAATATAATATCAACATATCATAAATCAAAATTTATTTACTCCATTAAAGTTTAATGGGTAAATGACGAATCTTTCCATAATAATAAAACTTAACAACTTTAAGTTAAGAATTACTCCTCCGTAACGGTTTAATAGCAACAATTGGTTTTGCACGCATTTTACGAAAGAGATTTGAGGATGTAAATGGATAAATTAATCAAAAATATTTTCAAGATTAGTAACCTCTAATCTCATTCTTGATTGTGTTAAAACCATTTTGATTAATTTGTTCATTTACACCTTTAAATCGCTTCCTTAAAATGAGTGCAAAACCAATTGTTGCCGTTAAACTATTATGGAGGGAGTATTTAGGAAACATTAATCGAATTACTAATAACTTTCCTAACATTAGCCAACTTAACAACTTTAAGAAAGACTAATAAAGGAACTTTTTATTATTTTAATTCAATTAAAATTTAAATATAAAATTAATCAACATTAATAATTAATTTGAATCATTAGATTAAATAAATAAAGCCTTGGCATTGAAAAAAATAATAATCATAACATGCCAGCCCAACCAAGATCACGGTCTGCAAAAAGACCCGGATCAAGCCCAACACTTATTTTGGGTGTAACCAAAAAAAGAGTGTACGGCTAAACAAAGCCCGTATTTATCAGCTCACAGCCCGTATATGTATGAATATGTGGTAGAAATGTCTATATTACTCCCTCTCCCTTTACTCACTTTATACCCTTTCAAAAAAATCAATTTTTTAAAAAAATTGATTTTCACGGAACAGTATAAGGGCTACTGTAATACTTCAAACGCCGTAACCGACCTCCCTCGCCCGAACCCCTTGACCACCAACAACACTTTGCCTCGTCAACTTCGCCAGAAAAGCAACGAATATGCCCAGCGCTCAGTCGGGAAAGTCAAAACCAACAACGACTATGCCCAGATATAGCAGCAACGAAGGATGTCGCGATCTGCAGCCACCAAGATGGCCGGAGACACGATGAATCTGGCCGGAAACGTACGAACTCCCACGCAACCACTTTGCACCGTCACCATGCCGGGAAACCAAGCCAAGATGCCTAAAATTTTCGAACTATATTTCAATTATTATGGGTTCACTCGAATCAATTTTGAGCAAGTTTTAGGCGAATTGAAGCATAAAATCCTATGTTTTATTTTTCAAATTCATCAGTTCAAACTCTTTAAACAAATTAAAGTGTTAAATCCCCATTTAACACTCAATCAAATCGATTTGGGCGGGAAATTAGGGATTTTAAGAAATTTCAAAATCAAAACCAAAATATCAATTAAGTACTTGAAACTATAGTTCGAATCATGATAATCTGGATTTTGGATGCAATTTCGAACAAAATTATCCTCAAATTCACGATTTTGAAGCAAAATTTTGACCCAAAACCCTTGAAACCGAAGAATGTAATTTCCCCCAAAAAATTGGCCTTTTTTCTTTTAATTTAAAATTCTGGGCAAAATATGTATCATATACATTAAAAAATTTATATAATCCAATCAATTAAAATCATAATTTTAATTATGCAAATTAACTCATGTTCAAATTCTCCCCTAATTGAATAAAAATAAATTTTTTTGCATCATGAACACATTAACATATGCATTAGGCTACTCTGATACCACTGTAGGAACACAGAGATATGTAAAGCGGAATTTCAAGAAACTACTTTCCTAACATCTATAATAAGATCACATGCATAGATTAATATATATATCAATAATTAGGTTTAGATAAACAACCTTTGAAGCACAACTTTAGCAGGTAAGCGGGAATAAATACTCCAAAGTATAATCAACGATCCAAACACTGTTAGAGATCTAGGACTTCAATTGTAGTCCCTCTACTTGGTCCACGAACACTGATTAAAACTCCCATGTCTACTAGAACGGAAGAGGATGAACAATTTTCCTCTTTACTTTTAAGGGATGTGGTGCCAAAACTCTAGTAGAGATAAGGAATTCTTTTCTCTCAATCATATAGTAAAGTTACTGTTAACTTTTTATTCGCTTTTTTTCTTCTCCTATATATCCATATATATATAGGAAAAAATAATAACTCCTAATCCATCTTGAAGTAGGAAACCCCAATTCTCCTTAGATTAGGTTAACTTGAGAAAAACTCTAATCCTACTAGTTGTCCCGTCCACTATAGGCCCAACTTGGGCTTTAAATCTCTTTTAATCAGTGTTACAAAGTGTGACCTCATATGATTAATTATTCTAGTTGTAGGTCCAATCGTATTGGCCTACTAATCGATATTTATTCTCGAGCAAGTAAATACGATTACTAAAAGAATTAACTTATAATTTCTATAATTTTATTCCTATTTATATTTAGTAATTGCGGAAATTGTCAAGGACATATTGCTCCCCAAGTAAGCACTCCTCACTCCACTTATTACTGTTATACGTTGTGTATCAGTTAGTTGGTTGGTGGTTTGTTTATTATTTCCCCAATATTAATTAATTCAATTAGTTTAATTAATCCCCAAGCAAACATTTATCACGTAATTTTAATGCTACAAGTTTTATGTTAAGTAATGGGTTAGTGGATATATTAATTCTCAAGTAATTAATTTAACAAATGGAATTAATAAATAATTGAAGAGAAAGTATATAATTATTCATTACATATATTATCCCCTATGATAATGGCATGCGTCTGTCTAGCATACTCTTGCCAGCTAGGCAGAGGTCTGGTGTCAGAAATTCCATTTTGTTAAGTTTGAAAGTTTGATTTACCTTCTAAATAATTTGAGATAGTTCAGAAATGACCTGAAATTAGAAGTATTTGGCTAAAAGTAGAGTATTGAAAAGTTTATTTAGTTACCAAATGAATTTATGGGGTTTCAAAATGATCTCTTAAATAGAATGATTAGAGTTCAATGCCAACAAGTTTGTCTCTTTATAGTTTTTGCTCCTCGATGAACCTAGGCGCCGAGTTGAAGCGAGACACAAAATGATGGCGGAATGGAGGCTTGAATCTTAATTGTGAAGTTTAGAGCTCTTGGTCTTGAATGTTTTGATGTTGATTTTGGTAAAAGCTATATTTAATATCTTTGTCTTTAAGTTTCAAGGACGATACTTTTTATGAGGGTGGTATATTGTAATACCCCTTTTTTAAAGCGCATTTTATTAATTATGAATTAAGATTATATCTCAACCATATTTTAATATGTCTCGTGTTTTTAGTTAGAAGAAATATGAATTTGATTACTGGAAAGCTAATTATATTTATTCAAGTAACTATATGGTAATATTTAATGGAATTTCTTTGTGAAAACTGTGTATAGTTCTTTTAATGAGTTTGAGTTATTATTATTTTGATATGGAATCTTTTTAATTGTTAAATTCTAAATATATACTTGTGTTTAAAAGTGGAAATTAAGGTAAATTGGTAAAAGTAGATATATGAGGTGGGAATTAGATTAAGAAGGAAAAAAAGAGAAAGAAATAAAAGAAAACAAAAGGGGAAAGATGACGAATTATGTGGTTTTCTTCAGCAAAAGGAAAACAGAGAACAGAGAAAGAGAGATGGTAGGAGGAAAGGGGAAGGGGGAGTTCGAAGGAGAGAGAGAAGAGAAAGTGGAGGATGGCGGGCTCTGGCGAGCCATTCACAGCGTCGGAGCAGATGCACATATGCACAAGAAGGAAGAGAGAAAGAAGGCTCACGAAGAGGAGGGAGTAAGAGCATGTTTTGGTTCGTTTGGGGGCGTTTAGTGCGCGTTTTATGATCAAATTTCCAAACTATCTTCATTTGTAGTCTTCCATAGTAGTGGGATGTTGAATTCATACTAAAATTTTAGTTTTCTTTAAGCTTATGAAGTTAGGGTTTATGTATTGAAATTGAATAGGAGTTTTTGATTTGAAGTTTTTGTGTATGAATTGATTGAGTAGGAGGTTTAATTAGGTGTTTAATAGTTCGTTTATATTACTAGTTTGATTATAAAACTTGTTATTGTGAGTTAGAATGGATGGAAGTTAGTTGTAATTCGTAAGAAATTACTGTCGGTTTTGTAAATTGTGTTCTTGCACAGCAAAAGTTGTTCATATCGAAATTTCACTCAAGATAGGATCAAGCAACGTGTGATTTAGACTTCATAGAAAGAAGTTATGCTCATTTTAATTTTCTGCCAATATTTCATATTTTATATAGTCGATTTTAAAATTCTACCATTGTTTTGTAATTAATTTTTGAGTATTAAAGTATATAATATGAATGTTAGATGTTTTTATCTAAAGTAAGGTGATTAGAATTAGTTTGGTAAAGGGTTTTATCTAGAAGTTTAAATGGAAATTCAAGTTAGAATAATGAAAGTCATTTATATGATTTATGATATGTTTGTTTACATGATTTATATGGAATTAGAAGAAGTCGGTTATTTCTAAAACTAGATTTGGTTAAAGTTCATATTCAGACCTTTTACAGTTACGGGAAAAGTTCAAAGAGATAAGATTTCTTACTCAAATATTTTATAGTTTACAAGCAAAGTATTAAAAGTTGAGATTTTGGTTTGAAAGGGAGGATGTTCCTCCAAAGATCGAAAGTTTAGTTTCCAAAGGAACGTTTGTAGTTTAGAGGAAGTATTTTTAAAAGGTTTTTATCTCGGTTTTGTTGAGAATGGATTGAATGGGAGGATGTTCCTCCAAATATAGAAAGTTTCATTTTCGAACTGCAATTAAAGGAAAGATTATAGAAAGATATTTCAAATAGTTTTATGTTTTGAAAGTTAATGAGATTGCCTATGTGGTATATCCAAGAATACTTTTGTGTTTCCAAAGTTGTGGGGGATTACCTAAGCGGTATATCAAGGAATTGGAACTTCGTCGGGTTTGTCTCGACATTACAGATACATAATAGAATATTTGTGGGGTACCTTGATCAGTACCTCGGACTTAGATCTTCTGTTGCGGTTTGGCCGTATGTAGGTTGTGCACATTAGGGGTCTTTATCTAGCTATCCAGAGGGCCTAGCTATTCCAAATAAAGGAAAGTTCGTTCCATTCCCTAGGTTTATGACTCTTTCTTCGTGAAAGAAAAAAGGAAAGGAAAGAAAAGATTTGTTTTGAAAAAGGAAAAAGAAAAGAATTTGATTTAAAGAAGGAAATAGAAAGGATTCGATTTAGAAACAGAAAAGAACTGATTTGTTTTACAAAAGAAATACCGAAGGTTTTATAAAGTTTGTTATTTTACTTACATGTTTTGAAAGAAAATGATTTGTAGGATATGATTAATGTATCCTACCTGCATATATGTTTGGCTTTATGATATGAAATCTTGCTCATCCACTTTACTGATACTATGTGCCCGGTATATGCAGGTTTATGAAGGTAATGTATTATTGAAGAAGGTTCGATGTTGGAAGTTTATTGCATTAGTACATTATTTGTATTGCAGCGAGGACGATCGACTTGGTAATAGTATAGTTAATAGTTAAATTGCAATTCAATTAAAAGAGTTTTAGTTTGTTCAATTTAGACTAATAAGTGAAAGCGAGTCCTAAATTAAGTTTTCGGCGATCCGTATTACAAATGGAACTCTGCCGAATTTTCTTTAGAATTTTGAAAACAAATCGATTTCTTTAAAAGTTTAGGATCATTCACTTGATATAGTTTTTTAGAGTTTAGAGGTTTTAATATAGTCATTACAACCTAAAAGTTTTAATAACTCAAGGTTTTTGAGCTCCACAGTCGTGGTGAGTGTGATCGAATAGCCCAGATTAGGTTGTCCGCTGCATTTAGGTCTTAATTAGGTTGGTCGTAGATCCGAGTTGTTACAATCACTGCTATTTTCGATAAAAATAATTTGGTGCTACCTAATCATTGTAAAGAGGTAAACGGTTGTTGGGACCTTCACAAACTAGCGCTTTTCGGGAAGCACCCCGAATCTCTAACATGAAACGCTTTCCAACGATATATCACACGGCACAAGACGACTTCTAGTTTGTAAGATATGGTCTTGCAAGTTGACGATGTTTTGCAGGATGAAAACCCGCGCCCGCGGTTTATTCCGTACAACTTTAGTCGAATTACGCTTTATCTTTCGACGATTTTTGCCTCTTTTTTCTAGTTACTTTGTGAAATATAAAGGTATAAGGACTTAAGGGAATTATATTATTTCCAGTCTTATTTTCTATGATTAATAAATTCTAGATTAGAACTCTTTTTCTCTGAATTACTCAAGAACCCTAGTTTTGCTTTTTCCCCGGTTTACATTGAATTTTCAATAGAAGCTTTGATTTTGCAAGATTGGTTCTACAATTGCTATTCTTTCTCTTCTCTTATCATTTCTATTCAAGTCTTGATTATTAATTCATGTCTACTTATTTCATTATGAATACATTTTCCCTATTTATGATTGACTAGTCTATTTCTAGGGTTTAAGGGGATCCATGATCAATTATGAAGCGATGTCTATAAAGTATTGATTTTTGATGGTGTATGTTGATTCCTATTGAATGTTTTATTTCTATTCAATCTAATTTGGCCAGATTTGATTGTTATAGTGTTGCAATATTAGGTTATGCTCCGAGAGGTATAAAATTGATATTAAGGCTAGTTTTAATAGGTAGAGTTGGTATTAATAAATGTGAGAGTCTGTTAATATCATTCTATGGTTGTGATATCGCGTATTTATATAGACTTTTCTCCCTTATTTACAAGCTAATTTGTGCGTCATTGGAGCTCTTGGGAGCTATTTTGTGCTAACTATCGTATATAGTTGTGGTTTCGTGTTTTAGTGTTGAATTGCAGGTTTTAGGGAGTTTTCTCCTTATTCCCGAGCCATTTGGAAGCAACCACGGCTTCACGAGATGTTACGGGGCACGTAGGAAGGCTCACGAGTTTTATGGGTAGTTTAGGAGGTCCCAAGACCCCTAAACGTGAAGATTAGAGAGCCAAAGAGTCAAAAAGGAGGTTTCCGTATACTGATCGGGCAGAAATGGCCCGATCGGGCGAAGTATTTAAACTCCCCCAAGCTAAACCTTTGCTTGTCCTCAAGCAAACAGAATATGAACATGGAATAGATTGCCTCACCCCATAGACAAAAATTCATTCAAAGCTCAAAACATTTTCAAGACTAAGAATCGTTCAAGCAGGCATAATTCAAGTTTGGCTAATCAAATCCATCCAACCACCAATCATCCAAGCAATTTATCAAGTTTAAGCATCCACAAAGCATACAAGTCCTGAAAAGGCTCTCACAAGGGTGTCACTCCTCTCTATTTTGTGGCAGGCCAAGAATATGCCCGAACACTCACCAACCCGAACATAAGTACCCTTCCCACTCACACTCTCATGTGTTTAAGAAGGTTCAATGACGCTCATCCTAGTCAAATCGACTCAATTAGCAGAAATACTCTTTAACTTTGACAAACTGACTCGAAATCAATCAAATGAACAATGCAGACACAAGCTGAAGAGGACTTTATAGGGTTGTAATTGGGCTTAGGTGAGAGGTAGGGGATACTTTGGGTAATGTGGTGGAAAAACCAAGAAAGGGGGAGCATGAATCATTCAAACAAGGCCTAAGATGGCCTACACAACTCCCAACAACACCATAAAACCACGTAAAGTAACTCAACTCTCATAAATCAATGAAGAACTCAAAACTAACCCAATTTTCAAGCAATGAAGCGAATATTCCTTTATGAACGTACGTGAATGAAAGAACTTGAATTCTTTTGAATTTTCATTTCATTTTTCTTTCATTTTTCTGAACTTCATTCACGCAACTCTAAACTTGCTTTTTCTTTTCTTTTTCTCACTCTCGAACCACAGCAAATACACTTTTAAATTCCTCAAAAACCAAACTAAACCAACAAACCAATCTCAAACTCAACTCATACAAAAGCTCCCCCAAGCTAGGCTTGGAATAATATCAAGTGAAGGCTTTGGGCTCATAATAGGGGGTTTAAGTAACACGAAACAAGTCATTAGGCTCAGCGGGGCTAAGGAGGATAAAAGTATATCAAAAATTCACTCTGAAGCTCAAGAATAAGACAAAAGAACGCCTCTATCACAGCAAATGCTACAAGTCATCGAAAATCAGACAAGTACGAAGTCAAAGTCAAGATCAATCCACTAAAGAGGAACTAACACACAAGAATAGACTGGATAATAATATAAAAACCAATAGGCTACAAAGAGGCCTCACAGTCTAACCAATTCAGGTATGCAGCACAAAGTGGTCTAATATAATCCAAAAAATGCTCGAAATCATAGCAATCAAACATCAAATCATAGCCTCAAGATCACAAATGCCCAGCTATCCAGAAAACAAAGTCAAATCATATTCTAATAGAGCACAACAAGGGGCACAGGGAGGCAACTAGACCAGTCATGGGAACCATATTTTTTTTGAATTTTTCAGAATTTTTGAAAGCAGTAAATCTATCCTAGAAAGCAGTAAAAGAGATAGAGAATACAAACAGAACTCCTCCCCCAAGCTGAACTTGGCAGTGTCCTCAATGCCAAAAGGTGATAAGGACTATGCTAAGAGGAAAAATAATGTTAGTACCCTCACTCTCGCTCACAAAAAGGAAGAAAAATAAAAAGAAAAGGAAAAAGGGGAAGAAAAATACGAGTTGCCTCTCGTACAGCGCTGGTTTATAAAGGTCCCGCACGACCATAATCCTCCATCTCTCAAATAGGAGGGGCTTGGCAATGAGTGCCACCCTCATCAAACATCTTTCGCCTCCAAATGTTCTTGACAATGCCTCCAGATGGTGAGGCAACCTTAGGTGGAATTGGAGCTTTTTCCACACCTACTTCATCCAAAACCTCATCCCTGCAACAAGATTATTGAAGCATAGGTGCCTTAACAGCATTGGTTAGTTTAAACATCACTTTATCATCACCAACACTAAGAGTGAAAGACCCAGACTTAACATCAATTACAGCACCAGCAGTACACAAAAATGGCCTACCCAAGATAATAGGAATCTGGGCATCCTCATCCATATCTAATGCCACAAAATCAACAGGGATATAGAATTTCCCGACCCTAACAGGAACGTCCTCTAAAACACCTAGAGGGTATTTTATAGAACGATCCGCCATCTGTAGAGTGATTTGTGTGCATTTAAGTGCTCCCATGTTCAGTTTCTCAAAAACAGATAATGGCATAACAGAAACAGAAGCACCTAAATCACACAAAGCCTTGTCAATAAAAATCGGTCCAAGATGGCAGGGTATAGAAAAACTACCAGGATCTTTTAACTTTGGTGGGGCTTTATTTTGGATAAAAGCACTACACTCTTCAGTAAGAGCGACACGTTCTACCCCACCAAAGTCTCTTTTCTTAGTGATCATGTCTTTCAGAAATTTGGCATAAACAGGCACTTGGGTAATTAAATCTTTAAATGGAATCGTTACCTCAAGGTTCTTGACCATAGCCAAGAACTTACCAAACTGCTGATCGACCTTGGACTATTGCATCCTGTGAGGAAAAGGTAGCCTTGGTGTAAAAGGCGTTTCAGAAACCTTCTCCTTTTTCTTCCCTGTCTGTTCAGCTTCTGCAGACAAATCGACTTCAGACGTCGAAGTCTTCCTTTTTCCTTCCTCTACCACCCTCTTCTTCCCTGCAGTTGGGGTAACCTCATCAATAGGCACTGGAGGGGCATCATATGCAATGCACTACGAAGAGTGATGGCATTCACATGTTCTCACTGAACGGGCTGCCCTGGCAATTGTCCCTGCTGCCTCTGTGCATTAGATTCTGCCAACTGAGCAACTTGAGCCTCGAGAAGTTTGATATGCTTCTCTTGGTTCCTCCGTGCTTCCTCATGTGCCTTTTGCATAGACAATATCAGTTTCATCAGTTCAGAATTGCTAGGCTCTTGTGGGTTGTTTTGTGGAGGTGGGGTGTGGAAATTTTGTGGAGTTTGGAAGTTATTGGGATGATGGAAGTTTTGTGGTGGTGGTCTTTGGAAATTTTGTGGGGTTTGATGGTGTGAAGGTTTAGGGTAGTTTTGTGGAGGTGGAGGTTGATAGTTTTGTGGGTTTTGGTAGTTATGTGAAGGGGGAAAGGTTTGTGGCCTTTGTTGGAAGGCGTTGGCTTGCTCCATCTGAAGTTGACTGAACTGACACTCATGCCCAAAGTGACCCTGAACACCACATACCTCGCAGTAAGATGAGGTAATGGGTGCTACGGCAGACATAGCATTGATACTCAAAGGCGGAGGTGTCGAACTAGAAGACTTCATTAGCTGCTGAGTTAGTTGCGCCTTCTGAGATGTAAGCAATGAAATAGCGTCAACTTCAAATACCTTCTTAGTCAAACTCCTAGATGATGAATGGTCATTGGCTGCAAGATTTGATAGGAATTCATAACCCTCATCAACTGCCTTGTCTAAAAACACTCCTCCTGCTGACGAATCAATGATACACTTCGTCTGAGGCTGCAGACCATTGTAGAATGTCTGCGTCAAGAACCATTTGTCCATATTGTGGTGTGGACACTCTCTTTGTAGATCTCTAACCCTAGCCCACGCTTCCCGTAATGTTTCATCAGGCTCTTGGGAAAACGTGGCCAGTTTATTTCTGATTTCTGCTGTTTTTGTGGGTGGGTAATACTCTCTCAGAAATGCAGCAGAATTCTCACTCCATTCAGTTTCCTTCACATCGTTCAACCATTTCTGGGCTCTATCTCTCAGTGAAAACTCGAACAACATGACTTTGAGTTGATCTGGAGTGACGCCGGCATGTTTAACGGTTAGACAAAGTTGTTGAAACCGTTGCATATGATTTGCCGGATCTTCAGTAGGATGCCCACCAAACTGATTTTGCTGGACCATGCTGATGAGTCCAGGCTTAATCTCAAAATTTGCCGCGGCAATGGTGGGCATGGTAGGTCCAGTGGAGAGACCATCTGGGTTGGGCACCCCATATGACTTCAGTGATTTTGACATAACTGAACTCAAGGTGTCTGTTCCAGAGATGTTCAGCTGAATAGACTGCTTTTCTTTCTGCATTATGTTTCGGATCCGCCTGATTGTCCTAGTAAGATCGGGGTCCACTGGGATGGGGGAACCGTTCTTTGAGACCTGGGCATACAAAAGAAACAAAAAGCAGCAGTAAAACGTACCTCGATTGAAACAATGAAGTTCCAATGAGGTACAAAGAAGTAGACCAAATAATCAAATAAAAACTTAGAAAACTAGCCGTCTCCCGGCAACGGCGCCAAAATTTGATAGGTTTTAGTCGTGTCACCTAATCAAAAATAAACCTACGGTCCTCTAACTATGGTAGTCAATGGAAGCAGGGTCGAATCCACAGGGAGACAGAGTTTCTAAATTAATATTCAACCAATTCAGCTACTCTAGATGAAATCAGATAAGGATTAACTGAACTAATGAATAAACTACAGAAGACGGAATAAATCAAAGATTTAACTAAGGACTAAAAGTCTAGGGTATTAGGTTGGTCCACCATGCTTATACCAATCAAATAGGGTCAACTACTATCAAAACCTAAGTCAAGAGTCGGGAGATTAGAGCACGAGTTGAGCTATGGTTAAGATCAACGCTCATAGTTCAACATACGCCGCATGGTCACTAACGTAATCAGAACTACTGATGTGTCCTAGGCCTCTAGTTGTAAGACGGATCTGTGCAAACAACTATTAACCACAAGCAATCAATGAAATTGTACACTGACATTAATTACTCAATGAGAACAAACCACATCACAATCACCCTAATCAAGCCCTAGAAATTAATAGAAATCTAAATCACAATCATGGTATAAACATGGCTTTCCTATCTAACACCCTAGAAAAAGAACTACTCACTCATAATCGAATTAACGACAACAAAACTAATATGAAACCCTAACAATTGCGTCATGAATAATTGAATAAATAAACTAAGCAATCAAGAATAATAAAAGAGATTAGGGTAGGAAAGAGTACCAATTGACGGAAAGCAGGAACTTTTATTGAAATCGAAATATGTTTGATCACCCTTAATCTAATCTAAAGTGTTTGAATTAAACTAAGAACAATGAGGAATAACTAGAGTCTAAAGCAGTAAAAAGATGAATAAAAGATGTCTCTAAATAATGAGGAAAAAGGTTTTTATAATACCCCCTCAAGTTAATTAAAAACGGAAACAAAAAGCGAAATCCGCGTAAAAGGGTGCCAGATCCGATCGGGCCCGAGGACAGTACCTGATCGGGCGAGTGCAAAAAATCACCCACTTGGCTCCTGGGCCTTCGTAGCAGCAGCGCAGCAGCATTTGATTTTTACGGCCCACCCGATCGGGCCGTGGGCAGCCACCCGATCGGGCCACGCAACAAACGAGCCCAGCACACTCTCTTAAACAGCAGCAACAAATTAGGATGTAGCAGCGCCCAGCCCGATCGGGTCGACACACTATGCCCTATCTGGTCTGGTGCATTGACGCTCGCCCGATCTGATCGGGCACGCCTTGCCCGATCGGGTCCGCGACTTTCATACCCGATCATAAATACTTCGCCCGATCGGGCCATTTCTGCCGATCAGTGTACGGAAACCTCCTTTTTGACTCTTTGGCTCTCTAATCTTCACGTTTAGGGGTCTTGGGACCTCCTAAACTACCCATAAAACTCGTGAGCCTTCCTACGTGCCCCGTAACATCTCGTGAAGCCGTGGTTGCTTCCAAATGGCTCGGGAATAAGGAGAAAACTCCCTAAAACCTGCAATTCAACACTAAAACACGAAACCACAACTATATACGATAGTTAGCACAAAATAGCTCCCAAGAGCTCCAATGACGCACAAATTAGCTTGTAAATAAGGGAGAAAAGTCTATATAAATATGCGATATCAGGTTGATTTCGACTCGAGAGAGCAAATCAACTTATTTAACTGCATTTTTTATTATTGATTGTTGTCTTTCATCTCGAAATATTATTTATTGGTGAACATATGCGTTAGACTCTTTATTATTGATATTCTTGATATAGTTATAGTCTAGTTTAGTATAATTACCCACAACACTCGTTCCCTATAATCTAGATTTGACCGACAATTAGTAAATGAACACTTTTTCTCTGTGGATTCGACCCTACGTCCTTGACGACTATTTGTTAGAGGACTTTAGGATTACTTTTGATTAGGTGATACCACTTTATCCTGTCATTAATCAAGTTTTATGCTTACTTTTGATTGAAGTTTAATAAAAAAAATTAAATTTCAAAACATAAGTAACTAAATTTGATCTCAAACTATATAAAAAAATTATAGTTCACTAAATTTTACTAAAAAAATATTAAAATTATGCAACATGACTCGGGTATTACCCGAACGAACAGAAGGTAAAAGGTATACCTTGGTGTACGTAGTTCTACGTACACCAAATGAGTATGAGTTGGTGAAAATGAGTACGAAATAAAATGAGTATGAGTTGGCCAAAATGAGTACGAAGCAAAATGAGTATGCGTTGGTCAAAATGAGTACGAAGCAAAATGAGTATGAATATTCAAAATGAGTACGAAGTCAAATGAGTATGAATAAGCAAAATCAGTACGAAGCCAAATGAGTATGAATATTCCAAACGAGTACGAATTACCTAAATGAGTATGAAGTCAAATAAGTATGAGTTAGTCAAATGAGAATTTTTCAAATGAGTATGAGGTTTTCTTCTTCTCAAACCTAGATTCCTATTTCAATCAATCTATACAGTATCCAAATCAGTATAAGTTTTTCAAATGAGTACGCGTTACCTAAATGAGGATAAAGTCAAATAAGTAGCCAAATGAATATGAATTTGTCAAATGAGTATGAGCTGGGTTGGATTTTTTTATTTAATTTTTTAATTATGATATTTCTTGATTTATAAAATTAGCATTCTCATTTAAGTTTATGTACCATTGATTAAACATACTTAAATGCTTATAAATGAGTATGAAAATGTCCAAATGAGTATGAATGTTCTTCAAATAAGTATGAGTTTTCAAATGAGTATGTGTTGAGTTGGGGTTTTATTTAATTCTCTAATTAGGATATCTCTTGATATAAAAAATAAGCTTACTTAAATGAAAAAAGTGCAATTTAGGTTGGAGAGAAGTGTTGAACCTTCGACCTCCCATAAGCTGAGAAGCGCCCCCTGCCCACTGAGGTAAATCTTCTTTTGTGATAATATCTGGGCGCACAAATTATATTCTAATACCTAGGTCTACCTACCGCAAGATACACCCAGGTGTACACAATAATCTGCGCCGAACGAAAAACTAGTTTCAATTGTAAAAGAAGTGCAGATTTCATTATGAGATAGATAGTAAGGCAATATACACGAAATATTTCTTTAGTGGTTTAGACAAGGTACTAGTTTGGTTGCATGGAAAAACTACTAGTTATTTATTAATAGTTTCTAGGAATTTGGTGTTTGTTTTGAGATAACAAGATACTCTTTCCATTCTTTAACTAGTGTTTAAACCCAGACGATGCTTTGGGTTTATCTGTACTTTAAGACAAATAAATTTGGAGTTGAAAGATATTAGTAAAAAGTTATACAAATTAGTAGTTTATTCATAAATACAATTAAAATATTGTAATTTAATTATTGCTTTTCATTGAAAACATATAATATCATTATTAGTATTCAAAAAAGACGCAACAGCAATTTAGTGGCGCAATGGTTAGAGCATACAATTTGCATCTTTTTATGAGAATAACGTTGATTAAATGTTGTTGAAAAGAAGATAGAGTGACACGTGGCGGATTGCAATCCGTGCTTACGCTTTTTAATATATATATATATAGATGTTAGTTATAATCATTATTTGCACTCATATTATGACAATATGAGAGAAATAGTGTTTTGTTGGTAAAGTAAGGAAAAGTAGATTAGAGAGATAGTGTTGTGTGGATAAAGTAAGAAAAAAATCAGTAGTAGCATCTTTTTTTTAATGGAAAAACGGGAAAGGTAAGATAAAGTGAGGTATGCTGGAGTAAAATATTACTAAAATATTACCTTAAGTGAGTGTGCGAGAGTGTAACAAAAATTGAACATCGTACAAATAAAAAAAAAGCATAACCAACAAGAAAGAACGGAGGAAATAGGATTATTAATAATATGTAGGTGGGCTAGAATTTTGACCTACGTTATCAAGAATGCTTTGGAGATTTTGGTTAGGGGAAGCGGTTGATTTAAAAATGAAAATGTTTAGTTATCCACAAACAAAAGGCCTAGTATTTTGTGGGTAGCAAGGGCTATTTTAAAGCCTATTTTAGATCAAAAATTATTAAAAAAGACGATCTAATTTTAATACAAAAGTAGATTTAGTGACCAAGTGGATTAAACTACTCACGGAAAGAAATCAAACTAGTTACTATTGGGCTAAATCTCTTTTTTAATTTTGGGTTTACCGTTGCCTAATTTTAATGTGAAAGTAAATGGTCTCTTACAAGACTAACTCATTTCAGATAATTACTTTTATTGTAACACTCTATTTATGTAGATGGAACCAAACTAAACTGAGCTGAACTAAACTGGGTGAAGTGAACTTATTTTGTCTGAACTAAACAAAACTGAATTAAATAGAATTTATATATAAATTAAAGTATATTTATAATAACAGCAAAATTATATTAATATAATCATTATTATTATATTAATAAAAAAGGAAATTCCCAATGGTGGCCCTTAGGTCTAAGGAATTCCCAGTGGCGGAAATTCCAAAAAAACTTTTCCATTGGTAGCCCTACTTTACAAATTATTCCCAAACATAACCTTAATGAAGAATATTCCGTTAAGCATCTTCCGTTAGTAAACAGTTAAGACGGTCACTCGCAAATAAAACGAGGTATTTTGGGTCGTTTTTGTCAATTTCGACCTCAAAATCAACTATTAAGAACTAAAACTTACCCACTAAAATCATCCCTTAAGGGCAAAAAACGACCCAAAGTGCCTCGTTTTACGTGCGGGTAACTACTTTAACTATTAACTAATATAATATGCTTTATTATTAATGAAATATTCTTCATTAAGGTTATGTTTGAGAATAATTTGTAAAGCAGGGTTACTAGTGGAAAGTTTTTTTGAAATTTACACCACTGAGAATTCTTAAACCTAAGGGCCACCATTGGGAATTTCCCTTAAAAAAATTAGTATTATTTTTATGATAACTATCAATACAAATTAAAAACAATGATCATTATTGTGATATTTATATCGATGATATATATATATATATAGGGAGTGGATCCGGTGAAAACCACTCCTTAGGCTGAAAACTGAAAACAATCAATATGAGCCGTTAGATTATAATCAACGGACATGATCTTGTCTTACCTACTTAGTGCAGCTACTCTATATTTTGTACAGACATTATTTTATCAGATGTCTCCGAAGGGACTTGTACAGACATTAATCTTCTCTGCTTATTTCTCCCCTCTTCCACTTTCTCTGTCCACTGCAGATTGAAATCGGAGGTACAAACCTTCTGGAATCCTTTTGCTTTTGAGATTTCTTTAACATTCATCTTGATTTTTGTTGATTATTTGTGTTAATTAGTTTCATAGTAGCGAGCCTGTGTAAATTATCTTTGATGAAGGTTAATTGTTGATCTTTTTAGTCTTTCGAAGATCGACGATGGAAATGGATCTAAAAGCTAAGGAAATTGCTCTGTTCAACTTAATTCTGGTATGTGTTATGATTTTCTTCAGTTTTCGTGGTTAATATTCCTGATTTTCTACCTAATTTCTGGTTGTATATTTGTGAAATTCACTTTGGCTTCGTGTTCTGCCTTAGACAATTTTTTCGAGCCTTTTGAGCATAATTATAGATGTTTTTCTTTATTTAAGTGTATTTTGTCTGGATTTAATTAATTTTTGAAAAGTTGAAGAGTATAGCTTAAACAAGGATGGAGACAAGGCATTTTCTGTGCTTTTTCACTTTGAGCTTGGCACTGCACACTCTTGGTTTCCTTTATGGCGGTATATGTGTTGATCACTAGTGTTAGTTCAAACTATGAATGTGAGCAGATGGGAAGTACCAAACAACTTGAGTTTTATGAAATTATGAGCTAGATTTAACGACTTAACAACTTAGGGTTTAGGAATTTTGACGAAATTTGGTAAAAATGAGGTTGTAGGAAGACTTAGGTAGGTATCTATGGTGAATTCAGGTTTTGTTTTTGTTGGAAAAGCTTATAATAAACTGAAGAACAAATTGGTAATTAGAATGGGTACATAGAACAATAAAAGGGTTACATTTAGAAGAAATGGATGACCCAAATAATGATGGTGAGGCAGGAAGTTTGAAATCTTTGCCTGATAAATTCTGAACAAACTAGAAAATCTGAAGTAATTCTAACATAATAGTTCCCTCGATGCTTTGTTCCTCTATATCAGTCCCCATTCCATTTGATGGTTACTTTGGGAATCGATGTATGGCTTCACTAAAGGTGGAAGAAGGGCTACATTTAGATTGAAAAGTGTTACTTTAGGAGAATATAGGGTACATTTAGTTTGAAAAGGTAGAATGTTAAGGATTTTTAAATATGCCAATCTTCTGTACTTTGTTGTTTATTTGTTTTTGCATAGCTCTGTTTCATTTCTTGATTTTCTCATAGTTTGGGCATTGAAGATCCATCTTGTTGAATCTCATCTTTGAGATAATATGTTATATTCAAATGAGTTTAAGTTGTTGAGCCTATTGCATACGCTCTGTTTTCCATGGTATGAGCTGCTTCTCACTCTTAGCCACGCACAACATGAAACTCCATAACACTCACCTATCAGTTTCTTCCTCTTCACAAAAATTCAGATAACAAAAGCCCAGCTACCAGGATCATTCATAGCTTTCCCAGACATGGAGGACATCAGAGACCAGATGCGAAAGACTGAATCAAGGGCATTTGGGGTCATAGCCAACAACTTAAGTGATCGAGAACATCAATGCATTGAAGATTACCAGAAAGCAACCAATAGCAATGCATATTTTGCCTTTAGTTTAGGGGAAGATATTGAATCGGATAATGGAGATGATTTCGAAGTTTAGGGGAAATGATTTCTATAAGTACTTAATAACATTGTGGATTTTACTGAAACTGTAAACTCCGAATCCATGAGAGCTTCTTTTGAAAATTCGACAGAAGATACTGCTTCAGCTCAGATTACAAGAGCGAGAAAATTAGCCGGAAAAGATGGTGATGTAACTTCTGCAGGAACCAGTGGCGATAGTGATGTTGCTTGCATAATCTGGTTAGCTATCTCCGGCGCTCTAAGGAAATAGCAGTTTCTTAGGAGCATCCTTAAATGTAATCCATTTACGTATTATTGTTGTAATCCATTTCACTCAATGCGTTATGTTAACCCTTTTCTCTTTAAATGTATCCCTTTTTCCTAAAATGTAACCCCTTATCTGTTAAATGTGAACTGATCAGGTTACTTTGAGGTGCACATTGCATCAATGTTATAGGAAACAGATTGGGTTTCCTCCCAAAATTGTGATTGCATCAATGTTATAGGTAACAGTATACTAGTCAATATTGGACTTTGGATCTGTAATAAACATGTTTTCATTGATAGGAAGTGTATATAGTTGTCTTTCAATCACACAGAACAGGATTTTCCTATAATGTACCATTTATTATTACTCATTTGTCTCCTCCTTTCTTATTAAAAACCTATTAGCTCAATCGGCAGAGCATCGTGCAATCGCACAAAGATGTAGGTTCGAATCCTACATAGGTTAAATAATGATATTGATTTATATTTAAAGTTACCCTATTTTTAATCAAATATGACACTTTCAAAATTAACTGTATGTTTTTTCTATTAAGTGTAATGTTTTCTAAAATTAATGCAAGTTTTTTTTATAGCTTGTAACCCTCTATATAGTACCAAATCCCTAGTTTGAAATTTGTAAGCTTAATTCCTGTAAAGCAAAAAGCTTTAAATGCCTAGTAAACTCTTATGACCTCAATTTTAAGAGGACTTAAGTTTAAAAGGGATACATTTAAGAACGTAAGGGGTACATTAAGTTTAAAAGGGATACATTTGTGAATTATATACACTTGTGTAGGGACAATAGTTGATAATTAGAAACAGGAGGTAACATTATACAGTCAAACCAAGGGGCCTGAGATCCCAAACTAGCAGGTGGTTATCTATACCCCTGTTATTGGCGGACATTTTCTGCGCAGTAGAGGAACTGGAAGGTTTGAGCATTTCTCTTAACTAGTGCATGTATGCCTTATATTCTAGAGTGGCAACTTGTTTCAAAGCTATAGCAAGAGCAGCAATGTGATTATGGTGCGGACCACCCTGTAAAGCAGGGAAGATGGCAACATTTATCTTATCCTCATAGTCATATAGCAGCACAGTAGCAGCAACACGGCAGCAGCAACATATCAAACCATCGGTATAAGGATGTCATACATCAGTACTAAAACTTCAGATCATTAAGATTGTCAAGCATAGAAGGCTAACAAAGCAAATTACATTAGAAAGCAGAAATGGGTAGAGCTTAGGCTCCCTCTTCGCCCATACTTCAGCAAAGTTACCCCTTTCTTTAATGCAGTAATTGCCTGAAAATGGTTCTTTGCTCCTGTGCGCAATTTATATTGAACTTGTTCCCCATGGATCCTACACGTCCTCGCTTCAACATGGTTGCTTCTGCTCTACCCTCTCACTCTCTCTTTCCTTTTGTCTCTGAAATGATCGAGGTTTATGAACCACTTTGTCAAGAAAGCACAAGAAGGTATCAGTAATCCTCAGATATAATCTCATAATATGTTGCTTTATTATATTTTCAATTGACAACAATAAACAAAATAGTAACCTTAATTCCAGCAACAAAACTTATTTTAGAACAGCTAAAGTATTCGGATATAAAAACAGTACATTTAGAATAAATAGAGGTACACAAAACCCATATAGGATTCGAACCTACACCATTTGTGCAAAAGCACAATGCTCTTCCGATTGAGCTAATGGGTTTGAAAAGAGTTGGAAGTAACCATCATTGCATTGAATTAGTAGAATATGTAGACCCATTGTTACGCAATAATCACTAAACGAATAAGAAACATAGCATTTTGTGATTCTATGTATTAAAAGGGGATATTGTACAAGTAAAAAGGGTACTTTTAGAATTAAAAAGGATACTTGGTAACTTTAATTACAATGAAAGTCTAATTATTAAAAAATTGGCCTCATTTTATTTTAGCTAAAAAAATAGTACAGGAAGCTTAACTATTAAAGTTTCTTATCGATTGTTTGAATAGCAAATACCGGATGTGGCCAACTGTAGCATGCTCAGAGCACTCTGACGCACTGCTGATGTCGACTTGCTGCTGCTATGTGTCGACTTGCTGCTGCTGATGTCGACTTGCTGCTGTTGTGTGTCGACTTGCTGCTCTGCTGCTGTGTGTCGGCTTGTTGCTGCTGCTGTGTGTCGACTTGTTGCTCTGCTGCTGTGTGTCGACTTGTTGCTGCTGCTGTGTGTCGACTTGCTACTGCAGCTGTCGACTTCTGCACCAAGTGTAAATGCTAGTAAGTATTCTGCACCAAGTGTTTCAGGTATCTATCATACAACACACTGATCCATTGTCAAATCTGGATCAAGTAATATCCTATCTGCAACATCCACAAACTAATAAACGTGTTAGATTCAAGTTAGGGGCTACGACCAAGTTAAAAGGGGGTACGCCAAAGTAGATGAAGGGTATTGTGCTAAGTGTAAAGTGTGCAACAACTAGTGTGAAATAATTAAAATGGGTCTCTACAAATGTAAAGGAGTAGATATCTGATAACATACTATCCATTATATACTCCCTTTAACTTCTCATTTATCTTTTTCAAAGCTAAACTTAGTTTACTTATTTTTCAGGTAACATGAGAAATATATTTTTGAGGAACAGATAATATTAATAAGCTAGCCAAGAGAAGCATCAAAGCAGTTAACATGACAACTGATAGCATCAAAACAGGATTGTGTCTACCAAGTAAAAATAGCAGGGTAGTTTGGGGAAAAAGTAAGGGGAGTTGGAAAACAACCCCAGGGGGATATAGGTTTAATAGGCCAGACCTTGTAGAAAAGCACGCTCGGTGAAGGAGACCATGTTTCTCTTAGCATTGTGTCCATATATTGGATCCCTAAATCTCAACTTAAAGGGACAAGTGTAGAAATAGAAGTGAAAACCACATCAATATTCCCATTCATTTTCAATTCTCCTAGTTTGTTACTCAATTTATTGAAATTCAGCCTACCATAACTTAACTTTAGCATCAAGGTCCTTTGTAATTGTTGATCTATATTACCTCCTCCTACTTGCACATATGCCTACCTCCAACTGCAGCAACAACTAGCTTATCGAAAATGATCTAGTGTAATATAAAGATGTCCAGTCATAAGTACAATGCTGAGAAAAAGAAACAGAAAAATTGGTGGACCTATTGATTTTTCATTCATCATCAACCAACCAACTGAGATAAGTCTGTGAAGTTGTTGCCTTACACAACTACCATGATCAGGGTAGTGAATAGATAAGATAGAACCTGTAGATTACTGATTGACAAGCTAGCAGCATAATGGAAATGTGAGCTATAAAGTTTCTACTAAAGAAAGTGATATGCAAATACAAAAACACAGTATACATTAGATGTTTCATTGTTGAACCACATTGTCATCAATTTTTGCACTTTATCAAGTTAAGACATACCTGCGCAAGAACAGCAGCAGCAAATTGTAGACTTGGTTCCAAAGTCTCAGGGAGAACCTGAAATAAGAGTATTGGTAATATCGGTTCAGCGTAAACCTCAATTCTCTAACAAGATACTACAACATACAATTATTCTGGAAACCCTCAGAAGAAAAAGAAAAAACATACAACCACGCATTCGCGGTAACAGGCAATCAAACAACAAAAGGGGTACTAGCTGATAAAAAGGGGTACATTTAGTTACATACCCTACCACCTCAATTCTTATCTTTGCTAGTTTAGCTATCTCAGATATTTCCCCCTAAGTGTTTTTCTCAAAGTTGTGGGTGTAGTTGACGGACTGTGATCCTCTATCACTAAAGGGGATACATTAAAAAACATGGCATTTTTAAACAGGTATATTACAAAGTCAAATACACTCTAAACAAACCCGATCAAAATGGATACATATAGCTATGATTAAAAAAGAAGTACTTCGTTAAAAAAACACTTGGGCATTTATAAACAAGTATAGTAGATAGTCAACCTGTAGTAATTTAATTTTGTGAGCCAAAGATTGAAAAAAAGTATCACACATTTAGCTAGTCAAAGGAAATTGGGAATGAAAGAATGAAAATTACATGAACTACTGAAAATGAAAGAAAAAAACGATAAAACAACAAGGATCCTGAACAACAATTGAAACAATCATAAAAGAAGGGAAAAGAGAACAAAACGATAGAAAAACAGAGACAAGAAATTCAATAACATTTTAGCATAAAAACCACAGAAAATTATTCTACCTATATTCTTAACTATTAGGGTTTTGCAACAATTGTGGACAGGAAGATTTGTTCTCAACTAATGAAAAAGAATCGAGAATTTAAGAATGAATAGAGAAAAATAATGTTTTATACAATTACATCAACAAAAATTCATTAACGGTAAAAGAAGAACAAAATCATAATATAGAAGCATTTTTTTCAATCTGAAGTTGAAAATTAGGGTTTAAAGAAAAAACTGAATTGCAATTCGATTGAATTGTACCTAGCAAGTTGTAGATCGCAGCACAATACTTCAATTTTCGCAGGTGGTAGGCTAGCAGGAGAGAATTTCAGCTTCATTCCCTGTAAACAATCCCCCTTTTCACTGATTCACTTTCTCTCCTTAGGTAGGACCGTAGGAGGAAGTTCATTCCATCTTTTTTTTTCTGGGAAGTTATTTCGCTCCCGACTCCAGGCCTATATTTGCAAACCATTTATCAGCGGTCTAGATCTTAGCATCTGAAACTAACGGCTCAGATTCACGGTTTTCAGTTTTCAGCCAAAGCTTGATTTTCAGTGGATCCAGCCCCTATATATATATTAGTCTTATATGCACGCGATGCATGCAGCGAATTGGTTTCAACGTTAACGTATTGGATGATATAAGCAGGCTTATTCCTGTTTATCATATTCATTTAAAAAATAAAGATCTGGATACAAATGACTTAAGTTTTGATTATGATGAACATATGAAATAATAATAATCAACGACATTGTTTATGAAAATCTTTAATCAGCTTGGATTCTCTTGTATAGCCACATGCACTCTTCAGTCCAAATAAACTTTTAACACACAATTAACGGTGTAAGAATGCGACGGATTGAAATTTTCAATAGGGGCGCAACACAAACACGAAAGTTTGACTTTCCAATGTTGATAATTAATTTTCCAAGTCCATACAACCTTGAGGCTGCAATAAAAATTAATTAGTATGGATATTATTTGCATGAAACAATAAAATGAAACGTTTTTATTAAGTAAACCTTTTGTAGCAATCTTCAGACGTCAGCAGCCGACTGTTTTAATAAGAATTGTGCTTGGTCATTCATTAAAGTGATTTTTAAAGAGCCACTTTTGTCTACTATGTGGAGATGAAGGTTTAACCTGAAAAAAGAATAACTCTGAGTTACTCAAGTGTATATTGTTAGTATGCATAAAATAATAACATTGTAGTATAATTTAATTACCTTGGAAGAATTGTCGTGTTATTGAGATTGCAAGTTACAGATTCCTAATGCAAATAGGTTATTTTGAACATAAAGCCAAAGAATCACAATTATTTATTTAAAACTAAATTAAAAAATTACCATTAAAGCCTCTCCTCTATTATTTTGACCCTATGAATTATTTAATTTAATTAAATAATCAAATTACCATTAAAAATAAATTACATAAAGCCAAATTGGAGTGGAGTGAAAGCCATAAAAGAGATGATAAGATCTGGGAGTTTATCCCCTCAAAAAAAGATCAGGGATTTTACTTTGAAGTAATTAAACTATTTTCCATCTTCAAAATTCCACTCTTCCTCCTCTTCTTTCTTCAATTAACATCCAAATAAACGCCTAACAAACAGCCTTAAGGCCATAGCCATACAATTCTCTGATATCGTTTCTACACTTTTACTTCCTTCATACCAATTTAAGTACAACAAACATGTAAGTGTTATCTTTGAAAGTCAATGGTTTTGATGTTCACCTTTCTACTGCTAAGATTTATGGAAAGGGAAGCAAAGAAGATTTATGGAAAGGGAAGCAAAGTTGTTTCAGATTAATGAAAACAACAGCCTAGATGCTTCTTCTGCATCCTTTTAGGTTATTAATTTGCTTTTGATTTTTCCAGATTGATACTCTAAATATTACATTCTTCTAGCTCCAAGATTTGATATGGAAACACAGAGACTTTAGAGACATTATTTACAAAATTAAAACTTTCGGCCGACTTGTTTATTAATCAAGGAAAGTATTTTTGCTAAACTATTACTCAATAGGGACTTTATGTAATTGGTAAACACATGAAATATAGTAATTTTGTAAGAATTTAAGCAAAATAGGGTTCAATTTACCTGGACCGTGTTGTTTATGCTTCACTCGGTTTGTCGATATGATATTGGGTAATAAAGTGTTTAACAAAGGATCCATACATTAAATTATATAAGTACGATCTCTTTTATGATCATAAATATAAAACAGAAACTGTATTAATAATATGCTTGAATTTGTATAATACCTGATGTTGATATGAGTTATTAATGAAATCTGTTGCTGCACTATATGATAGGCAATGGAAGGAAGTTGTGAAGAGATTTTTTGACTGATGAGGAAGAGACGTGAAGAAGGAAGCAGTAGGAAGTTGTGAAGAGATATTCTGACGTAAAAAAGAAGCAGAAGAGCATTTAGTAAAGGAATTTGTTATGTGAATGAAAGTTCCTTAATTGTAGGAGTTTGTGGGTGTTCTTGTTAGTAGTGGTGAAAGTGGGGGAGGTTCAATTTCTGATTTTCCTGTTTTTACGTGGTATTACTGGTTATTCAATTTTTCTCTTTTTTTTCACTTTTATTGTGTTGGCATTTTCCTGTTTTTACGTGGTTAGTTACTTGTTTTTTAATTTTTTTTTAGTTTTGTATTTTTTTTCACATGGTTGGTTAAGAAAAATAAGGTTATTATCTTTTTACTGGCACATTTTCTTTGTAATTTGCACGTTCAAACGTTCAGTCGTTAACAATTTTTTGTTTTTTTTTTTGTTTTTTTTTTGTGTTGGAATTTTTGGAAGTGGTGTTTAAGTTGGTTAAAGTATTTTTTTTCTTTTTTCCTTTTTCTATTTTTGGTGTCCCCCTAGTGTTCCTTTATATAATAGATATATATATATATATATAAATCTCTAATAATAACAATTATTATCAAAGTAATGATATTAAATATTAATATATTATTATATTAATTTATTTTAAAACAAAATATTATATTAATATTAATAATAGTTATATTAATTATATGATAATATTTATGATAGGAATAACATTATAAATAATAACATTATTATTAATGATAACAATAAGAATTTTGCTATATAATTTGAAATTAAATGATTTTTGTATCATTGAATATGATTTGAAATATGCTTAAAATAAGATTAATTAATTAAATATTTATAGTATTGCAAGAATAGAAAGTAAGACAAGACAATTATTTCAATTTTGATTGGGTTGTTTAACAATGTAAAATACATCATGGGTTAAATTAGAGACAAACGAAATTTTATTTATGAGATACAATGCTCTATTGCGTATTTTCAAGCAAGGTTACTTAGTTACTTTAGAAAAATCGGCTAAGTATTCTTAAATTGTTTTAGTGAAACTATTGTATTTTTTTTTTTTGAACCAGGTACAAGGATAACTAGTGGTATTCCCTATCTCAGGGATGGACCACTAGTGTTTAACAAGAACTAAAAAAAGAATAATTACAGGAATTAAAAACAAAAGAAAAAGAAAACAAACTAAAGTAAAAAAGAGAAAAGAAAAACAAAATAAAAAACCAGAAGCTTCTCAAGGAAGCAAAACCACAACTTCTAGCGCAGCAGGTAAGCAGACGTCACGCCAGCCAAGAAAAGAGCTATGATGGTAGGCGTTGAGACTTCGTCTTTGAGTTCTCGGCAGCGATGGGCAGATGGCAGTAGTGATACCATCAGATCTGGACCTTAGAAGGTCCGTTCGACGAGACAGCAGAGGGAAATAGCGATTGAAGGTGGCGGTGGGAGGTGGCAGTGGGAGGAATCGGTGGGAGGTGGCGGTGGGGATGATCCCTAGGCAAAGATTTCGAGCCCTTCTCTCTAGAAATCAAAAAACGTGTCTAATTGTGAAACTATTGTATTATGTTATCGTAGTCTATTTGTCACATTAGAGATATATGACACAAACTATGGCAGATACATGATTTCCCAACACCAACGTAGTTCACCACCATTACCAGTCAAATGTTAGAATCAAAATATTCTAATCTTTTTTCCTTCATCTATCTATTATTTCATAAGCTTTTTTATTTTAAATAACAAAACAAAGAATAAAACCCAATATACAAAAGGAAAAATTGACTGGAATTATCCAAACTATGCCCATTCCGCCAAGAATAATCTCAATTATGAGTTATTCCTGTATAATCCCAAATATCGGAAAGGTCAGCCACAAACACACCCAGATGACTTGCAAGCTGTTAACAAGGTAATTTTTTTTATTTTTTTTTTCTTTTGCTTTTTAATTTCTCCCAAAACCGCAAATCCCACCACCACCGCTTCAGGCACCCTTTCCCAATTCCGTCTGTCACCCTGAAACCACCACCCCTGCCCCCCTTTCATCTTCCTCCCTAACCACCGCGTTAATAGTTGACCAATTTCTCTCTCTAAAATGACTAAACTGTTGAATCTGAATTCAATATTCTCACTGATTTTCTTCCTTTTAAGTTCTGACTTATTGTTATTTACTAATATGAATCACTTCATTATGAAAACCGAGAAATAACGTCTGATTTCCATTGCAGATTAAGTGTTTGACAAAATTCCTCGATTAATAAATTCTAATAATTCTTGCTTTTTTCTCTCTTTTGCTTCTTAGTTTACTAATTCAGAAGCCTAAAGGCTAAAAGTCCTTAGTACTGCATTCACAACTTCATCTTCAAAGTCTTAAATTCTTCCTCCATTTGATGTATCTCAAAGCTCTTGAAAATCGGTCTCCTATAAAATGTACTCCCTCCGTTTCTCAATAATTATTACACTTTCCTTCTTAATACGTTTCACAAAAATTGTTACACTTTACTTTTACCATTTTGGGATATATGGCCCCACCAATTTTGTATTCTTTATACTTTTCTAAAGTTAATTTTTTATTTTTTATTCTCTCTCCTAAAGTTACTTTTTCTTATCATTGTCATGTTTTTATACCCACTTCGTTGGTTCTTGTGTTTTTGCAAGTGTAACGATTTTTAGGAAACGGAGGGAGTATGTCAATCACTGTAGAAATACCTTCTAACTCATTCAATACTCTCCCACTAAACCAGAATCCTACTATTGGGATACTATATTCATCCATCTGATGCAAACTCCTCTTAGTTAGTATTGGTGAAATTTACTAAAAAAGATAATAATATTTGGAAGAGGTATATGATGTTAACTCTGTCTGCAAGCAATTAGAGTGTGGTTTTTGAAGGTTTTCGACATAGTGGTTGTGACGATTCAAAGATGGTGGTTATGGCAATTTAAAGGTGGTGGTGGCTGTGGTGGATTTGATTTTCAGTAGTTAGGGTTTTGGTTGAATGCAACAGTTTATCTCAATTTTACTACATTAATTAAAGCCAATTCAAACTGGATTCCCCTCCAATTCCGACTCTCGATTTGTCTACAACAAGGTTCCCGACCTCTTCCTTCATTGTCGCTCCCACTTTTGTTGTCAAGGTGTCACAATTGTAATAGGGCGGTATGAGGAGAGAAAGGTGGGAGGAGAAATAGGTTGAGGAGAAAGGAGGCTGGTTTGGTCCGTCTGTAGCAGTTTCGCCATATTTGGTAGTGGTGGTGTAGATTGTAGGTGGAGAAGTGTTTGTGGATGGGAGAGGGGGAAATTAGAAAAATAAAAACTAATTGCAAACAACTAACTAAAACATCACACGTGGCATGTTTACCTGTTATACAGGTTTTCTTCCGGTCACGGTGTGTTTGTGGCGGACCACTCCAATAGTTAGGATTATATAAGAATAAATCATAGTTGGGATTATTCTTGGCGGAACGGACATATATTGGATTATTCTAGTCAATTTTTCCTATACAAAATTGTTAGTTTTTAATTAAGAAAAATTTCCTCCTTTTTCCTCTTTTCTTCATCTTTTACTTATTTCATAATTTTCTGAATTTTAATTTATGAAAAAAATTCATTTAACCCATTGTGCATTTTTCAAAATTGTTAGTCTTTGGTCAGGCTTATATCTAATCATACAGCTTGTAATTGTTTGAGGCTTCGTGGAGTTGGTATTTGACTTCTTGGTGTGTGTGTTTATGTGTTGTGAAGGAGACTTAATTTCTTTTATGTTTTCAGTGTGTTATGATATGCCTCCGCCATTGGACGCAAGCATACGGGTTATATTAAGAATAAAACTAATAATATTAGTAGTTAGTAGGGATGTTCATAAATATCCGATCTGATTTGCGATTCAGAAAACGGATATTCGATCTGAAACTTAACTATTCGGATATTTCGGACTAAATATGCGAAAATTTTTAGATCACCCTTTAGGCCTTTTCGCATATTCGATTTTTAGAAAAATAATGGTTTTTTGGATATCCGGTTATCCGATTTATTTTTTTAAAATAAAATAGATTTTGAAGATTATTTTCACAAAAACTCGAATCCAATATTCCGGGTTTTCGATCTGAAAATTTGAATGTCTGAAATTCAAGTATCCAATTTTTCAGATCGAATTCGGATCACATCTCCAAATCCAAAATGAACACCCTAATAGTAGCTAGTAGCTAGTAGTAGGACTTTAGTTTTTATTTTCCTTTGAGAACCTAAAGTTAAATCTTTGTAAATAAGGATTATTTTTATTTTATTGTTTTGATGATTTTATCTTTATTAGGATTTTCTTATTCACAATAAAATTCTTTTTAAATTTTTTAGATACAAGGATTGTAGCTTGTTTGTCACTATCTCAGTACAAATCAAGCCTATAACTTAAACTAACAAACTCCCCTCTTATCCCCCATGAGAATTGAACCGGGACACACAGCTCGGGAGATGGTGATGGTAGCAATATGTAGATATTGGGGAGATGTGTAGGATGCTACACCAGGTCCAAAACCCAAGCAACCAAAGTAACATGGAATGTACATTGGATTTCACCCAGTGTGCAAAAGAAAATTCTAAAAAGTAATTAATTGACAGTGTACTGAATGTACATTAAGCATTTTTCAATGTACAAAAAAAATCGATATCTTAATCAATGATTACGGAATGAACATTAGTTCTTGTTCAATGAACATCGTGGGGCCAATTTTTCTCTCTCCTCCATAATTTGACATTTTGAATTTATTTGACCAAAAATTTCCCTCTAAGTCTTCCAATTAACTTTAACATATGTTCTTTTATATAACTTTATTGTTCACTATGGTTATTAAATGTGATCATTTATTCATTTGAAATGTTCATTGTAACATCACACTCAATTTCAAAAAAGTTTTTGATTCTATTAAGTTTGACATATGTTCTGTTATATAACTTTATTGTTCATTATAATTATCTAAGATGTTCAATTATTTATATCAAATGTTCATTATAAAATCATTGGTAATTATACAATATCTTACATGTAAGTATACAAATCAATTATAGGTTTAGACAATGTACATGTGTATACAATTAGTGAACATATGAATTATGGTATTATAGACATGTGTAAAGCGAGTGAACATTGGTAATTGTACAATAACTTACATGTACTTGTACAAAAGATCATATTTGAATGTACATATGTCAAATAATAATATCCTTGTATTCACTATCTAAACCTCATTATATATATGTTCAAGTATCAATTATTTGACATATGTACAATCAAATATGATTTTTTGTACACTTACATGTAAGCTATTGTACAATTACCAATGTTCACTCGCATTACACATGTGTACAATACCATAATTTATATGTTCACTAATTGTATACACATGTATATTGTCTAAACCTATATGTTCATCCATTAAGTTTTTGTGTCAAAGTTAATTGGAACAATTTTTTTTTTTGAAATTGAGTATTATTATACAATGAACATTTGAAATAAATAAATGAGCATGTTTAATAATCATAGTGAACAATAAAGTTATATAAAAGAACATATGCAAAAGTTAATTGGAACTTTTGGAGAGAAAAGTTTAGGGAAATAAATTCAAATGTCCAATTATCGAGGAGAGAGAAAAATAAATAAATCTGATGTACATTTAAGAGTTAATGTACAATGAGAGTTTTTTTCGTACACTAGCAAAACTCTTATGTACACTACGAGTATTTTGTACACTAGCAAAAGTCCTATGTACACTGCCATCCCAAAATTTAGCTCCCCTAAAATCCCTTAAACGACGTCATTTTGGGGAGGGTGTAAGATGCTCATCCTCCTCCCCTCCCCAGGATCTAATTTGCGGTGAGGGTCGCCACTTCTTCACAAGTCTTTTTATTTTTAGAGGAAAAAATTTATTAACTTTCACTATTAGATCATTACCATTTTCATGGTTGTCAAATAGGCTGATCTTTATTGTATTTGGATAAACAAGGTAAAAGCTTTAGCCAAGTTGCACGGGTTTTGACTACTCTAAAATTTTAAGTTAAGTCTTTAGATATAGAATCAATGTAGGTTTGAAATACTCAGCGAAAGAAAAACGTAAAATACGTAATATGACGTAGAGGCTAGGTAACTAGTAAACACTAATCAAAAAGAGCAAAAAAGACTAATTCAATAGCAGGGCGAAGGCCACTGTCCACAATTGGTGCATGCATGATAAACAGGATATGATATTTTTGGTGATTAGAGTGACCACTTCAGCCTTATTGAAACTGCAGCACCATAATTCTATACTAAATATGTAACAAGAATACAAGATATAACCACTATGACAAATGATCTACGTCCACGATAAACAAATTCATCAACCACGATACCGCAAAAGCACAAAATTCGTGGAAAATAGAGATCATTTCACATGCAGCAAATCAGTGGGTGGGATAATAGAATTGTTCCCAAAAATGAGTGAACTTTTGCCACAAAAGTTCAGGTTGCTGGGATTGTGTTCAATCTCTTCCCATAGCCTGCAATACTCTCACGGATTCAGGTCATTTTGTGACAGATGACTTTCTCAAAAGTTGATGCCTCTTATCAAAAGAGTAAATATAATCAAATGGGGACGAATTTGGGGTGAAATTACAAAGACAAAAGGGTCTAGCAAATAAATCTGAAATAACATATAACAATTTAATTCAAAAAAATTGTTCACTTTCACCAAAAATTAATAATTCCAAAATTTTCAACATCAATTTTTTAAATATTGAATATCAGACAAAAAAACTTGCAAAGCTATATCGATAGAGAAAAGAGGAGACTCGTTGAGATCGATCTGAAGCATCAACGAGAAAGAGAGCTTGAGTTGGGGAGATAGAGAGCGACAAGAGAGCGCTGCCCATGAAGATTTCATCAAAGCGGCCGGCAGGCGGACTTGATGCGCTCTTCTCTTCATAAGGGGTTAGAGCAGTTGTTTCCACAGTAAGTGCGGGGTAACAATGAGTGGTAACACATCAGTTAAGACACGGATTTGGTTTCCACTCCGGCCTGACCAAACAAGCCTAAAGGGATTCATTTAATCCATTTTATTTCTGGGCTGTTTTTTCAACTAACCAAACATGGAGGCAAAATAAAGGAAATTAAGTTCATTTCAAATATTGTTGAAAAAAATGATATAAAAAATGCGAGAGAGGGAAGGGAAAATTATTACCCTCATTTTGGATGTAATGTATTACCCTAGGTGGATAGTTGATAACTATTACCCTGCATTGAGATAAGTTTCAATCAAGTCCAATAATTTCCAATACGATTTCATAAATCCCAATAAAAGAAAACTAACATCAGATTAAAATTCAGCTACCACTACCTCACTTACTGGAAAGAGATTAAATTCTCTAACTTTGACCCACTTAATCACTTAAACCAGAAAATAGCAACATAGATAAAATAGGGATACAGTATCCACTAAGGAGAGGACAATAACTATTGTTATACACACTCTAGTTTCTGCCTTTGGTTATAAATACTAGGCATTGTATGTGTTTGGCTTTCAATTAGAACAACGCAGAGATAGAACATCAATGGCTACTCTCTCAGTTTCTTTGCCTAATACTCACAATCTTCCTCTTTGAAAACGTTTTAGGTGACACTTCTGCTGATCCCCAAGTGTCACCTCATGCACCGCCCCCCTCTATACAAAAGCCTCAAGGAACATACACGCTTGCCCAGTGTCACATAATTCGCGGAATGCTCCGCAACGCAGAACGAATTCGGGAACGGAATTCGCTACCCCTAAGTAAATTCGGTTCGATAGGTGAATTCGGTACGATTTAGGTTCGATTTCAGTTCGATTAGAGAATTTTTGGACTAATATTTTGAGCATAAAACAACTAAATACTAAAAAAATAGAAGTTTTATCTTCTCTAGAAAATCTTTCCTACATTAAAGACCTAAAACAAGTAAATACTAAAAAATAGAAGTTTTAGTGAAGGAAACATGTCAAACTTTAAAGTTTAAACGGCCTTTAGTTTTCCAACTTTTTCATAAAAAATAAATAATAAAAAAACAATAAGTTCTACACTTGTGCACGTGACTACACTGATGCTTAGGTTAAACTCACAAAAATGAAAAGCAAAATAAAAAAAAGAGGGAAGAACGTGACTGTCAACTTCAGTCACCATCAGTCGGTCACCATGGGAGAGGAAGAAACGAAGCAGCAGCCACCAACGACGACGACGAACTCCCATGCTCAGGTGGGAAGCTTCGGAGATGAACTCATCATCTTACACGAAATTGCTCGTAGAACAAAAGCCCTAAGGTAATTTATACTAATTTAAACAAATTCCTATACTAATTTCAGATCTAGGTTTCGAAAACTAACCCTAAATCACGATTTCTTTTCATCTTCTTCTATTATCCTTCGCTCCCAATCAACGATGAAAATGCTAACCCTAAATTGTTCATAGAACAAAAGCCCTAAGGTAAGAAAATTCGCTAACCCACTCGTTCCAATTCGCGAATTACAACGATTTGGTTCGAAAACGAACCACGAATTGGAAAAGCGACTTAGTTCGAAATTCGCATGGGTACCCAGCGAATTATGTGACACTGCGCTTGCCTTATTCTGGCCAACAGGCTTTTGTAGTGATGTAACTCTAAAACCTCCATGTAACAGAAAAGGCTTAAAAGATTTAAAATACTTCACAATCCATGGTTTACGGCCCTTGAAGAAGGCACAATGCAAAAAATCAACAGAAGAGTTCAACGAGGACCTATTAAAAGACATTCATGAACGTCTAAATGAGGTATGGCCTGATCTTCAGAGTGAGACCAAGAAGGGAGATCCAAGTTTTTGGGAGCATGAATGGAATGATCATGGAAGGATTTGTCCCATTGGCACAATACTTCATGACTACTTCGCTCACACTTTAGCATTATACAAAGAGCTGGATGCTAATGTGATAAAAAGGGCAGGCTTTCCTGATACCACAGAAACCATCAAGGCTCTATTTTCAGGCAAGGAGCCAGCCTTGTTGTGCGTTCCGAACGCAACTGGACACACTTTCCTGTCCCAACTCTATTTCCGCCTGGATGATAAAGCTAAAGTGTACGGGAATTACCCCTCGGTACCAGGCTCAATCTGGTGTAAGTCAGGTTTCAAAATTTTCTACTTTTAACTTCCATACATATGCTTGCTACAAAAATAGTTTCCAAGGTCACTTAGGAAACTGTTGAAGGTAACGGATGCACGTAAAGAATAGGATACATGCTAGTGTGCTACTGATGCTAGTCTTAAGAATTGGATTTGAGAACAATAATGTTGATATATGTAATTTCCAGTAAAGTAGACATCTATTGTTATACTATAGTTAATTACTCGACTATACAGTTAAAATTTAAAAAAACTGATGGGTTTACTAGTTAGCTTCTCATAGCTTTGCTTGATAATTATCCATCATTGTATGTCTTTCTTCCTTTTCACGAACTGGTAAGATATTATATCAGGGCATTGAAAATTCAGGACTAGAAAAGGATCCAGTTGATACGACAATGGGCAAACCTAGTTGTGTTAGTTTTTATAAGTTTGGACAGAACCAAAATTTCTTGAGCAAAGGCCAACAGCTGAACTTTCTATCAGCAAAATCATATCATTTGAGTTCGTTTTTTCACTCACGTTTTGATCACAAATCTACGCACAATCACAGATAGACACGTAAGTGACGTATCTTATCCAGCTAGTATACCTCAATCATAAGTTCCAAAGTGACACAACCAAGTACTTCCCAGCAATACTGTGTAATCTGATCAATACCAATATGAACTCTGTTTTACAGTCATACACATAGGAATTATCGACTTGGATCACAAAAGGCGAAGACTTGTCACTGCTATGTGCATATACTATGTCTCACGTTCAGTCCACCTAATCTATAGCATATTATACAAGCGTGCATCAAGTACTTTCATCAAGTTGCAGCTCATTCCATCCTTCGTGCTTTTTCAACATTGGTCTCATCTACCCATAATACACAAAGGGGCCATTGGGTGGCACCCGTGCACATAATGCTCTTACTCATCGTTAAAATACCGCTATGACTACAATTTTCAAAGAGGTAAATTGGGATGTAGAACCATCATCCATTGTTTGTCCAAGATCTTCAATCAAAGTGTTACAATTCCTAAAACTTCAAGCATTACAGGAATCAATGCAACCATAACAACATTGCAACACATATCTAGACACGGCTCAAAGTCCAAAGCGGATGTCGCAAACTCGTTGCCATCTATGTTGGTTCCAAAGATTTAAATGTGATCAACATTGAATCGATTGGTTTCTTATCCAACTATTCCAACCCAGTGGCGTGGGTCCAGGATTGTGAGTGAATGTAATTCTGCAATAATATCGAATACGACAAAAAAAAAAAAACAGAAGTAATTACATCAGCAAGACTCCCCATGGCTTGATTATGAGCACTCATATGTTCCCCAACATGCACATTAAGTACATCTATTATGCTCCTAGTTCTGAATCCTTAACTAACATAAGCATCGGACCATAAGGTGTTCTTGAAAACACCGAAAGCAAAACAAACGACAACACATTTTTCAACATTATACTCGAGCCAAAATCTTGAGTATAAACCACTTAGGAATGAGTCGACGACTATTTTTCCCAAAAGCTCTAAAATGAGAGTGATGATTTTCCGATCGACAAGTTTTTCTACCAAAACACTCTGTCTTAACCAAATCTCTATTATCTTGATGAAAATCAATCATTCTTCTTTTTTTGAGATCTTGGGAGAGATTTATAACATACCTCTTAATTTGGATATTTTTACACAAAAACAACACAATTATCCAATCCATTAATATTTGCCAAGTCCCTTTATAACAACATTAAAAAAAACACTAATTTAAAATTCTCCAACAATTCACAATTTGTCTAAGATTTCGGATTCACTAATAACAATTCACAATTCACTAATAATCAACCATTCATAATTCACATTTTAACCAACAAGTCAAGTCTAATCAATTCACTAATTACCAACAACTCACTAAAACCAGCAATTTAAATTTATAATTTTAGTTAATATAAAGAAAGGGAAAAAATGAAGCTACCAGTTTGTTAGGTTTATTGCGAAGTTGTAGACTTGTCGTAGCAGTTTCAGCTTACTCAGCCAGTAGAGCAAAGTTTAGACTATATGCATGTTTGATTGGCCATATACGCACGCAACTTGTGCCCAACTTCCTCTCTATGGTTCCAAGTCCATGGTTGACTTATTGGCTGCGGTATCAATAATTCTGAAATTTTGACAGTAATAAGCATTTGAGCTCTCATAACAATCTGACAGATTCTACAAACATGGAAAAACCTGTGCCATTTTTAGTTCCATTAATGATCCCAATATTTTAAAAACACCAGTTCTGAACCTGAAAGGAGAGTTTTCTTTCTGTGGCTATATTGTTATGCTTAGATTAACTTGAAGCAATATGACCAGTGAATTCCAAATCTGCCAACTTCATGAAAGTAAAACAAGGATTCCTCAGTGTCTTCTTCTTCTCGTTCATCTTTCTTGTCAAATTTACCACATCCATGTTCATGCAGGTATGATGATGAGATTGAGGACATGAGTCCCTTAATAGATACGAGGCTCTCCATATAACCAATAGGGTTAGAGCCAAGCACTCCAGTTCGTCCAGTTCGCTTTAGTTGCTGTGTGCCAAGGTCATAACGATAAACCTCATGTACCATACGTTTAGTTGCAATCACAAGAAGTTCCTTGTCATTTATCCAGATATTTGATGGAGAAATCAACACCCCTGGCAGCTCAGGAAATTCAACAGAAAGCTGCCTGCTCCACGACCCATGGGCATGTAGTACCCAAATATACATACGACCCTTGGAATATTCATTGAAACAGCATAAACAAGCCTGGTATCGAGTTGAGGGCAAAAGTTCGTGGCGATATATATCAGGGTCTGGACATTCTGGAACTGGTACTTCCTTCAACACCTCCTGTAGTGTGTCAAATGAGAGTATCCCCCACTTGTACTCCTTCTTAGAAACCATCCAATTGCAAATTCGTCCATTTGCATTAGAAACTGCATTACCTTTCAGACGATCACAATCCTCGAGTGGAGGGAGATTGGAATTAGGTAGATCCCGCCAAACTCCATATCGCAGAGAGAACACAGATACCCGCCAGAAAGGACGATTTTCAAAAAAGTGAGGGGAGGCAACGGCCACCACCTTGTAGTCATTGGTTAAAGGGTCAAACACGAGACCTGGATATGATACGGAATTAAATGACGCTGGTGGGAGCAGCACGGCCTCTCTGATAGATGGATTGCATAGCAGGACAGGGAAACCATAATGGTGATTAGAGTAAAAACAGATAATGCCATGGCAAGAGCCTCCGACATTCATGTCGAGTCTAGGAGGGACGAACTCAAACCTTTTCAAGAAACGGAAGGTCTTTTTGGTTTCAGTGAGGGACTGCATGCAGATTTTCCCACTACTTTCACCAGCTAACCAGCAATTTGCATAGTCTATTAAATTAGAATAGGATAATCTAGTGTGGTAGTGTTTGAAGGCGAAGTTAAGGTCACACTTGATGAGATAATGCCAAGATTTGCACACGCTTGCAAAACGTGCAACAGACTTCACAGGGAGGCAGCACAAAATCTTAATAACCAATTCTTCTGGTAGTTCAGTTTCAGTACTGGAATTATTATTATTATTATTATTATTAGTGTTTCCTCTATCTTCATCTCCCATCTCAACGTCATCTCTTTACTTGCGCTCTTGTGCTCTCTCAATCTTCAACAAACTGCAAACATACATGTTTTTAAACACAAGTAAGGCAGGAAAGAACTAATGTTTGTTAGGGCTTGTTTGCTTCAAACTATGTTTGTTACTTTTTAAAGTTGTTTGGTTTGTGTTAGTGATGGAATCCAAATTTGTAAAAAATATCTATTCATTTATAAAAATTGAACAAATCATCTCTTATACCCTGTCTTCTCTCCCTCCCCTCCCATTTTCAACCTTCAAAATTTATGATGACATAAAAATATAAAATAGCAGAAATAAATATTGACGCTCTAAAATAATACTGGAATTACTAATGCTCTAAAATTTTCATGAATCAACTACAGTACATTGAAAAGAGCTTACCTGGAAAAAAAAAAAGAAAAGAGTAGGACTATGTAGAAGACTGGAGAAATAGAGGAGATAATAGTGACAGATGCAGATTGTTCGTGGGTGGGAGGATTTATGTAGTCGACGCTTCCTCTTCCCATGAATGGGTTAAAGGAGCTTTTGTTTTTCAAGAAAATGAGCGGTAATAGGACTGGGGTAACAAATAAGATGAAAAGAATTGGGTTTCTTCTTTAACCCAACCAAACAAAGTGAAATGAATTTATTAACCCATTTCATTTATTGACATCAAACATGGGCTAAATCTGAAAATTGACCCACAATAAATAAATAAAAAGTAACAGTACTCCCTCAAAAAAGAAAATAATTGGAGTACAAAATTTTCCTTTGTTCTCGCTGTTACCAAAAACTGGTTTATTTTATCTCAAATTTAAAATTAATTTTTAACTTTTTATAATTTCATTTTAGTTTAACTTTCTAATCTAGCAAAAAAAATTACTTTTCAATTTAGCAACATTGACCCGACCATAAACTAACCCTAACCTTTACCCGACCTATAACCGTAGACTTGACTTTCATAGAAACTTTAATGGGCCCGAAAACAATATGGACCTGAAATTCTCTGGAAGTCAAATGGATCCAACCTAAAAGCAAGGCACCCTTGAAAACTGTTTATGTGTGTGTTTATATATATACTTCCTCCAGTTTTTATGACTTAACATTTTTCCATTATCATGTTTTGCAATGCATGATTTCAATCACTTATATCTTGAATAATCAATCATTAAAAATTATAAAGTATATTTTGAAAACATAAAATGAGAGAATCTAAAAAGACTTTACGTGATTTTATCTTAGAATAAACCACAAAAACAGTCAAAATAAAATTTGTGAATAGTATCAAAAGTAAAAACATGTGAATTAAAAAAAAAGAAAAAGGAAGTCTGATATAATGAATAAGTATTACAATAAGTTACAATCCT
The DNA here is from genome assembly GCA_947645195.1 of Patellifolia procumbens. Classification (NCBI taxonomy): domain Eukaryota; kingdom Viridiplantae; phylum Streptophyta; class Magnoliopsida; order Caryophyllales; family Amaranthaceae; genus Patellifolia; species Patellifolia procumbens. The sequence continues at coordinate 42,587 of CANSGD010000196.1, forward strand.
AATTGTATTACAAAGCAATAAGCATCCTAGTCCATATCAAACTCTCTTTCAAATTGATTAGTCAAAATATACTCGATAATTTTATAAGCTAAAACATCTTGAGGGATACGAAGACTTATAATGTATGCCTTATATTACATAGCAAGATATCATATCATCATTTTATTCCTTTTTTTCCTTGTGGGGCCCACTAAATATAAATGAAGAAAATAAATAGATTGTCTTGGGAGTACATACCTTCATATATTCTAAGATATACTCCCTCCGTTTCTTTTTGTTTGTCATACTTTCCGTTTTTGTTCGTTTCTTTTTGTTTGTCCTACTTTTTCATCTTTCCTTATATGGAAAAATGATATTACCCATTTACCCCTACTTTATCTCTTTTTGGTCCCAAATGTACCTCATAATCTTCTCTCACCTACTTTAATCACCAATTAACTATAAAATAAGTGAACTTTTTAGTTGTTGTCCCCACCCACATGCTTATGACATCACTCTCCTTGGCATTTGGAGCTACAGTAAATTGGACAAACAAAAAGGATCTAATAAATAGGCTGATACTAGTGAACAGTTTGAATTGTCATAAGCTTTTTAAGCATGCTACAAATGCATCAAGTATTTTTCAAACAGTTTTTAATAATTCAAACTCTACATTGAGAGTTCGGATTTTCCACCCAAAACCATGCGTAAATAAAGGGACAAAGGGTATTATCTATACACCACCATGGCAACTAAAAAAATTACAAATAAACCCAGCCAGCCACCCATAAGGCCATAACTACTAGTCTACTACTCCATCCACTCCATCCACTCGTAACTATCTATTAACAATTTCCATTCAAAATATGTCAAATAATCAATATTTAATACAAGATAATGAATGCTTTCCTTGAAAGGTGTCTTAAAATAGAAAATAAAAATCTCGTTTAGTGATCAGAAAAAAATAATTCGGCAATTTGGGTTGGACTTTGGTTCGTTTTTTAACACTTTACTGAAATGATGTCCAAAGAGCAAGGCATGGCAAAATAGGCAGGCGGGTGCGGGGACCCCTCCCCCATACCCATACCCACCTAAATTTTTCATATCTACCACTTACCCACCATCCATGGTGGGTAAAGATCTCATACCCACGCCTGCCCACGTGGGTATGACCTTAAAACCATCCCCACCTCCACCACCCACCTGGGTTTACCCGCCTGTTACCCGCGAACATTTAATTCGTTTTATGCTTTTTAGCAAGCCAATTTCAGCTAAAAGCCCAAAATCATCAACCAAAAAAGTTCCTGACATCCTCTATAATGAAAAGGCAGTAAGTGAGTAAGACAATAAGGCACTAAGGGAGTAATCAGTAATTACAAATCATTAAATTGTAATTTGTATAGCTTTAATTTAAAAAAAAATTAAAACGATGGGTGGGTTTTGGACTTTTGGGTTGTATGGTAAAAATAAAATTTCTAAAAATTAAAATAGGTGGGTATTGGGCAAGCGGATGCGAGGCGGGGCGGGCGGGTATAGGGCGGTTTTACTCTCATACCCACCACCTACCCACTACCCTTGGCAGGTAGAGCATTTCATACCCATACCCACCCACCACCCACTAAACTTATACCCATCTCCGCTCCAACTGAGGCAGGTGCGGTGCGAAACCCACCAAATTTTACCCGCCTGCCATCCCTAGAGCAAGCAATTCTCGTTTTGGTGCTCAACAAAAACCAATTCCCCAATATGATGTTAATGTAGGTTTGGATGTTGGTTCCTATTAAAAATTTATTAAAATGGTATTCGAAGAATAAGAAATTCTCGTTTTGGTGCTCAGCAAAATAATATCTTGTTTTGGTGTTTGCATAAAAATGAGGGTCTGTTCTCTTCGGCTAATTCTAGCTAAACTGAACTGAACTTATTGGAGCTGAACTGAACTGAACTTATTGGAGCTGAACTGAACTGAACTTATTGGAGCTGAACTGAACTGAACTTATTGGAGCTGAACTGAACTGAATTGAATTAAATTATAATAAGTATATGAATAATAAGTAAATAATTATTATTATGAATATAATAATAAGTAATAATAATTCTAAGTAATAATAATTAAATTAATAATTTAGAATAATATCAAATTAATAATGATAATATTGTTTTGATGTTATTATGATAAATTTAAATAAATAAATAATAATAATAAATTAATTTTAAAAATAATAATTACTGATAATAATAATAATTTATAATAATGAGTAATTACAATTATTAGTATTAATATATTAATACTTGATGATGATGATATAATATAATGCCTAAGAAGTAAATTAAAGTATTACCATTATAATAATAATTAGCTTAAAACATGGGTTGATGTGTGCTTCTAACCAAACCACGATTTGTGGTGGGTTGGTCTATGATAGAAATACACCAAACCGCCAAAGTATATTTAATATACAACGTAACGACAATGTTGTATTTTAAATAGTACTGCAGTATTATTAGCAACTTTGTAATTTTTTCATATCTTCTAGCTTTTTGTAGCTTATTTGTATGATGTAATAGTGAATTTTATTCAGTAAAATAAAGAGACAATTGCAAATTAGAATACTCGTATTGACATGAAATTTGGTTAAACCGTGCACCAACCCAAACTTTGCTGAGCCATAGTAATAATAATAGTAATAATAATGAGTAAAGATATAATAAAAAAATAATATATATAAATAATACTAATAATTATTATTATATAATAACAATAATAATAAGTAAAATAAATTAGACCAACAATAATAATATTAAACAAATTGGTTATATAATGAATGGAGCTGAACTGAACTGAATTTATTGGAGCTGAACTGAACTGAACTTATTGGAGCTGAACTGAACTGAACTTATTAGAACTGAACTGAACTTATTGGAGCTGAATTGAACTGAACTTATTAGAGCTTAACTGAACTGAACTTATTAGAGCTGAACTGAACTGAAAATAAGCTGAACAAAACAGGCCCTGAGTCATCTGTTCATCAAATTGCTTACGTATTGCATCATTCATAGGTATAGTTTTGTTTCACATTTTATATTTGTAAGATCAAATTCATGATTCGCTCTTTTTTAGTGTTAAAAAAGTCATTAAAGAACTTCTCTTTTTCCATGTTCTGTAATAGTTTAATTAACGATATGTGTGGTTGTTTGATGTTAAGTTATAGATCATGCGTTGTTATGAGCACTATCATGATATTTTCTCTATGCGGGTAATTAATTATTTATATGATGTAATTTTAAAGTAAAGGGTTGTTTATATATGTGTGATATAAATGATTTTTTCTAATTTCGGATGAAGTTGTGTAATCTTGAAAAATATAAAAAGAGTTGAATTAAATTCAATTGAAAAAGACATTAGTCAATATGATGAATATGTTAGAATCTCGATGTTGTACACCCATTGAGGAAAATCTATAAATTTTAATTACAACCATAAACAAATATATCTCGATTGTTATTCATTTCATAAAAGTAGAAGAAGAAAATATACTAATGTTATGAACAGGGGCATAAGTGGAGTTGTTAGCATGAGAAGATAATTTCCTTAGTAATGGAATACGAGTAAAAAACAAGTTATTAATGCGTGACACTGGATTACAGAATTATTTTTACCAAACATCAAAATGAGAAATTTTTTTCCTTTTAAACACCATTTTAGTAAATCGTTAATATGAATCAAAATCCAAACCTATATGAACACCATATTCTGGAATTATTTTTTGTTAAGCACCAACTAGGGAAGTTCTTTATTTTTAGACACTAGGAAAACATTCCAAAAAAATAACTATATTATTTATTTTTTAACCTAACAAATTATAAACCCCACCCACATCTTCTTTTTGCTTCCCTATTAAAAGCTTGTTTGGTTAGCAAAAGAAATCATGTGAATTGCTATTTCCAATAAAGTGCAAAATAAGGGTATTGTTTGGTTGACAAAAATTTCAAAAAGTGGGGAAAGTATAACTTCCCATGAACCTATACCTTCTACATAATGGAGGAAGTAGCTCACCCACACTCCCAAGGTAAGTAGATATTCATGTGGGAATTTACTTCCCTTATGGACAACCAAACATCAATTTCCAATTTCCATGAATTCAATGAAAGAGTTTAATTAATGGGTATTAAAACTTCATGGGAAATTAATCCTTATGAGAGGAACTAAATAAGCACTAAATCATATCTCACTCCCTGAGTAGTCATAAGAGCATCAGCAATGCTAGAGGCTCCAATTCCCTTCATAATCTTCTCTCTCCAGCTCTCCTTTTACCACATCAGATTCCACTAATTTTTCTCATTTACCTTCCAATATTTCAGACACCTTTTTGCAATGTTAAGCTCCAAATACACTATTTATGTGTACCCCACCTTATTTTCTCTCTCCTACTTATAATTTAATTATATATTTACATTTAATTTAATTAATAATAATTTTATGATGAGTAAGACTAATGCAATTATATAATAATTACTATAAATTAATTATCGTTGTGTTTACTTATTCGAAATCGTGTTTACTAATGCAATTAATAATTTCGATGTATTAAATTAAGAAATCGTGTATACTTTTAACAACTTGAAAGAAGAGCTTTTAGGAATATTAGAGAGAATGAGAAGATAATTAAATATAATGGGCCGAATAGAAAATTTTTAAGCGTATAAAATATACCTAATATTAGACTCTATTTATAGAGAAAAAATAATAATAACGTTGGTGTAATTTTTTTAAAAAAGAAAATTGTGCAAAACTAATAAAATTGCAATTTATAATTTGTAAAGTTACATTGTAACTTTACAAAATGTAACGTTGAGAAAGCAGCAAATGGGTGGGAGGAAAGGAAATGTCATCTGCCAAGTGTCAAGCATTGCTTAGTTGATGGTTTTTTTTTTTCTTTTTTTTTGTTTTTGTGTCAGGCCACGTGTCGAGCCTCAAATAAATTGAGGGGTCTTTTTTTATTAGCCTCCAATTAGTTTTGGACCATTCCCACAATGCATTTGGAGGGTATTTGGCTCCAAATTGAGTTATTTGGACCCCAATAATATTCCCATTGCTGATGCTCTAATGAGTAGTTACATAAAACCTATGAATTTGTAATATTTTTATAATTGACTTTCTTGTCTATCTATCCCTATCAAAACTTACCATGAAAATTTATACGAAAAAACGTATCAATATTTCATTTACTAATGCGGAGGAAAGATAAGAAATTTGGTCAAAAGATACGGACGATGCCAACAACCATAGCAATTGAGTTCACATAAATCAAAAAATAAGCAACTAAATTTCAATATAGTTTTGCCAAACAAAGAAAGGAAGAAGATAGAATTACCTTTTTGTACAAAATATGTCATGAAAACAGGTTTATGCTTGCTAGCCGATGAATGGCGTTTGATTGGAAAAGGGAAAGATATAGAGAGAAATATATCGTTGGATCGAATTTGGAGAATTTCTAGCGGTTTGTGTAAATCTCTAAAGAGAAAGGAGAATAGTGTGTGGGCGAGTTCAGAAGTACTTGGCAATGAATAAATAGAAGGGCAAAGATTGTGAGGTTTGTTAAAACAATAACAGTTAAATGTTTGGCAAATACCTAACTTATTACTCCGTCCGTTTTTTTAATATGCACCTAAGGCTTTACAAAAGTGCAAAAGTAGGAGAGAATGTTAGTAAAAGTAAGGAAAAAGTGAAAAAGGTAGAGAGAAATGTAATAATTAGGTGGGCCAACCTTCCATTTAGGGCAAAAAGTATAAAGGTACCAATTATAAAAAACACCCCAAAATGGAGAAATGTGCATATTAAAAAAAACGGAGGGAGTATAATATAATAGAAAATGGTCATATTTGATAAAATATAAATCAAAAAATATACATATATATATCAATGGCTCTATTTCAATGATTTCTATAAAATAAGACCACTCTTAATAAATTTTAGATTTACTTTTTTCCTCACAAACAATGTATTTGATGAACACACTTTGTAAACAAACACACTTTATAGTCACAAAAACACTTTGTTAACATTCAAAAACACTATTTTGTGGTTTTAAAAACTATGTGGAGAAATTTATTATAGAAAGAGAAAATAATATATATAAAAAATACATCCAAGATATATCGAAAGTGGTCTTATTTTATACTCCATTCCTTTCTTTTTGTTTGTCCCATTTACTGTACCTCCAAATGCCAAGAAAAATGATGTCATATGCATGTGTGTGGGGACAACAAGTAAGGAGTCCACTTATTTTATAATAAATATGGTGATTAAAGTAGGTGAGAGAAAATTTTAAGGTACATGTGGGACCAAAAAGTGACAAAGTAGGGGTAGATGGGTGATATAATTTTGCCATATAAGGAAAGATGAAAAAGTAGGACAAACAAAAAGAATCGGACAAAAACAGAAAGTAGGACAAACAAAAAGAAATGGAGAGAGTAGATCTCATCAAAATATAGTCATTGGTATTTTTTAAAAATTTTAAATTTGTATTTTATCAAATATGGGGTGTTAGATATTACAATAAAATGTGAATGTCACTGTTATTAATATATCCCACCTCAAGATTGGGCATTAACGAAGGCTATTTTAGTATATTCGCAGATTAAGTTTGTAGTGGATGCGTTTTAATTCCTAGAGCTAGTTTTTAGAGCCTTGTGAAAGTTTAATTTAATTAATGTAGTAGGTTTGAAGCCCTTGTCATATACGTGTTGTTATAATATTATTATCATATTTCTAAGAAGGAAAAATTGAACTTTCCCACCTTTTTAAAGCACGAATTTCAAAACTCTCACCTTTGTTTTTTTTTTAAAAAACTCCCACCTTAAAACTACCAAACGTTTTAAAATTCCCACCAGTTAACGGAATCCGTCAAAAAATCTGTTTTGTGGGGCCCACTTTTGTCTAAGTTTGTTCATATCATGTTCAAGGCCTCGAATTGGGGTTTATATTCAGTTAATGAGGCATTAAAGTGAGAAATTGAAGGAAAATTGCAATTAAATTTAGGGTTTTTGTAAGCATTTCTATCTCTGCTTCGCTATTCTCTCACCGATTCACTCCAATTTACAATTATATTAGCTTTTGGTTTGCTCGATATTAGGTATTTTGGTTATAGATTTTGTCCTTCTACCTTTCTTGCTCGAAATTACTCGACTTATCTCTATAATAATCTTTCACATTGAAATCACATACAATGACTTCTTGTTTGAATTTACACATTAGGGTTATTTTTTTTGAGAATTGATTAATTGAAAAATAAAATGCCATTACAATTGTTATGGATGTTTATTTTCGGATTTTAGAATTGAGGTTGAAAAATAAAATGCCATTGCAATTGCAAATGTACCATTAATCAAGTGATTCCTCCTCCCATCAAATCTAGCTTGTTGCTTCTCGCACATCATGTTTTTATTCTCCAACCCAGAATTTTATTCTCACAATTAAAGTGAAAAGAGAGAACTAATGGGGAATTTTTTCTATTGGATTTGGTGTAGAAATATGATGGGTTGTTTTTATTTTAATTAGGTTTTGGTTAAAGGAAAAGAAGGGTGCTAAATTAGAATGAAGGGGAGTTGAAGAGTAGATTAGAAGAAGGGGGAAGAAGAGGGAGATTGAATGGTGTATGGACGGATTTTTTGACCGATTCCGTTAACTGGTGGGAGTTTTAAAATGTTTGGTAGTTTTAAGGTGGGAGTTTAAAAAAAAAGGTGGAAGTTTTGAAATTCTTGTTTTTAAAAGGTGGGAAAGTTCAATTTTTCCTTCTAAGAATAATAAAGTCATTCTCTTATTATAATTTTTTTAGTGAAATATTTCATGCGCGGGTTAAATATAATGAATTAATAATACGTAATTGTGTATCTAAAATTCTGTACTTTATAAGTTTGTATAACTATGCTACAAATGGATCTTATTTTGAAGATTATTTTGAGTTATCTCCAATGGTATAAAATTATAATATTTTTTTGAATTATATAGAAAAATTTATAACCAATTCACAAAGTATAATACTCATAGGTTGTTTATTCAACAACAAACTCTAATTTTAAATTATCTAGAACTTTATCTATTTTATCTATGTTATACTCTATTTTTTCAAGATTAATTTACTATCGTATATACTATTGGTCAAATTTCCTTACGTCACGTTATAATTTTTTAACTCTAAAATAAATTAATTATCATTTGTTTCATTGTCCTAGAAGAGGTGTTTGCTTTGTGGCGCTCTCAATACTCTCGAAATCATCCTCTTATATATATATATATATATATTGATTTTGAATTTTCTATGTTAGTTTTCAACTTACATTATTAGAGGTATATATAAAAATCTCATGTCGAAACTCACCCATAAAGTACGTTATATTTAAGCATAAGTTGGTGTTTAATTATCAAATGTTATTTGTATAAAAAGGAGAATATGACGTGATATAATATGATACAATAATCGAATAAGAGAAAGTATAAAACCCTAAACTATTAGAATGAAAAGTGAAAAAAATTTAAAATATAGTAAACCATTGTCAATATTTAAGGTATATAACTTGACTTGTGAATATGTAATAAAAAAATTGACATAAACAAGTACTCAGAATTATGGTAAGAAATCATCTAATTATGGTAAGAAATCACCCAATTATGGTAAGATTATAATATCATGATTAAAAAATCTCCTAATTATAGTAGGCTTGTGAACATCATAAATATAAATTTTTATTAGAGAATTTTTAAAACATAATTTGTCAAAATTTATTTTGCGAAATTCAAAATATTATTCTAAAATTAGTGTAATAAAATTAATTTGGTTACATTGCTAAAGATCATATTAGATATATCTATAATAAGATGCTTTCACAAAAATAACAAAAATTATAAAATAACGCAAAGTAAAACCAGATTTGGTATCAAATTATCTACTTACGAAATGGAATATTATGATTATAAGAAAACCGAATTTGGTTTGAAATTACCAAATACTCCCTCCGTTTTTTTAATATGCACCTAAAACTTTGCACTAGAACCAAGGAAAAAGTGCAAAAGTAGGAGATAAAGTTAGTAAAAGTAAGGAAAAAGTGAAAAAGGTAGAGAGAAGGAAAGAAAAAGTAGGAGAGAAGTGTAATAATTAGGTGGGTCAACCTTCCATTTATGGCAAAAGGTAGAAATGTACCAATTAAAAAAAACACCCCAAAATGGAGAAATGTGCATATTAAAAAAAACGGAGGGAGTAGTTTTTATATACTTCCTCTGTAACAAAATAAACGCACCTTTTGCCATTTTAGGCCGTAACACAATAAACGCACCAAACTTCAAATTTTCTTATTTTAGTAAGTTTTTTAGTATGAAATTACTAAAATGCCCTTATTTAAAAAAATTAATAACCTGATTATATCTCCTAAAATCTAATTACCAACTAATCAAATATAATTCAAACACCTAATTCTAACCCCAATTAATCAACTTCAACCACCATACTTCAACGCCACCCTTCCCCATTTCATTAGCTTCACCATTCTTCAACCTTTCATCACCATTCTTCAACCCTTCACCATTTTTTTCAACACCACCACCACTGCTCACCACCAACAACATTAGCGCCACCGTCTTGACAACCGCAAGTCCGCAACCTAAGTTCTTCAACAATCAGATTTTTTGAGGTTCGATTTTATGGGTTTTTTGGGTTAATTTTCTGGGTTTGGATTCGTTTTTTTGAGTTTTGGGATTCAAATTACGGGTGTTGGGGTTCAAATTTTGGGTTTTTCGGGCTCGATTTTTGGGTTTTGGGTTCGTTTTTATGGTTTTTGGGTTCAAATCAAGGGGTCTTAGGTTTGAAAATCTGGGTTTTGGGTTCGTTTTTATGGTTTTGGGTTCAAATCAAGGGGTCTTAGGTTCGAAAATCTAGGTTTGGGTTACAAATTCCTGTGTTTTGGTCCATATTAATGGGTTTAGGGTTCAAAATTGGGGTTTAGGGTTCTATTTTCTGGGTTAGGGTTCGAAAAATCTGGGTTTTGGGTTTTGGGGTTCGAATTTATGGGGTTTGGTTTCGAATTTATGGGTTTTGAGTTCGAATTTAAGGGTTTTATGGTTCAAACTTTCTGCGTTTGGGGGTTCGAATTTCCGGGTTTGGGGGTTCGAAATTTTGGGTTTTAGTTGTTGTTGTTCGAATTCTGGGTTCAAAAATTGTTGTTGTTCATATTTCTGGGTTTTCGATCGAATTCGGTGGTGGTTGGCATGGTGTCGGTGATGAAGGTGATGGCAGGAGTGGTGGTCGGAGTTGAAGGTGGTGGCTGTTACGGTGGTTGGTGTTGAAGGTGGTGGTTGGCACAATGGTTGGTGTTGAAGGCGGTGGTTGGAGTTGAAGGTGGTGGTCTCCGTGGTGGTTAGTGTTGAAGGTGGTGGTTGGAGTTGAAGTTACTAACCTCACTTTCTCTCTCCTACAAACCTTAGTTATCTTCCTAATTTCTCATTATGAAATTTTCTCTAGGAGTCCGTGTCGAGCTCATTTGGTGCAATAATATCGTTACGAAGGAAGTATAACATAAGCGTGTAATTTTTTGTGGCAAGCTATTTTCTAAATATGATTATAAAAATATTTGTACAAAATCTTTGAATCATGTTAATATTTTCAAATATCATTTACAATTTAGTAAGAATTTTTCACAAATTATTTTTAAAAGTAATTGGTTTCGTGTAATCGGGTATCAACTTCAAACGTGATTTTTAAAAAATTGATTTTGTGTAGCTATAAAAAAATCATTAAAATAATTGTGAATGAAATATTTTTGGTGAAACATAATGTCTATGTTAAATAAATCTTTGAAACCAGTTTAGATTGTTTATCATCATACTCCATTTGTTAGTCCAAAATCTATCCATTCATTCTAACAACAAAAATCAAGGCAAGGAGTATATAAGTGGGTCTTTTTTATTTTTTAAATAAGAAAGAAAATGATGTTGTGAGACAGTGTGGAATATAGTGCGGCCAACAAGTGGGGTAATGTTGGGTGATGTTCTATCCATTTATTGCAGCAATAAAAACCAACGTAAGGAAGACAGAGTATATAAGTTAGTCCCTTTTTTATTTTCAAAACTACTTTGACGGCTTGGGCGATGCCTCGAGTCTTTTCTATTTCTCTTATATTTTATTAGGTTAGAATAATATTCCAGATTATTTTCAGTTATTGATACATATTTTTTCAAATTTCTTGTAACAACCAATTAAACGATTTAGAATAATAGAAAACATGTTATTAAGGAGACTCCAACCATTAAAAAAGGCGAACCCTTTTGCCCCAAAACTAAATTAAGGTAAAAGAGTTTTAAAATTGCACTATGATAAGAACAAAGGGATGTGGTTTAGTGGTAAAGTTTTCATTAAGATTGAAAATAAGAATAGAAAGAATTTTAATAGAATCAAGAGTTTCATTAAGAAACTTTAGCTCACAACCTCACACTTCACAGAAATGAGAATAGAGAGAAGATGAAGAGTTTTGTTATTAGAGAATCTAACTAACTAAATCAATCTTACAACTCGAATCAGAGGCTATTCATATCTCTACTGTTTAGTAAACTAAGATAGCTTAACCACCATGCAAACTCGAGTTTATAACAGAAACTGTTAAGAACGCAAATGTTGTTGGAGAAAGAGTGAGTTGTAATGGCTGATGATGTATCTCTTCATTAGCTTTGTGTAATTTCATCACCATTATGAATAGCACCAATACATTGAGTAAGACCAATGTTGGCAAATAGAACCAAAAAATGAGCATGGGGTCAATAAGCATCAATGGAGTTGTAAAATTAAGAGAAGACACGCTTCAGAGGGTCGGCTTTAACTAGTTTTTCTCCACAAACTAAAATTTCTTACACCAAAAGAACATGAACTGACACCAATTTTCATGCTAACCAATAACCACCAACCTGCTTATTGGCCCATAAATGAAAATTTCAAAGTGATAAAATTTCCAACTTGATAAATTTGAGAGGTTAACAAAGATACCCAGATGAAGAAATACAAAAATTAACCTTGAACATAATTCAAACAGAGAATGACAATGGCACTAACACAATAATTTGAACACACCACAACCACCATTGTACTACAAACTTCATGAACGCCGCCAAGAACCATGCCAAACATAATTTTATTCCTCCAAAAAAACCATTTGCAACAACCATAAAAAAACAAAAGCAACCTTCAATGTTATATTCAGGCTATGCTCTAGGCAGAATAGGTCTGATTATGAATTATGATTGATAGTTAAGCTTTACTTAAATTAACTTAGATACATAAATCACCACTAAGTCAATATTAAGGTCCTAAGAACACCACTTGATTCAAGCTCAAAATCAAGCTAGCATAGGCGCTTGGATTAATGATGAATTAATCAAAGCAAGGTAAACTCGAAAGTTCAATGTGTATAAACGTCTAATTCATTTATTCAACTGAAAATGTGCCCTTTAAATACTTGTCCTTGACTCTCTAAAAGATAATTACTGAAAATAAAAATATTAATTAAACTAATTAAGCTAAAAACCTATCTAACTAGGGTTGAAGTCGATCCACTTCACTCTCCTTCATTTGTGACGCCATCTTTGACCATTTTCCTTGATATTCTCACTTATCCCTTCAAAGTAGGAAACCAAACCCTAATCTGATTAGGTTAGGCGCCTAAGATGAGCTTTGGAGGGAAAATGATTCCTTTTCCTTGATCCTTGTAGCTTGGCCGCCCATTTTGTGTAAAAGATAGACTTTGGGCGCCCATTTTGTGTAGAAGATAGAAGGGAATTTCTATCCTTATCTCTAGTAACCCTAGGCGCCATTTTCTGATATGTTAGGCGCCATTTCCTTGCTTCATTCGTCCATGCTTCCCTTTGCAACCCTAGTTGACTTTCTACTTTCTAAAAATGGAAATTACAACTCAACTAAGACTTTCCTAGTTAATCTAATATGACATTAAATTAACTAAGAGTACATTTTATTAACTAGACTCCTAATAAAGCAATAAAGATAGTAACTTAGTCAATAATCAATTAACTAAGCTAAGGACACTTTCAAGGGACTTAAAGGACTCAATACTCTTAAGGGAATTCAGAACATCCCTTAATACACAAGCAACCATGTTCTTGGTCTTGGAGTCAATGGAGCTAGGTGGACCTCCATCATCCCCTCCTTCTTTGGAGGAGTTTGACCTCATACTTGGTAGCTCTTCTTCATCATCATAGAATGGGCTCAAATCAGCAACATTGAAAGTGGCTGAAACTCCATAGTCTCCAGGCAACTCGATCTTGTAGGCATTGTTGTTGACCTTCTCAATTACTCTAAATGGACCATCAGCTCTAGGACTAAGTTTGGACTTTCGTTTAGAAGGGAAACGTTCCTTCCTTAGATGAATCCAAACCATGTCACCCTCTTTGAATTGGACATCTCTCTTTTTCTTATCAATCCTCTCCTTGGTTCTCTCATTGGCTTTCTCAATCTTTCCTCTCACGTACTCATGTAGCTTTTGGATCTCTTTCACTCTATTTTCGGCTTCATGGCTATATTTTGTGGTGGTAGGGAAAGGGGCTAGGTCAATAGGGGTGCAAGGGTTTTGACCATATACCACAAAGAATGGACTAAGGCCAGTAGTCTTGCTAGGAACTCGATTGTAGGCAAACTCAGCGTGAGGTAGCATCTCCTCCCATTGTTTAGGGCTTTTTGTAGCTAGGGCTCGAATTAGGGTTCCTAGGGTCCTATTGGTGACCTCAGTTTGGCCATCAGTTTGAGGATGGCTAGAGGTACTGAATTTCAGCTTCGTTCCCATCTTCTTCCAAAGTGTAAGCCAAAAGTGACTTAAGAACTTTGGATCTCGATCACTAACCATCGTCTTTGGCACTCCATGCAACCTAACAATGTCCCTGAAATACAAGTTAGCACAAGAAACAGCATCGTTAGTAGTGTGGCACGCCACAAAGTGTGCCATCTTGGAAAAATCTATCAACCACCACCATGATTGAATCTTTTTGGCGTTGGGTTCTAGGTAATCCTGTAATGAAATCCAAACTCACATCCTCCCATGGTGCTTGAGGAATAGGAAGAGGCATAAACAACCCTTGAGGTAGTAAATGTCCCTTAGCCTTTTGGCATATCAAGCACCTCTTAACCAAAAACTCCACGTCTCTTGCCAATCTAGGCCAAAAGAAATACTCACTCACAAGCATGACAGTCTTTTCTATTCCAAAGTCGCCAGCAAGCCCACCTTCATGAAACTCCTTGACTAAGGACACTCTTATACTGTGCCTTGGAATGCAAAGGCGATTTCCTTTAAAAAGAAACCCCTTTAAGAGATAATAATCACCACTTGGACGATTATGGCACTTTTCAAACAAAACTCCAAAGTCCTTGTCCTCTACATAACATTCTTTCAATAGCTCAAGCCCCATCACCTTAGGGCTTAAGGTAGAAAGCAATAGGTACCTCCTAGATAAGGCATCAGCGCCTTTGTTCATCTTCCCTGCTTTATGCTTAATAATAAAATGAAATGTTTGGAGGTATTCCACCCACTTAGCATGTGTAGGCTGCAACTTCTGTTGGCTTTGGAGGTACTTAAGCGCCTCATGATCTGAATGGAGAATCAACTCCTTTGCAATGAGTTAGTGTCTCCAATGGTCCAAAGCACGAACCAAAGCATAGAATTCTTTGTCATAGGTCGAGTACTTTCTTTTTGCCTCGTTCAACTTCTCACTAAAGTAGGCCAAAGGCCTTCCATTTTGAGACAAAACAGCTCCAATTTCCACGCCAGATGCATCACATTCAACCTCAAAAACTTCATTAAAGTTAGGTAAAGCTAAAATAGGAGCACTAATTAATTGAGCTTTTACCTCCTCAAACGCCTTGTTGGCTTGTTCACTCCACTCAAACTTTTTTAACTTTGTGATCTCTGTAATTGGAGTCATGATAGCACTGAAATTTCGGACAAACCTCCTATAAAAGGAAGCTAATCCATGAAAGCTTCGAACTTGTTGTATTGAGGTAGGAGTAGGCCACTCCTTGATTGCTTAGACCTTCTTCTCATCACCCTTGATCCCTTCTTTAGAGATAATGAATCCTAGAAACACAACTTGGCTAGAAAAGAAATGACATTTCTCTAAATTACCATACAAGCATTCGGTCGTCAACACACTAAATACTTGTTCTAAGTGTTTTGCATGCTCAAATTCATTCATGCTATAGACTAGTATATCATCAAAATAAACTACTACAAATCTGCCCAAAAAAGGCTTCATAGTTTGATTCATTAAACGCATGAACGTACTTGGAGCATTAGACAATCCAAATGGCATAAAAAGCCACTCATACAAACCCTCCTTTGTCTTAAAGGCAGTCTTCCATTCATCTCCTTCACAAATGCGGATTTGATGGTATCCACTTCTCAAATCAATCTTAGAGAACACATTAGAGCCATTAAGATCATCTAATAAGTCATTCAATCTTGGAATTGGAAACCGGTACTTAATAGTGATCTTATTGATAGCCCTACTATCCACACACATGCGCCATTCACCATTCTTCTTTGGCACTAAGAGAGTTGGAACTGCACATGGACTCAAAGACTCTCTAATCATGCCTTTGGACAACAATTCATTCACTTGCCTCCTTATTTCTTCAGTTTCTTTAGGGTTGGTTCTATAGGCAGGCTTATTAGGTAGCATGGCTCCTGGAATTAGGTCGATTTTGTGTTGTATGTCTCTTTTTGGGGGTAGGCCGTGGGGTATTTCATGTGAGAAGACATCTTTGTAGTTTTCAAGCAATGGGACAAGTAAAGGGTGATCTAGATTACTATCAACTTGTTCCTTTTGATCTACATTCAGCAATAACTCACGAAAAGGACTAAGTTCATGATAATCAGATTTTAACAAGGTGGTGATTGAGTGATACTTCTCTTTTGTGGAATGTTGTTTAGAGGTAGGGATAGACATAATAGGGGTTAGGGTTACTTTCTTTCCATCTTTAGTGAATGAATATGTGTTCTTGTAACCATCATGTATGACTCTCCTATCAAACAACCATGGACGCCCTAACAACACATGACACGCATCCATAGGAATAATATCACACCAAATCTCCTCTTTATAGTTACTAACAATACTGAAAGACAATAGCAAACGGTTAGTAACTTGGATACCTTTACCTTGATTAAGCCATTGAATCACATATGGCTTAGGGTGTGGAGTAGTTGAAAGCTTCAACTTATCCACCATAGTTTGGGACGCCACATTGGTACAACTCCCTCCATCAATAATCAAGGTGCACACCTTGTTCTCAACAGTACATCTAGTATGGAATATGGCCTCTCTTTGTTGTGATTTCTCCTCATCTACCACGCCACTCAAGGCTCTCCTAACAACCAAGCATTCACCCTCATCAGGACCAACAACCTCTTCTCCATACGCCTCCTCTTCACACACTTCCATTACTAAATCCTCCGCCTCCTCTAGGGTTTCGTACTCTACTAGGGTTACAATTCTTTTGTTAGGACACTCAGAAGCAATATGTCCTCCTCCTTGACATCTAAAGCACTTTCTAGTAGATCTATTTGGGGTAAACGTGTTTGGGGTGAAGGTATTTGGGGTGTTTGGGGATTTTTGGTTCGAGTTTGGGGTAGTTTTAGAAAAGTTTGTGTTTGGCTTAGAGTAGGTGTTAGGTTTAGGGTAAGAACGAGCCACTTCAGCCTTTCCTTTGTTCTTTTGTTGTTTCTCCACCTTGTGAGCCAAGATGATCAAGTCCTCCAAACTAGAAAAGGGATGCAATTCAACTATGTTAGCAATTTTAACATCCAAACCACCAAGAAATCTTACCAGAGTTTGAGGTTCATCCTCTTGCACTTCACACTTCATGAGATATGACTCGAATTCCCTTGCGTAGGTCTCCACTGAATTCGAACCTTGTTGTAGGTGATGGAACTTAGAGAAGTTCTCTTGAACATAGTAGGTAGGAAGAAACTTTGTTTTAAGTAGTTTCTTCATTTTCGTCCACTCTCTAATCTTTTCCTTTCCTTCTCTTTCTCTCTTGCTGCACTTGCTAGCCCACCATGTTGATGCATATTTTCGAAGCTTGAGAGCAACAAGCTTGACCTTCTTATCCTCCGGAATTTGCTTGTAGTCAAAGACTCTTTCAACAGTCCTTAACCACTCTACAAATTCGTCTGCATCTAACTTGCCATCATACTCAGGAAGATCCACCTTAAAGTCATTGAAGTTTCGTTAACCATTTTGGAAGGATGGAACCCTAGATGCATCGTCACTTTCTCCATCAGAACTCCCGAAGGGTTCATCTCCTCTTTGTCTTCTCAACCTTAAAGACAAACTCTTTACTTGATCCTGAAGTAAGGTCATTCTGGCTTCACTCATACGCCTATCTTCCTCCATTGTTTCGAGTCTCTCCTGTAACTGTTCATTAGTTTGGCTAGATATTGTGTTTAGGGTTTGTGTTTGGACGAATTTAGGCCAGGATTTATGTTGGCTCTGATACCAAGATGTTATATTCTGGCTATGCTCTAGGCAGAATAGGTCTGATTATGAATTATGATTGATAGTTAAGCTTTACTTAAATTAACTTAGATACATAAATCACCACTAAGTCAATATTAAGGTCCTAAGAATACCACTTGATTCAAGCTCAAAATCAAGCTAGCATAGGCGCTTGGATTAATGATGAATTAATTAAAGCAAGGTAAACTAGAAAGTTCAATGTGTATAAACGTCTAATTCATTTATTCAACTGAAAATGTGCCTTTTAAATACATGTCCTTGACTCTCTAAAAGATAATTACTGAAAATAAAAATATTAATTAAACTAATTAAGCTAAAAACCTATCTAACTAGGGTTGAAGTCGATCCACTTCACTCTCTTTCATTTGTGACGCCATCTTTGACCATTTTCCTTGATATTCTCACTTATCCCTTCAAAGTAGGATACCAAACCCTAATTTGATTAGGTTAGGCGCCTAAGATGAGCTTTGGAGGAAAAATGATTCCTTTTTCTTGATCCTTGTAGCTTGGCCGCCCATTTTGTGTAAAAGATAGACTTTGGGCGCCCATTTTGTGTAGAAGATAGAAGGGAATTTCTATCCTTATCTCTAGTAACCCTAGGCGCCATTTTCTGATATGTTAGGCGCCATTTCCTTGCTTCATTCGTCCATGCTTTCGTTTGTAACCTAGTTGACTTTCTACTTTCTAAAAATGGAAATTACAACTCAACTAAGACTTTCCTAGTTAATCTAATATGACATTAAATTAACTAAGAGTACATTTTATTAACTAGACTCCTAATAAAGCAATAAAGATAGTAACTTAGTCAATAATCAATTAACTAAGCTAAGGACACTTTCAAGGGATTTAAAAGACACAATAC
This sequence comes from Patellifolia procumbens, assembly GCA_947645195.1. Taxonomy (NCBI): domain Eukaryota; kingdom Viridiplantae; phylum Streptophyta; class Magnoliopsida; order Caryophyllales; family Amaranthaceae; genus Patellifolia; species Patellifolia procumbens. The sequence goes on from CANSGD010000196.1 coordinate 60,988, forward strand.
TCTTAAGGGAATTCAGAACATCCCTTAATACACAAGCAACTATATTCTTGGTCTTAGAGTCAATGGAGCTAGGTGGACCTCCATCATTCAACCTAAACAATGAGGAACAAGCAACAAATACACCAAGACCAAAAAATTCATATGCTCTTGACAATAACAATAACAATTCAACAAATTAATCACACACTAGAGTCAGTAATCACGCTATTGCTAAAACAAGGGTTTACATATAAATGTAAATCGAAAATTTCATCACCCACTTTCAAATTTCAACATAATCGAATTTTGATAATTCCTCACCAACAAATCGGAATATCAGAAAATGGAAAATCTAAACTGAGAAGAAAGGCTTGCCAATTTCGTGCAGTGATTAGTGAAGGACTGCTGGTGCGGCGCCTAGAGGGAATCCATCTTCAACTGCAGGAAGAATAAGGAATTCACAATTGGTATTCTTTCACGGCAAGAATATGGGATTCAATTGATTCACTCGTTTGATTAGTAGGATTGTGTTTTAAGCTTTTAAAAGCCAAGAACCCTAGGTTGAAGAAGAGAGCGAGAATTGGTTGTTCAAACAAGGACGTAAGTGGGGTGAAATCACGTTATCACTCAAAGAATAAATTTTTGGAAAAATTGCCTAGAATAATGCAACCTTTTGGCGATTCGCAAATAATAATACAACATTTCGATTATTCTGGAATAATGCAACCTTAGTACCCCATCTATATTAAACAGGACAAAACCGGTTATGACTTATAAAATAGGTAAAATGGACACTTGTCGCATAATAATTGGCTCTTCTAAACAATTTTGAAAAGTAAAATAAAAACAAAATAACAAAAAAAAATTTAAATCAAACTCCCCCACCCCACTGTTAACCCTCTCCTCCTCACCCACATCCCACCACTTCACAAACCTGCCGCCAACTTCACCACCCCACCCCACCCCATTTTTGCCGGTGAGATTCATCTGACACCTAAGAGAAGGCGGGGGAGGGATTTCGTCGGTGGTGCAACCACAAAGAGGAAAGGGAAGCGAAAGCGGGGGAGGGGGGTTTCATCGGGGAAGCGAAGGCGGGGGAGAGGGTTTCGTCCGGGGAAGCGAAGGCGGAGGAGGGGGGTTCGTCCGGTGGTGTGGAGGTGGGGAGGTGGGTGTGGCGTTTTAGGGAGGTGGGTTCGTTCGGCGTGGGGAGGTGGGGAAGTTGGGGCTGGGGTAGGGGTGGGTGGGGAAGGTGGGCACGGTGCAGGTTTTTTGGGGCTGGACTGGGGTTGGGTTGGGGCTAGGGTAGGGGTGGGTGGGGGAGGTGGGCACGGTGCAGGTCTTTTGGGGGCTGGGCTGGGCTGGGGTGGGGGTGGGGTTGGGGTGGGGGTGGGGAGGTTGGGGCTGGGGTGGGGGAGGGGGTTGACAGTAGCGTGGGTGGGCTGGGGGGTTGACAGTAGTGTGGGTGGGGGCTGGGGGTGTTGACAGTAGCGTGGGTGGGGGGTGGGGGAGGAGGGGGTGTTGGGGGGAGTTTTTTTTTTTTTTTTTAGAGTTTATATTAATATATTAATTGAAATTTAAAGTTTTAAATAAAAATTATCAATTGTTCCGGTAACCGGTTATTTGTCCTATTTAAAATAAATGGGGTATAAAGGTTGCATTATTCCAGAATAATCGAAAGGTTGCATTATTATTTGCGAATCGCCAAAAGGTTGCATTATTCTAGGCAATTTTTATATTAATTTATTAATAAAATAAAGTCAAATTAATGTAGGGTGTAGATCTAAAATTATAAATGAATGGTCCAGATTGGCTCAATTGTAAAGGCTATAATTTTATTGTAGGCATCGTAGAATTATCTTTTTTATATAAATCTCTATTCTATAAGTGAAGAAGAGGGGGACACCAAAAATCATCATTTTTTTTTAATTCCTAATTAAATGGAATAACTCTCTCTATAACTAACTATTTTTCACATTTTTAAATATTGAATAAAGAAATAACAAACACCCTAAATAAACTAAATGTTATATTTTTATGCAAAAAATTATTTCGCATGCAACGTGTGCATATAACTCTAGTACATTGATAAGCAAACACCAACTTATGCCCAAAACATAACATACTTTATAGGTATATTTTACAACAAAAAAGAATATTTTAGATATTATAGCTAACCCGTACATCTCACGAGCTTCAAACCTAAGTAAGTCCAAAAGAAGAGAGCATACAGTGGCAGAAAAGAATTGCTCGAAAAATAAAGTATTAGGAGCTAATTATTCTTATAATTTCTTGTTGGCAAAGTCTTAAGACGGTCTTACATTAAGTTTAATGTAAGATCAGCTCAATAAGCCTTAGAGAAGCCCAGTTACACGCGCGTCTTCCATCAATAGATACACGCGCTGAACAAAAGCATTCCTCTTTTCTCTTTCTTCCATTTCGCAACCCATAACGTCTCTTGGTTCATATTTCTCAAACCCTTCCTACTTCCTTTCTCAACCTAAATCTCCAATTTAAAACTCAGGTTTGTCTTTAACTTTCCCTAACATTTTTGTTTTCCTCACTTTGGTGAAGTTTCTACCATGGGATGCAAAACAACGTAACTGCCATTAAAGGAGGTGGATCTAAGCCTAAACCCGAATGACTTTTTGAGTTTTTCACAATTGTTTTTTTTGTAAAAATTCATGGTTTCGATGTTTATGTTTTTAAATTTCTTGGATTTGTTTGATTTTGGGTAGTTGCTTCTCAAGGTGATAAAATGCTCCGGGAAAAAAAGAGAAAGGGTGATGTGAAGCCTTCTTTAGATCTGGAAAAGAAGTTAAAAAGAGTTAAATCTGAAGATGTTGATGGTGAGATCGGATCTGGTGATACGAGGTTTGTCTATAAGTTCCTGACTTATTGAAAGTTTCTAGGTATATTGAAACATCCCGTAATTTCACAAGAAATTTTTGCGCGTTAATTTATTTATTTATTACGTCATATTTATTTATATCCTTGATATATATATATATATATATATATATATATAAAGTGTTGTTGTGTAAATTATATATGTTTATGTTTTGAAAACTAAATTTATATAACTTATTTATATTTTTTTCATAGTGTTGGATGTTTATGTTTAATTGTTGTCATTGGGTGATTGTAATTAGTGTGGTGTGTTTATTTTGAGTTTTATATCTTTTTTAAAGAGGTAGTATTATTATGTATATTTTAGTAGAGTTAGTACTTAGTAACTTTTTTTAGTTTGAGCCTTGTTATTTTTATTTTGGGGCCAAGCTTGTAGGATGCTTCATTTATCGCTTAAGTGGGTCAACCCACTTGTTGTGTGGGTAATAAGGTGGCCGGCCATGGGGGAGTTTTGGGGGGATTTTATCTTTGAATTTTGAAGCTAGTATTTATTTTTGGTAGCTAATTCTTTTCTCCAATGAAAGTCACACTACTAGAAAAATGACATTTAACAACCATAACAACGACTATTTGAAAATCTTGTTGTTGAAAGTATTACTAGGCATGCTTATAACGACAACTTAAAATAATGGGCGTTAATGATATAAATAACACTAATAGCGGGATACCGGGATTTGCTTAGTGAACTATACGGTCGTTAAATATAAACGAAAAATAAGAGAGAAAAAGACGGAGCAATTTTCGTCGTTATCCGTGCACTGAAGCAAAACAAGATGCGCGGGACCAAAGGCGGCAGTATTCTGAATATTTTTCAAAAATGAAACACTGCTCCTTAAACCCTAGATTGTCACTGAAATCTCGTGAATTTCTTTCTCCCCCCAAACCTTTTACTGAATTTCCCTCTCGCTAAACCCTTAGCAATCATTTCAAGCCACACAATTCACTAATTGGGCTATGAAGAACCGTAAGTTTTGATAAGGGTTGAAGAAATGAGGATCTCTCCTTACTTGATTGAGGTTTGAAGAAAAGCTTCATTCGGTACGATTATTTCTTTCATTTCTGTTTTTTTTTTCTTTTTATTTTCATATGCTCTAATCGATTGCCTTATAAAAGTGGTGTGATTTTTTTGTTGAATTTGGCGTGTATCCCTTGTTTGGTTGGCGTTTTTCTGAATTTGAAATGAATTTCTCGTTGAATTTTTCTTGAATCTCTATTGAATTGGGGTTGAATTTCTTGTTGATTTTGGGTTGAATTTCTTGTTGAATTGGAGTGGCATATCCTGTTTATATTGGCTTGAACTTGTCGGTGATTGGGATTGAATGTTAAAGCATATCGAGAAAAGTAGCAGTAGCAACAAAAAATAATGGAAAGGTATATAATTAAATTTTAATATGATATTCTTAGTTTTCAAGTATGGTTTGTTGGGAAAGTCCCAATTCCTATCTGATAGATGTGAACAGTAACATCTATTAGGAATGTACTACATTTCTAAAAAAATATACTACGATTTTTTATTGTACTACAATTTTCAGAAACTATACTACCCTAACCTATATATAAATATACTACAATATGCGAAAAGTATACTACCTAAATATATAAGTGTACTACATTTTTTTTAACAAAGAGCTTGATATGTGCCAAACTCCTATCTATCTGATAGGAACTGGGCAGCCCTCGTATGTTGACTTTTATGATATTGGTGTGCGTCAATGCGGTACTAAACTGAGAGTTGCTACTAAAAGACAACCCCAAATGTAAACTTTATTAAGAAGACACCCAAATGACCAAAGCTTTTTCAAGTTTCCTATAGTCACTGATTTTTATAATTTTGCCTATGGTAAATGGAGGAGTTTTTCAAATATCCATCTAAGAATTAGGTCTGCATTTTTTTTCTAGATAAAGCTGCAAGTAGCAAAGAGTGAAACCAAACTATTACCTTCCCCATATATCAAAAATTAAGTATTAGTCTAGAAAAATAGTTAATAAATCTTGAGAGCTAGCTGACTGTAACCCCATTCTTGCTACACCTTAAGTGAAATAATGAGTGGATACAGTTTTCGACAATGTGCTGCTTGTAATAGCAATTTGCTGCCTTCGGTAACAATTTTGATCTGGAACTACCAAATAAGAAGTTTATTTTTGAATGAAGCCCTACAATTGTAAACTTAGCTGATATTTAATCATGCTTTATATTAAGCGAGAAAAATGGTGCCGGATTTATTTCTTTCACCAGTTATAAAGAAGTTTTAACTCTCATGATAATTAAGAAAACAATGGACTCTTTGTATTCATTTTGTTTTTTAAGGCTGCAGTCTGCCAATTTTTTTGAGCTTGTGGAATTTGGATTAATAACCTCTTGTGTATATGTTGTTTTCCAATCTTGTTAAATATGTTGTGTACTATTATCTTAGATCTTGCTCTTTTTTAGTATAATCTAGAATGTTAGTAGCTCTTGCTTGGCTTTCATTGACTATAGTTTTAGTCACGATTTAATGACATTTGATATCTATGACTCCTTATTATATCATCTAAATTATCTTTATCATTTCCTTGATGTTTAGACATGGGTGTCAAATTAATTTGGACCAGAAATATTGTATATTACTTAATTCTATTTGTTTACCAACCCTGACCATATAGCATATACCAAATCTATACTGACACACAAACCTGAGCTTGAAATGAATCATTCAATATTAGGATTAACTACAAACACGTTTATATAGCTAAAGGAGAAAGCACTTTTAAATTGGATTCTAATCAACGTTCCATCAAAACTGAGCATTTCATAATTATATTTATTAGATTTAAGTTTTATGGCTGTTGGTATCGAGATAAGATAAGAAAAAGCAACAAGTCTGCATATTTGTCGAGATAAGACAAAAATATGCATGTTTGTCGAACGCCTTTGTTTAAGCACAATTAAAATTTTGTACGTCTACAAAAAGTATGAGTATGAATGAGAGACAATTCTTAAAGGATATTACCTTCAAAGTGGATTGTAAGTGCAAAGATAAAAATTAAGAAAGTTGTTATTATCGTGATTTTAAAGCTTTTGTGCCTACTAGCTATAATGGGGTGGTGTAGAGGGGTTGCTGGTTTCTGAGTTGGTTGTGTTTGATGTTGGATTTTTATTTTCCTGCCTCATTTAGTGCTACAGTTGTCTATTGAAGCTGTGCACGGTGGTTGCAGTTGCATTGGAGTAATAATAATCATGGCAGCTTATGCTTGTAGTTTGGATGGCTTCTAGTGAGCTATTGGCAGAGTGATATGCCATATACATATTACAGGCTTGAGTCAGGTTGTTTCAACCTAACAGGAAGTCAGGTACACCTAGTAGGTAAAGTTAAATGTACTCTATTAAACAATCTTTCTTGCCGATTGAATTTACTTCATTGAGGGTTGGGACTAAACTTTTCTTATTTAGAGCCTTTTAGAAGAGTGAATAAATAGAGCATTGGTACATCAATGACTAGACAAGATAAAGTTGCACAAGAGCTGGCGTAGATATATGCGAATGGGCATAAAACACGTATCTTATATGTTAGAGTACAATTATATCCCTCGAACAGAGACCATATCAAACAGAGTTCTAGGCAGCATGATCCTAGCTTAAATTTGTATATCACTTGAATTTTAAACTTAATTACCGTAGTATAGAGGTATACAAATAGTCATTTAAACTTAATTACCATAATATGCGATGTAAATATTAGGGGTATGAAATATGTGTGTGTATTATTGTTTTTTAATCTTTGTGATATTGGACACCATCCTCAAACTTTGTTGTTGACCGGACCGGACATGGGAGGCAAGTCAACTCTCTTGCGTGTTGCCTGCCTAGCAGTTATATTGACGTAAGTTATAATCTATCAAAAAAAAAATGACGCCCAACTATCTTGCACTAAGTCACTAAGCTAGGCTCTTGTGAGTTGTGATGGTTGTTTTGGCTCTTATTTGGCTCATTTATCTATCGTGTGCCACTCAATCACTAACAAATGATTGATTTGGAGATTTTAGTCTTGAGCTAGTGTTCTCCTTTTCTTTTTGTCAGGATACTCTTCAACACTTAACTTTGTAATTGTGTGGATCCTGGATTTCAGAAGTTTTCTGGTATCTGTATTTGTTAAGAGTCCTGGTGTCCGCAGATCCACAACCAGAAACAAAAAGTTAAGTGTAACATCCTCAAAACGCATGCAACTCAATGTAAAAAGAAACACCCACAACACTTCTTTCTTGCCATGTTATGTCTTTGGACATTGCTATAACTAAGTACCTTTCTTTATGAGATGTTCCTGATATTTTTTGTTTGCTAATCATTCTATATTCTGTAATGATTTGAATTGACAGGAGGCTCGCTACATACCCTGAACAGTAGCTCCTCGGTTTGATATTCGTACCACATAATGCAGCCTTTATTTAAAACTTATTAGCACCACAACTAAAATAGCTTCTTTGACTTGTTTATCCCATTGTTTTCTGGGCAACTCTGTTAATTTTCTATATTCACCTGTAGCAGTATCAATATCATGCACATCAAGATTCCAGGAAAGGCACCAGCATGATGTTTTTTTTTATTGTTGTTAAACTTCTATATTTACTAATTGTACCCATTGAACATGACAAGCAACTCAATTTGTAGGTAGTACGACAAGTTTTTAACCCCAAGTCTCGAGACCGAGTTGTGGGGTTAGGAGGAGTGAAAATTAAAGATATTAGAGGCCCTCAACCTAGCAGAGAGGATCTTCAAGTTGAGCTAACTGCTACTAAAAAGCAAAATGAAGTTCTATTACATAGTATAGAGTTAATTCAAGAAGAAAACAAGCAGCTTGTAGGTAGGGTGGGTTAAGTGGAATCTCGAATGCAGGCGTTTCAAGATTTAGTGGCTACACAGCTTAATGTTCGTATTACTTCTGATCCTGAGTTGCACCAAACACCAAACAGGTATAAAATGTATTCATTCTTTAAAGTTCAATTTAATACTAAGCCTTGGATGTAACTCAAGCACAAAAGCATAGAAGAGTAGACGTGTAACGACTCTTTAAAGTCGGTTTTCTTTGAAGTGTGGGGGAAGAGACGAGATATATGTACGTTCTATGACGTGATTATATGCTGAATATGTTGATATCTGTGTTGGGATAATTTTTTTTGCTGAATTACAGGTTTAACAACAATGCCAATTGCAAATTTTTGGTTTAGTCGTATAAATGGGAAGTGTTGCCGAAATTTTTCAAATTTTGGAAATGGAGGCATGCTTTATAAGTGATCAATTTTCTAAGACACCGTAATGCATACGTATTGCGATTCTAACTTATGTTCTTTTGGCTTTGTTTATTGTAGGTACTATATGATATTGGAATTAACAAGCGAACGAGATAGTTTGGATTCCATTTAATGCATTTTTTGTTTATCATTTGTTTAGACATATTTTTGAGATCTTAAGTGCTAGAACTCATGTAATAAGTACTAGTTTTACTAGAGTGAAAGTTGTTTATGAATTTTTTACAACATTTATTTAATAGATCAATAAAGTTTCAATATTTTTGCTTTTGTTATTCAATATAATATAATGGTTGACTTGTTTATAATAAGCATAATCTTTCAATCATGAGATGATTAATTAATTTCCTTATTATCACAATATATATAGGCAAGCGGCATAGGAGCGGGAAAAAATTCTCATTATGAAGTTTAACGACAAAACCTTGTCGTCGTTATTGAGAAAATTTAAAAGAGTAGTAACCATTGGGATATGATTAACGACGAAAAAATATGGTTTTTGGTCATTTAAAATACATAGTAATGACCATATGTTAGTTCGTCGTAAGTAATTAACTTTATCTCCTCGTTACCTTGTCGTTAATAAGTAACGACGAGTCGCTTTCTCGTCGTTAATAAGTAACGATGGGACTCGTCTCGTCGTTAATACGTAACGACCGGAATTGCCCCGTCGTTATTCATTAACGACGAACATGGCCGTTAAAACCTTTAACGACGGGACCTTTTGCAACCAAATGACGACGAAGTTTTTTCCGTCGTTGAAAGTTTTAACGACGATTTTTTGGGCTTTTAACGATGACTTTTGCCGTCGTTAAATGCCCTTTTTCTAGTAGTGTCAATTATCACTCCTTTATTCGCTACTCTATTTTAGCAATTATATATTCTCACTTTCTTTATTATTATTGCTGCCCTAAACTAAAAAATTCAGCAATTAAACACTCTCCACTCACCTCCCTATCACACGCCTATCATCCACAATTACTGGAAAATTTTCCCACTTGTTCTTCATAAAATTCCTACTTCCTAGTGACTTTTAATTCATATTCAAGGGTTAATTCAAGACTGAAGTTCGGACTTATTTCTCTTGGTATTTCTCTCAAGGGGGCGATTTTTCCTAGTTATTTATTGCTCTTATTTTTGGTTTTATTACACTCTACGGGTAGATCGAGATAACTAACATCCCTTCTAGTACTTTAGTTTAATTAATTATTTAATTATGTTAGAATCATGTTAGGATGTATTTTAGTTATTAGATCTATGATGTTAATGTTATAATTATTAGAATTCATGTTAGGGTTAGTCCTATTGCTTTTAATATATGTTTTAGAATACTTAAAATCATTATTAACGAAGTTAGTATTGTTAGTATTAATTAGTATCATGTTAGGGTTGTTTATTTTCATTTACTTCATTGATTAGTATGTTTAATTCATGTTTTTATTAATTTTATTAATGCTGAAATTATTTTAGTTTAATGGAATTATCGTTTTTGATGTTTTGTTTGAAGTATGAACTATGATTGATTTATTGTAGTAATTAGGAATGTGTTTTAGAACGAATTTAGATGTTTTATTGGTCCTTTTTTTATTCTAGAATTATTTTTCATGAAGTAAATTAATTCTTTTGAGTAGTTTTTAACTCCTAAACATGCACTAATTCTTATAGTATGATGAGTATGCTTTTGGGAATGTTCTTTAATGTTTTTAAGTGTATTATCATGAGTAATATAATGCTGGAATTTTTGTTGGTTTAGTTGGAATTTATTGTTCATGTTTTAGCATGTTTAAAAGGTTGAGTTTCATAATTTAAAGGACTTGTAAGTTTTGTTCCTTTAATTTCTTTGGAGTATTAATTCAAGCATGTCTATTTGATGTTTTTGAAGTTATATTTAATTTCCCATGAATTTTTGTGAGCATGTTTGATGTAAATTTATTTGGGGTACGTAAAGCACCAAAACGGGCGAAGGGGAGGCAGTGGCTGCTCGCCACCCGCGAGCAGCGTCGCAGCTCGCGACGGCCAATTGGGGCCCGCGAACCAGTGCTGCCCCCTCCCTTTTTCTTTTGACTTGCTGTTTCGTTTTGTTAGGTTTATAGCAGCACTGTTGAAGTATTTTAATTATTTTATTTATGCAGTTTTGTCTCATTTAATTATGGAAGTATGTTTAGCTGATGAATCTTGTATTGTTGAACTATTGTGATTATGCATGTTGTTGTGATATTGTTTCAGAGTATTTTGATGAATTTTGAGTTATCGACGTCGAAATGCTCGTGGGAGAATAATACTGCCCTTAGTATTACTTCACCAAGAGTTATGTACGGAGAAGATTTATAATTTAATTTATAATCGACTTCGTACCCAAACTCAGATACGACATTGATGAATTTATGTTTGAATTAGAATTTGGAGAAGTTTTAATTTATATTTTGAAATATTGATCTTTGAAGATCATTTAATTTAATTGTTTTATTTATTTTGAAGAATTGGTTTTTGGAGTATTTATTTTGAAGAATTGTGATTTTATGATTATTTGATGATTTGAAGTATATTTGATGATTTGAAGAATATTTGAAGAATATTGGATGATTTGACGAATATTTAATTTTGAAGAACTTTATTAGTTTTAATTGTTTTATTTTGAGTTGAGTAGTCTAAGGGATTATTTTATCCCAAGGATACTGAACATGCACTTCGTGAGGCCAGGGGGCACTGAGCAGGGTGCTACCCTGCATTGGAGAAACTTAGGATATGTTGTCGTCCGAGAGGTCGGGAAATACTGCGCGTATTGTCCCGCATCGGGGGTTTGGCCATTCTTAGACACAGACGGTAGGGATCGTAACCCATAGGCCGTTCTGGAGGTTGTGATCTGACATACTCTTAGGAAGTGGGTTGCGGGTCACTAGCGTTCACCTCAATCATTTAATCATTTATTTATTTATTTCACTTATTAAATTTTGAAGTCTTTTTCCACTTTTGACGATCTATTTATGGAATTAATTTTCTTTCTTTATCTTGTATAATGTTTGATGAATATTATTGTTGTTAACTTATCTTATTATTTCCTACTTCGTATGTTGTATGTTTTCCTTATGCCTTGTATGATTATTGTGCATGCCTGGCATTATTCTTCATATTTTAAATTGTTAATTGAATCCTGAATAAACTGGGAGAGCTGTTAGTTATTAAGTCCACCTTTCGTGGGTCTTAAGTAGTTTTATTATGGATGTTCCTATTTTATAGATTTTATTTTAGTCCGTTTACGGCTTGGATATTTTATTTGGGATTTTAGTATGTTGATGGAATGAGTGTATGAGACCTTATTTCCTTATTTATTTTGAGACTATTATTGACTTGGGATTTTTATTCTATTTCGTTGTTTAGAATAACATTTCCGTCCTAGTGGTATTTCCGCTGCCACTGATCTTTTATTTAATGAGTTTATTTCTTTTATTCTATTTTACCTTTATTTTTATTACCGTTAAAGGACGGGACGTAACATATATAGTTTTTCGTACTAGTTTGCTACTGAGGGCGTTGTGTGTTGTAAGGTTGCTTCTTGTTTGTGTTTTAATTTTGAATTGATCAGGTTGTGTGAGAGAGCATTGTGATCATAATGCTAAAGGTCGATTTGAGTGTGGATCATTAGTTTTGATGGCTTGATGCCATTGAATTGACTTAGATTGATGATTCTGGATCATTGAGATAACATTTGTTAAGTTCATCTATTTGTTGATTGGTCAAATTTGTTTTTTTTAGTCAAACAATGATAAATAAGAACATCTAAATCGATAAGGAGCTTATAAGATGTGGGAATTTTTCGTATTAGTTTCTTACTAATGACTTTGTCGGTAATAAGTTGCTTCTTGTTTTTATTTTGAATGGTTTGAATAAGCAAACATAAATCAACCATAAACAATTATTCAAGTAGTTTTTGGGTACATCGCTAGCTGTGTGGATTTATTTTGCTGGAAAACACCGTTTTTGTGTTCAGAATTCTAATTCTTTGACATACTAGTTGTGTGTACCATTAGTTTGCTGACATGCTAGTTGTGTGTCTTTGACAACACCGTTTTTGCTACATGTGTGTACTTTGCTAGCTTTGTCTATAAGTTCCTGCTTAGATTTCTAAGTCTTTGACATACTTGTTTATGGTTCATGCTTGTTTTTATGTGATGATCATTTTGTGAATTGCTAGAATTTATGATAATTTATTGGAGAAAATTTTGTCAGAAGGGACCTTTTAAAACATTTGGGTTGTGAGGAGGTACCCATTAAAAAATTAATTGTGAACAACTACCTATTAATTAAATATATTTGTTATTTAGGACCCAAACTCTATTTTCCGGCAACAAAGTCAATTTTTCCGGCATTGACTTTATTAAAACAATCTCTCTCTCCTTAAAAAAAGTATGTGAGGCTCACTCTCCTAATTTCTAACCCACCCAATTACCCCCATCCCCTGTTCTTCATATCCCACGCCAGAGTCCCCCACACCAATTCCCATCCCCTGTGCTTTTCTCTTACTCGAATCCACTGAGTACAAGCAAGTATCCAATTTGTGAATATCTATCGCACTCTTGCAACAATGGACACTAAAGTACAAAACAAATACAAGTAAAATACTAAAAGATAAGTGCAGAAAATTTCGTTATATGGCCACTGAACCAATAGATTTAGCTTCAATTGTTGTAAAGGTAGATACCTAGAGAAAGTTTTATACTTGTAAATATATTGTATCGCAGGCAGCAGAAGACTCATTATGTCCATCATCTCCATCCTTAACAAGTCTTGGGAGAAGATCTTTGAAATACATATCCCATATAATTTTGTTTACATTAATTGAATCAGCTATAATGAAGTCTTTGCAATACATATTCCATATAGTTTTGTTTACACACAGTGATGTTTTGAACACATTTAACACAATAGTAAGTGATTTATTAAAGTTGGGGATATCAGTAACATTTCCATCAAACCAAAATGCCCAAAACTGTCTATCAATTAGAACATGAAATGTGGAGGGGTGGGGGTCTGCCGAATTTGAGAAAGGAAGAATCAGGGGGTGGGGGTCTGCGGATTGGATTAAGGAAGAAACATGGGTGGAGGTGTCTGCAGACCGCAATTTATGTGCGTGAATAATGAAGAAATGGGGGTGGAGGTGTTTGTATGAATGACGAAGAAACAGGGGATGTGGTGGATTAAGAAAGAAGCAGTGTTTCCTAAGAGTGAGCCTCACATACTTTTTTCAAGGAGAGAGAGATTGTTTTAATAGAATCAATGCCGGAAAATTGACTTTATTGCCGGAAAATAGAGTTAGGGTCCTAAATAACAAATATATTTAATTAATGGGTAGTTGTTTACAATTATTTTTTTTATGGGTACCTCCTCACAACCAAAATGTTTTAAAAGGTCCCATCTGACAAAATTTTCTTTATTGGATGTCTGGAATTATTTTTTCTCAGACGAGCTTCAAATAACTTAGTCAATATTAACCTCAGTTAATATCAACTTAGACGTCTGGAATTTTTCTTTCCAAGACGTTCATGAATAGATTGGACTCTTTAGACGCTCATTGCTCACAAGCGAAGAGCATCTGGTCCATGAATGGAATAACCAATCTCAGCCTATGGTTGAGGCTCCTCCAGTTTTTCATACATTTATGTCTTAAAATATCTGGGTGTCTCAAAAATAGTCTTTAGACGTCCTGCAAGAAATAACCACTTTTGTCTAATTTGGCATGTCGTAAAGATGCTAAACCTTCAGACGTTTTGTGTGAAGGAGTTAATTTTATTCTTTCGATGAATTCCAAGTTATGAGTTCCTAGACGACCTCCTTCTTGGAGTCATGCTCGTCCGGTATTTTTCGACTTTTAAAACTTCTAAGACGTTCTTGATATACTCATTTATATAGGTTTTTAGCTTCATTTCCCCTCTTGTTTTATACTCTTTGAGAGCTCGATAGAGCTCTTTATTGTAAGATTTGATATGTTTGAGAATGTTTCATGTCTTTGATTTTGATTTTTTAAATACCTTTTTCCGCCATATAGAAGCATTGCCCAGATTACATGAGGCATAGTACCCCGGGCGCAATTCTGGAGCTCTCGGGATGAAGAGAAGTAAAAACAAGGCTTCGTAATGTATGCCCGGCCACCCGGGCATGACCGCCCGACCAGGGCCGTAAGCATTTTTAAGAAAAGTGGATACTTTTGGCTAAGTTCAAGCCGTTCGGGCCAACTCGCCCGCCCGACCCGGCCCGATCCACCCCCCCAGGCACCATCCACGAAGAAGAGAAAGGAGCAGCCATAGCATAGCCGCCCGGCCACCCGGGCATAAATACTAAAACCTAATTTTGGAACCTCAAGCTATAACTATTAAAATCTAATTTTCATTTAAGGAGCTTAGTTTATTTTTAGTTACAAATTAGTTTAGTTATAGACTCTTATTAGTTTATTCTCTCAAGTATTTTGTTCGAACTTCATTAGATCTCAATAAATTTTCTTCCTTTCTGATAAGAGGTTTTTAATGTGTCGTTAAGGCACTAAGAACCGTTTAGCAAACAAAACTTATAATCCTAACGAGCTACCACTATGAACGTAGTAATGGCAAGTCAAGGGTCGAACCACAAGGAAAATGGGATTGACTAAGGTCTACTAAGTCCAAAATTACATAAGTGAAGGGTTTTTGGGGTATAAGATTGAATTAATTAACAACTAACAACTAGCTATCGAATACCAACTAATAATCAAGTAAGAGAATTAATATAATAAGGAAATGATAGGTTTTAGTCATGTCACCTAATCAAAAATAAACCTACGGGCCTCTAACTAGGTAGTCAGTGGAAGCAGGGTCGAATCCACAGGGAGACAGAGTTTCTAAATCAATATTCAACCAATTCAGCTACTCCAGATGAAATCAGAAAGGAATTAATTAAACTAAGGAATAGACTACGGAAGACTGAATAAATCGAGGATTAAACTATGGAATAAAAGTCTAGGGTATTAGGTCGGTCCACCATGCTTATACCAATCAAATAGGGTCAACTACTATTAAAACCTAAGTCAAGAGTCGGGGGATTAGAGCCTATGTTGAGCTATGGTGAAGACTCAACGCTCATAGTTCAACATACGCCGCATGTTCACTAACGTAATCAGAACTACTGATGTGTCCTAGGCCTCTAGTCGTAAGACGGATCTGTGCAAACAACTATTAACCACAAGCAATCAATGAAATTGTACACTGACATTAATTACTCAATAACAAACCACATCACAATCACCCTAATCAAGCCCTAGAAATTGATAGAAATCTAAATCACAATCATGGTATAAACATGGCTTTCCTATCTAACACCCTAGAAAGAGAACTACTCACTCATAATTGAATTGACAACAATAAGACTAATATGAAACCCTAAGAATTGCATCATGAACAATTGAATAATTAAACTAAGCAATCAAAGTAATTAAAGAGATAAAGAGTAGAGAAGAGTACCAATTAACGGAAAGCAGGAACTTTTATTGAAATCGAAATAGGTTTGATCACCTCTACATTAATCTAAAGTGTTTGAATTAAACTAAGAGCAATGTAGAATAAAACTAGTCTAAAACCTAATGAAAGATGAATAAAAGATGATGAAAGATAATGAGGAAAAGGTATTTATAATACCCCTCAAGTTCACTAAAAACGGAAACAAAAAGTGAAAAAGCGCGATTAAAGCACCAGACCCGATCGGGCCCGAGCACAGTACCCGATCGGGTCCACATACAAATTCTCCCAACTTCACTTCTGGGCTCTGGCAGCAGCAGTGCAGCAATAAGGCGAGAAAAGCGGCCCACCCGATCGGGTCGGGCGGTAGTCACCCGATCGGGTCTGGCGACAAAAAGTGCCAGCAAGCTCGCCTCCTCCGCAGCGTCCCAATAAGACCTAGCAGCACTAGACCCGATGGGATCGGGCGGTAGGTGCTCGATCGGGTCTGGGCACATGTGTTCTCGCCCGATCTGATCGGGCACGCCTTGCCCGATCGGGTCCGCAACTTTCGTACCCGATCATAATATTTCGCCCGATCGGGCCATTTCTGCCCGATCAGTGCACGGAAACCTCATTTGACTCTTTGGCTCTCTAATCTTCACGTTTAAGGGTCTTGGGACCTCCTAAACTATCCATAAAGCTCGTGAGCCATCCTACGTGCCTCGTAACATCTCGTAAAGCCGTGGTTGCTTCCAAAAGGCTCGGGAATAAGGAGAAAACTCCGTAAAACCTGCAATTCAATATAAAACACGAAACCACAACTACATACGATAGTTAGCACAAAATAGCTCCTAAGAGCTCCAATGACGCACAAATTAGCTTGTAAATAAGGGAGAAAACTCTATATAAATACGTGATATCAAACTCCCCCAAGCTAAACCTTTGCTTGTCCTCAAGCAAACAGCACATGAACATGGAATAGATTACCTCACCCCAAAGATAGAAACAAATCAAAGCTCAAAACATTTTCAAGACTAAGAATCGTTCAAGCAGGCATAATTCAAGTTTGGCTCATCAAATCCATCCAACCACCAATCATTCAAGCAATTTATCAAACTCAAGCATCCACAAAGCATACAAGTCCTGAAAAGGCACTCACAAGGGTGTCACTCCTCTCAATTTTGTGGCAGGCAAAGAATGTGCCCGAACACTCACCAACCCGACCATAAGTACCCTTCCCACTCACACTCTCATGTGTTTAAGAAGGTTCAATGACGCTCATCCTAGTCAAGTCGACTCAATTAGCAGAAATACTCTTTAACTTTGACAAACTAACTCGAAATCAATCAAATGAACAATGCAGACATAAGCTCAAGAGGACTTTATAGGGTTGTAATGGGGCTTAGGCGAGAGGTAGGGGATACTTTTGGGTAATGTGGTGGAAAAACCAAGAAAGGGGGAGCATAAATCATTCAAACAAGGCCTAGGATGGCCTACACAACTCCCAACAATCACCATAAAACCATGTAAAGTAACCCAACTCTCATAAATCAATGAAAAGCTCATAACAAACCCAATTTTCTAGCAATGGAGCGAATATTTTTTTATGAACGTGCGTGAAGGAAAGAACAAGAATTTTTTTGAATTTTCATTTCATTTTTCTTTCATTTTTCTGAACTTCATTCACGCAACTCTAAACTTGCTTTCTTTCTTTTCTCTTTCTCACTCTCAAACCACAGCAAATACACTTTTAAATTCCTCAAAAACCAAACTAAACCAACAAACCAATCTCAAACTCAACCCATACAAAAGCTCCCCCAAGCTAGGCTTGGAATAATATCAAGTGAAGGCTTTTGGCTCATAATAGTGGTTTAAGTAATACGAAACAAGTCATTAGGCTCAGCGGGGCTAAGGAGGATAAAAGTATATCAAAAACTCACTCTGAAGCTCAAGAATAAGACAAAAGAACACCTCTATCACAGCACATGCTACAAGTCATCTAAAATCAGACAAGTACGAAGTTAAAGTCAAGATCAATCCACTAAAGAGGAACTAACACACAAGAATAGACTGGATAATAATATGAATCCAATAGGCTACAAAGAGGCCTCACAGTCTAACCAATTCAGGTATGCAGCACAAAGTGGTCTAATATAATCCAGAAATGCTCGAAATCATAACAATCAAACATCAAATCATAGCCTCAAGATCACAAATGCCCAGCTATCCAGAAAACAAAGTCAAATCAATTTCAAATAGAGCACAAATGCCCAGCTATCTAGTCGTAAGACGGATCTGTGCAAACAACTATTAACCACAAGCAATCAATGAAATTGTACACTGACATTAATTACTAAATAAGAACAAACCACATCACAATCACCCTAATCAAGCCCTAGAAATTGATAGAAATCTAAATCACAATCATGGTATAAACATGGCTTTCCTATCTAACACCCTAGAAAGAGAACTACTCACTCATAATTGAATTGACAACAATAAGACTAATATGAAACCCTAAGAATTGCATCATGAACAATTGAATAATTAAACTAAGCAATCAAAGTAATTAAAGAGATAAAGAGTAGAGAAGAGTACCAATTAACGGAAAGCAGAAACTTTTATTGAAATCGAAATAGGTTTGATCACCTCTACATTAATCTAAAGTGTTTGAATTAAACTAAGAGCAATGTAGAATAAAACTAGTCTAAAACCTAATGAAAGATGAATAAAAGATGATGAAAGATAATGAGGAAAAGGTATTTATAATACCCCTCAAGTTCACTAAAAACGGAAACAAAAAAGTGAAAAAGCGCGATTAAAGCACCAGACCCGATCGGGCCCGAGCACAGTACCCGATCGGGTCCACATACAAATTCTCCCAACTTCACTTCTGGGCTCTGGCAGCAGCAGTGCAGCAATAAGGCGAGAAAAGCGGCCCACCCGATCGGGTCGGGCGGTAGTCACCCGATCGGGTCTGGCGACAAAAAGTGCCAGCAAGCTCGCCTCCTCCGCAGCGTCCCAATAAGACCTAGCAGCACTAGACCCGATGGGATCGGGCGGTAGGTGCCCGATCGGGTCTGGGCACATGTGTTCTCGCCCGATCTGATCGGGCACGCCTTGCCCGATCGGGTCCGCAACTTTCGTACCCGATCATAATATTTCGCCCGATCGGGCCATTTCTGCCCGATCAGTGCACGGAAACCTCATTTGACTCTTTGGCTCTCTAATCTTCACGTTTAGGGGTCTTGGGACCTCCTAAACTATCCATAAAGCTCGTGAGCCATCCTACGTGCCTCGTAACATCTCGTAAAGCCGTGGTTGCTTCCAAAAGGCTCGGGAATAAGGAGAAAACTCCGTAAAACCTGCAATTCAATATAAAACACGAAACCACAACTACATACGATAGTTAGCACAAAATAGCTCCCAAGAGCTCCAATGACGCACAAATTAGCTTGTAAATAAGGGAGAAAACTCTATATAAATACGTGATAGCAGGAAAACACTAGAGTTTGGGCTACTCGTATGAACTTGGGCTAGACAACGATAATCAACACTATAGCGAATCACAACGATGACAATACAAGGTTAAGTTTCCCTCTAATTTACTTGAGTCCTCTCTCGAATGGTCCTCAAGAGTAATCTATTAATCAACCAACCAAATCCTCTTTCAAATGGTCTTTGGTCAATTGATTAATAAATTCAATGAGATCGGGAAACCCCTAATTAAAGGATCCCCTTAATTCCTACCCAAGCCCTTGGTCTAGAAATCAAGTCGAAACATGGGAATGACAAAAGGGATTAAAGTTCGATTAAGAACAATAGAAACCCTAAGTGCCCTACCATAAACGTGATCAAGATCTATCCTAGGGTGTCAAAACACCACATTCAATGCATAGACAATCAATTGAATCATAAAAAGCATTAACAATCTACATTAAGCCCTTAATTCATACTTTCGCCGAAACCCTTGATAGGATTTAGTCGTATCACCTAATCAAAGATAAACCTACAGTCCTCTAACTATGGTAGTCAATGGAAGCAGGGTCGAATCCACAGGGAGACAGAGTTTCTAAATTAATATTCAATCAATCAGCTACTCCAGATGAAATCAGGGAAGAGTTAACTGAACTAAATATTAAGCTAAAAGAGACAGATTAAATCGAGGAATTAACTATGGAATAAAAGCCTAGGGTACGGTATTAGGTCGGTCCACCATGCTTATACCAATCAAATAGGATCAACTACTATCAAAACCTAAGTCAAGAGTTGGGGAATTAGAGCATGTGTTGAGCTATGGTTAAGACTCAACGCTCATAGTTCAACATACGCCGCATGTTCACTAACGTAATCAGAACTACTGACGTGTCCTAGGCCTCTAGTCGTAAGACGGATCTGTGCAAACAACTATTAACCACAAGCAATCAATGAAATTGTACACTGACATTAATTACTCAATAAGAACAAACCACATCACAATCACCCTAATCAAGCCCTAGAAATTGATAAAAATCTAAATCACAATCATGGTATAAACATGGCTTTCCTATCTAACACCCTAGAAAGAGAACTACTCACTCATAATCGAATTAACAACAACAAAACTAATATGAAACCCTAACAATTGCATCATGAATGATTAAATGATTAGGCTAAGCAATTAAGAATAATAAAAGAGATTAGGGCAAAGAGGAATACCAATTGACAAAAAGCGGGAACTTTTATTGAAATCGAATAGGTTCAATCACCTTTATTCTAATCTAAAGTGTTTAAACTAAGCTAAGAACTATGAGAAATAAATTAGAGTAAAACTAGAATAAAAGATGTCTCAAAAAATAATGAAGGATAGCTATTTATAATAGCCCAAAGTCTAATTAAAAAAAGATAGAATTTCGGAAAAGAGTTGTCCGTGCTTTAGGCCCGATCGGGTCAATTCCCGCCCGATCGGGTGCGTAAACTGCAATTCTGCATCAACTTGCGAAGGCTGTATCTCTCAAACCAGAAGTCCGATTGGGGCGTGTGACCTATCATTGGAAAGATCTTGAAGTCTAGAATCCAACCCAATTGAAAATTTTGGATTATCAATTTTCTACCAGAAGTTATAATGAAAATAGTGAAGGTGTGTCAGTTTTGGCACTTCTTTCACTAACTCTTTGCTTCATTCCAACTCAAAATTGTCCCAAACGGATGCATTGTGATCCTTGTGCAAGCTAAATTCATCTTCAATGATTAATAGGCTACATCCTTGGTACTCATGATCACTTTGTATCAAAATAAACTGAAAATCATCGAAACACACAAACGGGGAGTAGTAGAGCACAACTTGTGTAATTCATGTCATTATGCACCTAAATGCTCAAAAAGGAGTTCTAAATGCAATCTAAATGCATCTAGAAACTATATATAAATGTGATACATCAACCCTAGATAATAAACCACTCACTAATCATGGATTTTAAGCAATAGAGATTAAATAAATTAAACATGATTAACAACGCAATAGAAATAAAGAAAAGAGATTGAAAGAAAATTACTTGAATTGAATTAAGGATTCAATCTTCAAAGTTGGACAATGAGAAAACTAAGAGTTTGAGAGAGTTTAGAGAAGTTAACTAAGTAATTAGAGTCTAGAGTATGAGATAATAATCGACAAAACGCTACAAAATAAATATAAGGTTCATTAAACTAAGACGGAAAAACGGGGTCAAAACCCGAAGTCAGTTCGCCACGGTTGTGGCGCCTTAAAATTGTCTAGGCAGCAGCTAATCTCCAAACGGTTCACCACGGCAGTGGTGATTTTGCCACGACCGTGGCCCCTGACTTTCATAGGATCAGTTACAAATCTTCAACAGTCTTTCTTGCTTGCTACAGGTCCCCACGAACGTGGTGACCTACTGGTCAGAGGACAGCTCAACTTCGAACGATTATATCTCTCTCGTCTCTTATCGGAATTCGGCTCATGACCAGTCGTTAGAAAGCTATCGAAACGAGCTAACACCTCTCGCTTGAATCACCTTAATCCGATTTGTGGATCAAATGTTATGTCTATTTGAAGTTCAACAGTCCACAACTAGTCTTCCAATGATCATATGACTTCAAACACCTGCTAGTTAGCCTAGAAATCATCCAAAAACAACTAAACAGATAATGAGGCGACAATATAATTCAGAGGTGACAAAAACCATGCAATGCTAGGCTTAAATGATCTAAACTACATGCAAGGACACTAAAAATGACCTGCAATTAAGCACAATAAAGTGCTTATCAAACTCCCCCAAGCTAGTCCAATTGCTTATCCTCAAGCAATGCAAATCAAATTCAAGGGTAAGATTTCAATGACTCCTCACAATAATACCCATGCAAAAATAGAGAATAAACACCTTTAAGACCTTTTCATCAATAAATGAAAAACACTATCAAGCCTCAAAGTTTATAGCACAAGGAAAAGCATCCAATCTTACCCAAAGTTCTCCCCAAGCTTGGCTCAGTCATATGGATAGTAGCTCTCACTTTAGTCGTGCTCAAGGTCTCTCATGTGTTTGTAAGGTCGCAATAATCGCTCAAGGCCCAATTCCGTTGACTAAATCCCACCATAGGCTTGCATATCTTCTCACTCTCCATCGCGTGAGACATAAGTTCTTTTCAAGAATCATGAGGACTTTATCGAGGTTGTAATGAAGGCTAAAGGTAAGGGTGTGGATACATTTGAGAATTTGGTGCTAAATAGGGGAAAGTGAAGATTTCTAAATCAACACCAACTAGACAAACGCTAACCCGAAACCATAAAACTTCGTTACAACCACCAACCAACCAACAATACCTCCTCCAATAGCATCTCCTAATCTCTCTTTATTAAGCACTAAGTACAAAAAGGCACAATTTTTTTTTGTTGGGATGTTTGATGTTCCCATTTTTTTTTCTTTTCCTATATTTTTTTTTGTTTTTTTTGTTTTGATAACTAATAAGGGAGAGAGATAGGAGATCAACAAGAAGTAGGGAGAAGGTGAACTCAACACAGAACGTGAGTTCAATCACAACACACATCATCCAACCAACTCAAATCACTAACAAAGCACTGAATCACAAGATACACCACTCTCCAATCTAGCTTCACAATCCCCTAGGTTAGGAAATCGGTAATAGGCTTAAGGTGCGGTTAAACAAGAAAGCAGGCTCAGGCTCACGAGGGTGACAAAGGAGATAAGATAATGTGGGTGGCATTTGGCAATGTAGTTCAAATATATATCGAACGCCTCAATCATATTCAAGAATCAAACCAGTAATTTTAAGGAGAATCAATGCAAGTTCTAGAGAACATTCGTCAAGGAAGAGCATCACACAACAAGCAGATAAGACGGAAAAGATGTCAGTCTATAAGGCTATAAAAATAAACTGTCACAAAGGGTATAGCTACCAACATCGGTCGAGCCGCACAAGAGGGAGACCAATCATACAACAACCCAACAATTCCTTGGCCTACTAGAGATTATCAAAGCATTTCCCTTTTTTTTTTGTTTTCAGGTCATCAAGAAAAGACACATGCGTACCAAAGGCGGAGTTCAGACCTAAATGCACTCTATATGCACATGCAAGGCTAAAGAAATCTACATGCACCCTAAACATGATACTACTCCTAAAATGCAACCTAAACATGACATTAATATGCAACTAATGCAAACCATATGCAACTAATATATACATCCTCCCCCAAGCTAAACCACAAGTGTCCTCACTGTGAAAAGTCTAATGATAACAAGAGCAAGGGAGAGGAAAAATCCCGCCTCAATGGTCGGGAGGGGGGTCGGGAACCACTTGAGTAGAGCTTTGCCCCTTAAGGTCATCAATCGAGCTCCCAATGACATCTTTATATATTTGCAATATCTTAATCAATTCTGGTATAAAGATGTCATCAAGAGCCGAGTCAACAATAACAGGATAAGTACATGCATCATCAAGGAAGACATACTTAAGGGAGGGGGGAAGGGGTTTGGACTCTACCTTGGGAGGAGGCTTAGTACTCTCCTCCTTAGCAACAGAAGTGGCTAGGACCTCAAATCCTGACCCAAGTGTTTCCTCAACGGTAGCACCGTTGAGAAGCATAGTGAACTCTTTCACCTCTTCCATATTCAAACTCGGCTCCTTAGTGATAGAAGTATAGGGCTCATCATCAGTGTGAGCTTCTTTGTCAAAACCTTCCATTTCACTCTCCACATGACCAACCCGACAAACTCTCTCTATCATGGGTCTCTTCAATGTTTTGGAGAACTCAATCACAACCTTCTCATTGGCTACCTCAACTATGATTGTATCATTTCTGCAATTTATTACGGCACCCAATGTCTTAAGAGCTTCTCTTCCAAGAATGAAAGGAGTTTCCAGATCTTCCTCCATATCCATCACCACAAAATCATACGGCACCAAGACATGCCCAACTTGTATCAAAACATCCTCCAACTCACCATGCGGCGCTCTCAAAGACCGATCCGCCAATTGAATAGTCTTCCTTGTAGAAAGAAGAGGGAAGTTTAGGCGCTTAGCTATGGATAGAGGCATCAAACTCACACTCGCACCCAAATCGGCCAATGCAACCTTAGGCTCGAGGTCACCTATCTTCACCGGCAAAGTGAAGCTTCCAGGGTCTCTTTGCTTCTTAGGCATATCTCGTTGCACTAGAGCACTTACTTGGTATGGTAATTTGATAACCTCGTCTTCAACCTTTCGTTTGTTGGAGAGGATCTCCTTTATGAACTTGGCATAGGCTGGCCTTTGAGACATGGCCTCAAGGAATGGAATATGTATTTGAAGGCCTTTCATAACTTGGAGGAACTTAATGAATTTGTCGCTCAACTTCCTCTCCACCAACCTTTGAGGATATGGGACCGGTGGCATATAGGTCTTAGGTGGAGGAGGTGTTGACAATGGAGCTTTGTCACCAACTTGCTCATGAGTTTCCTTATCTTCTCTTCCTTTCTCAACATCAACCTCCCTTTCATCTTCCTCAACTTGCTTGTCCTTCTCAACCACCTCAACTTCACTTTCTTCACACTCATTAGGCATCTTGTGGCCCTCATAGTTTATTCCCGAACTCAAATGGATAGCTTTGACTTGATGTAGGTTGGGTTAGGAATGGGTTGACTTCAAAATTGATATGTGGGGTTAGAGGGGTTTTTCTCGGCCATTTGAACCAATTGGGTTTCAAGCATTTTGTTATGAGCTTGTAACTCTTGAACCTTTGGTCATGACTTTGAAGATCTTGGCTTTGAAGAGCAAGGGCTTTGGTGATGGTTTGAAGTTGTTGGAGAATTTGGGAGGTAGGATCGGAGGATGGAGTAGGTTCGGGATTTGGCTTAGGAAATGGTGGGTTTAGAGGGGCTTTTTGGAAGTTGAATCTTTGATGAGGGGATTGGTAAGCATTAGAACCTTGAGAGGAGGATCCACCTTGATTGCAGCTTTGAGTTAACCCTTGTTGAGGTGGATTCCAACCTTGTTGAGGTTGGTTGAAGCCTTGATTGTATCCTTGTTGAGGTTGTCTCCAACCTCCTTGTTGATTGCTTATATACCCTTGGTTACCTTGGTAACCTTCTCTAGTATTCATAGCCGCCACATGCTCTGACTGAGATCCTCCACAATAAGAGGTATCATGGTTTGTACCACCACATATGTCACAAGAGAAAGCATTCACTTGTGAGGGACTTGATGATGCAAGGGTGATTTTAGAGAGCTTCTTGTCAAGTTGATCCATTTTTGCTTGAATTTGATCTATTGGGTCCAACTCAAACTTGCCACCCTTCTTAGGTTGAGAAACTCTCCTTCTTCCACCCCATGAGTAGTTCTTGCTCACTTCTTCTATGGGGGACTCTAATTGGTCTTGCGGGATCTTAGAAAGTTGACCTCCCGCTCCAGAATCAAGGTTAGCACGTGACATAGGGTTAAGACCATCATAAAAGAACCTCATGAATAGATTTTGATTGAACTCATGGTCAGGACACGAACGAATTAATTCCCTAAACCGTTCCCAAGTGTCCGCAAGTGTCTCATCACATTCTTGCTCAAAGGAGGAGATCTTCCTCCTAATATCTGCGGTTTTCGA
This sequence comes from Patellifolia procumbens, assembly GCA_947645195.1. Lineage (NCBI taxonomy): Eukaryota > Viridiplantae > Streptophyta > Magnoliopsida > Caryophyllales > Amaranthaceae > Patellifolia > Patellifolia procumbens. Next base: position 86,710 of record CANSGD010000196.1, read on the forward strand.
CTCTAGGAAATACTTATTCAGAAAAGCCAATGTAACTTGCTCCCATGTAGTGAGGGAGTTAGCAGGCAAGCTCTTGAGCCAAGATTTTGCCTTTCCGGAAAGAGAAGACCGGAAAAGATGCATCTTGATATAGTCTAGAGAGACATCATTCGTCGTTATCATAGCATAAATCTCCAGAAACCGATCAAGATGATCAAGTGGATCCTCATCCGACCCTCCACAAAATTGCTCTGCTTTCACCATCCGTGTGAACTGAGGGTGAATGCTGAAATTTGTAGTGGTTGTGGGGAGTCGAATTCCACCCTGTAAAACATAGGACCCAGGATTTCCGAAATCCCTGAAAAGTTTTGCATTATCCTCACCCATGTCTGATTCACTTTCACTTGTTGAACTTGAGATTGGTGAAGCTGGCGAAGAACCCAAGGTCAACCATTCCAAACCTCCCCGAAGCTTTCGCAAAGTGCGATTGATTTTCGGGTCTAAAGGCAAAATGGTTGAGCCATGAGCTCTCCTTCTCATGTACCACAACCAAGCTAAGCAGAGGATTAGCAAATAACAACACAAAAAAAATAAATAAAAGAAAAATCACTTAAGTAATACTAAACTCAAGTAAATTTCGGCACCATTTTGATAAGAGGTTTTTAGTGTGTCATTAAGGCACTAAGAACCGCTTAGAAAACAAAACTTATAAACCTAACGAGCAATTACTAAGAGCGTAGCAATGGCAAGTCAAGGGTCGAACCACAAGGAAATTGGGATTGACAATAGTCTACTAAGTCCAAAACTACCTAAGTGAAGGGTTTTTGGGGTTTGAGATTGAATTAGGTACCGACCAATCAACTAGCTATTGAAAACCAACTAATAATCAAATAAGAGAATTAATATAATAAGGAAAACACTAGAGTTCGGGCTACTCGTATGAACTTGGGCTAGACAACGATAATCAACACTAAAGTGATTCACAACGATGACAATACAAGGTTAACTTTCCCTCTAATTTACTTGAGTCCTCTCTAGAATGGTCCTCAAGAGTAATCGATTAATTAACCAACCAAATCCTCTTTCGAATGGTCTTTGGTCGATTGATTAATAAATTCAATGAGATCGGAAAACCCCTAATTAAAGGATCCCCTTAATTCCTACCCAATCCCTTGGTCTAGAAATCAAGTCGAAACATGGGAATGACAAAAGGGATTATAGTTCGATTATGGACAATAGAAACCCTAAGTGCCCTAGCATAAACGTGATAAAGATCTATCCTAGGGTGTCAAAACATCACATTCAATGCATAAACATTCAATTGAATCATAAAAAGCATTAAAAATCTACATTAAGTCCTTAATTCATACTTTCGCCCAAACCCTAGATAAAGAACTACTCATTAATCATGATTTCTAAGCAATAGAGATTAAATAAATTAAACATGATTAACCAAGCAACAGAAATAAAGAAAAGAGATTGAAAGAAAATTACTTGAATTGAATTAAGGATTCGATCTTCAAAGTTGGACAATTGAGAAAACTATGAGTTTAGAGAGAGTTTAGACCTAAGCAAAAGTAATTAGAGTCTAAGAGTATGAGATAATGTCGACTAAAAACGCTAGAAAAGTAATATAAGCTTCATTAAACTAAGACGGAAAAACGGGGTCGAAAACCGAAGTCAGGTTAGCAAACAAAACTTATAATCCAAACGAGCTACCACTATAAACGTAGTAATGTCAAGTCAAGGGTCGAACCACAAGGAAAATGGTATTGACTAAGGTCTACTAAGTCCAAAACTACCTAAGTGAAGGGTTTTTGGGGTATAAGATTGAATTAACTAACAACTAACAACTAGCTATCGAATACCAACTAATAATTAAGTAAGAGAATTAATATAATAAGGAAAGCACTAGAGTTCGGGCTACTCGTATGAACTTGGGCTAGACAACGATAATCAACACTATAGCGAATCACAACGATGACAATACAAGGTTAAGTTTCCCTCTAATTTACTTGGGTCCTCTCTCGAATGGTACTTAAGAGTAATCGATTAATCAACCAACCAAATCCTCTTTCGAATGGTCTTTGGTCAATTGATTAATAAATTCAATGAGATCGGAAAACCCTAATTAAAGGATCCCCTTAATTCCTACCCAATCCCTTGGTCTAGAAATCAAGTCGAAACATGGGAATGACAAAAGGGATTAAAGTTCGATTAAGAACAATAGAAACCCTAAGTGCCCTACCATAAACGTGATCAAGATCTATCCTAGGGTGTCAAAACACCACATTCAATGGATAGACAATCAATTGAATCATAAAAAGCATTAACAATCTACATTAAGCTCTTAATTCATACTTTCGCCGAAACCCTAGATAATGAACTACTCACTAATCATGGATTCTAAGCAATAGAGATTAAATAAATTATACGTGATTAACAAAGCAATAGAAATAAAGAAAAGAGATTGAAAGAAAATTACTTGAATTGAATTAAGGATTCAATCTTCAAAGTTGCACAATGAGAAAACTAAGAGTTTGAGAGAGTTTAAAGAACTTAACCAAGTAATTAGAGTATAAAGTATGAGATAATAATCGACAAAAATGCTACAAACTAAATATATGGTTCATTAAACTAAGACCGAAAAACGGGGTCAAAACCCGAAGTCAGTTCGCCACCATCGTGGTGAAATCACCACGGTCGTGTCGCCTTAAAATTGTCTAGGCAGCAGCTAATCTCCAAACGGAGTGACTCGACGAAGTCAGGTCACCAGGGCCGTGGTGATTTTGCCACGACCGCGGCCTCTGACTTTCATAGGATCAGTTACAAATCTTCAACAGTCTTTCTTGCTTGCTACAGGTCCCCACGACCGTGGTTATTTCACCACGACCGTGGTGACCTACTGGTCAGCGGACAACTCAATTTCAAACGATCATATCTCTCTCGTCTCTTATCGGAATTGGGCTCATGACCACGCGTTGGAAAGATATCGAAACGAGCTAACACCTCCCGCTGGAATCACCTTAATCCGATTTATGGATCAAACGTTATGTCTATTTGAAGTTCAATAGTCCATAACTAGTCTTCCAATGATCATATGACTTAAAAAACCTGCTAGTTAGCCTGGAAATCATCCAAAAACAACTAAACAGATAATGAAGCTACAATATAACTCAAAGGTGACAAAAATCATGCAATGCTAGGCTTAAATGCTCTAAACTACATACAAGGACACTAAAAATGACCTACAATTAAGCACAATAAAGTGCTTATCACTTTCGCATAGATCTGGTAATTGTTCTTACTTTACTTTTTGATATTTGATTATCACTTTCATTTGATCTTAATTATGTCATCTTTGATTATTATTGCTTTCGTTTCAATTGCTACGTTTGAGTAGTCTCTTTTCCAGGGTTTCTAGGGAGGGAAGACATGCATGTGTTATGATTTGATTTGAATATTAGCATTGCTTAGGTTGTGACTAGAGCAATATAGTGCATATGTTGGATTATGAGCGTTATGACCCGATCGTGGGCTTAACACCTTCTCTAATTGCTCGACCCTAGACCTAGGTTATGTTAGTCATTTGAACCCCCTTTTATTGATATTTGCAAAGTGGACCAAACTAGTACCCTAGCTTTTATTATTTGATTAAACCCTTGTTTAGTTGTTTAGTTTAATATTAGTTAATTAATTCAAACCTTTTTCTATTTGAAGTATCTTTATAGTTGAACTTTAACTACGGAAACCTTTCTCCCTATGGATTCGACCCTACTTCCCTAACTACTGTTGTTAGAGGACTTTAGAATTACTTTTGATTAGGTGATACGACTTTAACCTATCAAAATTTGGTGCCGTTGCCGGGGAGACGGCTAGTTTTCCTAGTTTTTGTTTAATTATTTGGTTTACTTCTCTTGCCTCATTGGAACTTCATTGTTCCAATTGAGGTACTTTTCACTGCTTCTTCTTGTTTATTTTGTATGCCTAGGTCTCTTAGCTAGAAAAGGTACCCCATACTAGAGGATCCTAATATGTTAAAGAAACTCAGGAAACTCCGAAAGATTCAGAAAGAAAAGCAGTGTACCCAGTTGAAGACCTCGGCGGAAAGTACTTTGAGATCAGTAGTGTCGAAATCATTGAAGTCATATGGGGTGCCTAATCCCGATGGCATCCCCACAGGTCCGCCAATGCCCACCATCATCGCAACAAACTTTGAGATTAAGCCTGGACTTATGCATGGTTCAGCAAAATCAGTTTGGTGGGCATCCCACTGAAGATCTGGCCAATCATCTGCAGAATTGTCAAACACTCTGGAGTCACACCTGAGCAACTGAAGGTCATGCTATTCGAGTTCTCATTCTGCGAAAAAGCTCAGAAGTGGTTCAACGATATTAAGAATCAAAATGGTCGGAAATTTCTTTCGCATTCCTGTGGGAGTACTACCCACCTACAAAACAACAGAAATTAGAAACAAACTAGCCACGTTTTCCCAAGAGCCTGATGAAACATTTCGGGAAGCGTGGGTTAGATTCAGAGATTTACAAAGAGAGTGTCCACATCACAATATGGACAAACGGTTCTTGACGCAGACATTCTATAGTGGTCTGCAGCCTCAGACGAAGAGTATTGTTGACTCGTCTGCAGTAGGGGTTTTTCTAGATAAGGAAGTGGATGTAGGCTATGAATTCTTGGCAAACCTTGCAGCCAATGATTATTCCACTTCTCGTAGTCTGACAAAGAAGGCACTTGATGTAGACGCCCTTGCCTTGTTGACTTCGCAAGTGGCACAACTGGATATGAAGATTGATACTTTAAAGTCCTCTACCACAACACCTACTTCCATAAGCATCAATGCTATGTATGTCGTTGCACCCATCACCTCATTACTGCGAGGTCTTTGGTGTTTAGGGACATTTTGGGCATGACTGTCAGTTTGGTCAAAATAAGATGGAGCATGCGAATGCTTTTAACTAGAGACCACAAAACGACCCCTATTCCAATACTTTCAATCCTAGGTGGAAACAACACCCACACTTCTCATATAGGAGCACAAATGTCCAAAACCCACCACCACCACCACAAAATCACCCTAAACTACCATTTTATCAGCACCCCCTGGTTTTTTTAGAGACCCCCCACCACAAAACTTTCCCCCTCCACACAACTACCAAACTCCACAAAATTTCCAACCCCCATCTCAATATTTATCCACCCAAGAGCCCACTACATGTGATTTAATGAAACTAATGGTCACCATACAAAAGAAACACAAGGAATCGACTAGAGACATGAAAAATCATATTTAACTCCTAGAGACCCAATTGGCTCAAGTGGCAGGTAATAATGCACAGAGGCAGCAAGGACAATTGCGTGGGCAACCCACTCAGAGGGAGCAAGTGAATGCCGTTACACTTCGTAATTGGATAGCTTTGAGGCTCCTCCATTGCCCTTTGATGATGATGCCCCGATGAAGGGGAAAGAGGTGGTAGAGGAAGATGAGGGGGAGAGTTCGATGTCTGAGGTCGAATTGGCAAAGAAGAATCAGATAGGAAAACAGAAGGAGAAGGTTTTTGAAACGCCTTTCACACCGAGACTACCTTTTCCTCACATGATGCAAAAGTCGAATGTCAACCAACAGTTTGGTAAGTTCTTGGCCGTGGTCAAGAACCTTGAGGTAACAATTCATTTTACTGAATTGATTACCTAAGTTCCTATAGATGTCAAATTTCTAAAAGACATGATAACTAAGAAGAGAGACTTTGGTGAGATAGAATGTGTCACTCTAACTGCAGAGTGTAGTGCTATATTACAGAATAAAACCCCACCTAAGTTTTTCTATTCCCTGCCATCTTGGACCTATTTTTCACTAGTACAAACTTGGCGTAAGTAGAGGTGTCAAAAAGAGACCTGACCCATGGGTGAACCCGTACTCGACCTGCATCTGACCTGTTCTAACCCGAAAGAATGAAGTTCCAAACCCAATTTGTTCCGACCCAAAGGTAACCCGAACTATATTACACCCGAGAATATAAAAAAATGACCCGATTTGTACCAACTCATAGTCAACCCGAACCAAGTTAGACCCAAGATTCTAATTTATGTATTTCATCTGCCCCTGATATCACATATTTATATAGAGTTTTCTCCCTTATTTACAAGCTAATTTGTGCGTCATTGGAGCTCTTGGGAGCTATTTTATGCTAGCTATCATATATAGTTGTGGTTTTGTGTTTTAGTGTTGAATTACAGGTTTTAGGAAGTTTTCTCCTTATTTCTGAGCTATATGGAAGCAACCACGGCTTTATGAGATGTTACGAGACACGTAGGATGGCTCACGAGCTTTATGGGTAGTTTAGGAGGTCCCAAGACCTCTAAACGTGAAGAATTGAGAGCCAAAGAGTCAAAAAGAAGATTTCCGTACATTGATCGGGCAAAAATGACCCGATCGGGCGAAGATATATTGATCGGGTACAGAAGTTGCGGACCCGATCGGGCAAGGCTTGCCCGATCCGATCGGGCGAGAGACGAAGTGCCCAGACCCGATCTGGCACCCTCTGCCCGACCCGATCGGGCGGGAGACCCGTAGGTTACATTTTGTTGCTGCGTGAGAGACGAGCAACCTGGCCCTTGTTTGTCGCCAGGCCCGATCGGGCAGTGCTGCCTGGCCCGATCGGGTGGGCCCAATTTCACGCATACTCGCTGCTGCTGTTACGTTAAAACAAGAAACGAATTGGAGACTTTATTTTACTATGGGCCCGATCGGGTGGCCCTGTGCCGATCGGGTCCCATGTATTTTGACGCGATTTTCGTCTTTTTATTCCGCATTTTGTTTGACTTTGAGGGGTATTATAAATACCTTTTCCTCATTATTTTAGGGACATCTTTTATCATCTTAGACTCTAGTTTATTTCTCCTAGTTCTTAGCTTAGTTTAAACACTTTAGATTAGATTAAAGGTGATTGAACCTATTCGATTTCAATAAAAGTTCCTGCTTTCTGTCAATTGGTATTCTTCTTTATCCTAATCTCTTTTATTATTCTTAATTGCTTAGCCTAATTATTTAATCATTCATGATGCAATTGTTAGGGTTTTATATTAGTTTTATTGTTATTAATTTAATTATGAGTGAGTAGTTCTCTTTCTAGTGTGTTAGACAGGGAAGCCATGTTTATACCATGATTGCTATTTAGATTTCTATCAATTTCTAGGGCTTGATTAGGGTGATTGTGATGTGGTTTGTTCTTAATTAGTGATTGATGTTAGTGTACAATTTCATTGCTTGCTTGTGGTTAATAGTTGTTTGCACAGATCCGTCTTACGATTAGAGGCCTAGGACACATCAGTAGTTCTGATTACGTTAGTGAACATGCGGCGTATGTTGAACTATGAGCGTTGAGTCTTAACCATAGCTCAACACATGCTCTAATCACTTGACTCATGACTTAGGTTTTGATAGCAGTTGACCTTATTTGATTGGTATAAGCATGGTGAACCGACCTAATACCCTAGGTTTTTAGTCCATAGTTAAATCCTCGGTTTAATTCGTTTTCCTTAGCTTAATTATTAGTTCAGTTAATTCTTCCCTGATTTCATCTGAAGTAGCTAGTTGATTGAACATTAATTTAGAAACTCTGTCTCCCTGTGGATTCGACCCTGCTTCCATTGACTACCATAGTTAGAGAACTGTAGGTTTATCTTTGATTAAGTGATACGACTAAATCCTATCAAATTTTGGCGCCGTTGCCGGGGAGACGGCTAGTTTTCTAAGTTTTTATTTGGTTATTTGGTCTACTTTTCTGTACCTCATTGGAACTTCATTGTTCCAATTGAGGTACGTTTTACTTCTTCTTTTTTGTTTCTTTTGTATGCCCAGATCTCAAAGAAACGGTTCCCCCATTCCAGCGGATCCCGATCTTACTAGGACAATCAGGCGGATCCGAAAGAAAAATCAGAAAGAAAAGAAACATGTTCAGCTGAACACCTCTGGAACAGACACCTTGAGTTCAGTTATGTCTAAATCACTGAAGTCATATGGGGTGCCCAACCCAGATGGTCTCTCCACTGGACCTACTATGCCCACCATTGCCGCGGCAAATTTCGAAATTAAGCCTGGACTCATCAGCATGGTTTAGCAAAATCAGTTTGGTGGGCATCCTACTGAAGACCCGGCAAATCATCTACAACGGTTTCAACAGCTTTGTCGAACCGTCAAACATGCCGGCGTCACTCCAGATCAACTCAAAGTCATGTTGTTCGAGTTCTCATTGAGAGATAGAGCCCAGAAATGGTTGAACGACGTGAAAGAAACAGAATGGAGTGAGATTTCTGCTGCGTTTCTGAGAGAGTATTATCCACCTACAAAGACAGCAGAAATCAGAAACAAACTAGCCACGTTTTCCCAAGAGTCTGATGAAACATTACGGGAAGCGTGGACTAGATTTAGAGATTTACAGAGAGAGTGTCCACACCACAACATGGACAAATGGTTCTTGACGCAGACATTCTACAATGGTCTGCAGCCTCAGACGAAGAGTATTGTTGACTCGACTGCAGGAGGAGTCTTTCTGGATAAGGAAGTGGATGTAGGCGATGAGTTTCTATCAAACCTCGCAACCAATGATCATTCCACTTCCCGCAGCCTCACGAGGAAAGTACTGGAGGTAGATGCCACAGCATTATTAACTTCGCAGATAGCGAAGCTGAGTCAGCAGATTAACACCTTCAGTTCCTCTTCCTCAGCAGCACCTCCTTTGAGTATCAATGCTATGTCTGCCGTAGCACCCATTACCTCATCTTACTGCAAGGTATGTGGTGTTCAGGGTCACTTTGGGCATGACTGTTAGTTCAGTCAACTTCAGATGGAGCAGGCAAACGCCTTTCAACAAAGACCACAAACCTTCCCCCCTCCACATAACTACCAAAACCCACAAAACCATCATCCTCCACCTCCACAAAACCATCCCAAACCCTCTTACTATCAAACCCCACAAAACTTTCAGAGACCCCCATCACAAAACTTTCATAACCACAATAATTTTCAAACTCCACAAAATTTTCCCACTCCACCTCCACAAAACAATAACCCACAAGAGCCTCCCATATCTGAAGTGATGAAACTAATGTTGAGCATGCAAAAGACTAATAAGGAGGCGCAAAGAGCTCAAGAGCGACAAATGCTTGCTATGCAAAGAGCTAATGAGGAAGCACAAAGAGCCCAAGAGAAGCACATCAAACTTCTCGAAGCTCAAGTTGCACAATTAGCAAGCACTAATGCTCAGAGGCGGCAAGGGGAATTGCCAGGGCAACGCATTCAGAGAGAACATGTGAATGCCATCACTCTTCGTAGTGGCATTGCTTATGATGCTCCTCCATTGTCCGTTGATGAGGCCACCCCAACTGCGGGGAAGAAGAGGGTGGTAGAGGAAGGAAAACGGAAGAATTCGACGTCTGAAGTCGACTTGTCTGCAGAAGCTGAACAGACAGGGAAGAAAAAGGAGAAGGTTTCTGAAACGCCTTTTACACCAAGGCTACCTTTTCCTCACAGGATGCAACAATCAAAGGTCGATCAGCAGTTTGGTAAGTTCTTGGCTATGGTCAGAAACCTTGAGGTAACGATTCCATTCACATATTTAATTACCCAAGTGCCTGTTTATGCCAAATTTCTGAAAGACATGATAACAAAGAAAAGAGACTTTGGTGGGGTAGAACGTGTCGCTCTTACTGAAGTGTGTAGTGCTTTTATTCAAAATAAAACCCCACCAAAGTTAAAAGATCCTGGTAGTTTTTCTATACCCTGCCATCTTGGACCTATTTTTATTGATAAGGCTTTTGTGATTTAGGTGCTTCTGTTTCTGTTATGCCATTATCTGTTCATAAGAAACTGAACATGGGAGCACTTAAATGCACACAAATCACTCTACAGATGGCGGATCGTTCTATAAAATACCCTCTAGGTGTTTTAGAGGACGTTCCTGTTAGGTTTTGGGAAATTCTATATTCCTGTTGATTTTGTGGTGCTAGATATGGATGAGGATGCCCAGATTCCTATTATTTTGGATAGGCCGTTTTCGTGTACTGCTGGTGCTGTCATTGATGTCAAGTCTGGGTCTTTAACTCTGAGTGTTGGTGATGATAAAGTGATTTTAAAACTAACCAATGCTGTTAAGGCACCTATGCTTGAACAATTTTGTTGCAGGGATGAGGTTTTGGATGAAGTAGGTGTGGAGAAGGTTCCAACTACACCTAAGGTTGCCTCACTGTCTGGAGGCATTATCAAGAAAATTTGGAGAAGAAAGATATTTGATGAGGGTGGCTCTCACTGCTTAGCGCCTCCTATTTGAGAGATAGAGGATTATGGTCGTGCGGGACCTTTATAAACCAGCGCTGTGCGAGAGACAACTCGTATTCTTTCCCTTTTCCTTTTCTTTTTATTTTTTTATTTTCTTCTTTTTTTGTGAGCGAGAGTGAGGGTACTAACGTTGTTTTTCCTCTTAGCATCGTCCTTTGTTACCTTTTGGCATTGAGGACACTGCCAAGTTCAGCTTGGGGGAGGAGTTCTGTTTGTATTCCCTATCTCTTTTACTGCTTTCTAGGATAGATTTACTGCTTTCGAAAAATTCAGAAAAAATAAAAAAAAAATATGGTTCCCATGACTGGTTTAGTTGCCTTCCTGTGCCCCTTGTTGTGCTCTATTTGAAAATGATTTGACTCTGTTTTCTGGATAGCTGGGCATTTGTGATCTTGAGGTTATGATTTGATGTTTGATTGCTATGATTTCGAGCAAAATTTGATTATGTTACACCACATTGTGCTGCATGCCTGAATTGGTTAGACTGTGAGGCCTCTTTGTAAGCCTTTTGGACTCATATTATTATCCAGTCTATTCTTGTGTGTTAGTTCCTCTTTAGTGGATTGATCTTGACTTTGACTTCGTACTTGTCTAATTTTCGATGACTTGTAGCATTTGCTGTGATAGAGGCGTTCTTTTGTCTTATTCTTGAGCTTCAGGGTGAATTTTTGATATACTTTTACCCTCCTTAGCCCCGCTTAGCCTAATGACTTGTTTCGTGTTACTTAAACCCCTATTATGAGCCCAAGGCCTTCACTTGATATTATTCCAAGCCTAGCTTGGGGGAGCTTTTGTATGGGTTGAGTTTGAGATTGGTTTCTTGGTTTAGTTTGGTTGTTGAGGGATTTAAAAGTGTATTTGTTGTGGCTTGAGGGTGAGAAAAAGAAAAAGCAAATTTAGAGTTGCGTGAATGAAGTTCAGAAAAATGAAAGAAAAATGAAATAAAAGTTCAAAAGAATTCGAAGTTCTTTCATTCACGTACGTTCTTAAAGAAATATTCACTTCATTGCTTGAAAATTGGGTTTGTTATGAGTTTGCCATTGATTTATGAGAGTTGAGTTACTTTACATGGTTTTATGGTGTTGTTGGGAGTTGTGTAGGCCATCTTAGGCCTTGTTTGAATGATTCATGCTCCCCGTTTCTTGGTTTTTCCACCACATTACCCAAAAGTATCCCCTACCTCTTACCTAAGCCCCATTGCAACCCTCTAAAGTACTCTTGAGCTCGTGTCTGCAGTATTCATTTGATTGATTTCGAGTCAGTTTGTCAAAGTTAGAGAGGATTCCTGCTAATTGAGTCGACTTGACTAGGATGAGCGTCACTGAACGTTCTTAAACACATGAGAGTGAGAGTGGGAAGGGTATTTATGGTCGGGTTGGTGAGTGTTCGGGCATATTCTTTGCTTGCCACAAAATTTAGAGGAGTGACACCCTTGTGAGAGCCTTTTCAGGACTTGTATGCCTTGTGGAAGCTTAACTTTGATAAATTGCTTGGATGATTGGTGGTTGGATGGATTTGATTAGCCAAACTTGAATTATGTCTGCTTGAACGATTCTTAGTCTTGAAAATGTTTTGAGCTTTGATTGATTTTTATCTATGGGGTGAGGCAATCTATTCCATGTTCATGTTCTGTTTGCTTGAGGACAAGCCAAGGTTTAGCTTGGGGGAGTTTGATATCACGTATTTATATAGAGTTTTTTCCCTTATTTACAAGCTAATTTGTGCGTCATTGAAGCTCTTGGGAGCTATTTTATGCTAACTATCGTATATAGTTGTGGTTTTGTGTTTTATTGTTGAATTACAGGTTTTAGGGAGTTTTCTCCTTATTTCCGAGCTATATGGAAGCAACCACGGCTTTATGAGATGTTACGAGGCACGTAGGATGGCTCACGAGCTTTATGGGTAGTTTAGGAGGTCCCAAGACCTCTAAACGTGAAGAATTGAGAGCCAAAGAGTCAATAAGAAGATTTCCGTACATTGATCGGGCAAAAATGACCCGATCGGGCGAAGATATATTGATCGGGTACAGAAGTTGCGGACCCGATCGGGCAAGGCTTGCCCGATCCGATCGGGCGAGAGACGAAGTGCCCAGACCCGATCTGGCACCCTCTGCCCGACCCGATCGGGCGGGAGACCCGTAGGTCCCATTTTGTTGCTACGTGAGAGGCGAGCAACCTGGCCCTTGTTTGTCGCCAGGCCCGATCGGGCAGTGCTGCCGGGCCCGATCGGGTGCGCCCAATTTCACGCATACTCGCTGCTGCTGTTACGTTAAAACAAGAAACGAATTGGAGACTTTATTTTACTATGGGCCCGATCGGGTGGCCCTGTGCCGATCGGGTCCCATGCATTTTGACGCGATTTTCGTCTTTTTCTTCCGCATTTTGTTTGACTTTGAGGGGTATTATAAATACATTTTTCTCATTATTTTAGGGACATCTTTTAACATCTTAGACTCTAGTTTATTTCTCATAGTTCTTAGCTTAGTTTAAACACTTTAGATTAGATTAAAGGTGATTGAACCTATTCGATTTCAATAAAAGTTCCTGCTTTCTGTCAATTGGTATTCTTCTTTATCCTAATCTCTTTTATTATTCTTAATTGCTTAGCCTAATTATTTAATCATTCATGATGCAATTGTTAGGGTTTTATATTAGTTTTGTTGTTATTAATTTAATTATGAGTGAGTAGTTCTCTTTCTAGTGTGTTAGATAGGGAAGTCATGTTTATACCATGATTGCTATTTAGATTTTTATCAATTTCTGGGGCTTGATTAGGGTGATTGTGATGTGGTTTGTTCTTAATTAGTGATTGATGTTAGTGTACAATTTCATTGATTGCTTGTGGTTAATAGTTGTTTGCACAGATCCGTCTTACGATTAGAGGCCTAGGATACATCAGTAGTTCTGATTACGTTAGTGAACATGCGGCGTATGTTGAACTATGAGCGTTGAGTCTTAACCATAGCTCAACACATGCTCTAATCACTTGACTCATGACTTAGGTTTTGATAGCAGTTGACCTTATTTGATTGGTATAAGCATGGTGAAGCGACCTAATACCCTAGGTTTTTAGTCCATAGTTAAATCCTCGGTTTAATTCATTTTCCTTAGCTTAATTATTAGTTCAGTTAATTCTTCCCTGATTTCATCTGAAGTAGCTAGTTGATTGAACATTAATTTAGAAACTCTGTCTCCCTGTGGATTCGACCCTGCTTCCATTGACTACCATAGTTAGAGAACTGTAGGTTTATCTTTGATTAAGTGATACGTCTAAATCCTATCAAATTTTGGCGCCGTTGCCGGGGAGACGGCTAGTTTTCTAAGTTTTTATTTGGTTATTTGGTCTACTTTTCTGTACCTCATTGGAACTTCATTGTTCCAATTGAGGTACGTTTTACTGCTTCTTTTTTGTTTCTTTTGTTTGCCCAGGTCTCAAAGAAACGGTTCCCCCATTCCAGCGAATCCCGATCTTACTAGGACAATCAGGTGGATCCGAAAGAAAAATCAGAAAGAAAAGCAACCTGTTCAGCTGAACACCTCTGGAACAGACACCTTGAATTCAGTTATGTCTAAATCACTGAAGTGATATGGGGTGCCCAACCCAGATGGTCTCTCCACTGGACCTACTATGCCCACCATTGCCGCGGCAAATTTCGTCATTGGAGCAATTTAAAAATATAATCAAAATAATAACTCTTATAATTTGATTGGTCGCAATTTCAGAATTAAGTATAAATCTCTTCTATAATAACTATTTTTTATTAACAACCACAAACTTATCATATGATTTTCACATAATAGGCTAAATATGACCTTTATGTTTCAAGAAACAATGTATCAAACCACAAATGAATATCCTCACAAGCATTTGTATTTCCTGAAAGAAATATGCTTATTACTTTAAAAAAACAAAATGAGAATGTACCAAGTCATTAACATTGTATATAGGGTACATCAAAGGAACAAAAAACCACCAGCACCCTTTTCAATTGTAGCATACTAAAAATCGTACCAAAAACTACCAATCGTTTGTACGACAAGGTTCTACACGCGTTATATTAACATACTAAGCATACACCAAAACCACCAAAAACAAGACTTTACACAGCACAACCACGGTTGTAGAGCATAAAATAAGAAACAACAAAGGTTGCTTACAACGCCAAAACAACATCCATCAGATGCACAACAAACCGGATGCACAATAAATCGACAGCTACCAACAACAACTCAGCAAACCGGTGGCGCAGCAACCAACAACAACCTAGCAGCAAAACAGCAAGGTCGGCACCACAACAAAAATAAAAATTAGAAGTTGAATGAGATAGGATATGAAAATATAATAATAATAATAATCAAATGCTCAAACTTACACGCTTAAGGAATAGAATCATAATCAATATCGTTAGGTTCGATATCCCGAACAATATTAAGGGGCTGTTGATCTTCCATTGGATCATAACCATATTTCCAGTTTTGACACATAACTAAATCCTCTACAGTGTTTGGTAGCAAACGTGTCCTATACTTGGTCAATATTCTGCCACTCATACTAAAAGAGGACTCCGAGGCGACAGAGGTAATGGGAATGGCTAAAACATCTGTTACCATGCGAGCAAAAACTGGATATTTCCCCATTGTATCTTTCCAATACAAAAGATCATCATCAAAGTACGCTTCAATATCAGATTAAATGTCATTACTAGCAGTAGCATTGACACCATAACTCTAACAAAATAAAGAAGAGTATCAATAATAATTCATAAGACACAAAGTTCAAAAAAAAAAACACAATGAACCTGTCCAAGGTTAGGCGTCTTAAATTTCTGAGGGAGTAATCTTGCACCACTTGTGATTGTAGAAGATTCAGCACTTGTGATTGTAGAAGATGCACCAGTTTGACCAGAGCTCACAGTACGCGAGGTAGAAGAAGAAGGGAAAGCATTAGCATAATGTGTGTATAATAGAGTAAAAGCTTGAAATGCTTCGTTTACCTTTCTATCACGTTCAACATCATGATAGATACTACCATATAAATCAATAAGAAAATTCTTTTTGTAACGTGGATCAAGCATTATAGCAATGGAAAGAATCAACGACTAATTCCCAATACTTGTTAAACTTCTCAAACATAGGAATAGCCATTGCACAAATGCAATTAGTAGGATCATTATGAGCATTAACCAAAAGACTCTCAATTTGCACAATACTCTCACCATATAAGTTGGCAGTAAGGTAATCGGAACCAGAAAAGAGCATTGTAATAGTATAAAAAGGCTCCAAAAAATCACATACATTATTAATGGTTTCCTAATCAAGATCAGTAAGAGTGCATTCTAAACTATGCTCAATATCAATAAACTTATCAATAGGTTCCTTTGCTTCCAAACACTTACGAAGCATTGAGTACGTCGAATTCCATCGTGTACAAACATCAGCAAGCAATGAACCAGAAAAACCAGAATTCGTGTACTTTATACACTCTTCAAATATTGTTAGACGAGGATTACAACTAGCAACGTGAGACACAACGGTACACAACTTCTTAACAGATTTGTCAATTAGAGTCAAACCACTTTGAATAATCAAATTTAAAATGTGAGTAACATGGAAAAATTTACTTAAACAAGGTAGGCCATTAACTTTATTCACTTCTTTTGTCATCTCAGAAACCATAGCATCATTAGAAGTGGCATTGTCACATGTCAAAGAAAAAACCTTATCTTTAATACCCCATTCATCGAGCAAACCAAGTACAAACTTACCCATATTTATGCCCGTATGAGACTCCGAAAAAATTCTAAAAGCAAGTATTTTGGAGCGAAGGCTCCAAGAAGCATCAGCATAGTTACTAGTAAGAACAAAGTAACTACAATGAGTAATGGAAGACCAAAAGTCACAAGTAAAGTAGATTCTACCTTCCAAACCACCCACAATTTTCTTAAGATGAGATTTAAGGACATCAAATTCATTAGTGCAATGCTTAAGCATAGTATTTCTAGTGATGTGCCTAAGATTAAGCTTCAAATAGGAAAGTAATGCACGAGTTTTAACATGCTCAACCATTAAAAATGGATATGCATGACACATAATAGCTTCAGCAAACATACGACAGAAAACTTTCTGGCTAAAATGATTGACCGGCTCATTAGCTTTAATTATTAAATATGGTTCACATTTTTCAATATGCTTATTTTGGTTATTAGTACCTTGACTACCTTCAGCGCGAAATGTCTTGTGTCTACAATGTTTGCAAGTGGAAAAACATTTACCATCGTTTTTATACAAAATATAGTACTGCCAAATCTTTGCGTTTCGTCTAGCCAGCAAAGAAGAATCATGAATGAGGTTGTCCCTGGGAGATAAAATCTCTTCATCCACAGAATTTGAAGCCATAATGGAGTCTTGATGATGCAAATCCATAACTGAAAACAAGTCGTACCCCAAACTACAACCAAATCAACCCTGTCAATACCCCCAAAGGTGCACAAATCAGTGGGTGAGACAGCCTAAACAGCCCATAAAACAGGAACAAATTAAAACATAAATAAACACTAAAACAACAGTATTTGAACAACAAAAGACCCAAATAGTAGAGAAAACAAAACCCATCAAACCCTCATAGTCCAAGTAGATAGTACTAAACTGCTACTAAAGTCAGAGAGATACACAAACCCTCATTTTTCAAGTAAAGACAAAGTGATATACATACAAGTAGATACATATAAATGAGAGTAAAAAAAAGACATTCTTTCAGAAATTTTATCATATAATTGGTGTGCACCTAACAAAACCATATATAAAACAATGGAGAAGAGCTTCCTGCGTATTAGGTGAACTTCAAAACACAACAAAGGCATCAACATAATAGGTGCTTCATGCGTTGAATGTATTTCAATCATGTAGTTGGTATCGATAAGATTTCTATTTTACCAACTAGTGTTTTTTCTTAGTGCGCTTTAAGGAAAAATATGGTCAAACTCTTGCTTGTTTGATAAATGTCCTATGATTGTGAAAGAATGACACCTTGACAGTGATCTCAAAAAAGAAAATATCATTAAGGTTCCAATCTGGAATCGATTGTATGATTTGGAATTACGATACTGGGGGCAGAATGATCTAAAAGAAATGCAAACAAAAATCTGGAACCAAATAACTTATAAAATTGAACAAAAAAAACTAAAATAACATGAAAAACATGAGATTTGAGCGAAAATGAGAGAAATATAATCAGATCTATGAATGAAATTTGAGCAACAAAGAAAATGGTAAAGGGGCTTACTTGAAAACAACGGCAACGAAAGGTATTAAGTATATCTAAGCAATGAACCACCAACGAGATTCAACTGTGTCCTTATTTAGATTTGAGGAAAAAAGAATAGTGAATTAGAAACTGCTCATATCTCAACAGAAATACAAAACAAAATAGAATAATAAATCATTTACTTATATGTAGAAAGAGATAAAATGGTGAAGTTGTTGTTTACCAGGAAAGATTAAGATGGCGCTGGCCCTTGTTAGGGTAAGAGCTTTTACAGAGTGAAATGTCAGTGAGGGTTAGGGTTTTATGTCTTTGGGAGAGATTGAGAACCGTTGGATCAAAGTAACGGTTACTTTACTTACTAGATTATTAGTGTTGGATAGCTGGACATTTGTAATCAACGGCTATAAGTAAATATATGATTTAAACAAGGGTTAATACGGGAGATCCATATGCCTTCTCCCTAGCCAATGGAATTTCAGGAATGATGACAACAACAATAATATTTTGCCAATTATTTTTTTACTATCTTACTTTCTAGTATAGTTAATTATACTCATTATTATTATTGTTCTTATTATTATTATTATTATTATTATTATTATTATTATTATTATTATTATTATTATTATTATAAACAAATATCATACAACCTACAAGAAATTAGTGGGCAACCGAGATACAATCTGGGCACCCACTCCTCTAGCTATAGCAAACCCTATCCTAGTGAAAATATGGGCAGCAGCACGTGCCCCTATATCCTGTGTCTTCGAGAAAGTCTGCATCCGCTTCAGCAACGCAATAGCCACCTTATCCAATTCCCCAAGAGAAGAAAAGGAAAAGGGAAGGAAGCCATACCCAATAGCTCGACAACGAGCTTCATACTTGACCCGCTTCCGATGAGCCGCATCAGCAACAACACGTCCAGGAACAAAGTCAGACAACCCAGAGTGGGTCAAGGGAGAAGACCCTGTCAAGTCGATACACACATCACGACCACCATCCCAAGAATAAAGAAGCACATCGGCCGGCCTGAGGGCCCCGTCGTTCCCCCTAGACAATCCAATGTCAACCTCCTTTCTTGCCGAAATCCCAGAACGAAAGCAGATATCAACAAGAGTATCTCGAACGACATTATGCCGATGTTTAATGCCCACAATACCAGCACAAGACACCGCATGATCACCAAAAACATCCCCAGCAAAAACCCTGGAGCAAGCAGAGCACGGCATTGAAGTAGAGAACAAAGGAACACCCAACCGGTAACACAACACACTACGATAAGTCTTAGGGTTCATCGTCTGACCCAACCCTGAAATAGGAACTGCCCGAAGCCAGTCTGAGGGGTGATCCCCCTGCTGTGACTGCCACAAAGCTAACCGTCGAGGAGATAAAGAAAAGGTGGATTCTGCCGATTCAGTAACCTTTGTGAAGTATATATCTGCCAATTTCTTCATAAGTTTAGGGGCAGCGACTACACTAGGATCACGCAAAATGTCAGACTCCACAGTTCTATTAAAAAGACTCAACGCATCCTCAAAGGCACGTCCACAACCAACAATACCTGCAGTACGTAAAAGCTTATCCTGTAAACCAGCAGACTGCAAACGAGACGCGAGATAAGCATAATGCCGAACATCACTCGCGCAATAAACACCAAGTCCTCCAAAGGCAAAAGGTAAGGTAGCAAGACGCCACTGCCAATCGCCAAAACCAGGCCCCGAAGCAGTAACAATACGCTCCAAAGAAGAACGAAGGGCTCCATCAAAGGAACGATAAGCCTCATCAAAGACACAAGGAGGACAAGTACGCAGGGCAAAATAGAGTTTAGAAATGCCTGTACACGCCCTAAGAAGTAGCAACTCACACTGGGGATCATCAATCTTAGCAACCTTATCCATAAGCGTAATTGTCTTGGACACTCGCTGCATCACAAGCTCCCCACTGAAAATAGAGTCGGAACTAGCAGGACCACCAAGCAACTTTACACCACTCAAAGGCCGTGCAATATCAGGGGGAAGGACACCAACAAGCCTACTACGAGGGTCTTCGACAGGCCAAAAAACCTCAGTCTTCCCTACATTCAGATGTAGACCGAAACTAGGCCCATCCTCCATAATCAACTCCAAAACCTTCCCTACGACCAAGGTATCACCAATAATGGTGCCATCATCCAAATACCACGCCTGAAGACTGACATCAAAAGAGTCTCTGATTTTACACACCAAGGGATGTAAAACCAAAGCAAAAAGCAAAGGACCAAGGGGGTCACCCTGTTGCACTCCCTGAGATGACCATAAGGTGTGCTCTCCATAATACAATCTGGCAGGATGAGAGTAGCAGAATTCAACCCAACGTGAAATGCCCGGACACCGAAGACGAACTTCACGTAACATGATCTCACGATCGACTAAGTTGAAAGCATTTTGAAAATCCACCAACAACATAGAAAGACCGACATCATTTCCACGATCCTCAATCAACCTGTTAACAGCATGAAGTACTGCCTCACCACCCGAAGGAACCCCAACACCAAACTGAAGACCATCAAAGTAACCTCTCAAAGAAGGCCCCACCAAAACAGCTCCGACCTTCGAAACCAAACGCCGCCAAATAGTACCAACGGCTATCGGACGAATACCCCCACCGGGCTTGACAAGAGGAGTTAGAGGAGCACTAGCAATGTACTCACCCAAAACCGCAGGACATTTCCCAGCTAGTAAGAGATTAACCACCTGCGAGATAGAGTCAACTAACTCATCCGAAATAGCCACCGCTGCTCCACTCAAACAATCCATAAGGTGTTGAGCTCGAAAACCGTCCCTACCACAAGATGTACCACGAGGAAAACTCGAAATCCGATCCAAAACAACAGCAGAAGAAGCAATGAGATGATGGTGGTCAATAGGTATATCCGGCAAGGAAGGAGCCGGCGAAGAAGGGTGTTTGGACTGTAAATCCGCAAGAGTGGCAGCAGAATATGGAGCAATGCCGGATGAAGAAAGAACACGGACCGCAGCTGTATAATGACCATCACAAATCTTCCTCTTACACTGCTTGATATTGCGCTCATCCAAATCAAGGTCCTCCTCATCAGCGTCTGAGAAAGTAGGAGGATCCTCCGCCAAAATTTCTCTGAAGAGGTGCAAGCTACCACCCTGCGTACCCCAAGAGCAAATAGCACGGGAAATACTCTCTTCCTGACGTTGACGCTTAATAGCAGACTTACATTCAAGATTACTCCGCGGGCGAAAAGTTTTAAGAGTGCAAAGAGGTAACACCAATAAAGAGACCCAAAAGGAAAGGTCATCAGGTTTAGAAATAACCTTGTCAAGAGCACCTTTCAGAACTCGAGCGAACCCCAAACGACACTTGGGAGGGATAGACTTCACAGTGCGAAACCCCTTGGAGAACAAACGATCCAAGTGAGCCACATCGAACCCACAAGAATGATCCTGCAACGAGCCATCATCATGTCCAAGTTGCACCGGTGAAGAAGGAAGTTGTGGTTTGGGGATGTCATAAAGTAGAAATCTAACAATACCATCACCCTCATCGGGAGGTGACACAAAATCTGCACCTCGGCCATGACGACACCTAGTACGATGAGTATGGGTTTTGAAACAAACCCCACATAACCAAATCCCCATACGAGCAAAAGTAACCTCTGCCGCTGTGAAAACAGACAAAATAGTAGAAAGAGCATGTCGTGTAGTATCACGAGCACCAGAACAACAATGACGATCACGAAGGTGTGTGATCAACGAAGTCTTAGTGAGTCCATTCCCACCACCATCTTGACACCCACTAAGACCGACAAAAGGACAATGAAACCGTACAATGGCGGCCATCACAATAATATAATCGCACCGCAACCAAAAGGTAAACAAAACCAAACCCCCACTGCTGTGCACCGCTCAAGGATGATTGCCGGAAGATGATGTCATGATGATGATGTCATACTGATGATGTCATGCTGATGATGTCATGATGAAGAAGGCAAAATGATGTGTACAACACATGAAAATCAAGGCTACAAGGACGTAAATGCTGAAAGTGGAAAAAAAAACCTTGAATGATGATGTCAAGATGATGATGTCAAGATGATGATGTCAAGATGGTGATGTCATAATAGTGATGTCACAATGATGTGTACATCACTGTTTGACGATGAATGGATGATTTGATCAAGCCACGCCGTCAATCGCTTGATGAACAATTCTGATGACAAAAATTGATCAACCCACGCCCAATCCAAATACTTCTGAAGACTAAAATTGACTAAAATATCAGCACACCAATTCGCACACTAAAACTCCACTACACACACCACTAACAGCGCTTACAGCAACCAAGTCCACAACACCAAACCACGGACAGAACCCACCGCAGCACCAGAAAACACAATATCACAACAAAGAAGTCGGAAATAATCACGCCCAACAGCCACTGCTAAACGCCAACAAAGAAGGAAAGCACAATATCGCAACAGTAAAGAATCACGCTCAACCACTGTTAATCAAGCCCTACGCCGTAAATGACGATGATGGACCGTTGATGAAGCCTTATATTGATGAACCGATGATGCACCGTTTATGCACCGTTGTTGAAGCCGACTGGCCGTTGATCAAGCCGCTGATGGTGAAGATGACCGCCGAAGATGAACCGCTGATGGTGATGATGACCGCTGATGGTCAAGCTGCTGCTGCTACCGTTGATGACGGAGAACCACGACACCACTGAACTGACTCTGAAGCCGGAGACTCGCCGGAGAACGTGCCGTCGAAGATACCCCGACCTCAACCCTAACTGCCTACCCAAGTCGCCCGTTTTGAAAGAAAATCTTGTGTGAAAATATTATTATTATTATTATTATTATTATTATTATTATTATTATTATTTAATTATTTAATTATTTTTATTCTTCTTATTGTTATTGTTATCAAAAGTTAATGAAACTATATTATTATTATACTCATACTCCATCCGTTTCTTTTTGTTTGTCCCATTTACTATAGCTCCAAATACCAAGAAAGATGATGTCATATGCATGTGGGTGGGGACAACAAGTAAGGAGTCCACTTATTTTATAATAAATGTGGTGATTAAAGTAGGTGAGAGAAACTTTTAAGGTACATGTGAGACCAAAAAGTGATAAAGTAGGGGTAGATGGGTGATAATTTTGCCATATAAGGAAAGATAAAAACGTATGACAAACAAAAAGAAACGGACAGAAACGGAAAGTAGGACAAACAAAAAGAAACGGAGGGAGTATATGTGAACCTAAATAAATATCTTATATATTGATCCAATATAATGATAATTGATTCTACATGATGATAAATGATCCTATAAATAAATCTTAAGTATCTTATAAATTGATCTAATATATTGATGTTTGATCTAATACATTTTTTTCGGATACAAGAAACACAGTAGAAATTTGTAGTTTGGGGGAGTCCGAATCCAGATAGGATAGTAACCAGTAACAGTCCAAGGTATAGTAAATTCGAGTACTTGCAAAATCGAGCACGGTAAACTACCCCGGGGATGTTCTCGTGATCATCTCTCCGATGCTTAAGTCAGATCTGATCTCAGAAGGTCAGAGAATCGTATGAGTAAATGCTTTGGAATGCGTGTAAAAATGTAACTGACTGATCAGATGAAAGTACTATTTATAGGTTGTATTGATGTGACGTCACCTGGTGAAAGTGATGATGTCATGAAGTCCTTATGTCAGTGGGCTTGACTGAAAGCCTGCCTTTTCTGGCCTATGTAGCCCATGGGTAAAATGGTAATTTTACACCCTAGGGGTATTTTCGTCATTTCACCGGTAAGGTGGGCCATGACTTGATTGGGCCCAAACAACATTGATCTTAACTATCTTATACATTGATCTAATTATAGATTAATGATTGATATCATACATTACTGTAACACCCCTGAAATTCCGCTACCTTAAAAAAATATGATATAATAAATAGTTTAAGGAAATTCCCAAGGTGTTACGCCGCGATAATTAATAATAATCACCGCAAGGCTAAAGGTTCTAACTGAAATAAATAGTCAATAAGGTTTAACTAATCAAACTAACTAGGATCTAAATAACTATTACAGACTGAAATAAAATACTAAAGTCAAAAGAATAACAGCGGAAGTCTTCTTAAACCTACTAAAGCATAAATAAATCCATCGCGCTCTTTAACCCAACCTCGAGCTAACCTCCTTCAAGTCCCTGCACATTGAACACTATAGTATCAGCCAAAAGGCTGAGCAAGATTTCATACTGTACTAAAACAAAACTATCCAATGTGCAGGTAAGATATATAGGAATATCTTATACAAATTCATTTCCAACCTGTACAAATTAAATATACAAAATAAAACAACCTTCCAATAAATCTCAACTTTCAACTTTCTTTCTTTCTAAAACAATCCTGTAAATACATTTAAAATGTAACTGTTTTGAAACCTGTGAGTAGGAAGTATTAAAGTCCAATGAGCTAGCTAGGCTCACGAGACAGGTAAACACCAAAGCCCCTAGTATGCATACCCCTAACTTGATAACGAACCAAGAAGGAAGACAAATGGCAAGTGTATTGATCAACATACACCCAACTACTAAATAATGGTTAAGACAAAACTCAACCTACTTCCAAACCCGAGGAATACCGCTTACCGGCAACCCCACAAAAACATTCTTATAAAACTTGATAAAACATAATTAAGCAAACATAGAAACATTCTAGTTTACTCAAAACCTGTAGCAATGAGGAACATCCTCCTTTTAAATCTCAACTTGGCATATGAGGAACTTCCTCCCTTTTGAATCTCATAAATAATCTCATTATTTTCTTTCACAATAAATATCGTCAAAACGATTTAAATCTCATTATATAAACATTGTAAAACCTTTTAAATCTCAATATATAAATAATGTAAAACTCTTTTTTAAATCTCAATATATAACCACACAAAACCTTTTTAAAACTCCATATAAACTTTAAATTAATATCATCCAATTCTCAAAATAATATGTACAAGTCTTAGTAAGAAATCTTACCTTTTCCGCAACCACAACCAACCAAACGTAATCTCAAGTGAATAAGGTTCTTCTACGAACCCACAATTTACAATATAATAAAGTATAGTATAAGTCACTTGACTATATACTTCACATAATTCACATTCAAATAACCTAACCTAGTTAATGAGCTTTGACTAATTTTAAAAACGACTCAATGTCAATAGGACAAAAAGTCAACAAAAGTCAAACTGGTCAAATTTGGTCAACAAAAGTCAAACTGGTCAAGTTTAGTCAACAAAAGTCAAACTGGTCAAATTTGGTCAACAAAAGTCAAACTGATTTTGACTCTAATATCATCCATATTATTTTCCCACTAATTAACTCATTCTCATTCACCCTATACCAATAACAACTATGACTACAACAACAACAACAACAACAACCTACATCAACTTAGGATTTAAAACTAACAACTAAGAACTAATCCAATATACTTAAGAATTTCAAAATAACATTTAAAGTCATAATAACTATAATAATGTAAACTATATTTCAACTAATAACTCAAAATAATAAACTAACCATCAATCTAATATAACTAGAAATCATAGTAATTTCAAAAGTAATTTTTTTTTGCAATTTAAACTCATAGATATGCTAATTAACTCGAATTATACATAAAACGTAAGCCAATTAAACAAATTGAACGTAGTATAAATTTCCCCCAAATTGATTTTCTCAAGAACCCTAATTTAATAAAAAACCCCAATTCGAAAATCAATACAAATCAGAAATTAAAATATGGGAAAGAACCTTACTTGATTAATAAAGTAATTGAAATGTAGAAAGGTATAAAAAGACTCGAAATTCGTCTCTTTTGACCCGAAATTTAACCTACAACGCAAACCAAATACAACCCTTCTTTTCTTTGAAATACGCCCAAATCAAAACTAAAAGATGATTATGGTGAAGTGGTGATGAAGGGTAGGTGTGATGATGATTGTCAAAATATTTTTGGTTGGCTTTGAATGATGAATCAGCTGGGAAGATGGAAGGAAAAGTTTAATGGTGATGCAAGGAGATAGTGGATGGCGTCGACTGAAGCGTGAGGTGAGTCAATGTTTTTTTTTTTTCTCTCCTTTTCTTTTATAGTTAGGTTTAATGAAACCTAATGGGTATTTAACCTAATCAAATTAGGAATAGGTTTTGGGCTAATCTAAGATAAAGCCAAAGTAGGGAATAAAATAATTTTATAAAAGACTAATTTAAATTATTTTATAAAATAATTTAATATAAATATTCACTAACAATATATAAAAATATGGGGTGTTACAATTACTCTTAAATGTCTTATTTATTGATCTAAATTGATGATTATTACATGCTCCGTTCTTTTCAAATTATTTTTACTGATATGAATTTATCTTAACTTGTTTAAACTTATTCGACCTTATCAGACCTTACTAGATAAAATTTTATTAGAGTTTATCTGACCTTATTCGACCTTATTAGATGAAACTTTATTAAACCTTATATTAACTTGATTAAACTTATTCAACCTTATTAGATGAAGCATTATTAGAGTTTATCTGACCTTATTCGGCCTTATTAGATGAAACCTTATTAAATCTTATATGAACTTACTATTACTAATATGAACTTATCTTAACTTGTTTAAACATATTCGACCTTATCAGACCTTATTAGACAAAACTTTATTAAACTTTAGGATTTTTTGTGAAGAACCGCCTATAAGTTTTCTATTTTTGTGAAAAAACCCCTTCAAGTTTTTTTCGTGAAAATAACACCCAACAAGTTAGCAAAGTTTGTGGTTGCACCCCCGAAAGTTAGTGATTTCACCAAATATTTAGGCGGTGCACCCATTACTTTTTGCTAACTTGTTGGAGGTTATTTTCACAAAAAAACTTAAGGGGGTTTTCACAAAAATTGGAAACTTGTAGGAGTTTTTCACAAATTTTCCTAAATTTAATCATTGTATTATTGCTTATTATGTTAAATAGTGAAAGTATAGGCCAACAAGTGATAAAAAATATCCACGTGGAATATATCAATTTAATTACAAAATTATTAGAGCATAATATGCATACTAAATTTAATTTGACTTTAGTTTTACTTTTTTGATACATTTCTAGACTATAATCTACACTCATCTAGTTAAAACAAAGTAATTTTGACTTATAGGCATAGTTGTTAGAATCCCAATTCAAATCGTAGAATCGTACGATTCTACTATTCAACTTTAGTCATCCGATTTTATATACGACTCTATACGATTCTAGTAATTACTTATTATTTACGAGGACTTTAGAATATGAATCCAACTAAATCATGAAAATAAAGGTTTTAATCAATATATATTGTCATTTATTGCCCACTTATAGTGTAAACATCTATTTTCTTTAATTAATTTCCTTACAAACTTATGATATGATCATGTTCTAATAGCAGTTGACTATAATATTTTGACTCTGCATGTTTGTAGAATCGTACGATTCTACGATCCGATCTTACGATTCGATTCTAAAAGCCCCTTCCGATTCAAAGTAGAATCCCGATTCTAATAACATTGCTTGTAGGACTTAATTATATTGTCAAATCAATCTTAATCACAATTATAATCATGATTTGTATAAAGATATATTCAAGGAATGAATTTATTGGTTACAACTTATATATAATTATGTCAAAACACAACTTATATATAATTATTCAAGGAATGGACTTATTATTAACCTTGAATTTTCAATTACTTAGTATAACGTTTGAATGATTACTAGTAGTCTATTACTGATATCTTAGTCAAGTGAGCTTAGTATTACTTTTATATGAAATAAAAAAAAACTTTTGGAATTTATAAAACACGAATTTATATGAACTTTTGTAAAATATAGATAATATGTATATTTCAATTACTTAGTATAACGTTTGAATGATTACTAGTAGTCTATTACTGATATCTTAGTCAAGTGAGCTTAGTATTACTTTTATATGAAATAAAAAAACTTTTGGAATTTATAAAACACGAATTTATATGAACTTTTGTAAAATATAGATAATATATATATGAATCGATGAGTGAAAAATTGTCGATAACGACAACAATTACACGATGTAAGAGAATAACGTGCTCTAGAATGACAAGATATCTTAATGATGTTCCATTATTAATCCCAACGGCCCAACCCGAATTTAAATCAATATCAATTATAATGACACGAATTGAGGCAAACCAACTTGTGACATTGAAATGACCCGGCTGAAATTGATCGAGCCCAATTAGACCAATACCATCAATATTGATGATGACATGAATTGAATCAAATCAACTCGTGACATTGAAATGACCCGAATCAAATTGATCGAACCCAATTAGACCAATACTTATAGTGATTAAACCTAGTTAGCATGAACTCAACTTTATCCGACCTGACCCAAGTTTTTCCGAAACCCAAATTGACCCAACTCAAGTATATTCAAAACTCAAACTAATCCGATAGTCTACCCGAAACCCAATTTGAGCTGACCCACGTCTTACCGAACCCGTCTTGACCCACACAAACCCGTTCAGAACCCGACCCAAGATTACCCGAAACCGTTTAAACCCGATCCGATAAAGTCCGACCCATACCCGACCTGCAATACAGCACACGTTGGACCGACGTTTACCCGAGCCAAATTCACCCAACCCGACCCGCACCCGACCCAAGGATATGTTAGACCCGGTAATACCCGAGCTAAACACACCCGACCCAGCTTTGGTCAAGCCAAACCCACCCAGCGACCCAGTTTGACACCTCTAGGCGTAAGGTAGAACCCTAAAAGTGTCACATAAAGGCTTAAAAGTGTTACTATAGGCAATATGTAACACTTTTTTAAGTGAAACATCTGCCAATGATACCTATTCTCTAAGGTAACACTTTTAAATCCTAATGTATCACTTTTTCAAGTGTTACGTGAAATTCTCTAATGTAACATTTTTTTGAAACTAATGTATCATTTTTATAGTGTTACTTATAATATTTTATGTAACACTCTTTCATCTATGTAACATTTGCTAGATCACCATTTGAACTATAGTAACACTTTATTAGATGTTATGTATCACTTTACATTACCATATATAACACACTATTAGATATTAGGTAGCACTTTTTCATTTGTTCGCTTTCCATATTGTAACACTTCTATTTGAAATCTATCATATCTTTCTGATAGTATTTTTTTACTAAAACTTGCAAACGCGGTAAACAAAGAAAAAATAGAATCACATTATAAATATAAATGAGTATACATTCTCAAAGGTTATTGTAAAGAATGATACATAGTATTCATCAATTGAAAACACACTAACGTATTCTAAACAAAAATAGTTGATCCAAAAATTCCGTCAGATAATAATTTCTCCTTAAATAAATGTAATCTCTAAACAAACATTTATTTGTTTCTGCGATCATCTTCAATTACACCATCCTATCCACGCATCTCTCACGAAACATCATCAATCCTTGCTACTCTAACATTATCTTCATCATCCTGTAATAAGAATAAAAAAATAGTATACTAAGAGAAAATTATCTTGGCAAACAATCATAACAAACACCAAATCTCAGTAACCTGACCCTAGCTGTCATTTTAGTAACTACAACTTCATAGTCAACAACATTTATTTGTTTAGAAATGATTGGCATACCAAGATATCTAGAAGGGATTTTTTTCCTTTTGTAAACACATACATGTCTTACAGTCTCCAACTCTCACTATTAACCATACTAACCACATACGAAGCCAGTTTGTTGTGATTAGCAACAAGACCACAACTGGTAGGGAAAAACCTAATTTAACCTCCCCGCTATAAAAGAGCATTAAATAATATGCAAATAGAAGTGTTTGGTTTCAAATGGGAGGAATGTGTAACAGCCCGACCTTCCCGAGCTGCTAGCTTAACATCATTAAGATCATAAACGACAATTAGCGTCTAAACCATAACTAATTATTTACAACTTGACTTAACTCGCATTTGGAATAAACCTCAAATACAATACTGCCCCAACTAGATACTCATTTCAATATAATACAAACAACATTTCACTGTTTTAAGTAATTACATCCTCAATTCGCAATATACGTTCCATAAGGAATATTGCTCCCAAACATCCAATGATTGCTTTCAATATTGAACTTGGAAAACCACCAACAAGGGAAATCTGCCCCCATCAGGACAGGTTCCAAGAACAAAATCATCGAAAGCTGAGCACACATTGTCCAACCTAAAATTCATTTTAGGTGGCTTTAGATTTTGAAAATAATTTACACAAACTTAAGACACGAGTCCCAAAAGTAATATTAAATTACATAACAAAAATATTTCCCTCTTTAATAATTATGGACATAATGAACTGTTCGTAAATTATAATACTTTAACATATTAAGTTAGAATACTTCCCGAAAGAAAAGAATAATTTATTGATAAGGTTGTTATACCTCTAGATTCAATATATCTCAAAATATATATCAAGGGTTCGTATCAATTAATAAGGGAAAATCACCACTTATCTCAAAGTAACACAGGTGTACGAAATTTACTTATTCGAATGAAAGTAGAATAGTAGCGTTGAACGTACCTTGAAGATACCTTATTAATAAGTTATACTAGTTTGTTCTTCGAAGTCCCTTAAAATAATTCCCATAATCGAACTTCTCAACTTAATCATAGATTCACTCTATATATAATCGTATGGTTTAACCCCTATAAGTAACACTAATCATACTAAAAGTTCATAATGATATGTCGCTCAAACACTTCCCAATGTTTCAATAAGAGACCTTTCTGATTTCCAATTACGCTTATAAGCCTCCTTCTAACACATACAAAGACCAAATACCTCTATATAACCATAACTAATTGATATCGTATCCCAACGTAATACGTTCTTTATAAATCCTTGACGTATTTGATCTCGTCGATGCGACACATCCCCAATCCCCAACATACAGAAGGTTTCGAAACCGTCACTTAGGAGTATCTCACTCAACCCCAAAAACCACACAAAGTTCATAGTGGTTTATTCGTTCTTACCCCGAACTCTATTAAGACTTGAAGCATTAGGATTTTTAATCCAAGACATACATTAACATGAATGTCATTAATTCAAAATACTCAAAGCTAATGTATATGTATATACCTTAAAGTAACCCATCTCCGATAACCTTTCAATGGTTCAATCGCGACTTACAACAATTCCTTGCAGACTTTGACAAATCGTATAATACCAGAAGTTCCCAAAATAACTACAATAGTTATTTGTTGGTTTTCAAATAATTTCCAAAAGGGAATATTTGTAATTTCTTTCGCATACACAGTTGAATAAGCATACTCATATATAACGTATGTATAAAAGTTATTTCGTTCCAATCATAATAATAACGGAAAGTTAAATATGAAATACATTGAAGGATTTTTCATGAATTTTCCGAAACTACTTCATTATATAATCCTTCGTAACATAATCCAAATCAGCAAGTTATCCATAAGCAATATCTCGAAGGTTCCTTTTTAATACAAATTACAATATGGGGAAAAGAACACGTAACTAGAGACGGCTACGCCACTTCTCTATAAGCTTGGGGGTCGTCACCCCACTACGTACTGCTTGCAAGACTTCCAGGACATGTCCCACACAATTCCCACAAAGAGAATGTACACATATATACATACTTATACATACACAGTTCATTCCCCGGGTAACATTAGTTCAAACATAATCGAAAATCAATTTAGTTGACAAATCCATAGTTTTCATTCTCTTAAACAACTCAACCACATTTTCCAAAGCTCTTAGCATAAACCCGGGAATCAAGGACAGGAGGTAACTCTTCACTTAAAAGACCAAACCTCATTTATAAAGTTTATATATGTATATATATTTGTAAATCAATTTTCCTTTCCTAAAATCGCTTTGAGAAATTGGTTGTGGAAAATTTAGCTCTTGCGTAAAACATGAAATGGTCCATGAAATGGTTGTTTCCAAAAACGTTGTTTTGAGTAAACTTGTTGTATAGAAATGATTGAACAAACTCCCCTTTTTATGGGAGAGAGTTACTGCCCTTAGGCGGGTGTATAGCCACACATAACAAAAGCTTCCAAGCTATGGTCTAAAACAAGAAATGATAAATCTTATAATACTTAATAAACTCCACAGTTCAAAGTTGTTGCACTTAATACCTTTCATAACCAAAACCATAGTAATTAATAAGTTTTATGATTGGTTATTATAATTAAATTTCTTGTTCCGAGATCGTAATACTCCATAGATTTTCATAAACTAGAGTCATAATACTCAATAAATTCCATAGTATCATTCCCTAACATAATTTATCCACAATATAATTTATCCAAGGCTTATAGATTATAATATTAGTTACGTTCCTATTATAAATACTGATCATATAAGAACTTCAATTCCAATTTTTTAATAACCCAGACATGAGCTCTAAAGTTCCTATATAGCTGCATTTGTTTCTTGAGATCTCACTGGCGCCTTACTAGCCTGGTGTCAATACTCACTAATTTAATTCCATTTATACTTCATAACTCTTCTTTCCATTGCTATTGCACAACCTTAATCCATTTATTATTCACCATCCTTATCACGTTCATCTTTCACAAACTTGCCCATTTATACTTCACAACTTCTCATGACATATCCTCTGTATCTATCATAACTCAATGACACCTCAATTATATATTGTCTTGTGAGATCAACGTAGTCATATTTGATTGTTTGCTTGAGCCTTGTTGCTCTCCAAATACCGAAGCTTCCATATTCCCATATATCCCTAATTCATATCTCTTTTATATACAAATCATGATATCCATTATCAAGGTATTCCATTATATAATATCGATTTTACTCGACTTTCTATTATTTAACCCCACTTTCCCGATTAGGAGTCGGTTTCTCTATATTCGTTCATTTTTATCATTCGAATTTTTCGTGGTGGAAGGTTTCCAATTCCACTAAAGAGTTTCTCATAACTTACGTTTTACAAATTTTATTATACAGATATACTACTCATTCGATCCAACGCTCATTCTTTGACTCATTAAGTCAATAGCATAAATCCTACATATCCACCTTTTCATTTCCCTACTTGAGAGTTTTGATCGTTCACAAGTTATCACTACTTACTTGAAGAACCCATAAAGTCTTTGTGACTGGTTATATTTGTTTACTCACTACGTTTACACTCCGACACTTTCTTTCCTCGATTACCAAACTATAACTTTAATTGCTCTACTTAACTTCCTTCCATATTTTCTTATACATCCATATATGACAACTCGTCGAACAACTCATTTATCCTATTGCAATTCAATCATAGATTTCCAACCTTTTAAATCATTCCCTCGAAGACAATTTTTGTATAAAGTGCACCTAAACAATACACTAATAAGATACAATCCAATATACCATGCTGCCTCCAATAATCCACATTTTAATTGTCGTAATTGTACTTCTAATAGAAATCCCTAACTGGGAGGCGTTGAATTCATACAGTATTCTTCAAATCTCAATAACTATGAGTAACCATTACTACTAAATAGTCAGAAACCCTTTTAAATAATATCTCATATGTTACTTGATTGGGTTTCCTTAAAATCTAGCTCTAATAACATTATAGAGTATACAAGTCGTTTAATTCAGAACCCACAAGCGCATACGTTGAAAAGTATAGTGACAGCTTCCATCTAATTATCCATATTACATGCACATAATTTCTTAAGACATAAGTAATAGAGTAGTTTACCACATTCAAAATATATTCATACACAACAAATCATACTCCAATTCTGAGGAGTTCAATACATACTTTTATTAAACAAATCGAGTAATCAATAAAGGAATTTATCGCAATCCCAAATCATACCTCGTATATCATAGTTGGGTAAACAACTTCATATGCCAAGTACACCAAAATATAAATATCTCGTAGAGTATATCAATCAACCAAGTCCATATATATAGTTTTAACATATCTCAAAACCCACTTTTTCATATATGGAAGTTCTAAATCGAATGCTCAACATATATACTTGTTCCATGTAAAACGCTTATCATAATAAAAGATACGCACAAACTTTCCGTAATAGAAAATGGAGGGACAATGTGTACCTTAGCTGCACCCTCTAACCGTCCACATTTCTTTGACCTCCGTACTGACAATCCATGATCTCGAACCCTCATTCATTTGGCTCCACCACCATCCATCCATAATTTACCTCATACGCAATAAGAGTATCATTAGGATTCACTCACTAAATCAATTCACCAATTCCCTTATCTAACTTATTCTTCCTACAAGTAAACCAACTCAATCCCATTACCATAAACTGAATCAGATAACCTTACTTCGAGAAATTAAACTAATAATGAGAATTAAAGAGTTTAAGTCGAAGTGAAACAAAAATCGTTTTGGTTGAACTCTTAAATATAAGCAATATCTAAGGAGTCATACTTCACGTTTCCAAAATCAAAATTTGACAAGTAAAAAGGTAAAATTCAACTTATGCCAATTTTTGATTCAGAGTTAACTAAATCACTTTTACTACAAGAAAATAGAGCAATGAGTTAAGCGTAATACCTCAAGAATTTGTATCTGAATCACATTTCCCAAATACTCTGATTTGGGTTTTCTTTTAGAACAAAAGAGGAAGAATGACTTGACAATGGCACAACCAAGGATCAGATTGAATAGCAACAACATGCATCAGCAAACGAACAATCTCCCCTACCGTTGAGCAGCGGAGGAATTGCGGCAGCAACAACGGTGCTGTAGCCGCGCCGCAAAACAGAGAGGAGGGAGGGAAGCAGCGCCACCGAGAGGAGAGGAATCATTGAAACATAGAGGGAGGTCGGTGGGCGAACGACGTCTCAGACCACCGGCAACCGGGAAGGCGAAATCAAGAGAGGGACGTGAAGGAGAGGGACGTGAAGGAGAGAGAAGGGTTTTGGGGGTTGGGTTTTGTCTCTCGAACTTTTGTACAGATAAAGGAATGAGTTCTAGAGGCTTATTTAGATAATATAGAGCTTGGTTTTGTATTCCAAAACTTGCAAGGAATTAGATTTTAGAAAGAAGAAAAAAAAACTATATTGGGAATATTCATACACCTAAAGAAAAGATTTCAGCAAATAGATGTTTTCATATTTCATAAAATATATCTTCTCAATATTAAATCAAATTTCTCGAAATCACTTCTTAAAACTTATAATCGTATAATTAACTTAATAAAATATAATTATCATTTAACTAAAGGTGCTTAAAAAGCCAAACTATTACAGAATGAGTCTAATATTATATACTTCATATTTCATACTAATATGTTAATAGTTCTCAAAAGTAACAATAACAAAAATAATAAAGCATAGAAAGCAATATGCTAAGAAACTCCAGAAATATAAAATTTGCAGTAACAAAGAAACAAAAGATCGAATAATAGTATTACTGGAAGCAGGGGTAATAAATGTTTTTAGTTTCATTTTCAACATGATTTCCCTCTCCATAATCTTCTCTATATATAGAATTTCTGTCCTAACTAACTCCTGAATGAAGAGGCCAATACAGAAATAGATGATTTCATCACAATCTGTTATGATGAAGTGTACTTGAGCTTTATTAAGATGGACATAACTATGATTTAATTGGCAGATGTGAAGATGTGTAGGAAGAATTGGCAGAATTCATGTGCAGAATTGGCAGAGTTGATCGATTACGGCCAACATTCTTTTTATACTTTTAGAGGAAATATAGATCATGTGTAGATGTGTAGGAAGAATTGGCAGAGCAAAGCAGCAAAGCAGATATGATTTAATTTTAGAGAAGAGTGTAAAGGAACCAGACATATATAACCAAGCTTTGGCAGCCTATCTACACAGAACAACAACAAGCAGGTGCCAACACCAACATCATCATCTAGCAACAACATCAACCACTCTAATAGGTTGGATACTAAGATATACTTACTCCCATTTTAACATGGGAGTTCTGGATGTGAAGACAGAAATAGCCATTGGATACTCATGGACAAGCGGAAACCAAAGACTTGAAAGAATAAATAAAAGGGAAACATTGCTAATGAAATTGGTGTATGCAACCCCATTTATGCAACCAAGTGATCCGAGTTCATGTGCATTGGCAGCCACATTAATACTATAAATATCGAGGACGTGTGGTTCACACTAGGGAAAGGGAGAGCAATGAATTAAGAAAGGGAAATACAAGAGACCAAGTTAGAACTACAATATAAATTCGGGTGCCTAAATCTGGTCCATTCACACAACCATACAAAATAATTTGTACCAAGAACCAAGTTGCCAGTATAGATGGTTAACTTAAAAGTGATTGTAATAATTGAAAAATACCTCTTGAAGCTCTTGTTCATTTGGTTCCGTGATTTCTATATCCGATGACACGCTACCCAGCAATCGAGTCAAATTAGTAAAGGTTTCGGGAGGGAGTTGTTGCTTAAACATTGTCATGACTTCTCCAATGGTATCTTTCACAATTATATCCTTATATGGTTTCAAAAATTCATCTAGGATGATTACACCACCCAAAGCTGTAGTGTCCTTACGCTTTTTTCCTTTCAAAATTGAATACCTTCCAAGTTGCCTTTGGTTTTCAGTGTTATCAAGCTTCATTACTTCAAGTCTCCATCAATCTGCCTTTTCATTTGAAGTTCCTCCATCTTGTCCTTAATCACAAATAATGAAAGCATTATTAAAATCTACCACAAGTTAAGATGAGAAAAGCTTAGTCTAAAAAATGTAAAGGCAACCAAACTTACAATATTATCTTTAATAGGCTCGTAACATGTTTTGAATCTCTTTCCCTCTTTCCTCTTACGAGACTCTTTGTCCAATTGTGCTTCAGATGGTCGTTTCTTCTCATTATCTTGTTGTTGCTACCGTGAAAAAAATTGAAAAAAAGTCAAAGTTTTAAAAAAAAGGACCGTGAAGCAGAAGGGCTGCCCCTTGCTTATTGTAATTAACTTACCAATTCATGTTCCTTCCGTGCAAAGCTAATTGGGCCCATAGTATGTAACACCCCGTAATTTCACTAGAAATTTCGCGCGTTAATTATTTATTTATTACGTTATATTTATTTATATCCTTTATTATTTATATATTCTTTATATATATATATAATTATTTGAGTGTTGTTGTGTATAATTATATATGTTTATATTTGAAAACTAAATTTATATATAACTTATTATTATTTTCTTAAGTATTGAGTGTTTATAATTATTTGTTGTGATTAAATGTTTATGATTAATGTGTTGTAATTATTTGAATTTTTATATTTTTATAGGGGTAGTATTATTATTTATATTTTTGTAGTGTTGGTACTTAGTATTTATTTTTAGATGGAGCCTTGTTATTTTATTGATTGGGCTAAACTAATTGAAGGTTCCATTTACCGTTCAAGTGGGCCGACCCACTTGGTTGTGTGTTTAAGGGTGGCCGGCCAAGGGGAGCTTGGAAGGGGGGATTTTGTTTGAATTTTATAGCTTGCCTATTTTATTTTTGGGTAGAATCTCTTCCACCAATGAGAACCCTTTCTCCCTTATTCTTCCTCCTTATTTTGGTCACTATTATCCTTACTCCTATTGTCTTATTTGCTGTCCTAACACTTAAATTACAGCAATTAAACACCCTTCCTAATCCCCCTATCACACGCCTATTACAAAGAAAAAGGGGAAAAGGTTTTCCCACTTGTTCTTCACAATTTCCTACTTCCTAGTGACCTAAAAATTCTTATTCAAGCATTAATTCAAGGCTCAAGTTCGGGTTTTATTTTCTCTTGGTATTTCTCTCAAGTGGCGATTTTCTAGGCCATTTATTTACTCTTATTTTTCGGTTTTCATTACTCTTTGGGTAGATCGAGGTAACTAACATCCCTTCTAGTACTTTAGTATTTAATTAATTGTTTAAGTATGTTAGAATCATGTTAGGATGTGTTTTAAATGTTAGATCTACGATGTTAGTATTATTATTTTATCAGAATTCATGTTAGGTTGTTTTATTGTTTTATTTCATGTTTAGAGTACTTAAAATTGTTGTTTATGATGTTAGAATGGTTAGTATTGAGTAGTATCATGTTAGGGTTGTTACTTTTTGTTTACTTCATTGATTAGTATGTTTAATTCATGATTTTATTTATTTTATTAATGCTGTAATTCATTTTAAATTATGAAATTATTGTTTTTGATGTTTTAGTTGAAGTGTATTTGATGATAGAATTGTTATGGTAACTTGGATTATGATTTAGCATGTTTTTAGTTGTTCTTTAAGCCTTTTTATTTATTTTAATATCGCTGGAATTTAATTTCGTGAAGTGAATGAATTTAATTGAGTAGTTCTTGACTTTTAAGCATGCCCTAATTCTTATAGTTTGATGTATATGCTTTTGGGATTGTTCTTTAATGTTTTTAAATGGTTTATTTTGATTATTAAATTGCTGGAATTTTAGTTGGGTTAAATGGATTTGATTATTTATGTTTTGAGCATATTCATAATTGGAATTTTATGAGCTAAGCGACTTGTAATTATTTTGTTCTTTAATTCTTTGAAGTATTAATTTCGAGCATGCCTAATTTGATGTTATGGTTATATTTAAATTTTTCCATGAGTATTGAGAGCATGTTTGATGTGAATTTAATTGATTTCGTAAATACCAAAAACGGACGAAGAAGAGGGCAGTAGCCGCTCGCGACCCGCGAGCAGCGTCGCGCCTCGCGAGGCCCGATCGCAGCCCGCGACCCAGTGCTGCTCCTCCTTTTTTTCTTTTTGGCCTACTGCTTTGTCTTGTTGGGTATTGGCAGCACTGTTGTAGTATTTTTTTTTTTTATTACTGCAGTTTTGTTGCATTAAATGTTGGAAGTATGGTTGAATGATTTAATTCTTGTAATGTGGTGTTGTATGTTATTGTGAAACCGCATTTAGTACTTTTATAAATTTGAGTTATCGACGTCGTAATGCTCGGGGGAGAATAATACTGTCCTTAGCATTATTTCGCCAAGAGTTATGTACGAAGAAGATTTATAATTAAAATTTATAATCAACCTCGTACCCAAACTCAGATAACGACTTTGATGGATTTATATTTAAATTGTGATTTGAAGGAGTTTTAATATATATATTTTCTAAACCTTGTTTTGAAGAGCATTTGATTTAATTACTTTATTTTGAAGAATTGATTTTGAAGTATTTATTTGAAGAATTATGATTTTATTTCTATTTGAAGTATTTGAAGTATTTATTTGAAGAAGTATGATTTTATTTCTATTTGAAGTATTTGAAGTATTAATTTGAAGAATTATGATTTTATTTCTAGTTGAAGTATTTGAAGTGTTTGAAGTATTTGAAGTATTTGATGGTTTGAAGAATATTTGAAGAATGTTTGATGTTTGTTGAATATTTGAGTTTTGAAGAACTTATTTGGTTTAATTGTTTTACTTTGCGTTGAGTAGTCTAAGGGATTATTTTATCCCAAAGATACTGAACATGCACTCCGAGAGGTGAGGGGGCACTGAGCAGGGTGCTACCCTACATTGGAGAAACTTAGGATATGTTGTCGTCCGAGAGGTCAGGGGGTACTGCGCGTACTATCCTGCATCGGGAGTTTGGCCATTCTTAGACACAGACGGTAGGGAACGTAACCCATAGGCCGTTTTGGAGGTTGCGATCTGACATACTCTTAGGAAGTGGGCTGCGGGTCACTAGCGTTCATCTCACTCATATTATTTCATTTGATGATTTCTTTATTGATTTCACTTACTATTTTGAAGTCTCTTTTTCTTTTGAAGCCTTTTTCTTTTGACGATCTATTTATGGAAACTTTTATACTTATCCTTCTTGATGACTATTAATGTTGCTCTTGTCTTATAGTCTCCTACTTTGCATATTGTATGTTTTCTTTATGCTTTGTATGTTTACTGTGTATGCCTGACTTTATTCTTCATATTTTAAATTGTTAATTGAATCCTGATTGGACTGGGAGAGCTGTTAGTTACTCCCCACTGATTGTGGATTTTTGTTGTATATCTTTGCAGATGTGCAACTTTAGGATCGTTACTGTCTGGACTGGGGCTGTGAGACATGGTCCTGTGAGGAAGGACATGGTCCTAGTAGTTGTAGATGAGCACTATGATAGGAAGATTAAGACCACCTTCCTAGTGGGTCTTAAGTAGTTTTGTCATGGATGTTCTTATCTTTTGGATTATGCTCTAGTTTGGATTTATGGTTTGATGCGTTATTTTGGGATTTTAGTATGTTTTTGTGGAATGAGGGTATGGGACCTCATTTCCTTAATTTTTGAGGATTATTTTGATTTGGGATTATTATTCTATTTCGTGTTTTAAAATAACATTTCCGTCCCAGTGGTATTTCCGCTGCCACTGACCCTTTATTTATTAGTTTATTTCATTTTATTTTAGTTTATCTTTATTTTATTTACTGTTAAAGGACGGGATGTCACATAGTATGCCTATCTTGTTGGTTGATACTGATTTCTCTGTTCTTCTTACTTTCTTCCTGCTCGTGAATAAAATAAACACAACTTAGAAAATGGCACTCTGAAATTTGACCTAGATATCTTAGGTAAAATAAAAGCATAACAAGAACTTCAATAATATCTTCATTCCAGAAATCTAATAGTTGCTTGAAATAATCTTTTGGAATATTTTCGGGAGCATTTTCATATCGGTCATCATCATTGTCGTAAGCGCTTAAGTGCCTCTTTTTCACAATGCTTTTATGTAACACCCCGACAATTCTCTCTTTATAAAACATATATTTTTCCCAAGTAAAACAGAGAATTATCAAGGCATTATCGCCCGTATGAAATAAAAATCGGCTTACTCAGAGTATTGTAGCGGAAAAACATTAAATATATTTTATTAAATACTTAGGACATAATAATTGTCAAACCATTATCCAAACCTCGAAAGATAATTCAAAACCAACTTAGAACATTTAAAATAAATAATCCGTAATTCAACTTAGTAAAATTAACGTAAAGGTAAGAAGCAATAAAAGTAGTAAAACAATCTCTCAACAACGCTGCCCAAGTCCCAAATGAGTAATTGAGATGATGAATCATGCCTTCCAACCTGTAGGCATTTACTCAATTGAAACCTGCTCGCCAATAAAGGGTCATCACAGGATCAATAGGCACAGCCATGATCGACACATAGAAAAGCACGTAATTAACAAAGCTAAGTACATACATAGATAAAATAAAACACGAAACTTAATCATGATACTACTAAGCAATAGAATATGATCAATAAAAATACCTCAAGACCTCAACTCGTAAAATAAGACTTGACTCCACAAAACATAAAACATGATAATCATTTAGTAAATTGAATAGACAATGAATCGAGTTGTCCAACCAAAACCAGTCTTCAAAATGAAAGTCCGAGTTACGGGCACGACTCCGTAACCCCTTGACCATGATACCGAGGAACCTTTAGAAATAAAAAAAGGGTACGGTGATCAATCTGACCCCAAGAAAAGCCATGGGCTACTACCATGTACTCCATCTCATACTAGTCCAGAACTTCAGACGTGCATAAGTCTAAAACTATTGCTATTCACTTTCACTTTAAGTATTAGTAAGTTATTCGATGTTGGACTCTAAACAGACAACCAACACATAACATGAATATAACAATATTCCTCTTTTATCTAAGGATTAAATAAGTGATCAAACATTTCCAATTGACCAAGAATTAATCCTCCAAATTTATTTGTTGACTTAAATCAACAATCGAATGTCCAACAACAATAAATATACATACCCTATTGATGTATTTCCATAGTATAGTTTTGCCTATAGGTTTTTACCTTTCACTTGAAAGGGTTTTTCCTATTTTTGGCTTAGTCTATAGAGTCGTAGATTAATTTATTTTAGACTTTAGTTAATTTAATTTAGACTTTTATTCAGCATATTATTTTCTGTTATATGGCCGAATATATGTGATGTACTTTCTGTTATGTTTAAGTCTAGTTGAGTTGTAATCCCTTAAAGACAAGATTAGATTAGCTAAGGGATAAGGTTGATCTAGGCGTGTGAAATAAGATAGGAGAGCCGAAAATCTCTATCCTATCTTATTAGATTATCTTCCTTATCTTTAGGATATCTTTTCCTAAAATCTAGGGATTAGTTTTAAATGCTTTCTAGTATATATATAGGACCGATTAGCATTAATAAAATCAGATTTGAAGTATTAAAATTTCGTGAGTTTATACTTATGAATTAAGGTTGAGTACCTTGCTTGTTATCATTGAAGAAAGACTGAGATCGATCTTCTACCCCTTTGAACCGAGATTCAAAGGTTACTATCCCTATTTGTTACTCTCTAAACTACACAACCATCACTCTCTTTAGTTAAATATCCCATAAAAATCGTTCCTTTAAATCCTATAACCCTCACTCACTCGAAAATCCTCTAAAGTAACAATCTTTGAGCCCAAAATCATATCAATTGGTGTGGCTGCTGCTGATTTTCGACCATGCCCAACAACGACGAAGCAACGAAGATTGAGGACCTACTTGCTAGATTGCTCGTCACTGAAGAGAAGAACCATCAATATGGTTTACATCTTGTGCAATTACATCACGAACTTGGTGCTATTAAGGCATCTAAGAAGCCGCAAGAGGAGGACATTCGCCTTGTTGACCTACCCTCGTTTGATGGCGATCTTGACCCCGAGACCTACCTTGATTGGGAGAGGCGCATGTCTCGCCTATTCCAGCATAAAAACCTGGATGACTCACGGAGGTTTTCCTATGCCATCCTAAGACTCACACGACATGCTTCCCTATGGTACGATTCCATGCAAGCCCAACGTGAACGAGAAGGTAAAGCAACGATCTCCACTTGGACTGATTTAAAACTTAAGATGAAGAAAAAGTTTGTGCCACGCTCTTATAAACAGGATTTGTTTTTAAAGTTGAATTCTTTAAAACAAGACCACATGACTGTTGAGAATTACGTTAAAGAATTCGAAAGATTATACATAGCGTGTGATTGTAAGGATGAGGAGGAACAAAAAATAGCAAAATTTGTTTTAGGGCTGCACTCTTCCATCAGATTCCAAGTTGAATTACAACCCCTTACTTCATTTGATGATGTTTGTAACCTCGCTTGCAAATTAGAGCGGCAAAGACACGAACAAAAATCTGGTCCCTTTCGTGGTTTTTACCCCAAAACCGAACCCTCTTCTTCCCATCAACCTACGGATCATGTGCTTACTGAAAAAGACAAGGAGGACAAGGTTGCTGCTGATCTCCAACGCAAACAAGGCCCT
The DNA here is from genome assembly GCA_947645195.1 of Patellifolia procumbens. Classification (NCBI taxonomy): domain Eukaryota; kingdom Viridiplantae; phylum Streptophyta; class Magnoliopsida; order Caryophyllales; family Amaranthaceae; genus Patellifolia; species Patellifolia procumbens. The sequence continues at coordinate 129,728 of CANSGD010000196.1, forward strand.
TTGAATCAAGGCCAGCAGAAGATGAGGCATATAGTTTGTTTCAAGTGCCAAGGCCTAGGACATGTCGCCAAACAATGCCCAAACAAAATTCTGGTGTCTAGGGAAGACTACTACTTGTTCTTGGCGCAACATGAGGAAGAAATAAGGTCCAAAGACCTTCTAGAACCGCCCAATGATGTGTTTGATTCATCATTTTGGGACTCTCAAATAGTTTGTGGACCAGAACAAGCACCAAAAACCATGATCTTGCGACGTTCTTTACTCTCATCAACTCACGAGGTGCAAGAGGATGTGCAAAGGTCTAATATTTTTCACTCTAAGTGCTTAATTGGTGGTACTCTTTGCTCTTTTATTATTGATAGTGGTTCTTGTACGAATGCTTGTGCTTTAACATTACTTGATAACTTAAAACTGCCTACAAGAAAACACCCCTCCCCTTATAAATTGAGTTGGTTGAATGATGATGGTGGTGTGTGGGTAAAGCAACAAGCACTTGTAGGGTTTCGTGTAGGTGAATACATGGACCAATTGTGGTGTGATGCTATTCCTATGACTGCTTGTTCGCTCTTACTTGGTCGCCCATGGCAGTTTGATAGAGAGGTGATACACAATGGCAGGAGCAATGTCTATTCAGTCCTAATGGGATCCAAACGGCTAGCTCTTCACTCCTTACCACCCAAAGTGGCGACAGTTCAAGACACACATGTGGCTGCTCATGTTTGTTTGAGTTCTTGTCATCAAGAATTGCTTGACAGTGCATCTACAAAGAAGGAGAGGCGGCATCAAGTGGTGCATATGCGAAAAGGCTCTAATCTGGTTGTGGGGGATAGAGTTTGGTTGTCCCTTGCTGCTCAAAAACTTCATGTTAATCACAAGAATGACGAACCTTTAGATGAAGGACCTTTTGAAGTGGTGGACAAGCTAGGATATGAGACATTCAAGGTCCTGCTAGGGAATGGTGCGTGTGCTACCTTGACTTCCGCAGATTTAGTTCCTTGTTTTGAAGACACTTGAGGACAAGTGTGCTTTCAAGAAGGGGAGAATGATGTATTTCCATAGTATAGTTTTGCCTATAGGTTTTTACCTTTCACTTGAAAGGGTTTTTCCTATTTTTGGCTTAGTCTATAGAGTCTTATATTAATTTATTTTAGACTTTAGTTAATTTAATTTAGACTTTTATTCAGCATATTATTTTCTGTTATATGGCCGAAAATATGTGATGTACTTTCGGTTATGTTTAAGTCTAGTTGAGTTGTAATCCCTTAAAGACAAGATTAGATTAGCTAAGGGATAAGGTTGATCTAGGCGTGTGAAATAAGATAGGAGAGCCGAAAATCTCTATCCTATCTTATTAGATTATCTTCCTTATCTTTAGGATATCTTTTCCTAAAATCTAGGGATTAGTTTTAAATGCTTTCTAGTATATATATAGGACCGATTAGCATTAATAAAATCAGATTTGAAGTATTAAAATTTCGTGAGTTTATACTTATGAATTAAGGTTGAGTACCTTGCTTGTTATCATTGAAGAAAGACTGAGATCGATCTTCTACCCCTTTGAACCGAGATTCAAAGGTTACTATCCCTATTTGTTACTCTCTAAACTACACAACCATCACTCTCTTTAGTTAAATATCCCATAAAAATCGTTCCTTTAAATCCTATAACCCTCACTCACTCGAAAATCCTCTAAAGTAACAATCTTTGAGCCCAAAATCATATCACCTACAAAGCCCTCGGTCTTTGCAAAGTAGTAAAATAATAATAACCAATAATAATTCAAATTACTCATAAAGTCCTCGGCCTTTGAGAAGTAATAAAATATCCAATAAGGGAAACAATACCAAAATCCATAATCCAGTAATGAAATATTATTAATCCCTCACGTGAATTAATAAATAAACTTCCATTCGCAAACATGCTTGAATCAAACATCCATCCAATCATGTAATAAAATAGAAAGGGAATTATCATGCTCAACAACACGTAATTCCAATTCAATAGCCACGTATGAACCATAAAAGGGTTCCCTATACATGATACCATAAATAATCCTAATCCTTAGGACATGATACTAGTCTAACACATAAGGACATCTACGTACCTTCTGTAGACAAAGTGAGAGACCACTTTATAATTCTAGAAGTCGCCTAAAGTAAATTCTCCGCCTACCAAAACAAAAATACAACAATGATTTAACATTCTAATTAATTCACAGCACTATAATTTATTTTAAAACGCTTCAAAACTCGTTTTAAAATACTTTAAAAACATTAAAGTTCCAACCTTTAACAACCTTTAATATAATACGTATAAACCAAAGCTTTAAAACCTCAAAAACATTACTTTCATGCTTACAACCCATTTTAATTAATAAATAATAAATCTGATATTATAATTCATATTCACAATAAATAAAAAACTGAGTTTTAATAATTCTAATAATAAAGTTTTCAACTTTATTTACAAAAAATAATAAAATTCTTAAAAATCACAACTTAATATTAAAACCATAATTAATAGAGGATAAGGGTTAAGAAATAACCAAAGAACCACGAAAAACCAGAAAAACAAAGGAGGAACACACGACAGGGAGGCGCGTGTAGCGGTGTGGTGGCGCGTGAAGTCCACGCGCGGCTGCTTTTGCTCGGCAGCGAAGAGGGAGAGAAGGAGAGTGGGTGGTAGTGTGGGTGTGAAGCCACCGAAAAGTACGACAGTGAGTGGTGGTGGTGTGCACGGCGCAGGAAAGTAAAAGGGGAGAAAAGGAGAGAGGGCGCCGGTTTGTGAGGGAGAGGGGAGAGAAAATAAAGTGTGCAAAAATTGGTGCTTAACGAGGTATTTATAGGTTTTGCCTAAAACCTACAGTAAGTAGGTTAGGATTAGGTTTGGGCTCAAGTTGATCATCAAAGTTAAATAAATGGTTCGGGCTCCTCAACCCAACATTAAAATTCATTTTAAACACGACCCAAAACCTTTAATAAAATAATCAATACTTAAAATCCAACCCAATAAATATTAATGACTATTTAAAACGTTTAAATAATCATTTGACTTTCAAAATAGTCAACACTTAAATAATTAAATGAAATAAATATGAAAATGATTATAATTATACTTTAAATATATTTATAAATTTCATAAAATTATGAGGGAATACATTTTATGCCGAGCCAAAGCTTTCCAACTGATGCCAACACATTGTCCTTTCCTTCTTCAGAGATAATGAATTTAGTCTGCATCAATAATAAGACATTTAGAGGGATATTCAAAGAGATCAAGAATTTAAGAGTCCTTATGCATATTAAACGACACAAAAATAAGCACAAAAAGGCGTAAAAACACTATAAAATAGGCAAAAAGCGCAAAATTCTATCGCATTCTACCCCTCTTAAAGAAAACGAGTTACGCCCTCGTAACTCACCTCAACAAACAAGACAGGAAACTTCTTCCTCATATCATCCTCGACTTCCCATGTTGCCTCCTCGGACTTATGGTTAGACCAGAGTACTTTCACGATACTCACCTCCTTATTGCGTGTACTACGCACCTTCTTGTCCAAAATCTTCACAGGTCTATCCTCATACGTGAGGCTACTATCAATCTTAACTCTTTCAGATTCTAGAACATGATTTTCATCTGGAATATACCTCTTAAGCTGTGAGATATAAAACACATCGTGCATCTTCTCGAATTCCACCAGCAAAGCCAACTTGTAGGCTACCTTACCAACTCGTTGCAAAATCTCATACAGACCAACATACTTGGCACTTAACTTGCCTTTCTTACCAAATCTCCTAACAACTTTCGTCGGTAAGACTCTAAAATACTTTATCTCCAACGACGAACTCATCTTCACGTCTCTTCAAATCAGCGTAACTCTTCTGCCTATCATGGGCAGTTTGGATTCTAGCTTGAATCAACTTCACATTCTTAACTTCTACACTTCCCTCCATACAAAGCTTCAAATGGTGCCGTTTTTATACTCGCATAGTAACTATTGTTGTATGAAAACTCAATCAAATCTAATTGGTCTGCCCAACTTCCTTGAAAATCAATCGCACATGCTCTCAACATGTCCTCCATAGTCTGATTGGTCTTCTTAGTTTGACCATCTATCGCACGGTGAAAAGCAGTATTCATCTTCATCATCGTTCCAAGATTCTGCTGAACTTTCTGCCAAAACATCGAGAGAAATCTCGTATCACGATCTGAAATAATATCCTTTGGCACACCATGGAGTCTCATTACGTGCTTGATATAAGTCTTTGCAAGTTGCTTCTTCTTCTACGTCTCTTTGATCGGAATAAAGACGACAGATTTAGTTAATCGATCCACGATCACCCAAATAGTATCCATTCTTAGTTTTCGGCTATGTTGTCACAAAATCCATAGAAATCGAATCCCACTTCCATCTAGGGAAATCTAATGAATGGACCTTTCCCATAGGTCTCTTGTGATCTATCTTCACTTTCTGGCAAGTCAAACACTTGGACACAAACTCAACGACTTCTCGCTTCATATTCGTCCACCAATAATTCTCCTTAAGGTCTTTATACAACTGATCACAACCAGGGTGTACAGAATACGGAGTATTGTGACCTTACTCCCTAAGCTTCCTCTTAAGCTCTTCACACTTTTATGGTATACACCATCTTCCTTTGAATCTCACACTTCCATCCTCATGGATCTTAAAATCAACTTCTTTTCCTTGCTTCATCTTCTCTTTAATCTTGTCAAGATGCTCATCTCCAACTTGACTCTCCAAGATCTCATCAAAAATCGACGATCCTAACGACAAAGCGCTCAATCTTGCTTCTATCTCTCGGGATTCAAAATCTCAAGGTTAAGCCTTTGCATATCTCGATACAACTCTTCGGAAACTACCAATGCATTCACGCTGTGGCTCGTCTTCCTACTTAAAGCATCGGCGACTATATTCGCCTTCCCTTCATGATACTGGATATCTAAGTCATAATCCTTGATCAACTCTAACCATCTCCTTTGTCTCATATTGAGATCAATCTGAGTGAAAATATACTTCAAACTCTTATGGTCCGTGAATATCTTCACAGTCGCTCCATAGAGATAATGTCTACAAATCTTCAATGCAAACATAATGGCAGCTAACTCTAAGTCATGGGTAGGGTAATTAGACTCATACGACTTCAACTGACGCGATGCATACGCAATCACCTTCCCATTCTGATGTAACCCACATCCCAGACCATTCTTCGAAGCATCATTGTATACCTTGAATCCATCATTCCCATCGGGCATAGTCAAAACAGGTGCAGAGGTTAAACGATCCTTCAAAATTTGAAAGGCTTCCTCACACTTCTCATTCCATTCAAACTTCGACTCTTTCTTCATCAAAGTAGTCATAGGTCTCGCTATCCTCGAGAAATCTTTCACAAACCTTCTATAATAACCAGCCAATCCTAGAAAACTTCGTATGTCAGACACATTCTTCGGTCTAGGTCACTCACTAACGAATTGTATCTTTGCAGGATCCACAGAAACTCCTTCCTTAGACACATAATGACCCAAGAATGCAACTTTCTCCAAACAGAACTCACACTTAGAGAACTTGGCAAACAATTGATTTCTCCTAAGCGTCTCCAAAACCATTCTCAAATGTTGATCTTGCTCTTCTTCATTCTTCGAGTTGATCCAAATTATCGTCAATGAATACCACGACAAACTTGTCTAAGATCTCATGGAAAATCCTATTCATCAAGTCCATAAATATTGCAGGTGCATTGGTCAACCAAATGGCATCACAGTAAACTCATAGTGACCATATCTCGTTCTAAAAGCAGTCTTAGGTATATTCTTATCGGCTACCTTCAATTGATGATACCCTTAACGCAAATCATTCTTCGACAAAACACTAGCTCCATTCGAGTGATCAAAAAGATAATCCATCCTAGGCAAAGGATACTTGTTTTTAACAGTCAAATGGTTCAACTCACGATAATCAATACACAACCTCATACTACCATCCTTCTTCTTCACAAATAAAATTGGTGCTCCCCAAGGTTACGCACTAGGTCTAATGTAACCTTTCTCCAACAATTCTTGCAATTGAGTCTTCAATTCACTCATCTCAGGAGGTGCCATCCTGTAAGGTGCTTTTGAAATAGGTGCAGTTCCAGGAACTAAGTCTATGGAAAACCAACGGCTCTCTTAGGCGGCATTCCAGAAATCTGGCTTGGAAACACATCTAAGAACTCATTCACAATAGGTACATCCTCAATTCTTAACTCTACTTCCTTGCTTACATCTCGCACACTACACAAGAATACTTCACAACCTTTCCTTATCAACTTTTCAGCTTGCATAGCAGAAATGATCCAAAAACTCTTAGGTTTCCCAAAACGTCGGTACGAAATCGACTTCCCCAAAGGACTCTTCAAAACTACCCTATGAGCTTCACAATCTATCTTGGCTTTATAGGAACTAAGCCAATCCATTCCTAAAATAACATGTAGGTCACCCAAATTGATTTCTATGAGATTAGAGGGAAAAGCACAACCTCCTATCTTCAAAGGTAAATTTCTAAACATCTTAGTACACTTCACAATTTCTCCAGTAGGAATACTAATGGGAAAATCAACGATTACAAAGTCTACTAGACCTTAACTCTTAACAACAGACGACAAAATAAAATAATAGGTCTCTCCAGAATCAAATAACACTTTGACTAAAGTGGAGTTGATAGAAAAAGTACCAGAAACTACATCAGCGGACTTTTCAGCTTCAATACGACTCATCACAAACAGCTTTCCCGGAGCTTTACATCAGCGGACTTTTCAGTTGTTGTTGTTGCTTCAATTCATAGGCTTAGTGTAGCTTCCTTGGCCATTCTGCGACCCAAAGGTTCCAGTCCTTGGTTGCTAGCTTGGTTATAACCAGATCTTGCTTGACCATTGCCTCTATTGGCATTCTGTTCATGCTTCCGCTTCGTAAAGCTCTCGAACTCTCTATGTTCCTTCTTCTGAAAATAATTGCACGTAACAGATCTCCCTTACAGTCTCTACCAGGGTGGTTCTTATTACATCTCTTACAATAGTAAGTCCTCTCAGACTTGGCCCCTTCACTAGACCCTTGGCCATTCCTGTTCTGAAAATTTGCATTTCCATTCTTGTTCCTCTAGTAACTTCCTTGACGTCCACTAGCTTGGAAATCTTTCCTCTTGTTTCCTAGGGCAACATTCTTCTTGTCACGCCTAGTCTACAGTCCATGAATATGAGAGGCTCGCCCATACACAATATGTAGGGTTGTAAAGGTTTAACCTCCTAATTCCAATTGAATTTCCTCAGTCAAACCTTGCTCAAATCTCTGAGCTTTCAATTCTTCGGTGGCAACTACCTCAGGTGCAAATCTAGACAAAGCTATTAACTTGCTGTAGTACTCAGAAATAGACATACTCCCCATTCTAAGGTTAATGAACTCTTGGGCCTTTTGCTTCCTCATGAAAGCAGGGTAAAACTTTCGTCTAAGAGTAGTGGTAAAGGAATCCCAATTGAAATCAGCCTCGGCACTAATCCTAGTCCGATTTTCCTTCCACCAAAGACCAGCCTCATCTTTCAGATACATCACGGGCTGATCTACTTTCATTGCCGTAGGGAAATTAACAGCTCCAAATATCATGTCGAATTCTCTAATCCAACTTTCCAAGAACGTAGGATCAGTCTGTCCCTTAAAATAAGGCGGCTTAACTTTAGCCAGCTTCTCAAACATCTCGCATGTAGTGTCAGGACGTTCAGTTCTCTCTTGGGTCAATATCTCTGCCAAAAGACGAATGACAGAGGCTAGGGCGACATCATTGTTGGCCATCCTACTGCGTAACTAATGAAAAACACATACGTCCAATTTTAGGTCACGATTCATAACTAATTGCCATTCTACGAAGGCATCGAAAAGCAAATTGATCATACAAGATCATCTAAAGAAAATAGGTTCATCGAAGTTTTACTTGGAATAAATCCAAAGTACAGACAATTTATTTGGAACAAATCGAAGCACTAATGAATTTATTTAGAGTACATCCAATCTTAAACAATTTATTTGGAATACATCCATGCTCAAACAATTTCACCACTACTTACGCAATCATCCACGATTGGCAATCATTTAAGGACTAAATAACCAACCATGAGAAATAAATAAAATAATTCACATTCGCGCACTGAATAAATATTTCTCAACTTATATAACCAAAACAATATTTTATTTCTCCCAAAATAATAACAATGAAGATTTCTTCGATTCATAACAAGAATTCACTATATAATACCCAAAATATATAACCAGCGTAGCGTAGCTACCTTATTCAAAAGAAATGCTAAAATAAATAGAGGAAATGACATCAAAATAAATCTCAATGACTAATATCAAGATCCCTATCCTTATTTTCCTTGTACTTCTCAGGAGTGAATACTTCGTCTTCAAAATCATCCATATCCTCAATAACACATTTATAATTTGGCTCTTCAGCTCTAGTGATCCTCTTAATACGTTTAGGTGAAGGTTCATCAAAGTTTTCCATCTCATCTTCACTATCAGTGTCATCATCAAGTAAGTCGGCCAGAAAAGCAGCATAAATATCCTTACGGGTTTGACCTCTAGCTCGGTCGAATTCTCGTAACATCTCATCATCACTCTCAGTAGCTACTCTCGGAATACGGCGTAATCCAACCTCTAAACTAGTGAGCTCTCAAGCACAGGCTCTGTGGGACTCGTCATCACTAAGTACAATAGGATTGTAAAAATTTCCAACTCGACCGGCTTCACTATCAGACATTTCTCAAGGTCCATCTACTGTTGAGCAAGACATCTACAATGAACACCGTTCACTCTTAGCGTACATTCCCAACAATAAGTAACAAAAATAAATGAATAAATAAGCACAAAGTAAATAAACCAACAACAACCATATTAGAAACATGTACGCAACACGTAAACATGATTCATAACTCCAGATAATCATAAGTCGGACAATGAGACAAAAATGAGTGAGCAAGTGTACAGACTAAAAACAGCTGAAGAGACTAAAAGTAGCTGAACAGACAAAAATAGCTAAACATGCTAGAATAGCTGAACAGACTACCAATATTGAACTAACTGCACAGACTAGCAGACATAAAGCAGCTGAACATATTAGCAGATAAGAAATAAACTGAACAAAATAAAATAATGCAGACATATGATATTTCTATCCTATATGCCCATCCTAAACTACCCATCTCACTCAAATAATATAAATAAGCAAGGCAAAATATATTTCGAACTCAACAATTTTCGAAAATGCTCAATAAATACCGAAACATAATAAAAATTTCGGACAAATAAAAAAAAATCGAATCAAATTCCGAAAATTCCAAAATAGTAAAAGGAATTAAAAATTAAAATTTTCGGAAATCTGTAAAGAAAATCAAATCGAAAATATAGTTAAAACAATAAACTCGAAAATAAAATTCCCAACAAAATAAGATTTGATAATAAAATCCCCGTCAAAATAAGATTCGAACCTTTTTCAAAAATGAACCTCGAACTCTTCAAAATAAATTTAAGAAATGAATAAGCAGGAACTTACTTTCATAAAATAATTTTTGAAATAACTAGGCGCCTAAAAATAATTTTGGCACGAAAGGCCAATAAAACCTTAAGCTCCACGATACCACTTTGTAACACCCCGACAATTCTCTCTTTATAAAACATATATTTTTCCCAACTAAAACAAAGAATTATCAAGGCATTATCGCCCGTGTGAAAACGTATTGGCTTACTCAGAGTATTGCAGTGGAAAAATATTAAATATACTTTATAAAATACTTAGGACATAATAATTGTCAAACCATTATCCAAACCTCGAAAGATAATTCAAAATCGACTTAAAACATTTAAAATAAATAATCCATAATTCAACTTAGTAAAATTAACGTAAAGGTAAGAAGCAATAAAAGTAGTAAAACAATCTCTCAAAAATGCTTCCCAAGTCCCAAATGAGTAATTGAGACGATGCATATTGCCTTCCAACCTATAGGTAAATACTCAATTGAAAACCGCTCGCCAATAAAGGGTCATTACAGGATCAATAGGCACAGCCATGATTGACACACAGAAAAACACGTAATCAGCAAAGCTCAGTACATACATAAATAAAATAAAACACAAAACTTAATCATGATACTACTAAGCAATAAAACATGATCAATAAAAATACCTCAAGACCTCAACTCGTAAAATAAGACTTGACTCCACAAGACATACAACATGAAAATCATTTAGTAAATTGAATAGACAATGGATCGAGTTGTCCAACCAAAACCAGTGTTCAATATGAAAGACCGAGTTACGGGCGTGACTCCGTAACCCCTTGACCAACAATAGCGAGGAACCTTTAGAAATAAAAATAGGGTACGATGATCAATCCGACCCCAAGAAAAGGCATGGACTACCACCATGTAGTCCATCACATACTAGTCCAGAACTTCAGACGTGCACAAGTCTAAAGCTATTGCTATTCACTTCCACTTTAAGTATTATTAAGTTATTTGATGTTGGACTCTATACAGACAACCAACACATAACATGAATACAACAATATTCCTCTTTTATCTTAGGATTAAATAAGTTATCAAACATTTCCAATTGACCAAGAATTAATCCTGCAAATTTATTCGTTGACTTAAATCAACAATCGAATGTCCAACGACAATAAATATACATACCCTACAAAGCCCTCGTTCTTTGTAAAGTAGTAAAATAATAATAACCAATAATAATTCAAATTACTCACAAAGTCCTCGGCCTTTGAGACGTAATAAAATATCCACTAAGGGAAACAATACTAAAATCCATAATCCAATAATGAAATATTATTAATCCCTCATGTGAATTAATAAATAAACTTCCCTTCCCAAACATGCTTGAATCAAACATCCATTCAATCATGTAATAAAACATAAAGGCAATTAACATGCTCAACAACAAGTAATTCCAATTCAATAGCTACGTATGACCCATATATAAAAGGGTTCCCTATACATGATACTATAAATAATCTTAATCCTTAGCACATGATACTAGTTTAACACATAAGGACATGTACGTACCTTGTGTAGACAAAGTTAGAGGCTACTTTATAATTCTAGAAGTCGCCTAAAGTAAATTCTCCGCCTACCAAAACAATAATACAACAATGAATTAACATCCTAATTAATTCACAACAATATAATTTATTTCAAAACGCTTCGAAACTCGTTTTAAAATACTTTTAAAACATTAAAGTTCCAATCTTTAACAACCTTTAATATAATACTTATAAACCTAGGCTTTAAAACCTCAAAAACTATTACTTTCAGCTTAAAACCCACTTTAATTAATAAATAATGAATCTGAAATAAGAATTCATATTCACAATAAATAAAAATCAGACTTTTAATAATTCGAATACTAAAGCTTTCAACTTTATTTACAAAACATAATAAAATTCTTAAAACCAAAACGTATTATTAAAACCAGAATTAAACATTATAATAGAGGATAAGGGTTAAGAAATAACCAAAGAAACCATGAAAAATCGGAAAAAAAGGAGGAACACACGGCAGGGAGGCGTGTGTGGCGATGTGGAGGCGCATGTAGTCCACGCGTGGCTGTTGTGCGCGTCTGCAGGCAGACGAGAGAGAGAGAGAAACGAGTGGTGGTGGCTGCTGTTGCACGGCAGCGAAGAGGGAGAGAAGGAGAGTGGGTGGCGGTGTGGGTGTGAGGCCGCCGGAAAGTACGAGAGTGAGTGGTGATGGTGTGCACGGCGCCGAAAAACCGAAGGGGAGAAAAGGGGAGAGGATCGCCGGTTTGTGAGGGAGAGGGGAGAGAAAATAAAGTGTGCAAAAATTGGTGTTTAGGGAGGTATTTATAGATTTTGCCTAAAACCTATGATAATTAGGTTAGGCTTAGGTTTTGGCTCAAGTTGATCATCAAACTTAAATAAATGGTTCGGGCTCCTCAACCCAATATTAAAAATGATTTTAAACACGACCCAAAACCTTTATTAAAATAATCAATACTTAAAATCCAACCCAATAAATATTAATGACTATTTAAAATGTTTAAATAATCATTTGACTTTCAAAATAGTCAACACTTAAATAATTAAATGAAATAAATATGAAAATGATTATAGATATACTTTAAATATATTTATAAAATTTATAATATTACGGGAGATTACATTTTATGTCGACGCCAAAGCTTTCTCACTGATGCCAACACATTGTCCTTTTCTTCTTCAGAGATAATGAATTTAGTCTGCATCAATAATAAGACATTTAGAGGGATATTCAAAGAGATCAAGAATTTAAGAGTCCTTATGCATATTAAACGACACAAAACTTAATATATTTCCAAATTTTATTCTTATGAGGGACCTTATGCCAATTAATTTTGTTCAATGGCGAAAGACTTGAGTTACGAGCTATATTGCCGAGAAACCTTGAAAATTTATCTAAAGTCTTCTTATCAAGACCAATAGGCTTCCCCACTTCATTCAAAATTATTGGCTTACGATCATCTAATGTCCATTCATGGACATCTTTGCACATAGTTGGTCCTCTAGTTCGCTTCACTTTTGACAATGCTATATAGAAATCAACAAATGCATTTAGCAAAATGTATTCATATTTAAAAAAAAAATAGCAAAATGTATTCATATATTTTCAAAAAAATTAGCAAAATGTATTATCTCACCATCATAGAAAATCGAAATTAAAAACTTTAGTATCATAGGTTAGTGAAACATTACCACTGCCACCTTCATCAGTACCACCTCATCATTACCACCTTGAACATCATCAATACCGATTTCACCATCATCATCTAATTCATGCTCTGATTCTGGGACATCTGAGCACATACTATTTTGATTTTCTTCCTTTAGGTCATGTTGGAATGAATTTAACTATGAAAATCTCTCCATGTGGGAACCAACAATTTGATGTTTTAGAACTTGCAAAACATATGGTTGAGTGTTAGTTTGTGGCAGGAATAACCCATTTTGTTTCTTTCTCATTTCCTTTTCTTTTAACATTGCTTTCATCTTAATGTAATCACCGAGTGAGCCGGGAGCAACCATTGTCTTACTCTTTTTTTCTAAGTAAGTAAATTCATTGCTTTCGAAACTGAGATACACCATTCTAACCTAGGCAAAGAACCAACTAGGTTGGTCCCTTACCAAAGGAAAGAATACCAATTACAACCAAAGGTTACAACCCAATCACAAACTACCAAAACCAAAGATAATCCTTTCTACTAACTTTCTTAGGCAAAACTAATTTAATTCTATTTTGTATAATACTTTTCATTAGGCTAGTACTAACACTAGGCCTAGGAACACATTGATGCCAATAGCACTAATTTCTACAATACCAAAAGCTATAAACTGTTGCTGCAAGTCCACCTGCTAATACACTCTTCCTGAATTTAGAGTGTCTTGAACATCTAACCCATCTGATGAGAGCAGGCAGAGAAGAAGTTGAACTATTTCCAAGCCAAGCTTTAAGCACTTGTAAACACATCAAACAATATTGACAGTAAAAAAATAAGTGTGAATGTTTCTTTGGCTCTGAAGAACACATCAAACAAAGATCTGATATGCTAACTCCTACTCTAGCTAAGTGCTCTGTGGTCTGTATCCTCTCTTGCACTGCCAACCAAAACAAAAACCTGTGCTTAGCACACTAAGCCTGTTCCACACAATAGCATCCCACACAACATGGTCTCTATCACCTCTCAGTTTCTCATAAACTGACTGAATAGAATAATTCTGAAGAGTACACAGCTCAGATCTAGAAAAAAACTCTTTCAACCTTTCTTTCACATCACAAATAGTCTTCCAATACCAACTTGCACCAGTTTTAGGAGTGTAAGTCCACCAATTCTCTCCTTTGATATAAACTGAGTGAACCCATCTAATCCAAACATTATCTTGTTTGGAAGAGATAGCCCAAACATATTTGCCTAAACATGCCAAATTCCAGCTAATCACCTCTCTAAAGCCTAAACAACCACAAGCTTTGCTCCAACACAAATTTTCTCAAGTAATAGCTCCAGGCTTAGAAGAACTAGCTTGGCCACTCCACAGGAAGGCTCTGTAGATTTTCATCACTTCCTGAAGTACTCTCTTTGGAATAATGAACACTTGAGCCCAATATCTGTGCAAACTCATTAAAAAAGAATTAATGAGAAGAGTTTTTGCATTGTATGATAGATTCCTACTGCTCCAAACTCTTATTCTTGTAGTCATTTTCTCAATTATGATTTGACACTAAGCTTTAGATACTCTTTAAAACAAATGGGCACCCCCAAATATCTAAAAGGCAATTTAGTCTGCACAAAACCAGAAGCATCTACAATTCTCTGAGCCTCTTGTGCAGGCATACCACAAGAATACACAGCTGACGTACTCACATCAGCTTTGAAACCTGAAGTATTAGTTTATAATTTGAAAGCTCTCAACATCAAATAGGTTGAAGGAAAATCCCCTTTGCAACACATAATAGGGTACCGGTCATCAGCAAAACACATGTGACTCAATTTCACCTCCTTACATCTAGGATGGAACTGAAATTGCTCCATCTCACTCATTTTAGCCAAAAACCTAGAAAGGTACCCCATACATATCATAAAGAGAAAAGGTGACATAGGATCACCTTGCCTCAACCCCCTAGCAAATTTAAAGTACCCTTCCATGTTCCCATTAAGCAACAAAGAAAACATAGGTGTAGTTACACATCTCATCACCAAGTGAACAAAATGAACAGGAAAACCTAAATGTTGAAGCATTTCCTGTAAGAAGTTCCAATCTACAGGATCATAGGTCTTCAGAAGATCAATTTTCATTAAACAACCTGGAGCCACTTTCTTCTACCATAGTGCTTAACAATATCCTAAATCACCATAATGTTATGCACTATATATCTCCCCTGAACAAAACCTCCTTGATTCTCAACAATAATATCAGGTAGAATATGCCTTAATCTCCCACACAAGACCATTGTAATACACTTATACAAAGTATTACAACAAGAGATAGGTCGCAACTCTGTAACGTTATTAGGACATCTAATCTTAGGAATCAAAGTAATAGAAGTATTATTTAATTCCTTTAAAACATGTTCACTATTCAAAGTTTCAAACACAACAGCTACTATATCATCTCCAATAATATTCCAAGCATCTCTATAAAAGAAGGAGCCAAACTCATCTAGACCAGGAGCTTTACATCCTGGTATTGAGAATAAAGATAACTTAACCTCACTAGCTGTATATGGTGCATTCATTATTGCCAAATGATCAGCAGATAGTAATGGACCATGATTAATAATTTCAGCATGTACTTGAGATCTCTGAGCAGTGACATGGCCTAACAAATTCTTATAATAAGCTAAAAAGGCATCTGAAACAGAATCAGCAGTATCATGCCACACATCAAACTCATTATTAATACTGAGTACCTGATTCTGAAGCCTCCTAGCTTTGATACTCTAGTGAAAAACTCTAGTGTTGTCATCTCCATCTCTAAGCCAATCCATCTTAGCTTTTTAACTCAGAAAAGAAACATAAGCTGCATGTTTGATCTTGTATTCTTGAATAGCAGCTAATTCAGCTGCTGCAAGATCCCTATCACCAATATGAGTGTGAAGTAGTGTCTGAGCAGCAATCATTTTATTATGAGCTTGTAGCTCAGCAGCCTGTAAATCAGAAAAGCCTGATTTATTTAATTCTTTTAGATCACTCTTAATCTTCTGCAGTTTCTGTAAGACAGCATACATTTTGGAGCCTTGTATCTGCTCATACCAGCATTACCTAATGATCTCCTCAAATTGAGATGCTCCTTTCCACATTGTGAAGTATCTAAATGGCTTCCTACCCTTTACAGTTTCAGGGAAGAATGTGAGAAGGGCTGGAGAATTATCAAACTATCTTTCACATTGGAAATTCACTTCTGCAGAAACAACTGATCCTGCCAAACCACATTGGCAAGCATTCGATCCAGTTTTGAAAAGACTCTAGCATCTCCCTCTTGCTTGTTATTGCAAGTTAAAAAATTTCCAGATTCTTTGATATCAAATACACCACAGTCAGCCATACAAGTTTTAATATCATGCATCTCACTTTCTCTAACAAGAGATCCCATCCTCTCATCAGTGCTCATCACAGTATTGAAATCTCCACACAACAACCATGCCTCAGTTGTAGCCAGGGCTCTCAAATTAGTCCAGAGTTCCACTCTTTGCACTCTTTCATTAAATGCATAAATGAAAGTATAGAAAAAACCATTAACACCACTCAAATGTTGAATGAAGCATGGATTAACTAATTAGATATTTTGAGAATATTAACATGAAAACTATTTGCCTTCCATGCTAAGATGATCCTACCACCTTTATGATAGTAAGCATTAGTTGTAAAACACCATCCCATCAACATTCTTTGGTAAAGAGGCCCTAGATTAGACATCTTAACCTTTGTTTCTAAGAGAGCAACAATGCCAACAGAAAATCTGTGGATATAAGAAGCCACATCCCTCTGTTTCTTAACACTATTCACTCCCCTAACATTCCAACAGAACAACCTATCTATTCAAGATAGGGAAAGTTCCCTCTCCCTTATCTAAATTATCTTGACCAACTTGTATTTCAGGCTCACAAGCAGCTTCTTGAATTAGAGTTTGAAAGGAGTTACTAGCACTAGGAAGAGTTGTATTAGTAACCTTAACTCTAATTGGGTTTAAGGCTTTCTGAAATCCCTCTGAATCAACTTGAGCAACAGTCTTGTTCAAAGGAGGAGTCTGAACATTTCCTAGAGTAGCATTACTCTCAGGAGCCTGCACCACCACAATACCAGTAGAATGCACATGTGCTTTCTTCTTTTCCCCCCATACTTTCTTATGCTTCTGAGATCTACATTCCTGATCAATATGTCCAAACTTCCCACACACATTACATTTCATAGGCTTCCACTCAAACTCAATATTAATCTGTACTCTAGTGCCACTTTCATCAATAAAATGAATATACTCAAGAAAAGACCTATCTATATTCATCTCAATGAGGACTCTAGCAAACTATAGTTTATCACGATTCTTAGTAGCCTCATCCCTTCTCAAAGGTGTTCCTAATTGAGCTACAATCTTATACAAAGACTTCTCATCCCAATACTTGAAAGGTAGCTTCAACTGTACCCAAACCGGAATAGACTTAATATCCTCCTTAATAAAATCCATTTCATGATTCCATGGTTTCACGATCAATGGATTTTTATCAAAGAAATAATGGCCAATCAAGACTTTATCTCTTGAATCCATAGTTGCAAACCTCACTAGATAAATTCTTTTCTTAATCAAACCAACTTTATCAACATTATAGGCACTCCAAATTCTCCTAAAAAAACCATTCATAACTTGTATTGGAGGATTAACTCCTAATACATAGCAAACAATAGCAGAGTTTTAATACTGAATCTCACCCTCAATATCATCCATGTCAATCTGAACCAAATCAACATCAGCTAGTTCAAAAATACCATTCACAGAATCAACTACATGTTCAACAGAATGCATAGGTGAAGTAACAGAAAAATAGGATTCAAAGTAGGTGGTCTAGCTCCAGAAGATGAAGCAGAGCTTTGATGCTCTTTATGTAAATATTGCAACCACTCATTGAACGTATGCCTCACCTCTGATCGGATTTTCAACTACTCCATTGAAGTATTTGGAGTTAATACCTCACCAATCCCAAGTCCAAAATCAATCGCTTCCACCCCCTATATTTCATCCATTGATCGAGTACGAAGTGCCTGAGAATCCGACGATGGACCTTTAGCTTTCTCCTTCTGTTTACCAGCACTAGCAGCTTGAGATGTTCCACCCACCTTCCTTGCCATGGCAATGGTGCACGTTGAGCTATCGTGCACCGAGAGAACCTTGCATAACAAGTTTCTTAAGCTATTGTCTTACTCTGCCCCATCTTTGTTTTGCGGCGACGCTCAAACTCTTTCTCCTGTCGGCTTTGGAACGCTGGTTTAGTGTGGGCGGCAGCAGACATGCTTACCCTTTCATCAGAATTCACTACTTCAGTAGCGCCTACCCTTTGCTGCTTCTGAGACTGTATCGGAACACTCTTTTGCAATACTTGCTGTAAGTGTTGTGTCTAACTCTTTGATTGAGCATATTAGCCTGAGCTACCATCGACATCGAAGAAAAATCTGTCTTCTCTTTAAGAGCCAAAACCTTTTAAAAAATGAACGATAAGTATATGATTAAACCATAACGGTAATTGAAACATTTATAATCGACAATTGTCTTGAACTAAGGAATTACCTTCTTAGAGAGAGACCTCATGTTTACAGTTTTTGTCCTCAAGTCAGTGCCGTCCTAATTTTCATTTTCATTTTGTTTAGTACGATCCTCATTTCCCTAACCTTTTCAAAACCTGCAATATTAATCTTACTTTCTGCAAAAAGAATTTAAAATCATTTGACAAACAAGTCGGTAACTGATAGGCTAAAGTCGTATCACCTTATCAAAGATAATTCCTAAGTCCTCTAACAATGATAGTCAAGGGAAGTAGGGTCGAATCCACAGAGAGACGGAGTTCTAAGTTGAAATTCAGCTATACAACTACTTCAGACAAAATCAGATAGAAACAGCTGAACTACTAATTAACTACTAGAAAACAATATAAAATGGATGTTACTCTATGAATTAAAGGTCTAGGGATTTAGTTCGGTCCACCATGCTTATACCAATCAAAGGATCAAACAACTATCAAAACCTAGGTCAAGAATTGACAGATTAGAGCACGTGTTAAGCTATAGCTAAGACTCAACGCTCATAATTCAACATATGCCGCATGTTCACTAACATAATCAGAATTACTGATGTGTACTACGCCTCTAAAAGTAGGACGGATATGTGCAAACAATTATTAACCTCAAGCAATCAATGAAACTGCGCAATAACATTAATTACTCATTAAGAACAAATCACACCATAATCAATCTAATCAAAACCTAGAAACTAATAGCAATTCAAATATGAATCATGGTATAAACATGGCTTCCCTCTCTAAATCCCTAGAAATAAGACTACTCACTCATAATTGAATCAACAATAATAAATCTAATATAAAACCCTAACAATTGCATCATGAATGAATAAATATTTAAACTCAGCAATCAAGAAATAATTAAAGAGATTAAGAGAGAAGAATAATACTAATTGACGGAAAGTAATAAACTGTATTGAAGATGATCTAAGGTTCAATCACCTTTCGAATTAATCTAAGAGTTTTGCTAAGAAAGCAAATTAAAATCCTAAAAGTAATTGAATGCTAATGATAATCAATAAAATCCACTAATGCTAACTAAGTAACTACACTAATTTTATGAATGACCCCCAAAAATCCCACTAACCAACTATTTATACCAAGGCTGCGTGCTGCGTGAATATTTGGGCCCCTTTAATTATGGCCCAACACCCTTTTCAATTCATTTCACGCGTAAGCAGCAACGAGGAGCTGGATTCCTGCCCACCCGATAAGGATCGGATGCTCCTGCCCGATCGGGCCGGCTGCAAGAAGCCCAACTTGCCTTTTCCTTGGCGCCTAAGCAACAGCAGCAACAAACATCTTTTTTGATACTTGGGCCCACCCAATCGGGTGGACCTTGCTCGATCGGGTTGGTCTTAATTATGCCCAGCCAAATTTCCTTGCTTTTCCACCCGATTGGGTCTGGTGATGTCCGCCCGATCGGGTGCGAAACTTTACCTCCAGATCAATAAATCGTCGCCCGATCGAGCCATTTTCTGCCCGATCAGAGTATGGGAAGCCCCTTTTGACTCTTTGGCTCTCAATTCTTCATGTTTAGAGGTTTTGGGACCTCCTAAACCGTCCATAAAGCTCGTGAGCCATCCTACGTGCCTCGTAACATCTCGTAAAGCCGTGGTTGCTTCCAAATAGCTTGAAAGTTATGAGAAAACTCCCTAAAACCTGCAATTCAACACTAAAACACAAAACCACAACTATATACGATAGTTAGCATAAAATAGCTCCGAAGAGCTCAAATGACGCACAAATTAGCTCGTAAATAAGGGAGAAAACTCTATATAAATACGTGATATCAGTAACTAGTAGGACTCCTTGCAAACAGAAGCTGATCCTTAGCATAATTGGAAACATGATAAAATGAAGGGGTGTATCTTATTCGTCCTAGGACTTCCATCATCAATGCAAAAGTTGCTGCATATAGGCTGATATCACTACTACAAAACGCGCCATTTCTCGGCGCTTTTTTGGCAATATCTCGGCGCAGTAAAGCGCCGAGAATTATTTTGGCCGTCGAGAAATTCTCGGCGCTTTTATGCGCCTATATTTGATTCTTGGCTCTTAAAAGTGCCGAGATTCTCGGCACTTTTGTCCGCCTCCATTTATTTTTCAGCATTTAAAAGTCGAGAACCTCTCGACGCTATTATGAGCCTTTAGTACATTGGGACACTGTACAGCGCCGAGATGAGCCTTGTGATCTCTCGACGCCATTATGAGCCTCTGCGATCCTGGATATATTATTGCATCAAATTCTTAGCACTTTAGCTTGGTAAGATGGTTCCCACTACTATGAGACTTTATTTCTAGTCATTGTTTCCTTTTCTATTCATCTTATTTTATAAATGAATATTATAGCGCAAATAAATATCGAATTATTGCTTAATAAAACAAACTTATTTATTATTACTGAGAATAATAATAATTTAATCTAGCATTGTAATTAAGATTACACATAAAGTGAAATAAAAAAAAAAGTAAGACATTTATATAATAATATTCCAAACATTTATTTAGATCACTTAAATTTTGAAAATTACAAGCCACTAAAATTAAACGCCATGCTTCGAGCTTCTCTTCGTCATTCTCCACTTTCACCCAAGGTTACATAACTATTCGTTTCCCCACATTTTCCCAGTGTGTCTGCAACAAAAAACAAATCCATGAATATATATTGTGAAACTAAATATTTACATTAGAAAATCATTTTTTGGAGGTAAAACAAATAACCCGGCCATTATACAATTTACCAGAAGTATCAATAGCATTCATATGAGTTAGAATCTCTTTTCAGAAGTGTTAATTTAGTTTCAAAAAGCCAACCTAGAAACCTTGAAAAGTATCATGCAGATTAGATTATTCGTCTAAGATCTTTGATGCACAATGCGACAAGATATACCAACCAGATTGTTGCAAGACATAACACTATTTTCTCTTGGAAGGCATGGAACTCAATAGCCTCTAATAATCTAGAAGCAACGACTGAAATCAGCAAAGCAAAAAGTAATTGTTATCAGCGTGAAGACAAAGTGACTAGCCAAATACATCAAAACCTTGCTATCTTTCAAATTCATTCATGCAACCCACCTTCTCAAACCTATAAACCCATTGTACTCTGAGCACGTCCATATTGGGCATCCTATGTTCGAGAATTAAGAAAAATGGAGACAAAGACATATATTTTTTCCCACAAGGCCTAAGTGATGATAGCTTTATACAAGTACATAAAAGTAGAAATATATATGCAAGGACCAAACGTTCGTTGGAGCATGCTCAGACTTTTAGTTGTTCCATTGGTGAAAAAATTCAATAGCATGAAACAAATGCAAACTGAAAAGGAGTTCCAAAAGGATATTATGGATATACCTCAATGTTACAATCTCCATGAGTTCTTCATCAATCTAAAGAGGCAGACATAGAGAGTAGAAATATTCCACGTTGTGCGGTTGTACCTCATCCACAACTCCATTAGGGATCTTCCAGATACCCGTTCCTCGAAAACTTCCACTCTTTCCTGTACTACAAGCATCTATAAACACCAAAAGATTAGGCTGAGTCAGACTGATTGTGATACAGAGCCTGATATTCAGGCTTGCAAAAAATCATGGTAGTCTTTAAGCTTAAATGACTCTGCCCAATATGCCCATGCACCCACGACGCTACCACAACACACACACACACACACACACACACAGACACCAATTCACAGCACATAGCTGCACCAAAATTGTCTGAAAAAATCCCCACTTATCGCCCGTAAACTACAAGAAACTGCAGCACAAACAACAACAAAAATCGACACCGAAACCACAACAAAAATTACATCAATCTGAAGACCATACTGCCCAGAAAACAAACTTGCAACATCCAAATAAGATAGTACTCTCCCAGTTCTTTCTTAAATTATTGACATGGTAAAATCTTGTACTATTCTTTCCTTAACGAGCGGGCGCAACGAGAAACCCTAAAATTTGAGAGTCAGTTTGATGAGTTAACATCAAAAATAAACAATCCTAATTCAGAAAGTAGAAATCAAGATTAGCCTTAAGTTCCCAAACAACCAGCTCCCGAAATCAACCCATAAAACATGTAAACCTTGATACGTCAAACTACAAAATCAAACAAATAGGCAGTTGAGTAAAGTGTCGACAAACTAGGTTTATAATTGGAAGAAGAAGTTAAATTTAAAGTATAAACAAATAACAAACTTCAGGAAAGATCAGAAGATCGAGAGCAAGAAACGGCAATGAAAGAGGTCAATTGAGCAAAAGAAGCGACAAACATTGATACTCAGGATCACT
The DNA here is from genome assembly GCA_947645195.1 of Patellifolia procumbens. NCBI lineage: Eukaryota > Viridiplantae > Streptophyta > Magnoliopsida > Caryophyllales > Amaranthaceae > Patellifolia > Patellifolia procumbens. Next base: position 152,412 of record CANSGD010000196.1, read on the forward strand.
ACACGCACTCAGGATCCAAGTATTGAATTTTGACAAAAAGAAATAATTCAATAATGAAATCCAAAATCCGGTCATCGATTGAAACTGAACTCTCAGCTTGGCAGCCTCTTTCTCGTTCAATTCTGCATAAAAGATAGCAGGCCTCTCACAGAGCAGGCAGCGAAACGATCTTTACTGTTAAAAGCCATATAAACATCATAAAGCATCCAAAAAAACAGCTGGTAGAAGCAAAAGCAGATGGCTATAGCAAATGCGAACAAAGAGCAACTATGACAATTGAATTACTTGCAAAGCAAGAGAGAGAACAAATACTTGTAGTAGGCAATGCATTTGTCTGTCCTAGTTTCATTTTTGAAGAGGGCAACAGGAGTACAGGAAATATAGGATTTTTAAAAAATGTTATCAAACAGTTATGTAGCTACCTGCCTACCTGTCCTATATCTAAGACAACTATCTTAAATAAACTTTATAGTGGCGTTGTCTTCTCATAGTAACAACAAAGTTAATTTGGAATAAAGGAAGTGTAGTAAGAAATGAACATGGCATTTCAGATCAAACTCACCACAGAAGCAGTTGCTATCATTGTTTAATCAACCCATCTCATAAACTTCTTGATCTTGCTCATAGAAGAATGGTAAAAGCTAGAGGCCACTCCATTTCCAATCAGGGAGTTAGCATACAGCTTGGTATTTAGATTTTTCATGCATCACATTATACAGAAGGGTTAAGGACTTAAGGCACAATAATATGATTGGGGACAGATGACTAAGACAGAGAAACCTGCCTAGGTGCGTGAACTCCACAAGCAATAAAGGGGAGGGATGTAACAACATTTACAACTGTTTCAGCAAGGTTTTGATCATCTACAGGTAAAAAAATAGGAAGCCTCTTATGTTTATACACATTTTACTATACAATTGGAAAGAGGGCCTCTTATGTTTTAGCCTTACCTTTGTAAATAGAGCCTAACAGAGATTTAGTATAAGCGCATCGGTTATAATATCTATAGTAATTTTGTTATTAGAAACATATAATTGAAGTGGTGAGCAGGTGGATACAAATGTGTTTCATTAGAGTTCGTTGATTAAAATATGACTTTTAACATACCAACAAAAGCTGAAAACCGATGGGGAAGGGTAAGAACAGTACATCACATATGATAATCAATGTTGCAACAACCTGACATGAAGGAGCAAAGTCTTTTAAATACCCACAAGGAAATGGAGGGCAGGGCTGCCTACAGAAACAGAGAATCCAGTCACCAAGAAAAAGACATGCTATGTCTACAAAAAGAGGGTAAACGAGTCAAGATGTATAAGATGATTTGTAGCTTCCAATAATGTAAAACACAACCAAGTTAATGTTTAAAGATGACTACTCTTGGAAAATGTTTTTCATCCAACTCAACATAGCCTAGCTAGTAGCGTTCCAGTGTCATTCACATCTTACCATCCGTCTATGTGATTCCGGTATGTAAAGAAGAACCACCAGAAGAAGAGTAAAACATCCCGGCACCTGCATAAGCTAGTTAAACCACCAAAGAACGCTGAAACCAGGTCGGCATATACCAATCAGACCATGACCTAGTCCTTATAACCAATTATTAAACCTGAACTATGATTCTACAGCTAGCTCCTACTCTGAGCAGCGATCAACAATATAACCATTTTAATAAGACAACTAAGACTCGCTGAGAACAATAATACCTTGAGGTGTTATAGTTTATGGTAGCTGTCATCATCTGCCTCTAAACTCTTGTTACAAGATGTAATTCTGCCAATACTTATACTGATCACCGGACTGCGATGCATTCACGAGTCCCGGATAATAAGAAAAGCATATGATCAAAATTCAAGATTATTAGAAGAACAATATAATGCTGAAATCAAATCCAATGTAGTACTAAGATTGAGATGGATGAGAAATAACAAAGCTCACTTGAATTTTCCTCGTATTATGATGTTTACGTCCCTTGAATCCCACTGAACCTTCATATTCTTCATAATGATCAAGTAGGCGGACATCTTTGAGGTCCCGAGTTCGGGATCGTCGGTGACGCATAATGCATTGCAGACTCAAACCCATTAACAACATCAATCAAGCAACATCAACATGAAAAAGACCCAAATCAACCAATGTTTCAAAACTCTAAGGAGGCAATCCAGTTTCAATATTTAACAATCAAAATTATACTCAGTGTCGTATTTGGAACAGAAATAAAGAAATTTGATGTAAAAGTTTTAAAGGTATAATATATGTGCTAAAAGAATTATTAAAAAAGAATACAAAATATAAAACCAAACCATTCATCATCAATGGAACCAAAAGAATTACTCGGGTTTTATGAAGCAGACCAACTCATGAATCATGAATTGAGTGTGCTTCATTATCTTAAAAAGAAGGACACAATTATTGTCGTTTAATAATCAATTGAAAACATACTTTTGGCATTGGAGATAAGAAGTTGCATATATAGAGTCACACTGTGTTGGCGGTCATACACGGTGACCTTGGACTCTGAACAACTCAACTGTATACCTAAGATCTAATAATTGAAGCCAATTGAATATCAACTGAAATTCTCCTAAAAATCCCCTATTCAAAGCCAGATTTCACCGACTGATTCCTACTCACTCTAACCCTAATTTGAGCAGAATTCTAGTTAGCCTTAATATTATGTGAAAGAAATCTCAAGTTTTTAACTTAGCAAAGTTAAACAAAAGTTAGCCCAACGACGAATATACAAAACCATGTGTGATGCACGTGATTTCGCGGCACTGTTCTGCGACGAAGATCCCTGCGGCGCGGAAAAACGTCGAGAAAACGCGTTCCAGAATTCTCAACCCAACGCCTAGGGTAGTGCCGAGATAAAAGTGTCGAGGTAATGCGCATTTTGTAGTAGTGTATAGGAGATAGAGCTAAGTTTGGCCAAGCTATATTACCGAAGCAAATGGCTGCATACCTCTAGGGGAAGGCTGACTAGAATGAAGAGGTGGTCTACTATTAAAAGGAACCTGAGGTGGCACCATTGGAGGTCCCTGTGGCGGGGGTTGCATTTGCATGGGAGTCGTAGCTGCAACCGTCGGAGGCATTTAAGGGCCATTAATAGGAGTGAATGGGGGAGGTCTAATACGTTGATCTCTAGATTCTTACTATCAGAATGAGTAGTAAACCATTTAGTTGCTACTAGCCCTAGGCAATAGCTTTGTTACTAGTTAGAAGAATAATTCTGAGACATAGTATGGGCTCACAAGAGTCAAGAGACTATTTAGTTTTTACAACTTCTGTCAAACTCAAAATCTCTAGAGTAAGGAGGAATCTTGTTTATATCAAACTAGACAGCCATTTGGTCAACAAACATATATCATCCATTTGGAGCCATGACTAAATTAGAGACTCTAAGCAATAAACATCTTTGTACCTGATAGGGTGTCCCTTTCCTTTAGAAAAAGTTTTGACTGGTTTAAAAATGAATGTCAGTGCCTCCTTATCATGGCTTATAAATTTTGCTCTTTTGATGGTTCGTGAATTACTTTCCAGCCTATCTAATGGTTGAGGACCTGTACAAAGGGTTCATTCTTGACATAAGTGATTACAATAGATAGCTACAAGATGATTAATGTCAATCACATTACTAGCAAAAGAGAAAACTTACTTCTGACATTTTAGTCGTTCGAACTTCGCATCAATTTTTGTAGTTATAGTTACTCATTAGAAAACTAATTATGCTGCTAATACTATCAATATCTAGTAAACAGCAGCAACAGTTGAGCATAATTTGTGGTGCTGGGAGACCATAAACCAAATAGAAACACTTACAGGCTGAATACAATCTCAACGCCTCCACCAGCGATGATCCTCCGAATCCGGATGGTGGTATGGATTCCTGCATTCTGCCTAGATATCAGAAAAATAAGACTGCAGGGCACAATTACTACAAAACTAAATGAGCTTCTTTTGTTTTTTGAAGCAAAAAAGCAAATCATTTAATGATAAGTAAACTAACCTACCAAGCAAACCATTATAATACCGCAGAGTCTAAACCATGTAAAAAGCTAACCAAACTCACTAGTATCATCATTCTTCTATGCACAAATTGAAATAGATAACCGAACTCAGTCTGGACTGAGTATCCGACTGAAAAGTGAACTTACAAGCATTCAGTGATCTACTGCTAATTGGAGAAGTGTTTGAGGACGCCCACATGACTTTACGCCTTGGACAGAGTATTCCAATGAGATAATCCTACCCATAAAGCTGAGCTGAAATAATCTACGTTTAATAATTCAACATATAAGCATAATAAATACAAGTTATGACACATGCATACTAGCTAGTAAGCTATGAAAGCTTGGCTCTGTATATAACGATGGCTATAGGAAATGTCGCATCAGTGTGTGTTAAAGGAAAACATCATGCAACAACATGATTTAGTGGACATGCATTCTCAAACATTTTTTGTTGTACCATAACTCACACAACAACAAAACCATCGGGAGTGAAAAATAACGAGAAGAAGAAGAACAAAATAAAACATCAGTATGCATGTGTGATTTAGTAATCTAGAGTGAAAACCATCAGGACACGCCTTCTTAATCTGGAGACTTTAAGAACAAGACGTTGTATACCAAATGAACTACGAATCAAAAAGAATATACATGAGTGAAAAAAAATAACAAAACCATCAGCTTATGTAAAGAAAATAGCTGAAAACTAGAGCTTCATATTAGAATGTACAGATTTTAGGAAGAGATAATGGAATTGCTGTAAAGAGCCAAATGAAATTCTGCATAAAGTAAGCTAAAAAAATTGCCCACTCCAACAACAAGCGGAACCAAAAACTGCTAAATTCATCAAGGAAATGGAAAGACTTAAAAAGATCATCCCATGTAAATCACGACATAGGAAGAGAGAGTTTATAAAAAGTAACACATCATTTAATAGTTCGATCACTAAAACAGAAGCAACGCAACAATAATTGAAAGTATTTAACTAAACACAACATAACAATAATGGAGCTTCCCTCCATCCAATCCCAATCTGTCTCATCTACATTAGTATTATTTTCGTGGCTCTCAACACATGGTTCAGTGTTCATGATATTTTGATGAACTTCAACTCTATCAGATGCACCATCTCTACACCAAGTTATATCATCAGCATCAACGCTAGGAATAGTTAAATCCTCAACATGTTCCTGAACTTTATTAAAATATGTTTCCGCGGATTGCCCCTCTGTATTAAAGAAGTCTCTAGGCAACTTTCGATGCAAATAACGCCAATCTTCCTCAATACCATCTTCTATATAGAAAAATTGTTGCACCTGTGGTGCCAAGACAAAGGGGTCATCCCTTGAACACAATCTCTTAAAGTTTACATGAGTCATGCCATAGTTGTCTATTTCCACATGAAACCAATCAGAGTTGAATAAGATGACAGTAAATGCACTCTAGTAATCTATCTCAATTATTTCTTTTATTTTCCCATAATAAGTGACACTACCAAGAACGGGACTGCTATCCTTGCTACTAGCGAAGCTTGGAGTTAAGGCTGTCAACGAGACTCCACTATTTTGGCTTTTATATTTCTCATCATGCTCTTTCGTGTAAAAGTTATAGCCATTGCAATTTATCCGGTGTATCTCCTTGCAACAGTTAAGGAACTAAGGAAAACCACCTAATATTATCACTAACATTATCCAACTTAACCCTTTCCCTAAACCAATCCACGATTCGTTACTATCGTGTCGAGCTTCTCTCCACCTTTTTTTCCGCTTATCTGTGGAACGTTTTTTTACAAACTCTTCATGCTCCCTACATTAATGGATACCATAAAATTACATTAGACCAATACTATAACATATAATTAAAACATAAAAGACAAGATTGATTATCACTTGATATATTTCTCAACTTGCTCATCATCACAATTGAACAGTGCATATCGATGAGCTTGAATTCTTGTATTTGCATCCAAATTGTACACAATTCCTTTCTTCTTCCCCCTTTTCTTCCTCCCAAAAGGATGACCTATCTGAGGGAACATAGGAGATTCAACATTAACTTTACTATCTCCCTCATGGATTCGGTAGATTCCTTTACGGCGCTTCTTTGCACCATCATGTAAATATTTAGAGCAGAATATCAAACACTCTTCGGCCACATAACCGTCCACTATAGAAGCCTCTAGGCGACTTCTATTTTTAACATAAGATTTCAGCTTCCCCAAATACCTCTCTACAGGATACACCCACAACCACACATTGATCCACCAAGTTTTATTTCATGAACCAAATGAATCGGCAAGTGGACCATTATATCAAAAAATGACGGTGAAAATATACTCTTGAGTTCACAAAGAGTCTCATTAATCTCAGTCTCAAGGCGATCTAAATATTTTGGATCAATGGTCGTACTACATATGGCTCTAAAAAATGCACTCAATCTTATAAGAGGTAAAGCCACATGCTTTGGCAAAACTTTTCTAATCCCAACCGGAAGTAAATGCTGCATTATGATATGAGCATCGTGACTCTTATACCCCTAATATCTTTCCCTCCTTTAGTTACACACATCGAGCAATATTTAATGCACACCCTTAAGGTATCTTTCGGCAGCAAAACGTACCGCTCATCATCTGATTTCTTGGGATGCAATTCTTGTCTAACCCCCATGTCTTGCAAATATAATCGAGTCTTACGATGATCTTTAGACATTCCAGGTACGTCTAACAAAGTTGAAAGCACACTGTCACAAATGTTTTTTTCTCTCTACATGACATCCAAATGATGGGGACAAGCATTATCCTTCCAATACGGCAAAGTATGAAAGATAGAAGACTTCCTCCAAGGACAATATTTATAATTCTTCTTTGGTTGCAACTTTCCGAAACTATTTTCCCAATGTTCAAGCAAGCTTTGAATTTAGGCCCCACTCAAACGATCTGGATATATTCTCTCTTTTGTTTCCCCATCAAAAGACTTCTCATCATGCCGCCAAGGATGATTGGGACCCAAACCACGACGATGACCCATATAACATGACTTGTTACTATTGCTCAAATATCAATGATGAGTCTCATAATGGCTATAGGGGCATGCAAACTACCCATTGGTGCTCCAGCCAGACAACATCGCGTATCCTGGAAAGTCACTTGTGGTAGATTGTAAGGCTGCATGCATTTTAAATGTTTCACACTTTGAAGCATCATATGTGTCCAACCCATATTGCCATAGTTCTTTAAGCTCTTCTATCAAAGGTTGGAGGTAGACGTCAATGTCTTTTCCAGGAGAAGTGGGACCCGGAATAAGCAAAGACAACATCATGAACTCTAACTTCGTGCTCAACCATGGCGGTAAGTTATAATTAATTAAAACAACAGGCAATGTGCTATGTTGGGTGCTCATGGTGCAAAATGGATTGTATCCATCACTCGCAAGACCGAGACGAACATAATGTGACTCACTAGCAAAGCTCGAGTGTTCTTGATCAAACTTCTTCCATGCCTCTCCGTCAGCACGATGCGTTAAAAACTCATCTTTGTCCTTCCTTTCCTCATGCCACCTCATCAACTCTACTGTTTCTGAGCATATGTAAAGCCTTTGTAGCCTTGGTTTAAGAGGAAAATGCCAAACTAATTTTGCTGGTACTTTATGTGCACTATTAGTTGATACACTGCCTGTTGATTCATTATCCTTCCACCTTGAAGTTTGACAAACATGGCAAGATGTATCAGCTTCATGCTCCTTCCAATAAAGCATATAATCATTACGACATGCATGAATTGTCATAATGAAGACCCAAATCTTTCACCAATTTTTTGCCTCGTTGAAAGACTTAGGCAATTTGGCTTCTGGTAATAATTCTCGCAACAAGTCCAAGATAGTTGAAAAGGCTGAATTAGTCATCCCATGAACACATTTCAAAAGGTACAAACGAATAAGGAATGATAGTTTTGAGAATGTTTTACACCTTGGGAATAACTCTTATTTTCCATCTTCAACCAACCTAAAAAACTTCTTAGTCTCCGCATCAGCACACCTCGAACCCCTTCATGGTTATGTGGAAATCTTTCTGCCAGATCTCTATGGGTACCTATATGAGACTGTGCATGTCATCGTGGGTGACATTGTCTTCACTCAAACTCTCCACATTTAAATTTGAAGACATACCCTTCTCACGGAGACTCCATCGTTTAGTGTTGGGTTGAATCCCATTCGCAATCAAATTATTTTACACTTTCTCTCTATGGTGCCAAAAACGGTTATAACACACCTTACATGGGCAAGTGATCTGATCTCCAATTGATCGGGTAGCAAATGCTTTATCTAGATAATCCTCCACTTTTTTCTCATATTCGTTGCTAGATTGTAGGAAATTGGTCCAACTACTCATTCTGTCACCTTTACAATATGCAAAATGAAACATAATTCATATAGAAAATTAAAACAAATCATGGCTTATAAGGAAGTAAAATAGACAAAAAAATAATAACCAAGAGTTAAAATAATCTCCTATCATAACTGAAAGCAACAAAAATCAATATGATTAACACAAACCAAAGCAAAGAGTCAAATCAAAACAATTAGAACCCACCACGTAAATTAAGATTTAGCCCTCGTTTGGTGATTTAGCACATCACCCTATCATCATCTTATCTCCATCGGCAAATTCAGTTTGGAATCGCTACTGTTGTTTTAGTGTTAGCAAATGGTTTATTCCCATTCAGTCTCTCCATAGGCAAATTCAATCCCGCAGCCAGTCATTTACTTCTACTGACCTATATAAATGGAGGTGTCTGATGAAACACAACGTTACATGCTCCTATGGAACCAGGGTTCTGAATAGAGCCACATAATTTGATAGGACAAACCTGAACAACAGATAAACAAATTTGCCCTAATAGCTAAAAGGAGTTGGTGATGCTAGTTGTGCAGATCCCAAAAGCACCCAATTACAAAAAGTATAATAAAGATCGAACTGAATAAATTAAACTAGAGTAGTTATAGTAAAGCCAAAGTCAATATATGTGTAAACATCAACAACAATTTGGTATTAAGCAGCAAAATCATGGAGCAAGGTTGTCTGTAAAAATGGAGTTATTAAAGAGGTGATTACTACGTTATAAGATTCTAATTATGTATAACAATGCCTAAATTCCTAAATTCACATTTCTAATTCAACATTTTAATTCAAAATTCTAATTTACATTTCTTATTTACAACCAAGCAGTAATCAATCAAGATGGAACAATGAAAGAAATTGAGCGCAATGAAACAGTAATCACACATGATTCCATCATGTATAAGAATGCCTAAATTCCTAAATTCATATTTCTAATTCACAATCAAGCAATAATCAATTAACATGGAACAATTCTAATTCAAAAATCCTTGAATTCCCAATTCCAATTCACAGTTGATTAGAATGCAATGAAAGTAAGAAAAACGGACAACCCACGGTTTGAAGCACCAGCCTTGAAGCACCGGATATGACGAATGCCACCAGTAGCACTCCTGAGAGCTAAAAAATTGATCGCCAAACCTTGAATCCAGTGCGATGGTTCTGCAAGAAGTACTCAAAAAATGAAGAAGTCTGCCGCCAAACCTTAAATTCATTGAAGATTAGTGTTTAATTATTGATTAACCTGGAATTGTGGCTGATTATACTAAAAAATGTTTAGCGCCTTATTGCCTTGTGAATTTTGAGAATAACCGCCCAATACAGTTTCTACTTTTGAAAAAATGGTATAAAGTATATTTTAAATAATAAAATATATATAAATATGTAACACTTTTCTAAATAAAAGAGGTAACACTTTTAAATGTTGCTAATTCCAAAAGTGTTACCTTGAAATGTTACTTAGTTAAATAGTGCTACTATAAAGTGTTACCTAATTTTCAAGTGTTACAATAAAGTGTTATCTATTAACAAAGTGTTACTAAAGTGTTACGTTTGTAGACAAATAATTTATTAATTGAAAAGTGTTACCATTGTATGTTACCTAAAGCCCACTACGCACTAGTGTTTATTGATAAAGTTTTGTGTGATTTAGGTGCTTGTATTTCTGTTATGCCACTTTTTTGTCTATAAGAAATTGAATATGGGAGCACTTAGATGCACACAAATCACTTTATAGATGGCTTAGCGTTCTATAAAGTACCCTATGGATGTTTTAGAGGACGTTCCTGTTAGGGTTGATAACTTCTATATTCCTGTAGATTTTGTGGTACTTGATATGGAGGAGGATGCCTAGATTCCCATTATTATGGGTAGACCATTTTTGTGTAAAGCCGCTGTTATCATTAATGTTTAGGATGGGTCTCTAACTCTGAGTGTTGGTGATGATAAGGTTTCTTATAAACTAACTGATGTTATTAAATAAACTACCTATGCTTGAGCAGTCTTGTTGCATGATTGACATTATATATGAGGTGCTCGCGTCAACACTTTCGCAAATGTTCTATTCTGACCCTTTGGAGATTGCACTGATCAGGGATGTCTCCCCAGTTGATTACTACATTGACCACTTAGAGACTTCTACTGATGAGAAGGGTAAAGCAAAGGTGGTAGAGGAGAAGGTGCATCATCACAATACACCTAAGTTTGCATCATCATCTGGAGGTAAGAGCAAGAACATTTGGAAAAGGAAGATGTTTGATGAGGGTGGCACTAACTGCCAAGCCCCTCTGAGCTGAGATATGGAGATAATATGGTCGTGCGAGACCTTTATAAACCAGCGTTGTGCGGGAGGCAACCCGTAATTTCCCCTTACTTTTATTTTTATGAGTGAGAGAGAATGAGAGAGAGTGAGGGAGTACTAACTTTTGTTTTTCCTCTAAGCATCGTCCTATTGTTTGCCTTTTGGCAGTGAGGACACTACCAAGTTTAGCTTTGGGGAGTTAGGATTTAGGTTTATATTCTCTATCTCTTTTACTGCTTTTTAGGATAAATTTATTGCTTTTAAAAATACTGAAAAAATCAAATAAAAAAATATGATTCACATGACTGGTTTAGTTGCCTCCCTGTGCCCCTTGTTGTGCTTTGATTGAAAATGATTTGACTTTATTTTCTAGATAGTTGGGCATTTGTGATTTGAGGCTATGATTTGATGTTTGATTGCTATGATTTCGAGCGAATTTTTATTATTATACACTACATTGTGCTCATCATCATACTCCAGATTCCATCGCCATCCTTTACAAAACCAGATTTTTGTCCGGTTTTTTACTCCCCAAAATCGTCCTTCTTCTTCCTCCCTCCTACCCACATTTATTGAGCAAGCCAACCTCCTCTACCTTCATTTACTGAGCAAGCTCACCCCTACTCATCACCATGGCTATAAATAGCCAAACCTTTAGCCCCAAAGCTTGCACCTCACATGCTCTCTTCCTCTTCCTTCCTTTCTTTCTTTCCTCAGTTTCTGATTTTCTATCCCTCTTGAGTCTCGCTATAAACACCCGAAAAACAGCCTGAACCAAAGCCACAACCCCACTGTTCGCGCTCTTCCTCTTCACTACCACGCAGCTCCGCTATAACGAGCCGCAAACACCACCTTGAACCACCGCAACACCACTCTTCGCAACTCCCCTTTTCACTTCTACCCCACCACATCACAAACCGGCCGCCACCTCTGTCCGCTGCCGCCTCTCACCGCAGCCCCCACCGCCTCTCACTCTCTTCCTCCCGTGTTTCCCTTCCCTCCCTTTGTTTTAGTTGTACAAGAACCAATATACTGGTTCTTATAAGAACCAGTAAGTTGGAAATATAAAAACCAAAGTTAAATGATGACTCTTAAGTTAGTAAACTTATTTCTCTCATTTCATTCCTTTGTTATTAAAAAGCCCATTTAAAGTAGAGTTAATTGGGCGCAATAACACAAACTATAGCTTGGGTGCAAGCTACAACACAACCTTGTTTGGGTTCACAGCACACCCTGAACTTGGGTGCATACCACAACATAAATGATGATCGGTGACTCTTTTCATCTCTCCATTAGCATCCTTTTCATGAACAATCTTTCCATTATAGAACTCCTTATGTCATCCAACATAATCCTTATTGGATTTAACCTAACTTCTATAATGCAACCATTAAATATCGCAGTCACCGATCATCATTTATATTGTAGTATGCACCCACACTTTAAGTTCATGTTGTGTTGTGCACCCGAACAAGGTTGTGTTGTAGATTGCACCCAAACTATAGTATATGTTGTTGCGCCCAATTTTGCCTTTAAAGTAATAAATCATTTTATGAAATTATTATTATCGATTTTGCAAAATTTAAATATTAAGCTAATGAATTTAAATTATGAAAATGGCATTTTAAATTTATAACGTGTTTTAAGAATAAAGTTTTAGTTAAGATTTACGAAAAGTGGGTCATTAAGGAGATATCGTAATTATCATTATAAGTTGAGTTAGTTCTGAATTATTACTTTATTGATGTATTTGGAGCGAGCAATGGAATGTGGGAATTTGAAAGGTCTAGAGATGATGTTCTCAGAGTAATGATGATATTTGGATGAGCGGTTAAGGTAACCTTTATGTCCAGCATTGTGTGCCTGCCCGTATGTGAAAATGTGATTTTATAAAAGATGATTATATGAATATTCTTATATGAATTATCAAATCGTTCTTAATATATTTTTGGCATGATATCATTAAAGTTTATTTATTTATTTCATAATATAAGGTATGGAAATTAATGACTTATTTATACGTTGTTTCATGTCTAACTAATGTTTTAAGTAAAGTATAACATTTTTTATGAAAAATAATTGTTATATGTTAATGTGAATTAGACTATCTAAATAATATCTCATGATAGCTTATGTTTGAGTAAAGTATGAAAATTTATTGTTGTTGTCTCATGTTCATGTAGTTTAACGAAAATACTTGATAGTGGTAATTTAATTAGTTTCTCGTTTATATGTCCAATGCAAGTTTATGTTATAGATAAATTAACTAAAGGTTAAATAATATTTATGGATGCTCTTATGTACCTCAAGGTTGAATTGTTATATTGACATTTATTAAAGTCTTTTTGAAATGTTACAAAGTTTTATGTTTTTATTTAATTACGAAATATAAATGAATTCATGTTTGAATAAAGTATGATTGTTACGAGCTATGGTTCATGTTACATGCTTATACGATTATATATGTTTATATTAATGAAAAATGATTAATATTTTAATAATAAGTTCATGAATATGTGATTATGTGAAAGTTAAGTATGAGTATGGCTTCGTTTTTAAGATGCTTAAAGAAAAACATTATAAGATATGAAACATGATAAATGAAAGTGGAAGATGGTTCTTGGCAGTATCCTGTTCTGTTGGTCGTGCAAGTTCCATCCCGGCGGATTTGTCACCTCCTGTGGGGGATAATAATCCTCTATGACAACCGCATTCTATTATGCCACCTCCTGTGGGAGATATAATCTCTTGTGGCACCTGTATTCCTGTTAAGCCATCTCCTGTAGGAGGACTATTGTTCTCCGTGGCTATTACTAATATACTTGCCAAGTTATCAAAATGAATGATACTTGTTGGTAATCCTGATAAGGAAGATGTTGCCACATATTATTCCTGGATGAATTCCTTCTGCACCGGTTATATGTTTCCAAATGAATTTACGTCATCCCAAAATAAAAGAACTTGTAAACGAAATGTTGAATATGGAAACCTGTGGTGTTTCAACGTGAATGCATGTATGTGTTATGTCCTGCTATATATGGATTATATATATGACTGCTCGTAAGTGTCTATATGAAAATGTGACATTTCATGAATTTATGTGAAGTATGACGAATTGTGTGAAGTGACAATATGATATGACCAATGGTTAAGTTATATTTATGTTAAGTATATCTTATTATATGATTATCTGAATGACGAGTGTTATACGGAAATACAATGAGTTACCCGAAAGTTATATAATTAAGATACTGTAATAAAAAGTGGAAAGAGAACGGTCTCCCTGGCTTGGAGTTATGAACTGAACTGGTGAATGGGCATGTTACTGGTGGAGGAAATGTTTCTGCTCTATGAATGGACCGAGATGGTCAAATGTTAATGAAAGATGATGAAATTTATGTTCTGTTCTATCCCGTCCAAAGCCCATACTTGGCAATGATCTAAGCTTTGTGAATGGTCCTTACCAGGAGATTGTTCAAGGTAAAAGTAATGATCTTTGATTAAGTATTTCCGAACAATTACCAGAATGATGTGATATGTGCCTGTGTGTGAAAAATGTTATCAAACTAAAACCATTGTTACGGGTTGGAGTAAAGTTACGAGTTTTCCACTCATTTTGAAATGTTTTTCTGTCTTTTCTTGTTTCTCTATTTTTCTTCTGAACGAAGCTCGGGTTAAGAAAGAGGGCTCATAATTGACCCATGGAAAGGAAGTTATTCAGGTGGACTTTGTGAAGTGTTGAACGATGCTATTAGGAACATTTATAAGGTCACTATTGTGATAAAACTATTGTGAGCTATTTTAAGGATATTTGCTGATTGTTAGTCAATTATGAGTTAATTAAGGCTAATGGTGTTTCCTTAAGGTCCCCTATTTTCGGGGCGTTACAATTATTCCCAAGCCTAGCTTCGGGGAGCTTTTGTATGGGTTGAGTTATGAGATTGTATCTATAGTCTGTGTGGTTTTGGGGAATAAAGGTGTATTTGTGTGGCTTCAAGTTTGAGAAAAAGAAAAGATAAGCAAAGTTTGAGATAAATATTTTGGTTCGAAAAATGAAAGAAAAAGAAATATAAGTTGAAAAGAGTTCAAAGTTCCTTCATTCACATTGTTTATAAAGAAAAGTGTGCAACATTGCTTGAAAGTTGTGTTTGTTTTGAGTTTGCATTGATTCATAAGAGTTAGGGTGCGTTCTTGGGATTGTATGGTGTTGCTGGGACATGTTTCGGCCACGTTTGGCCTAGTTTTGAGTGACTTTTTCTCCTCCATTCATGGTTTTTCCACCACATTTCCTAAGAATATTCCTTCCCTTTGCTTAAGCCCCATTACAACCCTTTAAAGTCCTCTTAAGCTCGTTTTTGCATTGTTTATTGGATTGATTTCAAGTTAGTTTGTCAAAGTTAAAGAGTATGTCTGCTAATTGAGTCGACTTGATTAGGATGAGAGACATTGAACCTTCTTAAACACATGAGAGTGTGAGTGGGAAGGGCATGTATGATCTGGTAATCGTTCTTACTTTACTTTTTGATATTTGATTATCTCTTTCATTTGATCTTAATTATGTCATCTTTGATTATTATTGCTTTCGTTTCAATAGCTATGTCTGAGTAGTCTCTAGGGAGGGAAGCCATGCATGTGTTATAATTTGATTTAAATGTTTAGCATGGCTTAGGTTGTGATTAGAACAATATAATGTGATTTACTCTTTATGCGTGATTTGTGTTAGTGGCCAATTTCATGAATTGCGTATTGCGAATACTAATTTGACCCGGGCGTAGGCTTATTGGTAGAGGCTTAGAGCACAATATAATTCCTGTCATGTTAGAGATCGTACTGCATATATTGGATTATGAGCGTTATGACCCGGTCGTGGGCTTAACACCTGCACTAATTGCTCGATCCTAGACCTTGGTTAGGTTAGTCTTTTGAACCCCCTTTGATTGATATTTGCATGGTGGACCGAACTAGTACCCTAGCTTTTGTTATCAGATTAAACCCTTGTTTAGTTGTCATTAGTTTAATATTAGTTAATTAATTGAAACTTTTTTCTATCTGAAGTATCTTTATAGTGAAACTTTAACTACGGAAACCTGTCTCCCTTTGGATTCGGCCCTACTTCCCTGACTACTGTTGTTAGAGGACTTTAGGATTACTTTTGATTATGTGATGCGACTTTAGCCTGTCAGTTCTTCTCTACGGAAGGCTGTCTATTTGCTTTTCTTAGATGATTAAGTGGATGTTTTTTGTCTTAATTAAAATGCCTTACTAGATTTCAACAACAGTTAACCATGTCATTGACCGTTTCCTTTGATCGTGATTTTATCTAAGTGTTCCATTTTTATGTTCTTACTTGTATTAGTTCCGTATTTCCGTCTAAAGACTAATAGGTTGCAACCATTATTTTCCCCAAAACAAAAGTACTTAGTAAAAACTCAAAATAAATTATAGCAAATATGGAGCAGTAGAATTCGTATTATGTGAATTTTGCTTGGGCTGACACCAAGTTATATTGATAAAAATCTAACCTCTAATGTGTCGTGGCACTTGTTTCATACTTACATGCTTAGATATGGTATCATCTAAGATTGTCAAAATTCCAAGTGCGCAAGATGGGGCTCCCTTCCATGTGTTGTAGCCAATAAGTCCCATCGCTTAATTCCTCAGCGATCATGTACGGTCCTTCCTAGTTTGCGGTGAGTTTTCCTTGTTTTTTGGCTCTACCAACAACCTCCATTTTTCTCAATACCAGGTATCCTATCATCGCTTGCCGTCTGACCACTCTTTTGTTGAACTCCCTTGTAATGCGGAGTTTATAGAGCTGCATCCTTAGAAGAGCATTGCCCCTCACCTCTAGCAGTTGGTCCAACACTGCTCTCATAGCTAGCCAGTAGGCGTCTTCATCATACAACATGACTCTAAGGGAAGGTTCTTCTACCTCAATGGGTAGTACAACTTCACTACCATAGACAAGCATGACGACGTTTCTCCTGTTAAATGCTTAGTCGTTGTCTTTATGGACCACAATACCAGCTGTAGCTCCTCTGCCCATAGTCCCTTAGCGTTTTCAAGTTTCTTTTTTATGTCATTTGATAGAATCTTGTTGAAGGATTCTACCTGGCCATTTGCGTGTAGATGGGAAACAGATGCGAAGTGTCTTCTAATAGCTCTCTCGACTAACCAGTCTTTTAGCATAGGTGTCTCGAACCAAGGTTGTTAAAATCGAGATTCTAACTTGAATCAGAAAGGCATGTTAAAATCGGATCTTAGAATCGAATCGTAAAATCGTATGATTCTACTAATTTGCGAAAATAGAGTTTTATCATACACTTTATACCTTATTTAGCCATTTTTATCATTAAATAACTTTTTATTATATTATATAGTTATTTGGTCTTTTTATTATACGATAATCATCAAATACGGTTAAGATTAGAAGCGTAAGGTCATCAATCGTGTATTAAAGAACTACTACCAGTATCATTGTTGATAAAGCAAGATGAGTTTGAGTGAATTATGAAAGTGAATTGAGTAAGTTTAATAAAAATTGTATTGAATATGTGAGTCTTACTGATTTAGGAAAAGAGAAAAATTATAAAAATAGGCTTGGCCCATTATTTTAATGGAATATCGAAGTTTTTTTAAAAATCGTATGCAATCGTTAAGATCATAAGATTTTAATAACGATTTTAAGATTCTAATGATTTATTAAGATTCTAATTAAGATTTTAACTGATTAAGATTCTAGTTGCGATTTAAATCGTTTTGCAAATTAAGATCGTAAAATCGAAAGATTTTAAGACTTAAGTTGTGATTTTAATAACTATGTCTCGAACTGTGGTCCGTTGTCGAAGACAAAGGATTGGGGCATGCCAAACCGAGTGATTACATTCTTCCAGATAAAATTATTGAGATCTTTGGTAATATACCTCTGACGGCCTCCGCCTCTACCCATTTGGTGAAGTAATCCACACCTATTATAACAAACTTCTTCTGTCCAGCTGCAATAGGAAATGGACCAAGGATGCCCATGCTCCATCTTGCAAATGGCAAAGGTAAAAGAATCGGGGTGAGCAGATTCGACAACCTCTGATGGTTATTTGCATGCTTCTGACAGTTGTGGCACTTTTTGACATAGTCCATGACGCCCTGCTTCTAAGTCGGCCAAAAATAACCCGTCCTAAGAGCTTTTTCTCCTAATGCATGGCCCCCAATGTGGGAGGCACATGCTCCTTCGTGTAGTTTTTATAGGATTACCACGCAGTCTTCTCTACTTACACACTTCATCCACGACTTATTAAAGCCTATCTTGTACAATCCTCCATTCCACAATTCGAACCATTTTTCCCCAACCATGCCATACTTAGCCCCCTTTAAAGGAACTACATCTCATCCTTCTCTATGCTCTTTTGACTGAACACCTCCCAAAACACAGTTCTTTGGAATTCACAATCCTCTAAGCTAGCTAGCTTGGACATTACATCTGCTTGATTTTTAGACCTTGGGATTTGTTCCAGGTCGAACCTCTATAGTGTTTCAACTCCTTCCTTGATCAACTGAATATACTTTCTCACAGCTGCTTCTTTGCAGTCGTAGTCTCCCTTAACTTCGCTTACCACCAAGAGTGAATATGATTTTTTTAACAGCCTGGATTCACACTATAGCTTAATTAATACTAAGCACATTGGAAAATCCAATCCGGACTATTACCATCACACTTATCAAACTTATTCGAAGAGTGTGGAACCCAAAACTCACTAAGTTTAAGAAACTTCTACAAACTATTTGATTAAACCTTGTATAAATCTAAATGAATCATCTTAAAGAAATACCTTAATTGTTATAATTCCACAGAAAAAAAATTGGCAGAGTTCCGTTTGAAATACAGACTCCTTAAAATTTGATTTAGGACTCGCGTCTAAAAGATAAACCTTTTTAAATCAAAACCAGCAATCCAAAACTCATATCGTCCAACTACTCCATCCGAATCATTTTCTCCAACAGTTCTCGCATAATCCAAATTTCCAAACTTCAAACTTATCTAACAATTTGAGTTCTAAGTCTCATTTAACTTTTAATATAAACCTGTAAATCTGAAAAAGGGTTACAAATTAATAAACAATTATCAATATAGAATTACATTGTAGTCGTCCTTGCCGCGATACAACAATCATGAATAACACGTAAGCTTCCAGTATCAAGCTTCTTCTTTAACCTAGAATAAATAGAGCACTGCCACCCACCAAGTGACATGCCACATAAATGACAACACAAACATTTGACACATCAACAACGGGCTGAGTACTAAACCCGTAAAATAAGTAGAACATGCTTTGGTGGTTTAGTTAAAACGACTCCTATATAATCATAACACACACAATTCAACTTTCATTTCAAGTGGCATTGTTCCTTACCATGTTTCAAACCATAAAACATATCATCTTTTCGTCATTGTTGCAGTACGCTTCCCATCATTCCATTATTTTAATAAAAATCACATTAATGAGCAACGAATATTCACAAATCAAAGAGTAAGTCATCATCTATCCTTAAGGGTCAGCTTCGTTAACTACAAATCAATGATATGCTAATCTCGTTTTTACAACCCACAATACCCTCGAGAAAACCATGACTTATTATATAAAGTAGGGCCAATTGGAATTCTTGCCATAAGCGGAAAAATCAATCAATCAAGCATCTTTCCATTGCAATGAAAGTAATCTGACAAATCTAGCAAACATTTCAGTTACTATACATAATAATTTATATATATAAGTTAAAGAAAGTAACACGTTGCAAGCACTAAGCAAGGAACTACCTTCTGCCTACCATCCTAACGAGGGTTTTCTTCCTATACTTAAGGTAGTAAAACTCATTAAATTTCATTATAAGACATGACAATTCACATAACACGACAGAGAATCTATATTCATATTCACACATATCCAGTAACACAGTGGATCCGGGAGTCCCGACCTACCCACGATAAACCCAGGAGTCCCGACCGACCCACAATAGACCCGGGAGTCCGGGCTGGCCTATCAACTAAATCTCATTGGCTAAATAACCTAAAGTGTGCACATCCCTCAACTTTAGCTTTTTATGTCATCCGGGAGTCCCGGCCAGCCACACTAAAGCGAGGACGGTTCGAAATCTTGCTACATACGGAGGTACTTATCATTCTTATGTATTCCCAAATCCGGCGAAGACAAAAACAACAATTCAACCAACATATCTAAAATTACTCATATCTTTCTACTTTCCATTATTTACAATTTTCATGATTTAATAATAAGATTCTTGTTTCAGCACAAAATCGATCATTCTTTTACAACGATCCAACATCAATTACTTTACGATTTCGGAGTCAATCACTAACAACCACTCACTTTGTGTTGTCCATAATTCTACACAAAATGCGTTCAAGTCATTCATAATCACTTTAACAATAAACATATGCCTCATAAAACACACGTTGTATAATTACGCATCAGATAAGCATGCCACATATTGCAGGTTAAGTCTTTACTGGGTACAACATCATGAATATCATATACTTTAATTAGGATTCTAAAGTCGTATGCCGATCATTCATAGCAAGACATCGTTAACCTCCATTCAACTCTGAATGAGTAGTCACATTACCCGTAATTCTCAACTACTTTATCTTAGATTATTGATATGATTTATTCTTCACCATGGGACTGAATCATTTATCTGACTTAGAGGTGCAATACTCATTGCTTAAAGTACCAAGATTTATTAACTCGTCTCATAACGGATTTAGACCTTGATTATTTATTCTTTCAAAACATTCATTTTAAGTTATGAGTCTATGTGAAACTGAGATGTGGACAACAAAACTAATTAGGCAATCAGCATGATTTCTTCATCATACCTCGTTTATCAATAAAAATTGTAAACCTGTTTATTTTCATTTTTCTTCATTAAATGATTTGTCCTCACAAGTAACTTCAATTAACGACTTTAAGTAATAACCATTATGAGTTACCCGTAAATGAAAGAGATTTTCCATTATACATCCTAATCAAATACTCTCACGATCCTAAGTCAACGTTATCTTATTAACTCACTAACTAGTTGATACTCGTAATTTATAAATCGTTAATCCAATTAGTCATTAGTTTATCTTACTAAGATTTTACTTACACACTCTCTCCACCATCATTTACACTTATAAAAATATTATAACACATAAATGACAACTAGTTACTTTGTTACTCATATGACCTAAAAGAGACATGACTGAACCATTTCTAACCATTACCTAAATCCATGATTCATCGTTAATTACGTTAGTAACTCTGACAATCGGTTAACTACATTGTGTGAAATCATTTCACTAGACTCACTACAAGAAAATGGGTTTTGGGCGACGAATATTTTATATTTGTGCAAGGGAATTTGAATTTGTAGCACAAACTGTAAATCTTAGGCGACAAATAAAATTTTGTTGCGCAAAGTAACATATTGGGCGTCTAAATGAAAAATAGTAGCTCAAAATTACTAATGTGCAACAAAACATCAAATTGGGCCACAAAAGTTTAACATCGAGGCCTGTATATAACAAAAGGCCACTGAGTTTGTGAGTTCTTCGTTGTCCAAAATGGCAAAAAAAGGCGGAAAGACTGGTGAGAAATCCCACCAAAATCTGGGCTCCCTCAACTCCGCATATCACTCTCCCTTAACTTCCCTCACTGAAATTCATATTTGGTATTAAAGAGAATCGCATAAAACTGCTGAATTTTGTGAAAATAATTGTTATTTAAGTGATTCTTGATTTAGGATTTTTCTAGTTTCCTTCAAAGATTTCTGGGCAACAAGAACAAGATGGTGACATTTTTTCTGGATTGCTTCCCTCACTGATTTCTTCTTCTCCGACGAATGGTGTTGCTGATGTCTTCTTCTCCGGCGAGTTTTGCTGCTAGTAAAGGTATTTTTTTATTTCAAATAATTTTCGTGTTGAATTGTTTTCTTTATTTTCATTCAATTGAATATCTTCCTCAAAATTTTCAGAATTGGTGTTGTTCTTCGCATAATTTCCTTAGTTAATAGCTGTTTAAATTGAAGTGTTAGTTATTCGAGGTTAGAATCCTTCCTCTCTCTCTTCCTATGGCTTGCATCTCTGTATTTGTTCATGAATTGGCACTTATGGTGTAATATAATTATGGTTGGAGTATGAGTTCATATGCCATTTTAGTTGAATAGACGGTAGTGTTGTTGTTGTGTGTGTCTGCTGGGTTAATGTTAAAATTCTGTGTATTTTGGCTCCATTCTGGGTTATAGTCACAATAGCATCCTCTGTATTTTAATAACAGACCCTATAACATTCACTGCTATAGATTGAATAACATACACCCATCTAATCATTCAATTAAAGCGGAAGGGGCAATGGGGGATAGAACCTTAGGTTGTTAGGCATGCTGCTGAAGAAGGGAAAGACATTTAATTTAACAAATCCTAATTGAGTATGGTGAAAATCTAATGAAGTAAAGAGTAAATATCTACTTTTACCTCACGACAAAATCTCACTACCTAAGGGGCTCAAATGTTACCATTTCATTAAATAGGCGGAGAAATCATAATCCTCGAGTACATGAATCATGCATCATCATCCATTTAATGTGATTATCTGTCTTCGTTATGTACTACTGCAACTAATAGCCATTTAACCGTTATTGTAGTATTAAAAGCTGGCATATGATCAGGTTGTACTTGAACATTTTAGGAGACGGTTAAAAAGGAACAAATGATATATGTTTTCTTTCGTTTAGGAACCCGAAATTGTGCACTTCGCACTGATAATTAAACATGAACAAATCATAAACAACCATAAAACAGGAAAGTTGAAAAGCTCATTTAGATTGATGCCGGTACCCTGCATGGTAGAAAAGGTAGACTAATACTGGCAAGTGAGACAAGGTCAGTGAGATTCACATTAATACCTGTGTAAATACATTAGAGGGCAGTGGCGCAGTCTTTATGATGTTGCATACCTTTTGCCAACTTATCAAAGCCACTGGACCACCTTTTGTCAACTGGCCAAAGCCACTGGACCTCCTGCATAGACTTTTACTTCTTGCTCATTGTCAATGCGGAAGACAGTTGTATTCTGCTTTCTCCTGCATAGAATTCACAGAAGATTTTTTGGTTTTTTTTTGATGGAGTGAAGATTGAATTATGCGAAGAAAATTATAATGTAGATTACTAAATGAGTAGAGGCCTAGATGGTGTTAATGAATTTCATCATAATTAGTTTTCTTACTTTGTTTACATTGTCTTCGTATCTTATTTTATTTTGTATAAAAAATTTGGAATTTTTTGCCAATTACAGCCAAGTAAAATACCCTATTAGTTAATTATAGCCATCATATTTTTTTTCTTGTGAATTAAGGCCATGAAAGACTAATATCTAAGTAAGTTGTTGCCATTTTCACTAATTACAACACTAATCCATAGTTTGACCGGTCAAATCATGTTTAATATTTTATAAATCTTTTTTTATTTAATTTTATAATATTTAAAAAATATATGTTTTTCATATATGACATGTTAATGGCCACGTATTTCGAGACAACTTTTAATCGCGTTTTTCAGACTGAAAACGACGTTTTTTCGAAAAACGAACACCGCCGGACACCCTTTAAGGGCACGAATGAATTTCAAGAATCCCTACAAAACGAGTACCTACAGGCAGGGTTTTCGAGCACGTACTTCAAGACGGGTTTTCAGATTGAAGACGACGATTTTTTCGAAAAACGGACACCACCGGGCACCCTTACGGACACGAATTTCGAGAATCCCTATTAAACGAGTACCAATAAGCCAGATTTTCGAGCACGTACTTTGAGACGAGTTTTTTGGACTCAGTAAGACGTTTTTTCGAAAAAAGGACACCGCTGGGCACCCTTTATGGGCACAAATTTCGCGAATCCCAACGAAACGAGTACCAATAAGCCTGATTTTCGAGCATGTACTTCGAGACGAGTATTTTGGGCTGAATACGGCGTTTTTGTTTTCGAAAAAGGGACACCGCCGTGCACCCTTTTGTGGGCACGAATTTCAAGAATCCCTACGAAACGAGTACCTACGGGTTTTCCGGCACGTACTTCGAGACGGGTTTTTCGTGCCCATATAGAAAGTACGACGGGGTACATTTTTCGAAAAAACGTTGTCCTCGGTCCGAAAAACTCGTCTCATAGTACGTGCTCGAAAATCCGGCTTATTGATACTCGTTTCGTAGGGATTCTCGAAATTCGTGTCCATAAGGTTGCTCGGTGGTGTCCTTTTTTCGAAAAAAAACGTCGTCTTCAGTCTGAAAAACTCGTCTCGAAGTACGTGCTCGAAAACCCTGCCTGTAGGTACTCGTTTCGTAGGGATTCTCGAAATTTGTGCCCAAAAAGGGTGTCCGGCGGTGTCCGTTTTTCGAAAAAACTACGTCTTCAGTCTGAAAAATGCGATTAAAAAATTGTCTCGAAATACGTGCCCATTAACATGTCATATATGAAAAACTTATATTTTTTAAATATTATAAAATTAAATAAAAAAGATTTATAAAATATTAAACATGATTTGACCGGTCAAACTTTGGATTAGTGGTGTAATTAGTGAAAATGGCAACAACTTACTTAGATATTAGTCTTTCATGGCCTTAATTCGCAAGAAAAAAAGATGATGACTATGATTAACAAATAGGGTATTTTATATGGCTGTAATTGGCAAAAAATTCAAAAGTTTATGTGTTCTTTGTTGCGTTCTTTGTTCCATAGGTTTTCTTTTACTAGACCCCTTTCTCATTTTGCTTACTATTACTAATATCTTTGTTATAAGTGAGTTGACCATATTATTTAAATACCCGTGAGCTAATTTTTCTTATTTTTATTTTTCTTGAAGAATGAGTAGAGATCGAAGTTGGATGGCTCATAATGGGTTAAAGGATAGGCAAAAATCAGAGTATATAGATGGTGTTAATGAATTTCTCGAGTTTGCGTTTAGAGAAAAGACTATTGATATAGGGTTGAAATGTCCTTGTTTGAATTGTAGATTAGCTTTGTCCCAAGATCGTAAAAGCATGCAATGTCACTTATTAGTATATGGCATAGATCGTAACTATAACCCGTGGTTTAGTCATGGAGAAAGGGAGGAGAAAAACATATAGTAGTGAAGAGGGATATACAGGGGAGGTTTCAAATAGTGAGGATGATGAAATTCCCTTTGATGACATGGCTCCATTAGTTTTTGACGCGACTAAGTATGGAATTCTACGACTGGGGTCCTTGGTGGTAATGATATAAGCGCAAAGCTTGCAGCAAGTAGTGGCAATGATGAAACCCTTAAGGAGTTCTTATAATTGATGGAATATAGAGGCGGAGTTGTATCCAGGGTGTAAGATATTCAAGAGACTAGAGTTTCTTGTCACTTTGTTGCATATTAAAGTTAGCAACAAGTGGAGCGACAAGTCTTTTACTATGTTATTAAACACATTACACGGGGCCTTTAATTATGACAAAAGTTTCCCTTCAAGTTCTTATGAAGCCAAAAAATATAGAAAGGCATTAGGACTGGACTATGTTAAGATTGATGCATGTGTCAACCATTGCGTTTTGTTTCGAAAAGAGTATGCAGATGAAGTTCGATGTCCTAAATGTTTGGCCCCTAGATGGAAGGAAAAGTTTAGTCAAGGTGATGAGGTTTCAGATGATGATGAAGATGACAAGAAGAAAATACGAGTACCTCAATTAATCTTGCGTCATTTTCCATTAATTCCGAGGCTCCAAAGGATGTTTATGTCTTCAAAATTAGCAAGTCATATGCAATGGCATAAGAAGGAAGTATGTGGAGAAGATGATGGGATTATGAAACATCCAAGAGATTCCAAGGCATGGAAAACATTAGATGATTTTGATACCGACTTTTCTCTCGATGCACGTAATGTACGATTAGGTTTATCTAGTGACGGGTTTAATCCCGGGGCTAATATGAGTAGTAGATATAACATATGGCCGGTAATGTTGGTGCCTTACAATTTACCACCGTGGATGTGCATGAAGAGTGACAATATGTTTTTGTCTTTATTGATTCCTGGACCTAAATCTCCTGGCAATGATATCGATTTTTTTTGCAACCTTTGATAGATGAACTTAAGGAATTATGGGAGACTGGGGTAAATACTTTTGATTCCCACACTAAGAAGAGTTTTAATATGCGGGCAGCGCTGTTGTGGACAATTAATGACTTTCTCGCATATGCTAATTTGTCTGGGTGGAGCACCAAAGGGGTTCTTGCATGTCCTAATTGCCATAAAGATACACAATCTCATAAGTTGCGTCATGGTCACAAATGGTGTTACATGGGTCATCGAAGGTTTTTAAAACCCGATCACAAATGGAGACTTAATAGGAGTTCGTTTGGTAGAAAGGGGTCCTCCTCCAAAACCACTTACAGGATATGATATTTTGGATCAACTAAGTGGATACTCAAATGTGGAATTTGGAAAACAAAACATAGGAAAACGTAAAAAAGATGATCGATATATGGTTCATCAGTGGAAGAAGATAAGTGTTTTCTTCCAATTGCCTTATTGGAGACATCTTTTGATTAGACACAACTTAGATGTCATGCATGTGGAAAAAAACGTTTGTGAAAGCATATTAGGCACACTGCTTGACTTACCAGGAAAGAACAAGGACACTTTAAATGCTCGGTGGGACTTAGAAACAATGAGGATGCATGATGAACTAAGACCAAAGTTAGTTGGGGATAAGTATCAAATTCCAAAAGCACCGTACAATCTGACATTAAATGAAAAGAGGAAAATAGTCAGCTTTCTTTCAAAATTGGCTTTTCCAGATGGATACTCCTCTAATATTTCATGGTGTGCTTCCTTGCAAGATGGGAAGATCATGGGTATGAAATCTCACGATTTTCATGTTTTCATGCAAGATTTGCTTACACCAGCTTTTCAAGGTGTATTAGATGAAAGGGTCATGAGCCTTTGAGAGAGCTTAGTTTGTTTTTCAATCAATTATACTCTAAAACTTTGAAGGTAGCTGATCTAGAGAAAATGGAAGCAAATATAGCAATCACATTATGCAAACTAGAGCGTATTTTCATTTCAGGGTTTTTTGATGTGATGATACATCTTCCCATACACCTAGCTACCGAAGCAAAGTTGGCTGGGCCTGTGCATTATCATTGGATGTACCGTTTCGAATGGTAACATGAATTTTAAACTTATTATCTATATCTATCTCTAAATTCAAGTATACTAACTTTTCATATCTTAGGGCAATGAGAACATTCACGTCCTTTGTGCATAGTAAAGCTCATCCTGAAGCCTCAATTGCAAATGGATATCTTGAAGATGAATGTCTAACATTTTGCTCGCAATATTTATCTAAGATAGAGACACAATTTAATCGTCTAGATCGAAATGAGGATAGTGACCATCTACATCCTCATAGTCTGTCTGTTTTTTCTATATTCCGCAAGCCATTGGGGAAGACACATTTGAAGCAATTAACTATTGATGAATGGAGAGAAGCTCGACTCTATGTTTTGAAAAATTGGGATGAAGTGGAGCCTTTCTTTGAGTAAGTGTCATCAGAAGAACTTAAATATACATGATATTTATTATATTTTTTACTAATTAAATCCTTATATTCTATAGTGAGTATGAAAGAGATATGGACCCTAATAAGTTTGGCTTTTGTAAATGGTTTGAGAATAAAGTAAGTGAGCGAATCATCTTTTTCATTATCAACTATTAAAATCTAACAAAATTTAATTCTTTTCCCTATATTTTTTTTGAATAATAGATTAAACAACTTTGGAATGACGGGGATGATAGAGTAACCGAAGAGTTGATGTGTCTAGCAAGAGGTCCGATGAAGAGAGTTGTTACTTAAAACGGGTATATCATTAACGGTTATCGATTTCACACTAAAAAGCGTCAAAGAAATCGAAAAACTCAAAATAGTGGTGTGATTGTGAATGGGGATGAGAAAAGTGGAGAGAAAGATTTTTATGGTTTATTAGAAGAGGTTGTTGTACTAGAGTACAATACGTTGGAAAATCGAACGAGTCCTAAGGTAGTGTTGTTAAGGTGTGATTGGTTTGATGTATATGATGATGGAAGAGGGATTAAAAAGGACAAGCTTGGAGCTGTGCGTGTCAATGTTACTCGTAGGTTGAAAACCAATGAACCATTTGCACTAGTATCTCAGATTGAGCAAGTTTTCTATGTACCCTCTCATAACGAACCACAATGGAGATTTGTTATTAAGGCTAATCCACGAAATGTTTTTGATTTCCCAAATGATGAAGATATGGAACAACATGAAACATTATGGGATAGTGTGGCCACGAAGGTAATAGACCTTGGAAACATGCCGGATGAAGATGAGATTCCCGTAGTTAGAAATGATGGTGAACCGGGGTATTTGACGCTGAAGTGATACAAGAAACTTATCATATTAACGAAGTAAGTGATGGAAATGATGACGAAGAAGAAGAATAGGAAGATGGAGAAGACGAAGAGGAGGAGGAGTTTGATACTGAATCTAGCATTCATGAATTCTATAGTGATATTGAAGATGATTGATTAGAAAGTGATAGTTCATCTGATGGACATGGCGAATAAAAACCGGTACAATTTAATATAGATAATTTATAAAAAAATTATATATATATATATATATTTGAAGCTTAGCTTTAACTGAATATATTTTTGATGTTTTTAATGTTGGCAGTATTGGAAGATTCGTAGCTGTCGTAGGAGGAGCAACACTTAGAGCTTTGTTAGTTAGTGATGAATATTAGCTTTATGATGCATGTGCATACACTTTAGATGGATGTTTTGACTTTTATAGTATTTTTTCTGTGATCTTAATATTTTTAGTTGCTTGCTGTTGATGATGGTCTGATTAATTGCTGGATGATGAGTGTTAATGATTTACTGCTCTCCTCTTCTCTTTTTATGTCCTGTTCTAGTTCTATTCCTTTTTGTTTCTTTGCTCAACAGTATTTTGTTATGCCCTTTGGAGTTCATGATTTATTGTTTTTCTCAATGCAAACATAATCCTACCTTAATATGGTGGTTAGCACTAGCATCTTAAAGGTTGGTTATACAACATAGAAATGCTATACGAAACGTCTTTGCCTTTTAATAGCAGCACTGTGATTAGATTTTTGAAACGTCTTTGCCTTAGCGAAGCAGCACTGTGATCAGATTTTTGAAACGTCTTTGCCTTAGCATAGCAGCACTTGTGATCAGATTTTCGATAGGACTACCTCTAAGCCTTTTTTGATCCCCAACATTTCAGCCATTAAGGTGTTTGGCGCGAATTCATGTTTTCGGAAATCCCACAGCCATTCCCCTGTAGAGTTCCTCACTGCCCCCCCCCCCAAAAAAAAAACCACATGTCTCAACACACCCGGGAAGGAGGCATCATTGTTTGGTATAGTCAATTTGTGGGGCCTAATCTCTATGGTGATAAAGATTGTGAAAATGGCTACCTGTCAAGATCATAATATATGGAGGTTTAGTTTTTTTTAAAAAAGTCTTAAAATAGGTATTGCACTTGTAATTGACTTTCTGTCT
Source organism: Patellifolia procumbens (assembly GCA_947645195.1). NCBI lineage: Eukaryota > Viridiplantae > Streptophyta > Magnoliopsida > Caryophyllales > Amaranthaceae > Patellifolia > Patellifolia procumbens. The sequence goes on from CANSGD010000196.1 coordinate 181,729, forward strand.
TCTATATATTACTGCAATATAAGATAATTGATTTAGATATCTCATGCTAATCATATAAACTGCAGGTTGAAGTTGTAATACAACACAATGACAACTACTCCAGCACCACCTCAACCAATGCAACAAGTAGATGAGACTCCACCAGCACCAGCACCAAAGCCGACTTATCGAGAGAAACGGAGGCTTGATCAAGCTGAGCTTCGACTTAAATATCATGATCGAAAGAGGCGTGGTCCAACTAGAGGCTTGAAATATGCTTCTAGAAATAGGAATCCTGAAGAGAAAATTAAGATAGAATTCATGGATGAGCTTGGACGTGTGGTTGGTGCAAAAGCAAGCGAGTTCTTATGTGATTGTAGCAATTGGGTGCAAGAGTTTTGTCCCCTGAATATCGTGTATGTTTTTACTTACTTGGTTTTGTGGCTTACGTTCATGTACCTTTGATTTTCAGCTATGCATTTTGTCTCATGAATAATCTATTTTCACATATCAAAAATGGGATGAAATGGTTTCTGATGTGCAACAAAGGTTGTTTAACAAGATTAAGGTAAGGCATTATTAAGAACATATAAATGTTTATGCAAGTTTTGCAACTTAAATTAAAATGTTTCTAGGTCTCGTAGGGAAAATACGATTTACCCAAAACAGTTGGTGGTTCTAATGTGATTGAAGCATTGCGTGAGCAGTGCATGAGTCTGTACAAAGATTGGCGATTTAGGCTAAAAGAAAAACACTTTAAAAATAAATCAATAACGGAAGCACTTAATAGTAGGCCGTCCACTATTGATAAAGATTAATGGACATGGCTGGTGGTTGAGCATTGGGGTAGCTTAAAGCAGTAGGTAATATACTCTTGTTGATTTTTGTGTGCTTATTATTTGAATATAATTCTTTTATATTTTAACCAAAATCTTTAATGTGATTGTAGTATTATTAGTCAAGTCAACAGATCCAATAAGCTCGCCTAAACTGAGACGCCATCAAATGGTTCAAGATCAACAACAAGAATTTTTTATGATTTGGTGCGTATTTTCTTATTCTTTATCCGTGCTTGTGATTATCAGTTCTTCCCTTTTATATTTGAATATGCAATGACCTTCCCTTTCATGCAAGATGAATGAGCCACCAATCCAACCATCTCAAGATGGCGCTGAAGGATTATCTGACATACTAGAAGATCAACGGGATCCCTTATACGTCAAATTATTTGAGAAGACTAAAAAGTAATTTGTTTGATTAAGTGCAAGTAGGCTTGGTGAGTAGTTTATAATTCATTTTATTGCTCTAATGTCATGTCTAATTTATATGTTAGGAATAAAAACACTGGTTGGGAACCCGAAGCTGAAAAGAACTACAAAGAGTTTAAAAAGACTACATCAATCTGAAATAGAGAAGCATGGTGAGGATACACTAAGTGTAAAAGCTGCCTACATTGAAGTTATGAATCGAAAGTGCGGATATGTGAGAGGATTTGGTCATGGAGCACGGCCACCAAAAAAATAGAACTGAAGGAGATCACAGTGAAGTAAGACTGCAACTTTCTAAGGAAATTCAGTTATTGAATGATGTTGCCACCGAGTGAGAGGCTACACATGTTAGTCAAATCGAGACACTTAAGGCGTCTAACGAGGAGCTTAGGACATCAAATGAGGAGCTTAGAGCTTCAAACGATTAGCTGAGAGCTTCTGTTTCTAAATTGAACGTGGAATCTATCAAACGGGATAAGTAGCTAAGAGAAGAAATGTTGAAGATGTTTGCGGTAATGAGGTAATACTTGATTCCTCTACTCAACACCTTATGAATTCAAACATATGCCATCTTCATTATTGTGTATGACTTAAATCTCTTCATAATGCGGTTAGCGATAGCGGCTTGCTTAATTGGATGGAAATCTTGTGAAATTTGTTGTGCTTGTTGATGTTTAGCTCCATGAAACTTGTTGTACTGGTTGTGCTGCCCCTGCACTCCCCCTTCCGGCACTTTCACTATGATGTGAACTGCCCCCATGCACTTCCCCCGCACTCACCCCCCACTCGGCACTGCCCCTGCACTCCCCCCTCCCGGCACTGCCCTTGCACTCCCCCCTCCCGGCACTACCCCTGCACTCCCCCTCCCGGTACTGCCCCTGTACTAACCCCTGCTTGCACTGTATGTGTGAGTTACGAAAGCAAGAATAGAGACAACAACATCTCAGTAGCCTTCTGTTCTGCTTCTCTCCTGTGCATAACCTCTCTATGAGCACGTCCCCTGGCATACTCAGCTTCCCTTTTTGGAACTTCAAGTTTCTTTATTTACTTCATTATGACATTCAACTATAGATATTGTAGCAATGATATATTATTGTGAAACTTCAAGACTAATCATGACACTAGATTGGGCATTGTGATAAGAAGCACAAGCATAATATGCAGCACTACTAGCCATCGTTGCAAGCCTCAGAGCTTGAGTAATCCCAAAATTCTGAGCATTGTATCTAAAAGTGGTACCATGTTTCTGAGCATTGTATCTAAAAAGTCTCATCATTGAGTATTAATTAGGATCCTGTTATGCCTATTTTGTGAGCTTTGTTATATCTATCAATATCCCGTATGGTAGGGGATGAACCAATAACATAAAGTATTGCTACATTACCTTTAGCTGCTAGTCTATTACTATAAAAAATGCTACACCATTTACCTTTTCCGTGGTCTGAACTGCGTTTGAAGCTGCGTTTGTAACAGGTGGAAAGGCTTCTTCCTGTATTCCATCCTCTTTGAAGCTGGAAGAAGAGAATTCCATCACTCCTGTAGACTTTTGCATTTTAAGAATAGTCTTTTGTTCTTCCCTTGTAATAGAATCATCACTAGGATGAGTAAACACAGTCGTGGTTGCTGTTCCATTGCCTAGCAATATAGGTAGATCTAGAGGATGAGGCCTTGAGTGAGCTACCATTAGATTTGTCACTAATTTGAGTCTCGTGCATTAGTTTGGCTGCAGAGTATTGGTCTTTAGTATTGGTCTTAAGGCTCCATCAATCAATGAAGTTACTATATTGGTTGCATTTTGAACTATTTCCCGTCATTCTCTTATAATGCCCCGATAATTTTTATATCTAATTTGGATCTTTATTTTGTTTTACTTGACAGGAAAACGACTAATGGTGAAGGCTAATTTATCATGATGAAGGTGTTCTTCTTATGTTCGTGCTTGAGCTCGTGATTAAGCTAGTGAATTGATTTGTTTGGGCCAATAGACTTATAAAAGTTTATAGTACTTTATTATTGATTAGTGTTGTGAATACTTTTATTTTAGTTAACCTGTTTATTTTTGTAAGACATGGTTATTATCAAGTATTTGGAATTTGATATAAATTATTTTGTATCAAGTTATTCTATATTTTATCTTAGTGAGTATTTAAAGTGACGCAGATATTTTAATTTTATTGTGAAAGTCAAACAGGGGTCAAAAATTGTTGGATTTGATTTAAGGCAACGAATTTTTCGTAGTCCAATCTATTTATTTGTTGGTATGAACAATGAGTTTGGGCAATGATTGGAATTCGTTGCACAATATATATAGGGCATCAAAATTATTGAGAATCAAATTATGAGAAGGTTGTTGCCAAAGACCTTTATGGGCAATGAACTTAACATTGTTGCCATTACCTTAGTTTGGGCACCGGATATATCATTGCTTCACATACCTCAAGGTCCGTTGCACTAAAGAGAGTTTGGGCCAGGGATTAATATGCCGTTGCACAAAACTGGTTTTGGGCAACACTATCATATGCTGTTGCACAAAACTACATGGGCGGCCATATTTGTGCCACGGACCCACCTCGAAATATAAAGCGTTGCCCAAAGTTTTGTGCAACAAAAATAGCATGAAAGGCAACGAATTATTTCGTTGCCCAAAGCCCATCTTGTAGTGCACTTCTTATACAACCTAACCATCATCCCTTAATCTAATTCATTCGAAGTGTATTATTTCAATAATCTTAATGTCACGGATTAACTTTTGTAGCCATTTGCAGACACCAAAAGCCTTAACTTCATTAAAAGTAAGTATCAATGATTAGTTATTCCAATGGTACACTAGAACATAACCATATCATCATGAAGTCAGACCAAAATCAAACACTTTCTTCCTCATCCACCAAAATAACGAGAATGCAACAACGTATGATACGTCAAACAAGCAACACAACAAACTAGATAGACACATCAATTGCAGGAGGAAAGCATCATAGCAACAACCAGCAATTAAACTACTACATCACTAAATCCAACTTACTGAACCCAATATCCATTAAGAATTGTATAGATATTAATTAACGTCAAGAGACCATAGCTTAAGATTACTTGTGTTTTAGAATTGTAAAAGGGACACACTACTTCCATCGTATGTTCAATACCACTATCATCTTTCACAATTATCAATTTATAGCTGAAGTATAACTGAACACAACAATTCACACAGGCTCATGAACTACCTAATTCAACTATTCATCACACAACAGTTATTAACAGCACAAAAACTTAATTCTGCTCATCAACACGAAAAAAAAAGATTGGTTTAGTACCTCAAGGGGTGGTCTGAAAATGGGCATGGTGGTGGCGTTGTGGTCAGCCACCCTAACCCTTCCTTTTTTCCTTTCTTCCTCAAACCCAACGAGTTGGGGGCTAATTCCTGAAATTAGGTTAGGGGTTTTTTGAATTGTAGGCTCTAATATCTTTTTCCCCCTCTTAGTCGCCGAAAAACTGACCATAACGGCCTTAACGGCCGTCGTCTCCCCCGACGATTCTCGCCTCCCTTTCTCAAGCTCCTCGCCTTTCCCTCTTCTTTTTTTCTTTTGCTGCAACTCACCTAGGTCGCGGCTTGAGCTCGCCGGAGACAAGTCACCAGAGCCGCCCTTTCTCTCTCTCTCTTTCTCTCTCTTCGTTTTCCTTGTTCCTTTGTTCTCTCTTGCTCCCTTTTCTCCGTTTCTTTCTCCTTTACGTTTTTCCTCTACTTGAAAACTCTCCTTTTTATCTCCTTTTATCTCTTTTTTTTGTAGCTAATATAATTAGATTATTTCCTCCAACTAAATACATTTAGTACCGAACTACCTCTCTTTCTCTCTTTATATGTATATATCTGCATAGCTTTCGAAACATAGTTTAAATTCAAAGGGAATTTCATATCGAGTAATAACTCAAACGCTTTAAAATATGTCAAACCAAATTCAATGTTAATGTCTTCCAAAATATTTCCATTAAAATATAATAATATAATGTCGTTAATAAATTTAATTGAATTAGATAAACACGAAGAGTTTATTTTGTAATAAAGCTAATAATCACAATTGTAAATAAATAAAATGGTATAAAAATTAGGGTTGTTACAATTTAGCTTCGATTTCTTGTGCCCCTGCCGCTTTACACATTCTTATGCTGGCTAATAGTGTTTCATACTCGGCCTTGTTGTTGGTGGCAAGGAACTAAAACCTCATTGCATACTCAACTTGTCTCCATCGGGAGACTCAAAGATAAATCCTGCTCCGCAACCATTAGATGTGGAAGATCCGTCAACCATTAGATTCTGATGTTTCTTTCCCGTAGCAAGATCAGATTTCTCATAATCAAATTCGTTCGGCCGAGTAAGCTTAGCTATAAAGTCTGCTAAGGCATGGCTTTTTATAGCTTTCCTTGGTTTGAAAGAAATGTCGAACATGTTTAACTCGACATCCCACTTTAGCATTCGTCAGGAAGCGTCCATCTTTTGGAGAACTTGATTTAGAGGCTGATCTGTGTAAACTAAAATCGAATGAGCCAAGAAGTAAGGTCTTAGTTTTCGACTGGCCATTACTAATGTCATGCAGAACTTCTCTAGGAACTTGTCAGCTGTCACCCCAAATACACACTTCTTGGGGTTTAGTCATAGATTATAAGTCCTTAGAGTCTCAAAGGTCTCTCGCAGATCGGCTAGGTGGTCACGCTCTCACTTGCTCTTGACTACCATGTCATCTATATATACCTCCATATTCCTACCCAGCTGTTTTCGGAATACGGTGTTAACCAACCATTGGAAGGTAGCCGGAGCGTTTCTCAATTCAAACAACATTTGCAGCCAGCCATAGAGTCCATTTTCTGTAATAAATGATGTTTTTCCCTTATCCTCTTCATGCATGGGGATTTTATGAAACCCGGAATATGCGCCCCTCAAAAACTCAACAAAGCATGTCCTGCCGTGGAGTCTACCAGCTGGTCCAACTCAGGAAAAGGAAAGATATCCTCAGGGCAAGCTTTATTTAGATCAGTATAGTCTATACACATTCTCCATGTTCGTTAGGCTTCGCTACCATGACGACATTTGCTACCCAATCGGGGTAGCAAGTTTCTCTAACGAACCTGGCATCTAGGAGTTTTGGACTTCTTGATCCACATCCTTGTCTCGAGCCTCTTATAAGTTCCTTTTCTTTTGTCGTATAGGCTTGCACTTGGGATCTACATTTAGCGTATGGACGGCTATAGTAGGGTCGATCCCTAGCATTTCTGCAACACGTATTGGTATTCCCTAAGTAGATGGGCTAGACGTTCTTTTAGATCTCTTTTTAAAGACGAGCCTATCTGAACCAGACGATCAGGACATTCTTCATTAAGTTTGGCGTCTTTTTCAACCTCCTCAGGTTTTGGACGTTCCGAGCTTAATCCCATAATAGCCATAACTTCTTCGGACGAACCTGAGATTGGCTCCTCCTTGACTTCCACAAGCTTCCTTTTCTTTTGGTTCGGAGTCCCAAATGTCCTCCTCAATAGGGTGATGGTCGTCTAAGAATCCTCAAACGCCTTCTCCAAGAGAGAGTCGGGGGCGTAAAACGTATACTTCTTCCAAGACGAAGGTCTTAGAGTTGTTAAGTAACATTCTCTGGCCGTCAGCTGATATCCACATGCACTGCAATCACTTCCATCATCATCTTCAAACTTCATGAGCTTTCATGAGCATAAGATGAGGCACTATTACTGCCTTTACATAATCCAAGGTTGGTCGTCCAAGGATTATGTTGTATGCCGTCAAATTTCTCACAACCACGAATTTGACAAAAATCTTCCTAGACCTCTCTTTAGCTCCAATCCGGACGGGCAAAGTCAGTAAGCCCATTGTGTGCACCACTCCCCTCCAAATCCAATAATAGGATGTGGGACGGGTATTAGATGATGTCCCTCAAATTTCATACGCGATAAACAATCAGCTAAGATGATATCCATGGAACTGCCAATATCAATTAAGATTCCACAAACTCTTAGGTTGGAGACCTTCATTTCCACCACCAATGGATCATCATGGGGTGTTCTCAACTTTCCTCTTCCTTCTTCGTTGATGAGTACCTAGAGAAATGGCTCTTGTTTGGACCTTTCCGCCGTCAAAAGTTGGCCAAGTTCCGGATATAGTTCTTATATCCTTGGTTGGTTTGTCCTCTTGTGGCAAAACCTTCGGATATGACCATTACCACATCCTCATCAGTTCTTCATCATCTTTCTTTTTTGGCTACTTGCCTTCTTTCTTGTAGAACTTTCGTCCAGTGTGGCGCAGATAAGAATTCATCTTTCCTTGCCGAGCTAATTCCTCCAAAGTTGTCTTCAGATGTTCGCATTCATTTGTTTCATGCCCACAATTCTTATGGAAGTGGCAATACTTGTTTCGATCCCGACTCTTATAAGCGTTTTTTATCTTTGTGGGGGCCTTGAAGTCATGATGGTCTTTGATCTCCATCAGGATAGAGTAGGGTTTTTTGTTGAACTCAATCAAATCTGTAGTCTCTTCCTTTCCTCTTCTATTGCCTCTTGACGAGGTCTTTGCCGAGATAGGTGGTAAAATTGACATTTTTACCATGTATTCATACGTATGCGGGTTGTGGGTTGGTAAATACGAATTGTGTTTAGCCACACATATCTTTAAGATACAAAAATGGATTCAATTGGAGCTTCGTTGTCATCAAGAAAAAATTAAACAAAAAAATTGTATTTGTCTAATAACAAAAAGTAAAACTCCTAGAATATTCGGAGCAAGCTTGATAACCACATAGTACTTGATACATATGAAATTCCTAAATTTGTAAGATATACTTCTTTCATTTCTAGATAAGTGACACATTTATATACTCCCTCTCTCCCAGAAAACCTTATAACTTGATCCGGCACGCAGTTTTAGATGATAAGTTATTTAATTATCAATTGTATTATATCAAAATGATAGATGTGATAGGAGTTGGTAAGGTATTATTTTATTTGAATGTATGTAAGAGAGTAGTGAGTTATAGTTGAGAAGTCAAAAAAATAAAGTAATGGTAGAAAATATCCAAAAATAGAAGTGTATAAAGCTATCTGGGACGAATGAAAAAGGAAATTGTATAGAGCTTTTCAGGACGGATGGAGTAGTTTTAAATATTCACAGTTTATTCTTTAATTAAGTTTACTGATTACATTCTTTCAAAAAAAAAAAAGTTTACTGATTACATTTTAAGAAAAACATAGTCATGTGAAATCTTATTAGATTCGTTTCAATGTGTATTTTTTTCATATCACTTATTATAATCTTTACTCACTAATAACTATAGATATTAATTTTATAATAATGCATTCACAAATGTGAAAACATGTAGTGTGTCACCTATTTTGAAACAAAAAAAGTATTGCTACCTCTGTTTTTTTTTTAATATGCATGTTTGCTTTTGCGCACAGATCAAGGAAAAAGTGCAAAAGTAGGAGACAAGGTTAGTAAAAGTAAGGATAAAGTGAAAAAAAAGTAAAGAGAAAGAAAGAAAAAGTAGGAGGAAAGTGTAATAATTAGTTGAGCCAACTTTCCACTTATGGAAAAAGGTAGAAATGTACATATTAAAAAAAAACATCCCAAAATGATAAAACATGCATATTAAAAAAACGGAGGGAGTATAAAGATTAATATCTTTTCGTACCAATAAAACATGTCATTTCACTAAAAGTTTTAATATATTATACAATTAATTAAACACTTGCTGGGTTATATTTAATTAGCATAACATTATAACTCGTAAATACTACAATATAGTCAAACCAGATGTTATCTCCCTTGTGAACCTTAGGTTTCCGAGTCCTACAAAAATATCAGAGCAAAATACCAAAACACTGTATTAACGTCATATGGGATGTTTTGTAATTTACACGGCATCTTCCCGAGTCCCCATCCAAACAGGAAAAAAACCATAGAAACTGTTGTTCTTCCAAGTAGAAAAACACATTTTTCCAGACAATCTTTTCAATATTTTGGATTTAAACATAACAAGAATAGATGAATTTGACAAACTACCAGATGGCAACACAATGTAGTACTGGCTAACAAAGTTTTCCTACTGACCTCTCCCTATAAAATCAGAGTAAGAGACACAGAAAAGAAGTGTGGTTGAGTATCTTAGTCTTCCTCACCCACTACTTGCCTTATTCTCTAATCTTCAACAATCAATCTCTAGGTTACTGTAGCTTGCATCCATGGAGCAGATACAGCACAAACATGTACAAGTTAGGCATCTAAAGCTTCACACTGCTGAGATCGGAACAGGTTTATGCTTAGCACGTAAATGAATGAAGTTTAAAGATAGATATTCATGCTTACTGTAATATCTTTCTGATACTGTTAGTTGGGGTTCATATATAATGTACAGGTCAGAAAGTAGTACTATTCCTGCATGGCTTTCCAGAAATCTGGTACTCATGGAGGCACCAAATGGTGGCTGTTGCAAAGGCCGGGTATCGCGCCATTGCTATTGATTTCAGGGGTTATGGTCTCTCTGATCAGCCACCTGAGCCCGAGAAGACAACCTTGACTGACTTTGCTGATGATGTCATGGGCTTACTCAACTGCTTGGGTATAGACAAGGTAATGATTTATCCATTCGTCACCAATTGAATTAATTGACGTAGTATCCGAGTGAAATCATTTTGCGCTAACCCGATTAGTATGTGACCATACAAATTAAGCAAAGATTAGGAGAAAACATCTGCCATCTAGATATGGTGAGTAATCTAATGATATTTATTTGAACCAGGTTTTCCTAGTGGGGAAGGACTTTGCAGCTTTCATAGTCAGTCTAGTAGCAGTATTCCACCCTGAACGATTGTTTGGTGTCATAACCTTAGGTGTTCCATTTATACTACCTGGTCCTGATTTTACCAAACCACATCAACTTCTCCAAGGCTTGTACACAGCACGGTGGATGGTATCAATCTATTAAACTTAAAGATCAACATATAATTACTCTTCATTGTATTACCAAATATCTCTAGTGATTTGTTTTAACAGGAACCAGGCAGAGCAGAGGCAGATTTTGGTAGGTTTGATGTTAGGACAGTGATACGAAATGTCTACATACTGTTTTCAGGGAGCGAGCCTCCAATAGCCAGTGATGATCAGGAAATAATGGACCTAGTTGCTCCAAATACTCCTCTACCTCCATGGCTCTCTGAAGAAGACTTCTCGACCTATGCAGAGTTGTACGAGAAATCTGGATTCCGTACAGCCCTGCAAGTTCCATACAGGTAAAATGTAAACCTGAAAAGACATAAAAAATAGATACCAGTTAGTAAACTATCAAAAGGGATAATGATTCATTTTCAAGCAATATCAAGATATTAAACAAAAAATGCTGGAGCCTCATTTCTTTATACCTAATAAAACGCATCATATTAGCTTGTGTTTGAATGTAGGAGCATGGGTCAAACTATTGATGTTCCACATGTCATTGAGGCTCCAGCATTGTTCATTATGGGAGAAAAGGATTACGTCATTAAATTTCCAGGCATGGAGGAAAACATAAGGAGTGGAGCAATCAAGAAGATTGTGCCTGACCTGGAGATTATCTTCATGCCTGAAGGAAACCATTTTGTTCAAGAACAGTTTCCCGAGGAGGTTAATCAACTCATCATATCCTTCCTCAACAAACACAATATGCAGATAGAATAAAGTTGCTCTTTGGAAGATACTCTACATGTTTCGTCATGCTTTGCTCAGTAACATGCAATAATCTTCTTTTGATTACAGAAGTGTAGAGTTCAATCAGTACTCTGAAGACTTGACCAGTCACTAGACATATGTTAAGTTGTGAGATTGGAAAAAAAAAAAAAAAACTACTCATATGCTCTGTAAAAGAAATTCCAACAATAAAGGTTTATATTCTATGTTGTAAAGTTATGCATGAAAAACACATAATCTGCAGTTACCCTTAAACTAACTGCCTATGGAAGAGAAGGAAAATACTATTACATACAACTCTGAAAATATTGAAATTGAAAAGAACTATACAGTATAGATACAGATGGCATAGTGGTTTCTCACAAGGAAACACAGAACTTTAAGATGCCCTGGGATGATAATTATGACACATGTTAGTTCTCAAAGCCAAGTGAAACATGAGGAAAATCTGGTTTTTCTGGAACCCCCCGAGTTACAGTTCATACGCGGGGAACCTAGCAGAAGTTGGTTCTTTCATATCCAGAAACAGGTAAGCCATTCCCCCAATCCCTTCAAACAAAGAGTAGGGATGATCGCCACCATGCATCTCCCTGGCAGCCATAAGCTTATGGGATTTGTCAAGAAGGAAGGAAGCAAAAGCTTTGGCTCTATACAAGTAACTTGAATTTCCAGTCACCCGATAGAGAGAAAGGAAAACATATGTATTTCCACTGATTCCATGGCAAATTCCAACCTGCTTGAGCAGTCCACGTCTCCAAACAACCTCTGCAGCTTCTGCAGCTGCTTCCAGAAAGACTTTATCTCCAAATACCTGAGTCACAAAATCACCCCAGTCAAGATTAAGCATAAACACCAACAAAGAAGGTTATCTGACAACCTAGTGATTGAACAGCGATAGGCTAATAGCTCATGACGGAAATTATAGAAGCAAGAGAGTATCAGAACAATCAGTTAAGAAGGCCATCCTGCAACGAGCAGCTGTGCTGTGCAGGATGGGACATGGATATAACATCTGTATTACTACTAATAAAAATAAAACATAAATAAAATGCAGAAGCACGTAATGTGATAGGAATTGAAGAAGGTCAAGCTTTTCAAAAATCCAATTGAAATAAAGATTGGATCTTGACCAACTACAACTACAACAACAACAACTAAACATTATTATCAAAATGCTTTGGGGTCGGCTAACATGTATGGATCTTGACCAACTAAGTCAAGTAATTTTGTTTTAGTTGCGATGACCAACTAGATATACAGGCTTACAATCAAATCAACAAGAAGCTAACTAAAATGTGTTGCTATTCATTTAAAACGAATCAGGTTTACGAAGAATATTTGGATCTCACGCAGAATACACAAGCAAAGAATCAGCAATGGCAAAAAAAAATATCACTAATTTACATAGCATGACTGTTAATACAGCCTACAGAGAGTATTTGAGCTAAAGAAACCAGCCAGGACAATAAGCTTTGAAGCTTCTTTGGAAGTCCCCTCACTCCTACATGAAATCCAGATTTAGCAAAAAGAACTTTCTGTCCTTATCCCGGTTAGAACCTAATTAATGAATAGACTACCAAATTAATAAATCGTACAACTAGATTATCATATATTACTTCCATTTTATCAAGTATACATGGAAATTTAACGAAACATTGTCACTCTAGCCCATTCCATACCAAGTTTACTGTAGATTAAAATAGATCCAAGAAACTCTTAAACATAATTACTTATTAAAATCCTAATTAGGAGAGTGACGGATAGCTTTAAACATCTCTCTCGGTTCCAAGAGGTCCTTTCTCACTCCTGTCTTTGTGGCTCTTTGCACAATTTTTTTTATAACCTTTACTAGAGGATTAATAAACGATTGTACTAACACAAGAGTGCTGATCATAAGTAGTTAAAAATGTGGTCAGTATAACTGCCAAAAGGCTGACAAAGAGCAGAGCGAACTCGAAATGATTTCTTTAATAGCGTAGGTTTGTTTGACCCTAAGTATTGTTTGCTTACTCCTCTTGCCTGCATGAAGGATCTTTACCTCTTTTCTTACCAAACTTCACTTGGTTCAAAAGAAAGAGTCACTCTCTTTCTAATCCACTTTGACGAGGAGAGAAAACTATGGTATCGATATGCCTTCGATGATTATTAATGAACATCTTCTCTTCGCCAAGTGGAGTTCCGCCTGCGTATTGAAACCTACCAGGACTAGATCTTCCGATTCTCGCTTAAAGATGGATTGGCGGGTTTCGAAGAAGACTGGCTTTCTAGGGTAAGGAATGAACTTCCCGGCGCGCAGGAGTATGTTGAAATCTTCGCTAAGACAATGGAAGGTGACGTATGTACAGCTGACGAGAGGGAGGGCTGGTCTCCCTACTTCTTACTGGACGTGGAAATTCTTGCTCTCATTCTTGCCGGACATTTCCCGTTACGGGAAAGTTTCACTTCGGGTAACCGATCTGTTGTGTTGTCTGTCAGGACGATGACCCTTCCTAGAAGGGGCCCGTTTTCCTTTTTTTTACCCAGGACGAATCCCGAAGATCTTAACATTCGTTCTGTTCGGCATAAACAATGGACTTGTTGATGGTAGAACTGTGGCTCAATTGGATCCTGTTGAAATTGCTAAAGGTAGTGAGAAGTGGCAATCTGCCCTTATCTTTTATGTTATTGGTTTTCAGCCTACTTTAACTGCTCTGAATAAATACATTGCTGAACATTGGAATCATGTAGCTAAACCTGATGTGTTTCTTCATGATGATGGATATTTCATTATTCAATTTGTTAATGAGGATGATAAGAATCTTATATTAAGCTTTGGACCTCATATGTATCTTGGGAGACCCACTGTTGTGAAACCTTGAACTGCTGGCTTTGACTTCCATGCTGAGGTTCTGGCCGGTTTGAAGAGCAAGCTTGAAAATAAATAGAGAGGTCATTCATTCATAGCAGAAAAAGCGCTCACTCACTCATATCTGAAAACGCAGGCGGAGGCTCTCTATCACCTCTACTACATCTGCCTTTACGAGATTTACTAGATTTTGTACGTTTCGGATATAGCACGTCCTTTTTCTTTTTGACTATAAGAAATCCACACTTTGACACCTACGATTCCGTAACGAGTAGATACTTCCGCAGAAGCATAATCAATTTTCTGGTGTAATACATTACAAGATGTTTTTCCATACTTTCCGCATTCAGTTCTAGCAGAAACCTGCTATCGTTAAAAAAAGTGCTAGACGTGCTCAATTGGGTGAAATTTGTGGATTAAATAGTGCCAATTTTCAATCCGATGGTTTTATTTCGTGGCAGTCTAACTTCATAACTCTACTAAGCTATCAATCCGATGGGTCATTTAGTGAAGTAACTTGTTATAGATATAAATATATAATTGTCGCCTAAGATGTCCAACTAAGTTCTAAGCAAAAGTGTTATGCTAAAACCTATTTTCAAATGCCTAAGTGCCTAGAAACCTGCTTTGTTATCCTAACTTCATAACTCTACTAAGCTATCATAAATTTAAGAAACACAGACACTATTCTTGCATATAATTTAGGAAAAATTGATAAGAATAATCCGACCTTTGGCCGGTCTTCCATCAATGGTACCACCTTCATTTAATCCAGGTATAATCCGACCTTTGACACCCATATTCTCTCATTGGTATGGAATGATGGCAACCTGTTTGACCGGCCAAAATGACCGTTGACTTTTTTAAAAAAAAAACTTCAAAAAAAAAAAGGAAAACCCCCCACCCCCATTCCCCCCTCCCTCCTGCACTGCCACCCCACCCCCTACCCCCATTCCCTCCCCCTGCCCCCACTGCTGCCACGTGCCACCCCACCCCCTCCCCTTCCCTGCCACCTCCTCTTCATGGTTCGGAACAGGCGACCAGCGGCTGGTGGTGCTGCGGTGCAGTAGCCAGTAGAGAAGGAGGGTGGCTGGGTGGTGTTGCGTGGCTTCCAACAGCCACGGTGATGCTGAAACAAGGCAAAGGGAGGAGGTCAGATGAGCAGCGAAGAGAGGGAGGAAGAAGGGGGAGGTTGTGCGGTGGTTAGAGGAGGCGCATTAGTGCCGGAGCAAGGGGAAGGTGGCAGTCTGGGTGGTTGGTAGTGGCAGTGGAAGGGGGACATCGAGGGTGGGGGAGGGTGGCAGGGGAAGGGGAGGCAGCGGGGGAGGGGGAGGGTGGCAGGGGAAGGGGAGGCAGCGGGGGAGGGGAGGGTGGCAGGGGAAGGGGGGTGGCAGCAGGGGAGGGGGAGGGTGGAGAGGAAGGGGGGAGGGTGGCAGCAGGGCAGAGTGAGGATGGCAGCAGGGGAGGAGGAGGGTGGCAGGGGGAGGGGAAGGGGGAGGGGAGAGGTGGGTTTTTTTTTAAGTTTTTTTTAATTAAATCTGATTTTAAACCTTAATTAAAAATTAAGTTTAAAATGCACTTAATTAGCTATTAATCACGTTATTAGGAAGATTACCTGTAATTGTAGGTCACTAACAGGTGACGGACCAATGAGAGAATATGGGTGTCAAAGGTCGGATTATACCTGGATTAATTGAAGGTGGTACCATTGATGGAAGACCGGCCAAAGGTCGGATTATTCTTATCAATTTTTCCTATAATTTATTGATTTACAAGTGTGGTTAAAATACATTTGTCTTGAAAGTCCAGCATTCTTGATAGTGAAAAGTTCTCACAGAAACGATATTTAAAGACAACGGTAGAAGTAGTCTGATATATCGTGAACAAATCACCTAAATGTTGTAAATTTGATACGAGGTAGTCTAGAGTATTATTAGGAATTCAGGACGAGTAATTGATGGGTTATTTCTTTAGTGATCTGCGCATATCTAGTTCAAGTCATGCAAGTAGAATAGGTGGTATGAAAACCTCAACAGTTCGTTGTTAAACATCATAAAACTTCCCAAAAGATTTCGACAACCTTAACCATGACCATGCTCCAAGGGTCCCCTGCTCCCCCCTATCCCAAAAGCAACTTCCATATGTCACACCGATTCTACACATCGACGCGATTGATGTGGTTGACATTCCTAAATTCTTCCATTGGTATGATGGGACGACCTAAAGAGTAGGGCTGGGAAAAGTTGATCCGATAATTTAGGAATGTTAAAAGATCACAAACAACTTCCATATGCACTTCAGTGAGACCTAACTAAATCACGATATGCCATTGAAAACAAGCGAACGTTAAAAGATCACAAACAACAACACCATGTCAAACACATACATAAATGCGTACACATATGAATACAAAGTATAACCATGCGACAAACGAATTAACACCAATAACACCCGCAGAGAAAGCAATATGATATGCGGCACGCTCGGTGAAGTACATACATTTCGTCGGTAAGACATTTTACTTGATACATAAAATGCCAAAACACACACTTATTACAATACTTAGAGACTTGTAGCGTAATACAATGACAAAACGTCATCCAAAATGCATTATTACGTACAGATTTCCAACATGCAATATCTTGAACAATTTAACAAGATTGTCCAAGAACTCGCCACGTAATGCCTCCCCATGGGAAACGAGGTGTAATTTATTAGGATTATTTTAGCAATTCATTATGGTGTCTACATGGAGCTATTGATGGAGTTTAGGGAAACACGTGCTGATGACGTATTAGACATGTCCTATGCAGCAATAGGAGTAGCACATTTTAGCATATGAAAAATTGACTAAGTGAGAAAAGTCTAGCACCGAACATGTTATCTCCACAAAATTGAGAAGTCGTGACAAGATTCGCTGAACAACTCTCTTAAAAGATTGACTAATTTGGGATTTGCATAATAAACCAGTTAATTTTCTAAGTGGTCCTCTAACGACTAGTTTTGGATAGTTTATAAAAAGAATGATATACCTCATGATTTAGAATTAATTCATACAATCTCTGTCCCTCTAAACCTTCCCCCTCTTTTTATCTCTTTAACTTTTCATCTATGTCGTTAAAATCTAGGTCGCACTTCATCATCCATAGTTTAGTCGTCATCGGCCCACCAGCAAAGAATTAGTTGGCTCATCATCTCTCCCATCACATATCTTTCATGGTGATATCTTGTATCATAAGTAGCAACATTATATAAATACGCCCTTAATGTTGAATCTCTAGATGTTATTTTCTCATGTAATCATTCACCCCGTATCCCCATTAACGAGTTAATGTAAAAATAAGGAGATGTTATAGGAAAGTACCTAATATATCTTTCAGACAGGAATCAATATTATTTTTTTACAACAATTACCACTGCCATATGACGGAAACCAACCATGGTTGATAGTTAAAGTACGCCACAACTAAAAATCCTCATCTTTAAGATGCTTATTTACCCCCAAATTCAAACCCTAATAGCGAAAAATTGGTGATAATTGTGTAATTAAATTGCATCCAAAAAGAAAATCCTAATCTTAAAATCAGTTACATGCCCCAGAATTTAAACCCGTGAAGGAATACAATAAGATGAAGGGCATCTAAAAGGGGAAATCGAAAAAGAGAGGGAAATGAGAAGGGGTTAGAGTCGGCCTAATTGACGGAAATGGATGGATATGAATCATATCATTATTTGGTAGTGGTACCAAAAATAAAATTACAAATGGTAATTATGAAGTTTTGAACTTTCCCAATAGTAACCATAAGTTTTTTCGATTCCCAAAAATAACCTAATTAACTTCCTAAATGTGACCTTTTTAGTAAAATACGGTTAACCGTTAAATCCTTAATATTTGACGATTTTTTTTTAACATCTTCCCTCCCTCCATGACCACGACCCCATCTCCTTCCCTGGGCACCGCTAGGGCACGACTCACTTCTACTCTTCCCTCTTTAACCTAGTAACTTCTCTCGCATCATCAAGCCAGAAAGCCACCGCAAAGGTAGCCGCTGCTGCTTCACTACCAGCTGAGTGAGTCATTCTTTCTCTCTTCCTCTGTCTTTCTTTCTCTCTCTTCCTCTACCTTTCTTTCTCTTCTTTTGTCTTTTTCTTAATGACTCATATCTATATCTGCCTTTCTTTCTTTCTCTTTCATTGTATGTTATTTTTTTTGTCATCTATATCTTTATTTTGTTCAGATTCTTTTAAAAAAATTAAATTATATTTGCCGAATCCATGTCGTACCCGTACCCAGGAAGTTTTTCATTTGCCGTTTTCCATACCCTTACTCGTCCCCGAATCCGTCCCCATATCCGCACTACTTAGGATAGGGTGATGTTTATGGAGGGAGGAGGGATTTTTTTTATTAAAAAAATAAATTTGAATTGTTAAAATTATGGATTTAACAGTAAGTTATCGGTTTTTACTGAAAATGGTCATGTTTAGGAAGTTTATTAGACTTTATAGTTACCATTGGAAATAAAAAAACCTATTGTTATCATTGGAAAAGTGCAAAACTTCATGGTTACTATTGCGAATTTTCCAAAGTAAAACTTAAATGGTAATTGTTTCAAAATGTAGTAAGCGTTACACAATTCTATTAGGTGTGTCCCGAAAGTGGTGTATTCTTTTAGTTTCCCGTTTGATGTAAATAAACGAGATAAGAAAACATCTCCTTTCTTTTATAGTGAGCATGCTTACACCCTTTTACTAAATGAACTGAGATTGAATGAATAGTAGGCCTTATGTAAGACCATCTTATCATAAGATCATTGTAAGCCCATCCTACTGTTTGCCTTAAAAGAGTCGCTTTTTAAGTTAAAGGGTCACTTTAAGACAAGGGGTTACCTTTGACCTTAGAAAAGTCACTTTTAGTATAAGTGACCCATAAGCACAAGGAGTTAGCCTGTCTTATTATAGCTTATTTGAGTTAGTGTTATTTAAGAATCTAGCTTAGTCAAGTGTTACTCCTTTGCCTTCGAAGGATAAAAAATTGAAAATATAAGATTATGATTTATTAATACTCTTTAAAGTTTTCCAAAAATCTAGATCCAGCCTTATTGACACCATCATCAAAGCCAAACAACTTAGAATTCAAATAAATCAAACTAATGACTAAGATAGCATGCGTACAAGAACACAGGAAGTATTGGATGCAAATATGTTTACCTCATACGCTTTAACAAGGGTGAGGGCAACACCAGGAGCCCCATGACACCAATGTACAAGAAGATCTCGTCTCAAATCTTCCTCGCTTGATGGATAATTACCACTAGGAAATCGGTTCTGAATCATGGATAAAAGTGTGTTCTTGACATCTTCACATTCATCCGGCTTCAAATCCGCTTCCATCAAAACATGCATAATCCCAGCCAGTCCATGGGCAGCACCCCAATACTTCTCACCATACCATTCAAACATGAGCGGCCACTTCCCCTTGTTGGGCATTCTTCGACCGTCCTCTATAATGTCAGTAACGACCGACCTCTAAAAGCAATATTGATACCACAATTCACAAATATCAATGAATTCAAACACATGATATTGGCAAGAACAAATGCAGTCCAAAATGCAAGTTGGATATCACAAACATTATAATTCACAAACATGGTATTAATATCCAAATGCACCACATAAACTTTTTCATCTATAGTTTGTGACACAAAGTCAAGTGAATTGATCAAGCTTCAAACATTACCATGAACTTAGGAGGAATAGTCCCATCGCCAACATGTTTATTGACGAATAAACAAGCCCAGAGGAACCCAGCACGACCATATAATAACTCGTCAGGAAGATTCTTGGGTAGATTAATCTGTTCCCATCAACTAATAATTTAGGACTGACCACAATATCCCAGCAACTTAAAAGCAAAAAAACAAAAAAAGTAAACAAGCATGAGTAAGTCATATAAACCTGCTTAAAGTATGTCAAATAGTAATCAACCAACTTCCCATCTCCCATATGCTTAGCTACAATCGCTCCAAGTGCACATACTCCCGCCCGTCCACAGATAAATGTCACATCCCTGTAAACCCCTTATCACTAATTATCACTCATCATCAACAACAATGGAAGTTCCTACAAAATCGACGAGTAACTGAGCAAAAGTTGAATTGATGAGCAATAAATATGGGGACCTGGAATGAGAAGAAGCCTGATCACAAGCCTTGATAATCTCATGACAAAGAGTGAGATCACTGACGTTGTTGGTGACTTGGTAAGCTTTGAAAAGCAAGAAAGCAGTTCCAAGAGCTCCAACGTAGAGGCTGAAATCCACTATATTCTGCCCACTTCTTCCCCACGTTTCTACCACCACCTGCCACAATTTCACTGTTATGTTACGGCGAATTACAGAACAACAACACACAGATTTAACGTGTCCGTAGTAAAATGAGTCAGCTACACAGGTAAACAATTTTATTATCGTAAAGGAGGGAGTATACATTAAGAAAGTGTTTGGCAACACAAACAAGGTGACTTCAATGCTAACGAGCATCTCTATTCCATAAGTGAAGAGGGGGACATTAAAAATCATTATTAATCTTTTTTTCATTCCTATATTAGTGGAACAACTCTCACTCTATAACTAACTATTCACATTTCTTTTTTGAAAAAAAATGCGAACCACCTAAACAAACAAAATTTTATATTTTTTATAAAAAATTTACATAACTCTGCACGCATCGCGTGTACATAAGACTAGTACTCATTTATGCTAACTTAGGTGTTGTTTGGTTGCTTTGGGAATTTATTTCCCATAGGAATTAGGATTTCATAGGAACTTAATTCCCTTATAAAATTCTAGGAATTGAAAAATCTTGTTTGGTTGTCATGTGGGAATTTACAAATCACATGAATTGTGAATGACCAAGGGGAGGGTGGGTGAATAAATTCTCATGTTTTTCAAGTGAACCAAACAAGACATATAAAAGCAAATTCATGAGAATTTTAAATGCCTATGGAAATTAAGTGCAACCAAACAATACCTTAGATGATTAATACAATTTGGCCACTACCTAAAAAAAAGCTTTTCTAAATAAAGTGACTTAAATTAAAATTTTAAAAATACAACCGAAATCAGGTCATAAATTTTTAGCTGCCTTTTTAGTTAATTCTGCCAAAGGACTCACACACTTTTAGCCTTCTAGGTACCTTATTAGTTGTTCCAGTTAACCTATACGAATCAGTAATGTTGCACCCTTTAACGGCATGTTTGGTTCAAATTCAATAAACTGGAATGAAATGGTATGGATATTCATACCAGGGTGGTATGGATAGAGAGCCCCATACCTGCTTGAAACTGTTATTAATTTGAGTAGATACTTTTAAAGTTCCACATAACTTAAATGAATCGGTAATGTTGGACAGTTTTAAATAAACTAAATTGAATGGGCCTAAAAACGAACTCAAAACAAAAAGATGTTGCCCCCCACCAGAGGTGAATAAAAAACACCGTGCTTGATTAATACTACCGCCGGATAATTCATTATCCAATTCCAAGGCATATTTCAATATTGACAAAAATATAGGTGGGCAATGGGCATCGCCTTCACACTAATGTCCATGAAGCACATTATATTATAACCCACCAATTAAAAAAGGAATATATATATATATATATAAGGAGAGATAGAAAAGGTACAGTTTCTTTGATGTCTAAAGCTTGTCTTTCCAATAGAGAAGCAAGTGAGTTGTATTCCATGGAAAGGAGCTTCAGAAGCGTATTTCCAGTAGCTACTTCCTCTTTGACAATAGTTGTTGCTGTCAAAGTTTCAGGAACATAATCGGGCATCTCATTTCTCCAGTGACGTTCCGCCATTTTCTCCGCTCAGTCTTCTCTTGAGTTTGGCTGCTCCCTTCTCAACATAAGCCCACTGGGTTTTGTATCTGGCTGCTGTCTCATTTGTTAACGGTGCCAATTGACACGTTTATACTGCTCCAACAAAAATCTGACACAATTATAAGTTGTTGCGTGTTACACTAGGATCTGAACTTAAGAGGGCGAATTAAATTGGATTGGATTGGATTGGATTGAAGCGTACTAAATCGGACTATAATGAATTGGAATTGTGATACAAAAGAAGAAGGGTTTAACTGAACTGAATTGAAATTAATAGAACTGAACTGAACTGAAATTAATAGAACTGAACTGAAATATTTTTAACTAATCCAGTCCAATAGAACAGGGCATCACAAGACTGTATTTGGCAACATAAATAAGGCCACTTAGATGATAATGAGCATGCTCATTTAAACAAACTTATATGATAAGCGTTGTTTGACAACTAACTCAAATAATAACTTTTCTAAATAAGGTGATTTAAATTAAACGTTAAAAACAGTATTGTTTTAAAATAAGGTGATGTATATATTAACTCTTGAACATTAATGTCAAATTTCAACTACCTTTAACAATCAATGATATCAAACGACTCACAATTTCAAATACATTATTAGTTTCAATACCTTATCAATTTCAATAGATAGCTTCTCAATTTCAAGTATTTATGAGATACAGCTCCATTTTTACTAATGTTGTTGTTTGGGCCCGGTCCAATCCTGGCCAACTTCATCAATGCAAATTACTCTTATACCCCTCAAGGTATACAATGATTGTTTTCCCCTTTGCCTCCGCAAAGCAACAAAGCGAACACTCGTGTGGCCCACTAAGCAATAACCATCATCATCTCTATACTGTAAGGGAAGAGGGGTGGGATATCAAACTTAATGTATTGCCTAATTTACCCTTTATTGTTTAATTAATAATTTACAGAAAAAAATAATTTATCATAAAAAATAAATAAAAAATTAATGAGAACAATTGCATAAATAAACCACCTATAATCATCCCACGATCCCACTACATCACAAAAAATAACTACCCCACTCACCCAACCTCAATAAATAAATAACATAAAAAAAACTGATTCAAAATACCAAAACTACTATGATATAATTTTGGAAAAATTGCCTAGAATAATGCAACCTTTAGCCCGTTCGCACATAATAATGCAACCTAAAGATTATTCTGGAATAATGCAACCTTTGTACCCCATTTATTTTAAACAAGTCAAAACCGGATAAAATCAATTTTAACCTGAATAATAGGTTAAGTAGGACACGTGTCGGCTTATAATTAGTTCTAATAAATTGATTTACAAAATAATATAATAAAAAAACATAAAACA
The DNA here is from genome assembly GCA_947645195.1 of Patellifolia procumbens. Classification (NCBI taxonomy): domain Eukaryota; kingdom Viridiplantae; phylum Streptophyta; class Magnoliopsida; order Caryophyllales; family Amaranthaceae; genus Patellifolia; species Patellifolia procumbens. The sequence continues at coordinate 204,766 of CANSGD010000196.1, forward strand.
AAAAAAAACCCAGCCACCCCTCCCCTAACCCAGACGCAGAATCACGACCCCCCCACCCTCCCCACCCTCCCCACCCCCCAGCCACCCACAACCACTGCCACCCCCACCCCATTTTCCTTCCCCCAGCCACGATCGAAACCACTCAACAACGACCCCCCAGAAATCACCCAACAACGACTCCCCAGAAACCACCCAACAACGACGAACCCCGCGTGAAAACCACCCAAGCACCGCCCAATGCCGCAATCGAAAATCACCAACCTCCCCCGAAAACGCTTCACCCCTGCCCAAAACCACCACATTCAAGTGTTTTAACAAAAAGGGGGAGGGAGGAGATTGTGGTGGCGCAGCCACGAGGAGGGGAGGGGGTTTCGTCCGGTGGTGGCGCAACGACGAGGAGGATAGGGGGAGGTGGGGGCGGGGCTTGAGCGCAGCAGGGGGTTGGGATTAATCCAGCAGCAGGCCAGGTGGGGTGGGGGTTGCGGTTGTGGGTGGCGCAGCAGGGGGGCTTGGGGTTGGGCTGGCGCAGCAGGGGGGGTTTAGGGGGGTAGGGGGTGTGGGATTTTATCTTTTATTTTTTTAGTTTTTGTTAATATATTAATTAAAATTTAAAGTTTTAAATAAAAATTACCAATTGTTCAGGTAACCGGTAATTTGTCCTATTTAAAATAAATGGGGTATAAAGGTTGCATTATTCCAGAATAATCTTTAGGTTGCATTATTATTTGCGAATCGCCAAAAGGTTGCATTATTCTAGGCAATTTTACCTATAATTTTTGCATACATTGTGTGCATATAAGGCTTGTCGCACATGATGACATCATCCCAAGTACTACGTATAAATAATACTTTGACCTGATCAACCAGGTACGTTTTTACACGCAATCCCATACATTTGTAGCAACTACAATACTACTTTTGGCTTCATTCGGAATCAACTTCGATATGACTTAAGCATCAGAGGCACGTTCCTTGGATACTACCCCGGTGTAGTTCAACAGTTCTCTTTTGCAGGACTCGATTAGTGCGGTTCATACTATTATCTTACTACCCTCTAGCTGGACTTTGGATCTCCCAAATAACAAGTCTCTACTATGTTTCTAAAGACCCGAAATAATTGGTGTCATCTGTGGTGATCTAACAAAATAGTTGCAAATATTACACCATGACATGAGGTAAAGTAACACAAGGACCATTCCATTGAATACCCTCTGGAACATCTGAGGCCAATCAACTTACTAATAGGGACGAGGTTGTTTTGGAAGATAAAGACCCCAACAAGCTGACACGGGAAAGTCATTGATCTGAAACAACTTGAGCACTGCATGAACGTTCACACCACCACGGTGATACAACAGATGATGGAAGGTGTAACAGCCCGACCTCCCAACCTGCTAGCTTAACACGCTTAGAAATCTCAATCCTCAATGAACATCAAACCGATGATAATTAATTATAACTAAGATGAGACTTGCAGCGAAAATAACCTTAAACCAACGATCCTGGACCAGCTGGTTATGGGCCCACAAACAATATCCTTTATTCTGAATCTCGAGTTACACAATTGCACTAACTCATGTTCCCAAAACAATACATAAAACAATGATATCTTATACGAACTATCTTTTCTTAAGCTTCGAACTACAACCTGAACTTTATTCTATAACTCTGTAAATGGAAGCTTTCAACATTGATCCCGAGTTCTCAATACAATTACTAACTTTTCAAAATGATTGGAAAACTCGTAATTCTTACTTCAGCCCGTTAATAACATTTTCACTTGAAAATCAACCTTGGCCATTATTCAGAAAGGACGACCTCTCTTTTAAAAGATACAACTGACGTAGCTCAATCCCTATACACAAATCGCTAGCAAGTACTTACTTTGGACATAATTTATTTTAATTTACACTTCACTTACACAATACGACCTCACTCGTCCACGATATAACCATTTCAATTCATTTCCAATTTATTATTTAGGTCATCCACCTATAACTTGCCCAGTTTTCATTCATAAACTAGCCAACCAAAACAACTAATATTCATAATCAACCAAAACACGCTTTCAATAACAACAACACAATCATATCTATGTCTATAGTACGAACTAGTTAACCAAAATAGAAGTACACTACATGGCTATGAAATGGTTTTGCTGAACAATAAAGTTAACTCAAACTCTTAATTCTTTTTTCGATTGATATTTAATACTTCGAGAACTCCATAGTTCTGTTAGCTCTCTTTAATTTCATAATTAATATCTCAAAATATCCACCTCAAAACAATAACAATAATAGATATTAGTAACCATTGAGTATTCTTCACTAATTTCATACCTCGGTTAAAATCAGTAATACTTAATACGTTTCCTATTACCTCTGAATAACGAAATAAACACGTCTCACCAATGTAACCTTCCTACAGATTCCTTTGAGTAAGTAAGGTGCTAAAGATTAGATTAAAAAAGCTTTATAACATGAATAGTTAAGCTAAACACACGAGGGATGCAAATTTGTACTTACAATAACCTGTTTGATGGTGTAGTTTTCTACAACTGTCCCAGGTTTGAAAGCTTAAACAAAGGTTTGAACAACTAAGAATAGATGTCTAGAATAGATCTATGTAAGAAAAACAAGGTGTTTTAGAAGAATTAAGTGAAAAGAAATTAATACTCGTAACAACTTTTATAGGATGCTTATGAGGTACCCTTAGGGGGAGGGAAACCTCATCTGGGAAGGTCGATTTCTTTGCGTTTCTTGGTGGTTCTTGGTTGAGGTGTTAGCTTGAGGTGTTGGCTTTCATGCATGAAAATATCTATGAGAAATCTCCACTTGATCAGCTGAGAAGGAGCTTTCTTTGAGCTATAACTGTAGCTCGTCACGTTTTACTACATAACGAACTTACTGTTTTGAGCCACGACATTGTTGGAAATATATGACCATTTTAACTTTAAGACATCTCAAACATAATATGTACTCCCTCTGTCCCATATAAGTTGTAACAATTTGGCTTTTACACTATTCATATGCCTTACTTTGACCATGATTTTAACTAACATATAAAACCAAATGGTAGTAAGTAATATGTTCTAGATTTGTCTCAATGTATAATTTTGACAAATCAATTTTCATAATTTTTACTAATTGATATTTAGATATATTAATGGTCAAAGTTGTGTATTGGTAAGCGCTAGTAAAAAAAAGTTTTATTTGCTATCCCCTAATTGCTGCTATTTTAGGCAATGGCAGCAAACAAGTTTTCATTTGCTGCAATTTTAAAGGAGAATGTGAAGCAATATAAAGTATTTGTTTTGTTTGCTACAATTTTAATCTAGGTTGTGTAGCCAATAGAATCCATTAAAAATTTTAAAAAAATATATGAAAATAATTTGTATTAATTGCTTCAAGTTAAATGGACATAGTGCAACCAATAGAACAATTAAAATAATTTGAAAAATATATACTAACTTTAAGTAAGATAAAAATTAGGAATCTAAATTTAAAATAATAAAAAAGAGGCAACTCTTCACGTACTCCCTCCCTCCCCGCGGCTCTGAGTTCTCAGCAAACCCCAGCCACTACTCATCAGTTCCTCCCACAAATTTCTTCAACAAACCCCCACGAAACAAATGTCAGCAAGAATTATGGATAATTATCTTCACATTCAACAATTAATCTCAGTTGAATTCGCTCATCAATTTTGGATAGCTATCTCCCTTCATGCTCTCACATTCAATGGTTATACTTGGGTATTCTCAGTTGGAATTCGCGCATCAACTTTGGAAATTGCTCAATCAAACAAAGGAATTCGGTAATTTAAGGTTTGTTCTTTCAAATTCAATATTTTTGCTTGGGTTTTGGATTCGATATTTAGGATTTAATTTAAGGTTTCAAATTCAGCATAAGTAAATTAGGGTTTGATCACTAACATTCTTTCCCCCATTTCCTTTCTTTTTTATTACAATTTCAGGCGACCATGATCTGAATTGATAATTCAGAATGGATGCGCAATGGCAATTACTCTCCCAACAGATTTCAAGCTCTTTCCAACGGTGTTAATCTCATCTGCGGCGCTAAGACTCAGGTCTCTTCTCTTTCTCTTACTTCGATACCCAAAAAACCCTAATTTACTTATGTTTCTGTTATTTGTTGTCTTTTGGGTTGATTTCATTAAGTTCTTAGTTAGTTTGTGATAGTATTGATTGATTTTGGATTAATAACATGATTTCGAGCAGTCGAATCTGGAGAATACTGTGAGAATTCTAACCATGGCTGGAAAAGGTGTGCGTGTTTTAGTCACTCCCACTAGTGACCTTGGAAAGATTTTGGCTTATATGCATGGTTAGTTTTCTACTTACCTCTTATGATTTAATTATACTGTTTTTAGAGACTCGTTTCATTGGCGCCTGTAGAATCAAAATCGAACATTTAGCAAGCTTCGCCGGTTGGATTGATATGTTTCTAGATAACTAAAAAGCATATTGTTTATATATAACCTTTATAGCAAACACATTAGATGGCTTACAGATATTTAATTTGTTGTAAGTATGTCTAGTCCGCTAGAGTTTGGTTCTAGAAGAAATTGATGGTTTGGAGAGGCATTTAGATGTTTACGCATAGTTAGAACTCTTTTTTATGTGGGTTAATGACAATGCCTGTCGTTGAGATGATGCTTAGTGGCCAGCAAATGGGTACATAGAGTTCATTGACAAATGCCACTTTATCCCCGTATTTTTAGATGAATCGCTGTTGAATTGTTGTCTACTAAGAACCCAGAATCACAAGTACAATAACATTACATAACTCGTAGCAGGGGGATAAGATAACTATTGTATAGCTATTTTGGAGAAGGAATAGCAATTACAATCCTCATATTCAAGGGACGAGGGCTCTCCCAAGTTCGTCTTTCGTAATTCACAATTTTTTTTTTCTATCCTACTCATTAGATCTCCCTTCTATTTATTATAACTTTCTACCATTCCCACCATCAGCTAGTTGTTGTACTACAATCTCTTGCAGAGAGGGGCTCACTACGTAATAGAACTCTTAGCTGAATATTTCTTTCCTGCCACGTGGATTTCATATTTTTTCTTCTGCCTCCTTATGTAGGTATACCTCTGGTGGGTGGGCTAATATGATTCATTTGATTATTGAATGGTAAGTACCTCATCAAATGCTTATAGTACGTAATGACCTCTTTCATGTTCTTTGGGTTTTTCGATTTTCTCTATGAACTTCTCTTTGCTTTGTGTGTTCGATTGATGTGTTTTTTTCTCCATCAACTTATATGAGAGTATATAATACTATGTTGTGTTTCATAACCTATCGTTAAGTAGCGGTTAACCGTAATGATTAACCGTAAATTAACGGTACGGTTACTGGTTAACCATGTAACCTATAATTTATTTTTCTATAAAAATTTAATATTGCAAGATAGAAACTATACTAATGACTAATGAATACCGAGTTAATTACCGACTACCAACAAAATATTGTTTCAAAATTTCAAGTTCGGACAAGGCAATAACAGACTAACAATCCTTCTGAGAGCTGCTGCCGAGGTGCTGTTGCTATCGATTTGTTGCTGCTGCCGTGTTGCTGCCAAGTTGTTTTTGCTGCCTCTTGCTGTTGCTGCTGCTGGTAGTGTAAATATCATATATATATGTTAGACTTAAATTACTTTATGTTTTAATATTTTGTTCGGATGAACGAATCATTTTGACAGAACTAATCCGACCAACTTTTGGTTTTGTTTTGGCTGTATTAGTTGTGGATAATATGATTATAGGTTATGATAAATTTCAGGGTACCTTTATTTTTAGAGGAAACTGTAACGCCCGACTTCTAGCTACCATTATTAAGTTAATTTAATACATGATTAGCAGCGGAAAACCTAGTTAGTCGGTGCGTCACTGCCGTACTTTCCATTTGGAAAATACAAGGCAATATTAATTCATAAAAGTGAGCATATTATATATTAAGAACATATCTACCACTAACATAAATAGTTTAGTTAGACATACTAGTGTGTCTCAAAATCTAGAGTTATTAAGTTTAGATTACATAACCATTATAATTGCATAACTTAATTAGTAATTAATCCTCAACGCTACGCCATGCCATCTTCCCCATCAGTACCTAAAAACAAAAAAATAAAACATTATGAGCCGAGGCTCAGTAACAACTACCCAAACATTGTAAATTCACTTTATTTTCGAATTCATTTAATTTGCAAACAGGGAGAAGCGAATAACAGTAAAACATTTCAAAACATGTAACTTGAACAACATATCAGTAACCATCTGACATTATCTTATTTATCATGTTTATTATCATATATCATTCATTTGGTATCTTGGTCAGTATAACGGAAGGGACGTCTCCCCAAAGATATCATTTTCATCATCATCATAATAAACGGAAGGCAGCCACCCGAGGACAATTGTCCTCACAACGGAAGGTGGCAAGCCCAAATGCGGGGCCACCCGAGAGCATATGCTCCCTCAAACAAAAGGTGACAAACCGCTAGAAGGTACGTGCACGACCCAACATAACATAACATAATACTGCCAAGGACAATTTTTCACTTTTCTTTATCATGTTTCGTTTCTTTTAAGTGTCTTCCATAAACATCTTAAAATCATCATAGTTCCATAATACTTTCATCATATTATAATCATACTTTCCCATCGTCACAAAAACATCAATTTCATATGAAAACATTTTTATATCTCGCAATCCATAAAAGAAATTAATAGCATATAAAACATCTTTAGAAGGGGAATGCGGGTGTTAGCAATAGACATTACCTCGTGTCCTTCTTAGTGCACTCGTTAGTCAGGGGAGGCTGTAATATCCTCTTCTTTTTAATCTATCCAAGAATTTAGTAGTAAGATCATCAATGAGTTTACTTTTATATTAGACATTTAATCTTCATTATTTATTATTATTACGGTTTTACATGTGTTAGGTCCAAAAGGAATTTACAATATAGTTAGTTATTATTATCAACAAGTCGTATAAGTTAAGACGTCATTTAAAAGTGTTTCATTATTTAAGCTATTTATAGGTCCATGATAGTGTTGATTATTATTTTTACTATTATTACTACAACTACTAGTACTTACTATATAATATGCGGTCAAAAGGATTATCATTATAGTAGCTTAAAATATAAACATTTCTCTTCTTGAACTTAATTAGTCCCACACATAAATTTTTAAGGAGTTGAACACTTCAATAAGTTATGGCCCTAAATAGATATTATTTAGTCATCAATAATATTAATTTATTTATTGCTGTAAATTCCGTACTAGGTTAATAGTAATATAGTTAAACAACAATGTAGTCATATGATCTATTAAAGCATGGATGTAAGAGTTTTCAACCATTAGGATATATAATATATATTTGGTATTAAGTGCACACTTGTTAGTACTATAACACACATTTTCTTTGTTTAACAAATAAAATCTTATCTTTAGACATGAATTAAACATTTTTAATACAACTAGGCAATTACTGTTAGCTATCAAGATTACTAATTAATAATAATACTTTTTAACAAAAACTCATAATATATTAGATTTAAGTATTATAATAATTTACACCATTCTAACTATAATGATTTCCAATAGTATGACTAATAGATATTAGACTCAAAAGCTATGGTTAAATGGCTCATTTACAACTAGTACATGAACCCAAGTTAAATATTTCATCCCAATTAGAATTTAACTAGTTAAGGCCCAACACTACAACTTGAGAAGGCTGACATTTAAGAGAAACATACTTTTATCTTATTTTATTTTGTGTTCATCCATATTTTGAGGATTTGGGTTGAAGATTTTGCCAAGATTTGGTAATTGAGGAGGAGTTTTGGAGCTTTTGTTGTTCACTCACTTATTTTTTTATTTGTTTCATTGCTTAAAATATCTTGGGGAGTATGGCTCAAGATTCAAGATGATGGTGTATCTTCCTGCTCCCCTGTGTACTTCTAGTCTGTTTACATACTTCTCATTCTTTTCCTTTCTTTTGTTTTTATTTTCCTTTTTTTTAATTTGAATTGGTCTTGTTGACTTAGGCGTGAGGTTAGTAGCGTGTTTCTCTTTTTATTTTAACTTTTTTGTTTTTATAATTTTTTTACTTGTTTTACTAGTAGTTGTAGATTTTATTTGGTTGATACTAGACTAGGGTGTTTTATTACTCAGATGGTTTTCTTTTCAGGTAATTTTTAAAGATTAAAGTATAATTAAACCTTAATACTAATATTATTTAGTTTGGAAAAATTTCGGATATTACATCCTCACCCACTTAGAAAAAGTTTCGACCTCGAAACTTGAACAATCGTAATGAAATTCAAAAAATTTTTGCTTTACTTTAAATACTCATAAAAACACATATCCATATACAACGCAACATTGAAATCGTTAAATCAAAGTCAGCTAAGCTAGGAAAACAATTGTGGGTATTTCACTTTTATTTGATCTTCTACTTCCCTTGTGGCTTCAGAAGATGAGTGGTTAGCCCATAAAACTTTTACTATGGGAATTGTTTTATTTCTAAGTTGTTTCACCCTACGGTCGAGAATGTCAATCGGCTGCTCCTCATAAGTTAAGTCGTTTCTTAGCTGCAAGGGCTCATGTCTGATCACGTGGCTTGGGTCAGGTATATACTTTCATAGCATTGATACATGAAATACGTTATGCACCTTATCTAAGTCAGCTGGTAGTGCTAGTCGGATCGATAAGCCACTCCATTTACTCGTTCCAGAATCTCATATGGCCCGATATATCTCGGGTTCAGCTTTCCAGATTATCCGAATCATATGACTCCTTTTGTTAGGAGAAACTTTCTGAAAGACATGGTCACCTACCAAGAACTCTAGTGGCCTTCTTTGAAGGTCGGCATAGCTCTTCTGTCTATTATGTGTAGCTTTCATTCTAGCTTGAATTAACAGTACCTTTTCGGTAGTCTCTTGAATCAAGTCGGGACCAATCATTCGAGCTTCATCAATGTCGCTCCAACAAAGGGGTGTTCTACACCTCTTTCCTTAAAGCGCCTCATATAGTGTCATTCTAATACTAGCTTGATAGATGTTGTTGTAAGAAAATTCTTCCAATGGCAAGTGATTCTCCCAACTTCCTTGGAAATCCAATACTCATGCTCTCAACATGTCTTCTGGAGTTTGAATTGTCCGTTCCGTTTGACCATCTGTCGCTGGATGAAAAGCTGTACTGAAATTGAGTCTTGTTCCAAGGGACTTTTGTAATTCCTTCCAAAATTTTGCTTGGAACCTAGAGTAACGATCTGACACAATAGAACTTTGGTACTCCATGTAACCTGACGATTGTGTTGACGTACAAGTCAGCGAGCTTGTCCAAACTCCAATTGTTTCTGATGGCCAAGAAATGCGCTGATTTTTTCAATCTATCAATGATAACCCAGATAGAGTTCATTCCCCGAGGTGATTGTGGTAATCCCATTATAAAACCCATCGAAATTGAATCCCATTTCCAAGTAGGGACATCTAAGGCTTGTAATAATCCAGCGGGTCTTTGATGCTCTATCTTGATCCTCTGACAAGTCAGGCATCTTGCAACAAATTCTACAACTTCGTGCTTTGTATTACTCCACCAGAATGTCTGTTTCAAATCTTTTTATAGTTTGTTTCCTCCGGGGTGAACAGAGAAAGGACTATTGTGGGCTTCTTCGAGAATCTTCTTTTTCAACCCTTCATCATTAGGAACACATATTCTTCCTTGAAACCTCAAAGTACCATCATCCTGGATCACGAATCCTGGTGACTTTTCTTTCTTCACATCATCCCTTATCTTCTGTAACTCCAAGTCTCCACTTTGGGCCTCCTTTATTTCTTCTGACATCGTTGGCCTTAATTCCATTGCGTTTAAGTACACACCTCCTTTTCTTTGAAAAATTTCCACCTCCATTTTCCTTTGGTCGTCAACTATGGCCTTCGGGAGGTTTAAGGTTGTGTTCAGGTGGCCTTTTCGACTTAGGGCATCAGCCACAACGTTGGCTTTGCCCGGGTGATATTAGATAGTAAGGTCGTAATCTTTTAGAAACTCTAGCCACCTACGTTGCCTTAGGTTTAACTCTTTTTGCGTGAAGATGAATTTGAGACTCTTATGATCAGTAAAGATTTTGCACGGAACACCATAGAGGTAATGTCTCCATATTTTAAGAGCAAAGACAACGGTTGCTAGTTCAAGGTCATGAGTTAGGAATTTTGTTCATGGGGATTGAGTTGTCGAGAGGCATAGGCTATGACCTTCTCGTTTTGCATTAAAACAAACCCCAATCCATGCTTAGGGGCATCACTATACACAACAAAGCCATCATTTTCAGACGGGAGGGTGAGCACTGGGGCAGAGGTGAGTCTTTTCTTTAATTCTTGAATTGCTGATTCATATTTATAGTCTCATTCAAACTTCACACTCTTTTTCACCAGTCGGGTTATGGGCATAGCTATCTTAAAGAATCTTGGACAAATCTTCCATAATATCCAGCTAAACCCATAAAACTTCGAACTTCAGGGACGTTAGTTGGTCTAGGCCACTACATTTTGTCTTTGAACTTATGGGGATCTACAGAGACTCCTTTCTCAGATATAATGTGCCCTAAAAAGGCAACTTCTTTCAACCGAAATTCACACTTCTTCAATTTTGCATACAACTTGTTCTCCCTTAAGACTTCCAACACCTTCCTCAAGTGATTCTCATGTTCACCCTTGCTCCTTGAAAACACTAAGATGTCATCAATAAACACCACAACAAATTTGTCGAGGTAGGGCTTAAAGACTCGGTTTATGAGATCCATAAATACATCAGGAGCATTGGTTAACTCAAAAGGCATAACTGTGAACTCGTAATGACCATATCGGGTCCTAAAAGAGGTTTTTGGGATATCTTCGGGTTTGATTCAAAGTTGGTGGTATCCAGACCTTAAATCAATCTTGGAAAAAGTGGTCGCTTCCCAAAGTTGGTCGAAAAGGTCATCAATGCGGTATAGTGGGTATCGATTTTTGATGGTGATTTTGTTTAACTCTCGATAATCCATGCACAATCTCAAGGTTCCATCTTTCTTTTTCAAAAATAAGACTGGTGCACCCCAAGGCGGGACACTAGGTCGAACATATCCTTTCTCCAATAATTCCTCTAGTTGCTTCTTCAACTCTTGCAATTATGCTGGTGCCATTCTATAGGGTGCCTTTGAGATGGGAGCAGATCTAGGAACAAGGTCGATACTGAAATATATCTCTCTTTGTGGGGGCATGCCGAGTATCTCTTCTGGGAATACGTCGGGGTACTCACGAACGACAGGGATTTCTAATAAGCCATTAATGTCGGCTTTATACTTAGTTAGCCAATCCATTCCCAAAATTACATCAAAGTCCGTTAACTTAAATTGGACAAGGTCCACATGGAATTCACAACCTTCTACGTGAAAAAGGACAATTCTTGTAATGGACATTACATGAGAATGATTCACCATTAGGGAAGGAAACATGCATGGAAAAGGGTTTAGAGCATGGTTTCATGTTCAAACATGCAACAAATGATGTGGAAACAAATGAATAGGATGCTCCAAAATCAAAGAGAACATAAGAAAGTATAGAGTTGACAGGGAAAGTACCAATAATGACAGTGTCATTTGCTTCTGCTTCTTCTCTCTGCATCATGAATACCCTCCCAGCTTGTAGAGGTCCTCACGGAGGGTTTCGGTTGATGATGGTGTTGGGGTTGCCAGCATTTCCGCCATAACTAGTGTTTTGGATGCTCCTTTCGTCTAGTACGGGGCCACGGTTGGCATTTCCACCTTGCCAGTCTGGTGTTGGGCAGTTCTTGATTACGTGTCCCGGCTTACCACAACGGTAACATTGATCGGTTCCCCTTCGACAATCCTTTGCTAGATGGCCTGGTCTGTCACATTTGTTGCAAAGAGGAACTGGTTTTTGATTGCGGTAGTCCCCCATGTACCCTGTGTTCTGCCTCTTGTTAGCAACATTGTTTGATTGTCCTCTTTGCGAGTTCCCTTTTCTCTTTCCATTTTTGTATACCTCCTTCTTTAGCTTCATTTTCCTCTCTACATTTATGACTCTATCATACAACTCCTGGTACGTTTTACTCATATGTGCTGCAAGCCTTTCTTGGATATCAAGGTTTAGGTCTCCTTCGAAACGATTCATCCTTTGGCGATCGGTGCTTACTAGATCAGGAGCAAAACGTGCAAGCTCATTGAACTTTACCACATACTCCAATACTGTCATGTTTCTTTGCCTCAAATGGATGAACTCGGACTCCATTTGGAGCTGCAAGGATTGTGGATAGAACTGGTTTTGCATAGCTTCCTTTAATTTGTCGCATCAAAATTCGGGCTCTTTCTGCATATCTTTTGCGGTTTTCCACCAAAGATTGGATTGCCTTTTCAAATAGAAGACGATAAAATTAACTTTCCATTTGTCCGGGCATTGGGTAGGATCAAACAATTTCTCCATGATGCTGAGCCATTCCTCAAACTCGGTGGGGTCTAGCCTTCGTTCGTAAGAAGGGGGGTTGTGGGCAATAAACCGTTTGAACATGTCTGAGCATTCCTCTTGTTCCGTTGTGCACTTATGTCGGTTCCCTTGCATTAGTTCAAGCATAAGCTTCATTAAATCCATTTGGAGGCTGTTTTCATTTCCCGTAGGAGTGGCATTTTCAAATACAAGGTCATTATGTAAAGCTTCAACCCTTGCCCTCATTTCCTCGAGTGTCACCTCATATTCTTGGTTTCCGTTGCCTCCATTCACGGGCTCGCTTCCACTTGATTCCATCGTCTAACACATAACTGTTTCAATGTCGTCTTGTAAGTACATCTTGACCCAATCTTATAATGTTGGAGTAGAAAGAAAATATTCCCATTTTTCGTTCCTAACGCTCACGCTCATTAACTTGATTATTTTCTTCTTAAAAGTTAAAATGCTTGTTAATTCCTTTGCATTATTTTCTATGTAATTCTTTCATTTACTATATTTAATATTATTTATTACGATTAGAAGTTCATATATTACCTTAGTTTTATTGTCATTCCTTCAATATTATTTTTTACTATTATTACTACAACTACTAGTACTTACTATATAATACGCGGCCAAAAGGATTATCATTAGTAGCTTAAAATATAAAAATTTCTCTTCTAGAACTTAATTAGTCCCCCACATAAATTTTAAGGAGTTTAACACTTCAATAAGTTATGGCCCTAAACCGATATTATTTAGTCATCAATAATATTAATTTATTTATTGCTATAAATTTGGTACTAGGTTAATAGTAATATAGTTAAACGACAATGTAGTCATATCATCTATTAAAGTATGGATGTAAGAGTTTTCAACCATTAGGATATATAATGTATATTTGGTATTAAGTGCACACTTGTTAGTACTATAACACACATTTTCTTTGATTAACAAATAAAATCTTATCTTTAGACACGGGTTAAACATTTTTAACACAACTAGGCAATTACTGTTAGCTATTAAGCTAACTAATTAATAATAATACTTTTTAACAAAAACTCATAATATATTAGATTTAAGTATTATAATGATATACTCCATTCTAACCTATAATGATTTCCAATAGTATGACTAATCGATATTGGACTCAAAAGCTATGGTTAAATGGCTCATTCACCACTAGTACAAGAACCAAGTCAAATATTTCATTCCAATTACAATTTAATTACTTTAGGCCCAACACTACAACTTGAGAAGGCTGACATTGAAGAGAAACATACTTACTGGTTCAACTTGGAGCAAGGAAAAACAGAGAAGAGAGTGTCGGACTCAGGGCGTCTGGTTGCGTCACGGGTGGGCTGCGTCTAGGTGGATGGTTGTCGGTTTCCGGCGAGGCTGCTGGTGGTTCGTGGGCAGTAGTGGTGGTGGTGGTGGTGTTCAATTTGGGCAAAGTAAAACAGAGTAAGTAATTGGAAGTTTGTGGGTTGAATTGTTGAGCAATTATTCCAAACTCAGTGGGAATTGCTTGGGAAAATTCTGAAGTGCCTATTAGTATTTATAGAGGGAGTAGAACAATGTAGAAACTTTGGCCATGGAAGGGGGGGGGTGAAGATAAACCACAAATTTTATCTTATTTTATTTTGTGTTCATCCATATTTTGAGGATTTGGGTTGAAGATTTTGCCAAGAGTTGGTAATTGAGGGGTGTGTTGGAGCTTTTGTTGTTCACTGACTTATTTTTTATTTGTTTCATTGCTTAAGATATCTTGGGGAGTATGGCTCAAGGTTGAAGATGATGGTGTATCTTCCTGCTCCTCTGCGTACTGCTAGTCTGTCTACAGACTTCTCATTATTTTCCTTGCTTTTGTTTTTATTTTCCTTTTTTTTAAGTTGATTTGGTCTTGTTGACTTAGGCGTGAGGTTAGTAGCGTGTTTCTCTTTTTGTTTTAACTTTTTTGTTTTTATAATTTTTTTACTTGTTTTACTAGTAGTTGTAGATTTTATTTGGTTGATACTAGACTAGGGTGTTTTATTACTCAGATGGTTTTCTTTTCAGGTAATTTTTAAAGATTAAAGTATAATTAAACCTTAATACTAATATTATTTAGTTTGGAAAAATTTCGGATATTAGAGGAACTCTGCCGAAATGTTTGCTGCTTCTTGTGGCAAATTATAGTTATTGTGTTGTTTTTGTTAATATTGTTATTGTTATAATAAAGATAATTTTAATAATAATATTAATAAAAAAAATCGATTGTATTTGATTAAAAAAAGTTGTTTCTAATTGCTGCTCTTCTTGAAAGATATAGCATTAAATAGAAGAGATTTTATGGATTGTGGCATATTCTTATTGCTGCTATTTCTTATTGAATAGCAGCAAAAAGGTTCCTTTTGGTTGCGTTACTTTAGTGAGCAGCAATTAGAAATGTTCTATTTGCTACCCCTCTAATTGCTGCAAATAATTTTTTTTTACTAGTGAAGTGTGTCAGTCAAACTGTTGCAACTAATATAGCACAAAGGTAGTATCAAGTTTGGTTAGGTTCTATGAGCTCGAATTGAACCCCGAAAGGCTATTTAACCGGAAGTTCATCGTTACTCAATAAAACGATCTCTATACGATTTTCATAATCTTAACAAATAAGGCTCTCAATGACTTTCTAACTTATCTATTGGTTCCCAAAGCTTTTTTAACCACTAAGAATGATATCTCTTAGCTACTTTTGTCCTCGTATGATGTTTGATAGTATTCCAATCTACTTCAAGGGCCAAAATAAGATGAAAACTTAATATAACTAACAATTCCAAGTAACTATTCCGCCTAAAACTTTAGTATCCTAAAATCCTATATGAATAACAACTTAATATAATTAACTTTATTATCAACCTGCTTAAAATGCAGGCTTTACACTCTACCCCCCCTTAAAATAAGTTTCCTCTTCTAAACTTCAAAACATAAACTCAAAGATCAACCTCAAAGATCCTCAAATCACAACTAAACTTAATAATCTCATTCCCAAAACTTTAATCAACTCTAAACTCTTGTTCTTAAGTTCTATCGCTCAAGACTCAAACTCTACCAATCCAAATCATGAATAGATAATCCTAAAGATCTCTTACCCCCCGCTATGTGGCTAACAAAGGACACGGTCGCATGGTAGCTGATCTAACACCATTTGTAACAGCCCGGCCTCCCGAACTGCTAGCTTAACAAGCTTAGCAATCTCAAACCTCAATGAACATAAACCGATTATTAATTATAATTAACATAAAACTTGCAGCAAAAACTAACATTAAATACACGATCCTAGACCTGTGTGTTATGGGCCCAAAAAACAATATCCTTTATTCTTAGTCTCGAGGTAAGCAACTTCTCTAACTCAAGTTCCCATAACACAATAAAAAAATGTCATCTTAAGCGAACTATCTTATCTTAAGCCTCAAACTACAACTTGAACTTTATTCTATAACTCTGTAAATGGAAGCTTTCAACATCCTAATCTCTTAATACAATTCTGAGCTTTTGATAAAGCACCTGAAAATAACAGAAGAATAGAATACAAAGAAAATATCCAAAATGAGTGGAAAACTAGTAACCCTTACTTCAGTCAGTCAAAAACATTTTCATTTCAAATCCTTTTATCACTTAAAAACTAACCTGGGCAATTGTTCGGAAAACGAAGACCTTTCTTTCAAAGTATATGGTTGGCGTAGCTCAGTTGCTATACACAAATCTCTAGCAAGTATAGGCTTATACCTAATTTATTTTAATTTAAACTTCACTTACACAATACGACCACAGCGGTCCACAATATAACCATTTTTATTCATTTTCGATTTGTTATTTATCTCCTCCACTTGTACCTTGCCCACATTTTATTTCATTTCATAAACTAGCCAGCCAAAACAAATAATATTCATAATCAACCAAAACACACTTTCTATAACAACAACTCATTCATATCTATGACCATAGTACAAACTACTTAACCAAAATAGAAGTACAATCCATATGGGTATGAAATAGATTCTCATTAACATAAAAGTTACCTCAAACGCTTAATTAATCCTTTCTTAGATTCCTATATAATACTTCGAGAACTCCGTAGTTCTCTTAGCTCTAGTGATCCATAATCAATATCCCAAAATATTCACCTCGGAATAATAACAACAATATATATTAGTAACCATTGACTACTCTTCACTAATTTCATACCTCGGTTGAAATCAATAATACTTAATATGTTTCCTGTTACCTCTAAAGAACAAAATAAGCATATCTCAACAATGTAAACTTCCTACAGCTTCACCTAAGTAAGTAAGGTGCAAAAGATTAGATTAAACTAGCTTTAGAACTTAAATAGCTAAGCTAAACACAAGAGGATGGAAAGCTGTACTTACAACAACCTGTTTGATGTTTGTATGGAGTTTTCTACAACTTCCCAAAGCTTAAAAGCTTAAACAAAGGCTTGAACAACTAAGTATGGATGTGTAGAATAGATCTATCTAAGATAATTTAGGTGTTTTAGAAGAAGAATTGGGTGAAAAGAAATGAAAATCCATAACAGCTTTTATAGGATGTTTCTGGTGGTACCCTTAGGGGAGGGAAACCTCATCTGAGCAAGGTCGGTTTCTTTGAGTTTCTTAATAGTTCTTGGTTGAGGTGTTGGCTTTTATGTATGAAAAGATCTATGAGATATCGCCACCTAATCAGCTGATAAGGAGCTTTCTTTGAGCATAGGTTTGAGTTGTAACTTTAGCTCGCTAGATTTTATCAAGTTTGAGCCAAGAAATTCTTCAAAATAAATAAACATTTTAACCGTAAGACATCCCAAATATATATATCAAGTTTGGTTAGGTTCTAAGCCCGGATTTACCCCGAAAGTCTCTTTTACTTGAAGTTCAACGTTACCTTATAAAACAATCTCTATACGATTTTCAAAATCTTAAGGAATAAGGCTCTCAAGGACTTTCTAACTTATCCATTGGTTCCCTGATAGAGATTTTTTGCATCACTAAACTAAAACTCCAAATCAAACCTAACTAACCAAATACGAGTACATGGTAAGTAAGGGTCAAGATCCTCAGCAATTAGACTAGACACTAGGCACGTAAGTAAGCATGTAAGTTAAACCAAAGAGAAAAAGTTGATTGATTTCAAACTAAATTATCACTACTAAGTCAATTGCTAGGGGATGTAAATTGATGAAAAAGGCGTTCGGGGGTGATAGGGATCCAATGTAATGAGGTTGAGTTATGGATTGAGATTAAAGAAGTATGTAATAGGGGATTGAATTAAGACGTTGCAACCTCGAACTCCTCTTTGAAGGATGCTCGAGATGAGACAACACTCTCAATTGCGGGTTAGATAGTCGATAATGGAGCATCAGGTCCAGGTTAGCTAAGTTCAACCCAATCTCACCTTTCAGATGCTGATCGAGTTGAGACTCCAAGACAGGTGGGATTTCTCACTCAACCTTACTTAGAGATAACAATTCCAACTTCATTGTCAATCTCAACAATCTACACCTTTAGGGCAATCCATTGATCTATTGAGTTAAGGTTAGGCCTTTCAATTTCACCTTAATCAACCAATCAATTGAATTGCTAATCCAACTCACTAAACACTCTAATTTACGGCCTCATATCATAAAACAATATTCATTGCACCTTCACCCAACCCCCCAAACTAAAAGACTACTCAAAGTTTCTTCTCATGTCAACAAAACTAATTCTATAATTCCAGTAAGAGATTAATAAGACAAAAATAAATTTTTCATCATTCGTATTTGGTGTTGCAATGGTCATATGAAGAGAAATAAAGAAAAGTGCATCGAACATGTGAAAAGGGAACAACTAAAATTGGGAATCTAATGAGTAAATGAGGTTAAAGCAACTAACAAAGCAAAAGCAAGAATAAATGAAAAAGCAAAGCAATAAATGAGAGTTAAGAGAAAAAGAGTTACTAAAGGTTCATTAATACTCCTTAAAAATCTGAAATTCTTCTTCAAACCTCCATCAAGACCTTGAAAAGTACCCAAAGCTCAAAACAAAAGTCCAACCTCTAACTAGCTCTCTAAAGTTCAGAATCGGAAATCAGAATATCCCTAAATTTTTGTCAAAAGAGTATTTATATAACTCCCAACTACAGGCAAAAAAGGAAAAGAAAATAAAATTGACGTTTTCGCAAACCCGCAGGGGGAAAGCAAAATGGATCGGCTGATCCACTTTGGAGATCGGGCGGGCGCTCGGGCGATCTAGGGGTGGATTGGGCGATCTCCTCAATTTTGGCAGCGCTTACTCTTCTTCTTTTCTTTTTCTTTCTTGTCTTCCATTCCTTCTTCCTTGGGCTTGGACCTCCTCTTCAATTGGATTGAAATCCAACCCCTTTTCCTTCTTATTTTCCTTCCTTTTTGCTTTGTATCCTTCCTTGTCCTTCATGTTAGTCCCAATATACAAGGACACAAAATCCTAAGCATATAAGATAGAAAATAAGAAGGAAAACATGGAAGATGAGAGAAAATCAAAAGAAATAGTGAAGATGAAGTAAGGAAACACTAAGAAAAAGCGATAAAATGGACCGAAAAAGCTACCTTATGAGTGTGATAAATCTCACTCATCATTCCCAAAGCTTTGTTAACCACTAAGAATGATAGCTCTCAACTATGTCCCGATCGGGTAAAATTATAAAATAATGAAATAATTAATAACACTATAATGAACAGGAATTGAAATATTGTCGATCAGAGTGTCACATGCTAACTTCAAAGGAGGATATCTAATTTCATTAATATAAATAATACTCGGAACATTATCCAAAGTGAGATCATAAGCCTTTCACAAACCCAAGCCATCATAATGTCGAAATCATGGAGTGATAGCAAGTAAAGACATAAGCATAAAATCATATCTCTCACTCTATCCCATTAAACCACCCAAATCATTAGATTTCTTCACCTGCAAAATAAATATAATGGGGTCCACAATCAGTAGGGAATAAATAGCGGTCTTCCCAGGTTAAGTAAGATTTAATAAGCTAATTACAATAATCAACATCAATTATAGTATCCATAGCTCAGTCAAATAATGACGGAAACATCAACCATAACATCATAATTCAACATAAACTCCTTTAAATCACCATTTTACTCAAATTATTCATTGATATCACAATAGATCTGCTTTCCAAATCCAAATACCTTTCCAAAGTAATGAATCAATACTTCAAATAACTACATCATAACATTTCAACGTAATAATCATCACATCAACAACGTTGAAGGGAGAACTGAACGTAAGTGGATAGGTGTACACCTAGCTCAGCATATAACCACCCGCGTCGCAACATGGTTAAATTATTAGGATACGCACACCCAGTTCAGCAAGCGATCACACCTATGTCTAAGTTTAACAAAAAAAACCTAGTGGTAGTTTCAACGCACCCAAGTCAGTGTGCCGTACCCAACTCAATACAACCTAATACTGGACGGCGACTAAAAATACCATGTGGACTGATATCACGTATTTATATAGACTTTTCTCCCTTATTTACAAGCTAATTTGTGCGTCATTGGAGCTCTTGGGAGCTATTTTGTGCTAACTATAGTATATAGTTGTGGTTTTGTGTTCTAGTGTTGAATTGCAGGTTTTAGGGAGTTTTCTCCTTATTCCCGAGCCATTTGGAAGCAACCACGACTTTACGAGATGTTACGGGGCACGTAGGATGGCTCACGAGCTTTATGGGTAGTTTAGGAGGTCCCAAGACCTCTAAACGTGAAGAATAGAGAGCCAAAGAGTCAAAAAGGAGATTTCCGTACTCTGATCGGGCAAAAATGGCCCGATCGGGCGAAGATATTTTGATCGAGTACTAAAGTTGCGGACCCGATCGGGCAAGCAATGCCCGACCAGATCGGGCAAGCAATGCCCGACCAGATCGGGCGAGAAGACAAGTGCCCAGACCTGATCGGGCACCCTCTGCCCGACCCGATTGGGTCGGATGCTCGTAGGTCTCTTTTTGTTGTTGACATCGAGGCGAACGTGCTGGGCCCTAATTGTCGCCAGGCCCGATCTGGTGGTGTACCCGGGCCCGATAGGGTGGGCCGACTTCACTCTCGATTGCTGCGCTGCTTCTACGCTGAGCCCAAAAACAAAGCTGAAAAGTTTCACTATAGGCCCGATCGGGTGTCCTTTGGCCCGATCGGGTCCTGTGCAGTAATTCGTGATTTTCGTCTTTTTAATTCCGCTTTTAGTTAGGCTTTGAGGGGTATTATAAATATATTTTCCTCATTATTTTAGAGACATCTTTTTACATCCTTTTATTAGCTATTACTCTAGTTTTATCTCTCATAGTTTTACTTAGTTTAAAACACTTTAGATTAGATTAAAGGTGATTGAACCTATTCGATTTCAATAAAAGTTCCTGCTTTCTGTCAATTGGTATTCTTCTTTACTCTAATCTCTTTTATTATTCTTAATTGCTTAGCTTAAGTATTTAATTGTTCATGATGCATTTGTTAGGGTTTCATATTAGATTTGTTGTTGTTAATTCGATTATGAGTGAGTAGTTCTCTTTCTAGGGTGTTAGATAGGAAAGCCATGCTTATACCATGATTGTGATTTAGATTTCTATCAATTTCTAGGGCTTGATTAGGGTGATTGTGATGTGGTTTATTCTTAATTAGTGATTAATGTCAGTGTACAATTTCATTGATTGCTTGTGGTTAATAGTTGTTTGCACAGATCCGTCTTACGACTAGAGGCCTAGGACACGTCAGTAGTTCTAATTACGTTAGTGAACATGCGGTGTATGTTGAACTATGAGCGTTGAGTCTTAACCATAGCTCAACACATGCTCTAATCCCCCAACTCTTGAGTTAGGTTTTGATAGTAGTTGACCCTATTTGATTGGTATAAGCATGGTAGACCGACCTAATACCCTAGGTTTTTAGTCCATAGTCAATTCCTCGATTTAATCTGTCTTCCCTGAATCTGAAGTAGCTGATTTGATTGAATATTAATTTAGAAACTCTGTCTCCCTGTGGATTCGACCCTGCTTCCATTGACTACCATAGTTAGAGGACTGTAGGTTTATCTTTGATTAGGTGATACGACTAAAACCCTATCAAATTTTGGTGCCGTTGCCGGGGAGACGGCTAGTTTTCTAAGTTTTTATTTGGTTATTTGGTCTACTTCTCTATACCTCATTGGAACTTCATTGTTCCAATTGAGGTACGTTTTACTGCTTCTTTCTGTTTCTTTTGTATGCCCAGGTCTTAAAGGAACGGTTCCCCCATTCCAGCGGATCCCGATCTTACTAGGACAATCAGGCGGATCCGAAAGAAAAATCAGAAAGAAAAGCAGTCTGTTCAGCTGAACAGCTCTGGAGCAGACACCTTGAGTTCAGTTATGGCTAAATCAGTGAAGTCATATGGGGTGCCCAACCCAGATGGTCTCTCCACTGGACCTACAATGCCCACCATTGCCGCGGAAAATTTCGAAATTAAGCCTGGACTCATCAGTATGGTTCAGCAAAATTAGTTTGGTGGGCATCCTACTAAAGACCCGCAAATCATCTGCAGCGGTGTCAACAGCTTTGTCGAACCGTTAAACATATCGGTGTCACTCCAGATCAACTCAAAGTCATGTTGTTCGAGTTTTCATTGAGAGATAGAGCCCAGAAATGGTTAAACGACGTGAAGGAAACTGAATGGAGTGAGAACTCTGCTGCATTTTTGAGAGAGTATTACCGACCTACTAAAACAGCAGAAATCAGAAACAAACTAGCCACGTTTTCCCAAGAGCCTGATGAAACATTACGGGAAGTGTGGGCTAGGTTTAGAGATTTACAGAGAGAGTGTCCACACCACAACATGGACAAATGGTTCTTGACGCACACATTCTACAATGGTCTGCAGTCTCAGACGAAGAGTATTGTTGATTCGTCTGCAGGAGGAGTTTTTCTGGATAAGGAAGTGGATGTAGGCTATGAGTTTCTATCAAACCTTGCAGCCAATGATCATTCCACTTCCCGCAGCCTCACCAGGAAGGTATTGGAGGTAGATGCCATTGCATTATTGAATTTGCAGATAGAGAAGCTGAGTCAGCAGATTAACACCTTCAAATCCTCTTCCTCAGCAGCACCTCCCTTTTGCATTAATGCTATGTATGCCGTAGCACCCATTACCTCATCTTACTGCGAGGTATGTGGTGTCCAAGGTCACTTTGGGCATGACTGTCAGTTCAGTCAACATCAGATGGAGCAGGAAAACGCATTTAAACAAAGACCACAAACCTTCCCCCTCCACATGCCTACCAAAACCAGCAAAATTATCAACCTCCACCTCCACAAAATCATCCCAAACCCTCTTACTATCAAACCCCACAAAAATTTCAAAGACCCCCATCACAAAACTTCCACAACCACAATAATTTCCAAACCCCACAAAATTTTCCCACCCACCTCCACAAAACAATAACCCACAAGAGCCTAGCAATTCTGAACTGATGAAACTAATATTGTCTATACAAAAGACAAATGAGGAAGCACGGAGGGCCCAAGAGAAGCACATCAAACTTCTCGAGGCTCAAGTTGCACAATTGGCAGAAATTAATGCTCAGAGGCGTCAGGGGGAATTGCCAGGGCAACCCATTCAGAGAGAACATGTGAATGCCATCACTCTTCGTAGTGGCATTGCATATGATGCCCCTTTGTTGCCCGTTGATGAGGTTACCCCAACTGCGGGGAAGAAGAGGTTGGTAGAGGAAGGAAAAAGGAAGAATTCGACGTCTGAAGTCGACTTGTCTGCAGAAGCTGAACAGATAGGGAAGAAAAAGGAGAAGGTTTCTGAAACGCCTTTTACACCAAGGCTACCTTTTCCTCACAAGATGCAAGAATCAAAGGTCGATCAGCAGTTTGGTAAGTTCTTGGCTATGGTCAAGAACCTTAAGGTAACGATTCCATTCTCAGATTTAATTACCCAAGTGCCTGTTTGTGCGAAATTTCTAAAAGACATGATAACAAAGAAAAGAGACTTTGGTGGGGTAGAATGTGTCGCTCTTACTGAAGAGTGTAGTGGTTTTATTCAAAATAAAACCCCACCAAAGTTAAAAGATCCTGGTAGTTTTTCCATACCTTGCCATCTTGGACCTATTTTTATTGATAAGGCTTTGTGTGATTTAGGTGCTTCTGTTTCTGTTATGCCATTATCTGTTTATAAGAAACTAAATATGGGAGCACTTAAATGCACACAAATCACTTTACAGATGGCTGATCGTTCTATAAAATACCCTCTAGGTGTTTTAGAAGACGTTCCTGTTAAGGTTGGGAAATTCTATATTCCTGTTGATTTTGTGGTGCTAGATATGGATGAGGATGCCCATATTCCTATTATTCTGGGTAGGCCGTTATTCTGTACTGCAGGTGCTGTCATTGATGTCAAGTCTGGGTCTTTAACTCTGAGTGTTGGTGATGATAAAGTGATTTTTAAACTAACCAATGCTGTTAAGGCACCTATGCTTGAACAATCTTGTTGCAGGGATGAGGTTTTGGATGAAGTAGGTGTGGAGAAGGTTCCAACTACACCTAAGGTTGCCTCACCGTCTGGAGGCATTATCAAGAACATTTGGAGGCGAAAGATGTTTGATGAGGGTGGCACTCATTGCCAAGCCCCTCCTATTTGAGAGATGGAGGATTATGGTCGTGCGGGACCTTTATAAACCAGCGTTGTGCGAGAGGCAACTCGTATTCTTTCCCTTTTTCCTTTTCTTTTTATTTTTTTATTTTTTTAATTTTTTTGTTTTTTATTTTTCTTCTTTTTTGTGAGCGAGAGTGAGGGTACTAACATTGTTCTTCCTCTTAGCATAGTCCTTGTCACCTTTTGGCACTGAGGACATTGCCAAGTTCAGCTTGGGGGAAGAGTTCTGTTTGTATTCCCTATCTCTTTTACTGCTTTCTAGGATAGATTTTCTGCTTTTGAAAAATTCTGAAAAAATCAAAAAAAAATATGGTTCCCATGACTGGTTTAGTTGCCTCCCTGTGCCCCTTGTTGTGCTCTATTTGAAAATGATTTGACTTTGTTTTCTGGATAGCTGGGCATTTGTGATCTTGAGGCTATGATTTGATGTTTGATTGCTATGATTTCGAGCATTTTTTGGATTATATTAGACCACTTTGTGCTGCATACCTGAATTGGTTAGAATGTAAGGCCTCTTATAGCCTATTGGATTCATATTATTATCCAGTCTATTCTTGTGTGTTAGTTCCTCTGCAGTGGATTGATCTTGACATTGACTTCATACTTGTCTGATTTTCGATGACTTGTAGCATATGTTGTGATAGAGGTGTTCTTTTGTCTTATTCTTGAGCTTCAGAGTGAATTTTTGATATACTTTTATCCGCCTTAGCCCCGCTGAGCCTAATGACTTGTTGCGTGATACTTAAACCCCTATTATGAGCCCAAGGCCTTCACTTGATATTATTCCAAGCCTAACTTGGGGGAGCTTTTGTATGGGTTGAGCTTGAGATTGGTTTCTTGGTCTAGTTTGGATGTTGAGGAATTTAAAAGTGTATTTGTTGTAGTTTGAGGGTGATAAAAAGAAAAAGAATTATCAAAATTAGAGTTGCGTGAATGAAGTTCAGAAAAATGAAAGAAAAATGAAACAAAAGTTCAAAAGAATTTGAAGTTCTTTCATTCACGTACGTTCTTAAAGAAATATTCGCTTCATTGCTTGATAATTGGGTTTGTTATTAGTTTGTCATTGATTTATGAGAGTTAGGTCACCTTTTGTGGTTTTATGGTGTTCTTGGGAGTTGTGTAGGCCATCCTAGGCCTTGTTTGAATGATACATGCTCCCCCTTTCTTGGTTTTTCCACCACATTACCCAAAAGTATCCCCTACCTCTTACCTAAGCCCCATTACAACCCTCTAAAGTCCTCTTGAGCTCGTGTCTGCATTTTTCATTTGATTGATTTCGAGTCAGTTTGTGAAAGTTAAAGAGTATTTCTGCTAATTGAGTCGACTTGACTAGGATGAGCGTCATTGAACCTTCTTAAACACATGAGAGTGTGAGTGGGAAGGGTATTTATGGTCGAGTTGGCGAGTGTTTGGGCATATTCTTTGCCTGCCACAAAATAGAGAGGAGTGACACCCTTGTGAGAGCCTTTTCAGGACTTGTATGCCTTGTGGATGCTTGAATTTGATAAATTGCTTGGATGATTGGTGGTTGGATGGATTTGATTAGCCAAACTTGAATTATGTCTGCTTGAACGTTTCTTAGTCTTGAAAATGTTTTGAGCTTTGATTGATTTTTATCTATGGGGTGAGGCAATCTATTCCATGTTCATGTTCTGTTTGCTTGAGGACAAGCAAAGGTTTAGCTTGGGGGAGTTTGATATCACGTATTTATATAGACTTTTCTCCCTTATTTACAAGCTAATTTGTGCGTCATTGGAGCTCTTGGGAGCTATTTTGTGCTAACTATCGTATATAGTTGTGGTTTTGTGTTCTAGTGTTGAATTGCAGGTTTTAGGGAGTTTTCTCCTTATTCCCGAGCCATTTGGAAGCAACCACGGCTTTACGAGATGTTACAGGGCACGTAGGATGGCTCACGAGCTTTATGGGTAGTTTAGGAGGTCCTAAGACCTCTAAACGTGAAGAATAGAGAGCCAAAGAGTCAAAAAGGAGATTTCCGTACTCTGATCGGGCAAAAATGGCCCGATCGGGCGAAGATATTTTGATCGAGTACTAAAGTTGCGGACCCGATCGGGCAAGCAATGCCCGACCAGATCGGGCGAGAAGACAAGTGCCCAGACCTGATCGGGCACCCTCTGCCCGACCCGATTGGGTCGGATGCTCGTAGGTCTCTTTTTGTTGTTGACATCGAGGCGAACGTGCTGGGCCCTAATTGTCGCCATGCCCGATCGGGTGGTGTACCCGGGCCCGATAGGGTGGGCCGACTTCACTCTCGATTGCTGCGCTGCTTCTATGCTGAGCCCAAAAACAAAGCTGAAAACTTTCACTATAGGCCCGATCGGGTGTCCTTTGGCCCGATCGGGTCCTGTGCAGTAATTCGCGATTTTCGTCTTTTTAGTTCCGCTTTTAGTTAGGCTTTGAGGGGTATTATAAATACCTTTTCCTCATTATTTTAGAGACATCTTTTTACATCCTTTTATTAGCTATTACTCTAGTTTTATCTCTCATAGTTTTACTTAGTTTAAAACACTTTAGATTAGATTAAAGGTGATTGAACCTATTCGATTTCAATAAAAGTTCCTGCTTTCTGTCAATTGGTATTCTTCTTTACTCTAATCTCTTTTATTATTCTTAATTGCTTAGCTTAAGTATTTAATTGTTCATGATGCATTTGTTAGGGTTTCATATTAGATTTGTTGTTGTTAATTCGATTATGAGTGAGTAGTTCTCTTTCTAGGGTGTTAGATAGGAAAGCCATGCTTATACCATGATTGTGATTTAGATTTCTATCAATTTCTAGGGCTTGATTAGGGTGATTGTGATGTGGTTTATTCTTAATTAGTGATTAATGTCAGTGTACATTTTCATTGATTGCTTGTGGTTAATAGTTATTTGCACAGATCCGTCTTACGACTAGAGGCCTAGGACACGTCAGTAGTTCTGATTACGTTAGTGAACTTGCGGCGTATGTTGAACTATGAGCGTTGAGTCTTAACCATAGCTCAACACATGCTCTAATCCCCCAACTCTTGAGTTAGGTTTTGATAGTAGTTGACCCTATTTGATTGGTATAAGCATGGTAGACCGACCTAATACCCTAGGTTTTTAGTCCATAGTCAATTCCTCGATTTAATCTGTCTTCCTTAGCTTAATCTTTAGTTCAGTTAATTCTTCCCTGATTTCATCTGAAGTAGCTGATTTGATTGAATATTAATTTAGAAACTCTGTCTCCCTGTGGATTCGACCCTACTTCCATTGACTATCATAGTTAGAGGACTGTAGGTTTATCTTTGATTAGGTGATACGACTAAAACCCTATCATGGACTTACGTACCCAGCTCCGTACGCAATTTAATCCCTAGTCCCAACTCATCACCAGAGTGAAAATTTATACCAAGGACCCAGCTCATCCTATAGGATTTCTTTTACTTAACAAAACAAACCAATGTACCCAGCTCAGTACAAGGTTTGACTCAATAAAATATCATTTCAGCAACTCTGTGTACCCAGCTCAGTACAAGATCAAAATCATATCAGCAACTCTATGTACCCAGCTCAGTACAACAGTAAAATAAGCTCAACAACTCTATGTACTCAGCTGAGTTTATAAGAGTGAAATCATATCGACATTACTTTGTGCCTATCTGATAAGTGGACTTTAGGTTCACTTATTTGTATTTAGTTTTAGGTCATTTAGATGCATTTTAGGCCATATAGTTTCCTTTTCTTCCCCTTTTCATCCTTTCTCATAGTCAAATGCTTTGCAATTAGTTTTGTTTCATTTGCATTTAGTTAGGTTGCATATAGATCATTACATGTGCATTTCCATCCCCCTTCTCCCATCTAATCTCTTCTTGAAGTGATTAAAGTTAGATTTACAAGGAAGAGGCTCGAAAAACAGGGGAGCGGGCGCTCCACAATAGGCGGAGCGGGCGCTCCGTCAAAGAAAAAGTGAAGAGAAGAAGCAGTAGCTTGGAGCGGCCCATGAGCGTTCCTGGAGCGGGTGCTCCACAGTACAAGGAGCGGGCGCTCCTTTGCCCAGAATTGCCTTTTTGTGTCGTCTTTTACACTTTTGCCCTAATGTTTACGGGGTATAAAAACCCATTTGTAACAATTATCAAAACTAAGCTTTTAATTTATGTTTTAATTAGTTCTAATCAGAGAGAGTTTTTAGAGAGAGAAGTAGAATCTAGTGAGAGAAAGTAGATCTTGGATTGAACTTCAAGCTTATTGGATTGATTGCGACGGAAAATTAGTGATTTCATCATCTTCTTTTGAGTATTTCTTCTTCCCTTTACTCCTTATTTGCGTTAATAGTTGTTTACTTTGGTTTAGCATTTGATTAGTAGTGATTAGTTGCTTAATAGTATGTTTTCCACCATTGTTGAACCTCCATTAATGCCTCAAGCTTACTATTTCATCTTTTTTTTTTTTGGATTTAGAGTAGTTTCCTAACTAGGGGAAGGGTTTGACCTAGGTTATTACTAGTTGACCTCAAAAGTCAAGCTAGGGGGTTAGACTTAGATGAAATTATGTTGTCTATCTTAAATTAATGCCATGTTTAATTGATTAATCACCTTTTAAGCTTGATTTGGGGATCAAAAGTGAAGGATTAAGAAATGAAGCTTTTGATTGACCTTAGGCTAGTCAATGGGTTGAGTTCACCATGAGAATAGGTGTTGACTTACTAGGATCCTTAATTGAATCACTATGGTTTGTGGAAATACCTAATTGAGTGAATTTACCATGAGAATAGGTGAAGTAACTCGATAAGGTCCTCCTAATTAGCTCGAGAGAGTAATTGGGAAACATTTGAGTGAATTGGTCCCTTAATTAAACCTATTGAATCCCCTTCGCTTGACTAATAGGTTAGTTAATAGTTAACTAGTGATTCCCCTATCCCTAGTGCTTTTTTATTATAATTTAAACCCAATCATTTAGTTTAATACTTAGCTAATTCGTTCACTATTTCTTAGTTAATCATTAATCTCAAAAACCACTAAAAATAGACTTAGCTCGCTAAATTACTTTCAAACCTTGATTAATCCTTGCTTCCTCGTGGATTCGACCCTTTCGTACCCTATATTAGGCTAAGTTAGGTTATTAATTTGGCATGTGCAACGATCGTGTCAAATTTTGGCGCCGTTGCCGGGGAGGCAACATATTACATTGCATTTAATTGTGATTTTTGAGTCTAAGTCAACTCTATTCCCCTCCCCTTTTTCTAATTTTATTTTTCTTTGGTCACTGATTGGTTGCTTGCTACTTGGTGGTAAGCCCTTGTGTTGCTAACCTTTCTCTTTAGCTTTTGTATTTGCATGTCAGAAGGTTACGAGGAGATCAATTGCTTCCAATCGACCACAATCTTGAGGGCACTTTACGGGAGTTGAGGAGGATTTTCGGGAACCAAGGGTACTAGCTACTAGTAAGGAGCAACTGGGGGAGGTATTTGAGGAAGATCAATCTCGTTCTTCTTCTTGTAGTTTAATGGCAGAGGATCCACCCGTTCCAAGGGCTTTGAGGGACTATGGTCACCCCGAAGCATTTAAGCTCAAAAGTGGGATACGGAGGCCGGCAACAACCGCTAACTTTGAGTTTTCTCCACACTTGATTAGAATGATCAAGAAAGAGCCTTATGGAGGATGTACTCATGAGTGTCCACTTGACCATTTGGCAAAGTTTCTTGAGCTTTGTGCCACGGTCAAGCAAAATAATGTTACTCAAGAGTTTGTGAGTCTTAATCTTTTTCACTTCTCTCTCACGGGGAAAGCAAGAAGTGGTTACAATCTATACCTCCCGATTCCTTGACTACTTGGGTACAAGTAACGGCGGCTTTTGTTGATGAGTTCTACTCCAAAGAGAAGACTTCCGAGGCTAGGAGGAAGATCACTAATTTCATACAAGATGAGGATGAGAGCTTGAATGAGGCATGGGATAGGTTCAAAAACCTCCGAAGGTCGTGTCCGCACCATGGGTATAGTAAATGGATGTGGATGCAAAGCTTCTATGATGGGTTGCTTCCCATGACTAGAGAAAGTCTTGACTTCGGAGCGGGGGGTCAACTCACCAAGCTACCGGTTGATAATATTGAGCCCACCATAGAAGAGGTTGTGAGGCATTACACTTGGGGGAACACAAGGTCTATAAGCAATAAGGTTAGTGGAAAAGGGAAATATGATGTAGATGCTATGGATCATAACCATGCCAAGCTAGACACTCTAGCTAAGAAACTTGAGAAGGTGAACTTGGCATCCCCAAGCCAACCACCTTCCCAAGTTTGTGGGAGTACCGATCATGCAAGCTCTTATTGTGGTGGATCTATAGAACATGTGGCATGGGTTGGTGCAAGGCAAGAAGGGCGTTCAAACTTCAACAACCAAGGGACGTGGAACAACCCCTCTCAAGGGTCATGGAAACCTCCGACCACCACAAAATTACAATAACTACATCTCCCCATTTCGACCACCCGGTTTCAACCAACAACAACAAAGACCACCCTTTGAGCCTAACCCACCAAAGCCTTCATCACTTGAGTCTACACTTCAACTTTTCCTTGCCCAACAAACCAAGACCAATGTCGATAATGATAAGAAGTTTGGAGATATTCACTCTTCCTTGCAACAAATACAAGCTCACAACAAAATAATTGAGACCAAACTTGCTCAAATTGCCCAACAAGTAAGCAACTCGACTTCTTCTTCTACTCAATTCCCTAGCCAACCCGTGATTCACGAGCATGCCAAGGCCATTACTTTGAGATCCGGAGCAAATTATGAGGGGCCTAAGATGGCTACTGAGGTGAATGAAACCCGGAAGTTGAGAAAAAGGGGAGTGAGGAGGAGGTTGAGAAGCTTCTTGAAGAAGTAATAGTGGAGGATGAGAGTGATGTTGTACCGAGCCAAGAGAAAGAAGTTCACGCGAAACACAAAGAAGCTAGTCAAGCGGCAGCCAAGTCCTATGTGCCTCCGGTTCCTTTTCATCAAAGGCTAGCTAAGAAGCAACTCAATGATAAATTCATGAAGTTCTTAGAAGTCATGACAGGATTTAAAGTGCACATCCCTTTTCTCCAAGCCATGTCTCAAATGCCACATATGCCAAGCTTCTTAAAAAGCTCCTTGATAAGAGGTTTTTAGTGTGTCGTTAAGGCACTAAGAACTGCTTAGCAAACAAAACTTATAAACCTAACGAGCAACTACTATGAACGTAGTAATGGCAAGTCAAGGGTCGAACCACAAGGAAATTGGGATTGACTAAGGTCTACTAAGTCCGAAACTACCTAAGTGAAGGATTTTTGGGGTGTAAGATTGAATTAACTACCAACTACCAACTAGCTATCGAATACCAACTAATAATCAAATAAGAGAATTAATATAATAAGGAAAACACTAGATCTTGGGTTACTCGCATGAACTCGGGCAAGACACGACACTAATGCAACTACCAAACTATAGAGAATGACATGCAAGGTTAAGTTTCCCTCTAAAGTCCTTGAGTCCTCTTTCGAACGGTCCTCAAGAGTAATCAATTAATCAATCGACTAAATCCTCTCTCGAATGGTCTTTAGCCAATTGATTAATAAATTCAATTTTCTTGGAAAACCCCTAAATAGGATCCACTTAATTTCTACCCAATCTCTTGGTCTAGAAATTAAGTTGATTCATGGGAATGACTAGACAACAACAATCAATTAAGAGTAATTGAAATCTAAGCCCTACCATAAACTTGATCCAGGTCTACCCTAAGGTGTCAAAACACCAAGATCAATGCATATTAGACATGAATAAAGCAATTACAAGAACATCTCAATTAGCCCTAATTCATACTTTCACCCAAACCCTAGATAAGGAACTACTCACTAATCATGGATTCAAAGCAAAAGAGATAAATAAAAGTAAACATGATTAACAACACAATAGAAATAAAGAAGAGAGATTGAAGGAAAATTATTTCAATTGAATTAATGATTCGATCTTTAAAGTTGGAACAATGAGAAAGTAAGAGATAATGCTCGAAAAAAACGCCCTAAACTAAATATAAGGTTCATTAAACTAAGACGGAAAAACGGGGTCAAAACCCGAAATCAGGTCGACACGGTCGTGTCCAAAACGACAAGGTCGTGTAGACCTGTTACACAATATTCTTCAGCGTACTTCAACAGCTACTGCCTATGTGCAAATAATGATACACGGTCGTGTCCAAAACGACACGGCCGTGTAGACCTGCAGTCTAAAGCTTCTTCATTAACTTCCAAAGTCACTGCCATGCTAGGAAAGACACTACACGGTCGTGTCCAAAATGACACGGCCGTGTAGACCTGACGTCCAAAATCCTCAACATCCTCAATAGATACTGCCATGCTAGGAAAAACACTATACGGTCGTGTCCAAAACGACATGGCCGTGTAGATCTCGTCTTCAATCTTCAACAGGAATCAGTTTACAAACTGATCCTAAGAGGTAAATGCTACACGGTCGTGTCAAAGGCCACACGACCGGGTAGAG
Source organism: Patellifolia procumbens (assembly GCA_947645195.1). Lineage (NCBI taxonomy): Eukaryota > Viridiplantae > Streptophyta > Magnoliopsida > Caryophyllales > Amaranthaceae > Patellifolia > Patellifolia procumbens. The sequence goes on from CANSGD010000196.1 coordinate 237,475, forward strand.
CTGATTCATGCTCTTAAAGGCCTTAGCCTCCACCCAAGGGTCTCCAAATACCCAAGATGCTCCAAATACCTGTTAGTTAGCCTAGAAATCATCCAAAACAACTAAACGAGTAGTGAAACGACAATTTGAATCAAAGTAATCAAAACCCATGCAATGCAAGACTAAAATGCTATATTCTATATGCAATGCATGACTAAAATGCTCTATTCTATATGCAATGACACTAAAAATGCATCATGAATAAGCACAATAAAGTGCTTATCAAACTCCCCCAAGCTAGTCTGATTGCTTGTCGTCAAGCGAATAAACGATAGACATAGGGAAAGAGTTCAATAACCCTTCACAATAATACGCATGCAAAGAAAAAGTATGTAGACCTTTCAAACATTTTCAACAACCAATGCAAAACACTATCAAGCCTCAAAGTTTATAGCACAAGGAAAAGCAACCAATCTTACCACAAGTTCTTCCCTAAGCTTGGCTCAGTCATATGGATAGTAGCTCTCACTTTAGTCGTGCTCAAGGTCTCTCAGGTGTTTGTAAGGTCGCAATAATCAGTCAAGGCTCAATTCCGTTGACTAAATCTACCATAGGCTTGCATATCTTCTCACTCTCCATCGCGTGAGTCATAAGTTATTTTCAAGAATCATGAGGACTTTATCGAGGTTGTAATGAAGGCTAAAGGTAAGGGTGTGGATACATTTGGGAATTTGGTGCTAAATAGGGGAAAGTGAAGCTTCCTAGATCAACACCATCTAGACGAATGCTAACCCGAAACCATATAACTTTATTGCAACAACTCAAACAACCAACAATACCTTCTCCAATAGCATCTCTCAATCTCTCTTTATTAAGCACTAAGAACAAAAACCATAATTTTTTTGTTGGGATGTTTGATGTTCCCATTTTTTTATTTTCCATTATTTTTTGATAACTAATAAGAGAGAGAGATAAGAGATGAAAAAGAAGTAGGGAGAAGGTGAACTCAACACAGAACGTGAGTTCAATCACAACACACATCATCCAACCAACTCAAATCACTAACCAAGCACTGAATCACAAGATATACCACTGTCAAATCTAGCTTCACAATCCCCTAGGTTAGGAAATCGGTAATAGGCTAAAGGTGCGGTTAAACAAGAAAGCAGGCTCAGGCTCACGAGGGTGATAAAGGAGATAAGATAATGTGGGTGGCATTTGGCAATGTAGTTCAAATATATATCGAACGCCTTAATCATATTCAAAAATCAAACCAGTCAATGCAATTTCAAGGAGAATCAATGCAAGTTCTAGAGAACATACATCAAGGAAGAGCATCACACAAGAAGCAGATAAGACTGAAAAAATGTCAGTCTATAAGGCTATAAAAACATGCTCTTACAAAGGGTATAGCTACCAACATCGGTCGAGCTGCATAAGAGGGAGACCATTCATACCACAACCCAACAATTCCTTGGCCTACAAGAGACTATCAAAGCATTTCCTTTTCTTTTTTCAGTTTTCAGGTCATCAAGAAAAGACACATGCGTACCAAAGGCGGAGTCCAGACCTAAATGCAATCTACATGCCATTGCAAGGCTAAAGAAATCTACATGCACCCTAAACATGATACTAATATGCAACTAATGCAAACTATATGCAACTAAAGTATACATCATCCCCCAAGCTAAACCACACAGTGTCCTCACTGTGAAAAGTCTAATGATATCATAAGCGAGGGGGGGGGAAGAATCCCGACTCACTGGTCGGGAGGAGGGTGGGAGCTAGAGCTACCAGGATACCAGCCGTTGTGCCTACCCCAATCCTGCAAATCAGAGCGAAGCCCTCGAAACTCCGAGGTCATCGCGGAGAAACTCTCCTGCAAGGACTGATAGTACTGCTGAGTAGCGGACTGGGACTTCTGTAAGGAATGAACATCAAACCTGAGGGACTGAAAGTCCATTCGTAAGCCGCCCATGCCCTGTTGGAGGTCAGCCAGCTGCTGCTCCATAGAACCAAATGCCCCTTGGGGGGCCTGTGCACCGTGTCCTCTCTCTCCTTCTTCTTCTTCTTCTTCTCCTCCACATTCAACCTCCATATCAGCCTCGCCACCCTCAATGCCCCTTGGAGGCCACTCAAAATCCGGCTCAAAAATCCAGTTGGCCTGATCATAGATGGGGGTTTTTAAAGTATCTGGAAGGATGGCGTACATCTGGTTGTTTACCTTCCAAATATACCCGCCATTCGGGCCCAAGGGTGAGATCCACTACATGGTCTGATATGAGCTAAGGTCGAGCAGAGTGGATCCTGGGACAGCCTGAAAACCTGTACAATCAACACCACGAGATATGGCAAGTATAGTAATCACCCCCCCCCCCCCACCAAGATGTCTCCAGACCCCTTACGGGCCACATCCTCAAGGTGCTCCATAATCCAAGCCTCGAGGTTAAGTTTAGTGTCTCCCACTGTCATATGATGGAGGAAGTAGAGCTCACGACCTGTAATCACTCTCGTACTATCCCCCCTGGCAAATATGCTGCTACTGATCACCCTATGAGACACTCTAAACCCCGGACTCACAACATGGGAGGCCTTGGCCGAACTAGGTATGTATGGTGAACGAGTAGTCAATTGCTGCCAAAATAATTGTTCGTTGTAAGACGACACCATGCACTCTTTGGCCCAATGACCCAACCCTTTGGCCACCCAAAGGCATCATTCACGGCCCCTATGTTCATAGTGTAGATCCGGCCGAGTAGGTTAAAGGTCATGGTCCTAGGGTTGCTATTTCCTTCCGCTCTACGAACGGAAAGAGTAGAGAGGAATTCCAAGGTGAGACTTTTATAGGTGTAGGCATGCAAGTTAAGCCAATTGGTCCACCCCACACCTTAAAAAAGTTGTTGAACATCGCCTTGAACCCAAAGGGCGCGACAACGTTCGCATCATAGAATTTGGTGGGGCGAACAGTTCTCCTACTAAGTCTCATAAAGGCTCTAAGGTGGTCGGGATTGGTGAAGTTCATTCCAAGGGTATCGATTTGTGGAGGATGGATGGGTGGTGGAGGTGGTGGTGGTGATTGGTTGCGGAGGTTTGAGGTGCTTGTTTGCCTTGCAGGGTTTCTACGGCTACTTGAGGCCATGATGACAATGAATCACAAAGCAAAGGGTCAAACAAACACAACAAATTGCACACAAGTCCACACCATAAATTGCACACTCACCAAATTGCACAACAATCTCACAACAAGATATTCCTCAACAAACAACAAACAACACCATTAATTCAAACCAAATCAAGTATCAACAATCAACAAACCACAATCTACAGCTAACTTCAAAATTTTCAAACAAAAAGTAAGAAATCAAGAAAGGAAAGTGAATATCGCTCTAATGGTGGGAGTAAATCCCGCAAATGAACCTTCGGCAATGGTAGATGATGGTGTTGAGTGAAGATTGTCTTCCAATTGCAATGAAATTCGTAACCAATCACTTTCCTCAAATTGATTGGAGAAGTTAGGGTTTGTAGAAAATTGTGGTTGTGGAAGAGAAAGGTATGAATAGAGGTAGGTGATGAAAATTTGAGAGGAAAGGAGCGATTTTAATGGTGGATTGGTGGTGAATGAGTGAGTAATGAGGGAGATTGGAGTAGAGAAGGGAGGGTTTGAGTGAGAATGGGGAGGAGGGTTCGAAATTTTGGGGAAAAGAATATGAGGAACTAAGTCCCCCCCCGTGTTTAATAGCAGCGACATCAGGGGTGCACGGTCGTGTCGATTTTGACACAGCCGTGTTGCCCAAATTTCCAGCAGGCATGAACTTTTGAACTGCAGGACTACACGGGCGTGTCGAAATACACTCTCTCGTTTTTTTGTGCATTGCCTCCCCTCTTTTTTGTTTTTCTTTTTCTATTTTTTTCTTTTTTTTTATAATAGCAGAAAACTAAACTAAACTAAAAAAAATAATAAAAATAAAATAAAATAAAATCAAGCTACCTAGTCCTAAAAGAAATAAAAATAAGAGAAAAGAAAATTAAGGTGAAATGCTTGGGTTGCCTCCCAACAAGGGCTTCTTTAAAGTCATTAGCTTGACTAAGAGGATTCACCTCTCAATGATGGTGCTCGGGTGAGCCAAGTATCAAACATCCCACGAAACCAATGATGTGGTTGTCGTGGTAGAGCGTTGTCCATTAACCCAAAAGGGACGCTCATCCCCCACAATCTCATATGCTCCATAGGGGGTAGTCTTCACTACTTCAAATGGCCCCGACCACTTTGATATAAGCTTTCCCGGAAAAAGTTAAGTCTTGAGTTAAACAACAAGACTTTGTCCCCAACCCGAAACTCTCTTTGTTGTATCCTTTAGTCGTGCCACTTCTTTGTTCGCTCCTTATACAAGCGCGAACTCTCATAAGCATCAAAGCGTAGCTCCTCTTGTTCTACTAACTTCTCCTTTCGAGCTTCCCCCGCCAAAATAAGATCCATATTAAGCTCCTTGATTGCCCACCAAGCTCGATGTTCAAGTTCAACGGGCAAGTGATAACCCTTCCCATACACAAGACGATAGAGAGTGGTGCCTATAGGAGTTTTGAAAGCGGTGCGAAGAGCCCAAAGAGTATCATCTAGCCTCAAAGACCAATCATTCCTAGTCTTGTTCACCACTCTCTGAAGCACATTCTTCACCTCTCGATTCGAGACCTCAACTTGGCCTTGAGTTTGGGGATGGTATGGAAGTCCCACCTTATGATTGACCCCATACTTCTTCAAAAGAGCTTCTAATTGCTTCTTAGCAAAGTGCGAACCACCATCATTTATCAACACACGAGGCACCCCAAATCTAGTAAAAATGATCTTCTTCAAGAGCTTCATGACAACCTTGTGATCGTTGGTGGGGGAAGCGATCGCTTCGACCCACTTGGTCACGTAGTCCACCGCTACAAGAATGTACAAATTCCCCATGGATAGAACAAAGGGTCCCATGAAGTCAACTCTCCACATATCAAAGGGCTCAACCTAAAGAATATTTTGTTGCGGCATCTCGTGTCTCTTGGTGATTCCACCACTTCATTGACACCTATCACAACTCAAAACAAATCCCCTAGCATCCTTTTGCATGTGAGGCCAAAACAAACCACTTTGGAGTGCCTTAGCAACATTTTGCCCGCTCCACCATGTCCTCCACAAGCCAAAGTATGGCAATGATTCAACACAGAATGAATCTCATGATTGGGCACACACCTCCTAAAAACAGAGTCAGCACACCTCTTGAACAACAGAGGGTCGTCCCAATAGTATCTACACACTTCCTTGGAGAACCTCTTCCTTTGCTGAGAAGTAAGACCATGAGGTTCAATCCACAAGCTAAGTAGTTCGCAAAGTCCACGAACCATGGTACCTCATTGTTTATAATAGTAAAGAGGTGTGCTTCCTTCAAATCATCATTGATGGGGGCATCCTTTAGATGATCATCTCTCTCATCTAGGGAGAGGCGAGAGAGATGGTCAGCTACCAAAATTTTCGTCCCCTTCCTCCTTCATCTCAAAGTCAAATTCCTGAAGAAGTAGAACCCACCTAATCAGCTTTGGCTTTGCATCTTTTTTGCTCATCAAGTAGCAGACCGCAAAATGGTCCGTGTAGACAATAGCCTTATTGCAAGTCAAGTATGAACGAAACTTATCAAATGCGAACACTACGCCCAACATCTCCTTTTCCGTAATGGCATAAATCCGTTGTGCATCATCTAAAGTCCTACTTGCATAGACTGTCACATGGAGCTTTCCTTCTTGTCGTTGCCCAAGGACAACTCCCACTGCAAAGTCACTAGCATCACACATTAGTTCAAAAGGCAAGCATTAGAAATATGGTCTATGCCATGACAATGATTACATGAGAAAGACGTCACTTATTGGGCTTGAGGTTGTTGGACAGATAAGCCTTTTAATTGGTTTTCTAGCATAGTCAATTTAGACTCAAGGTATACATTATCTGAAATACTATACAAGCCACTCTTAGAATTAGCACTATGAGAAGGAAGGCTACTATCGCATCTAGTGGTCTCCCATTGTAAAGTCTTATTGGCTAGATTCTCTAAGAATTCCCAAGCCTCATCAGGGGTTTTAGACAAGAACTCTCCTTGACACATAGACTCTACCATAGTTCGAGACGTGGAATCTAACCCTTTATATATAATTTGACATAACCGTGCTTTTCCAAAACCATGGCCAGGGATTGAGCTAACAATTCCTTAAAACTATCTAAGTATTTCCAAAATCCTTCACGTTCAAGTAGGACAAATTGATTAAACTCATTCCTAAGTCTCACAGTTTTACCATTAGGGAAGTATTTTTTAAGAAAAACAACCACAAAATCATCCCATGACTCAATAGAATAAGGAGCAAGACTATACATCCATTTTTAGCATGAACTTTTAGAGCAAAAGGAATAGCCCTTAATCTTAGACCATATGCTGTCACACGAGGATATTGCATAATAGCATAAATTTCATCAAGTTCCCTAAGAAACACATAAGGGTCTTCATTACCCGAAAATTTGGGAAGCAAAGATATATAATGATGTTTAAGCTCAAAATTAACATTACCACGTATACCGGACAACACAAAACACGAAGGTGGAGTAGACCTAATTGGATATAAAAGATCATTCCAAGTACGAGGAGGTAACTCTTCTTCCATTTTATCGCTATTTAAATTCCTAAAAGTATTATCTACGTTACTATCTAGTTCAGTACTAAATAGGCGATAGGTTTTAGGGTCGATACTCCAAACTTTCATACACTAAATAGAAGTAAATAAATTGCAGAAATTTGGTAAACTCAAGCAAAAAAACAGTAATCTAACTCAATACTAAACATCCCCGGCAACGAGTACGAGTGTAAACTCACGCAAAATACAATAATTGAACTAAACAAATAAGAGACGACCAAAACAAGCAATTTGGTAATCTAACTCAATACTAAACATCCCCGGCAACGGCCCAAAAACTTGTATGAATAAAAAGTAATACTGCAAGTGCACGATTTACTATGTAGTATATACGGGTCGAACCCACAAGGATGTTAATATTATTTCTTATTACCCACTTAGAAATAAGAACTTTAACTTTTAAAGACACTGTATACTATGGCAAAAAATTAAACTAGTATTAAGAATTGATTATATTATACTACCTCCGTTTCATATGTATTGCACCGTTCCATATGTATTGCAACATAGGGAGTTTTACGCCTCCCAATGCACTACTTTGGATGCTAATATCTCTAATTTTATTTAAGTAAAAATTATAAAAAGTTGATATTAATTAAGCATATATCGAGACGAATCTAACAAGATCCCACATGACTATATTTATCCTAATGTATAAATCATAGAAGAAGGTCAAAGGAGAGTGTATGAATAGTGTAAAATATCAAAGGTTACAATACATATGGAACGGAGGTAGTACTAATGTATATTCTGGAAATTAATGAAACTAACAATCTCGTCAAACAAAACAAGTGAAAGAATACTACTAAATCATATACTTGCTGCAAAACAAAATCAATTATCAATAAGAGTTGCACAAAATTAAGAACTAGAAACTAGATTAAAAGACCATGCATTAAGCAAAACCACTAACATGTGAAATACCACTAAGAACTAAACTAAACTAATAATCAAGTACCACTAAGAACTAAACTAACAAACTAAGAAAGGGACTAACACATGAAGTCAGTAATTCATAATGCAATCTAACAAGCAAAAATTAAAGGATAACTATTGTTACACCATGAAATTTGTATAGCTATTGATACAGGTTAAAGAGTCATTGCAGCTATAAACTTCCAGCTTGGAACCTCCAGCTAAGGAAATCCAGCTTGAAGTTCACCAGCTAAGGAAGACCAGCTAGATATCACCCAGCTAAAAGAATACAGCTCTGTTTTCAAAAGCGTTACAAGTCAAGGCATCAAAGTCTGAAGATCCGCATAAGGATAAAGGCCATAAATGCAAAGGCAATAAAGAAGCAAGAATCGTGCTAATTGGCGTTAATGGCAGGCATAAATAAGGGATTTGGGGCTGTTGTAAGAGATAGCTAGGTTCCAACGGCTATAATCTTCCTAGTTATATATATATTCGAGGCAATTGTAAAAGACACAAGTTGATACACTTTAGCAATTACATACGCAAGTACAAGCACTGTTTAATTAAGTTTACAAACTACGAGTTACTTAGTTACAAAGGAACTAGGGCTGTAATAAAATACATAGTGGATTGGTGGACTCAAAGCCACCTGCGGTTTTTCCCTTATTCCACGGGTTTCCGCATCACCACCTCTGGTGTCTTGTCTTCATCTTTATTTCTGCTTTACTTGTTCGTTTTAGCTGTGTTTGACAGCTACCGATAACTTGGTGGAATCTTGGCTGTAGCTCCTAGCTAAGTTTTGTCCTAGCAAGATTTAGCGTAAACAGTTTGGCGCCCACCGTGGGGCCTACAGCTAAATTTCATATTTTATCCTTCAAAATCAAACCCTTCTCAACAAGAAAACACACTTAACCCCCAAATGGCTGAATTCACTCCCGAGCAAATGAGAGAAGCTTTAGCATCTCTACAAGAGGCCCAGACAAAATCCAATGAAATCATTGAAAACTTACAAAAAGAACTAGAGTCAGTTAAGAGCAACGCTAAGAAGTCCTCACGACGACCCCTTGGTTTGGCGCCTCGAATTTTGGAAATGGATGACGCAGAAGCTAGCGCTGAAGAAGATGCTGAGGAAACGCCAGAGCAACCACACGAAGAGGAGTTGGACCCCACAGCTTCGAAGCTAGCTCTCCTCGAGTCCCAGAATCGGAGGATGATGCGAATGCTAGCAAAGATGCCAGGGGCACCAACGCCCGTAGCTGAGGAGACCCTGATGGCTATACCAAGTCGCCTTTCGTGGAAGAGATAGCTAGAGCTATGATCCCAAAGAAGCTGCATCTGTCTCCATTTGGCAAGCTGTATGATGGGACTACGGATCCATACGATCATGTGAACCAGTACAAGAAAAAGATGTGGACCCTTCCTATCCCAGAACACCTCCTTGAAGCTACTATGTGCAAGTCCTTTAGGGCCACCTTAGGTGGACCTGCTCTACAATGGCTCATAACTCTCAGAGCTGGTACTATCCCAAATTTCTCTGTTCTTATTAACAAATTTTATCAACAGTTTGCTAGCAGAAGAGTGCTGGAAAAACACACAGGCGATCTGTACCGCATTATACAGAAAACAGGTGAAGCTGTTTGCCAGTACCTGGACAGGTTTAACAGGGAAATGATTTCGGTTAAGAACCTGGACATCCCAACAGCTATCGAAGCATTCCGAAGAGGTTTGATACCTAAATCTCGCTTGTATTATGAGCTAACCAGGTATCCTTGTAGTACCTTTGAGGAAGTCAGGGCTAGAGCCATGGCTGAAATCCGTGTAGAAGAAGATGATGCCTCCAGGTACGGAGGAGAATCCAACTACGAAAGGAAAACTCAGAATGGCAACAACAACAACAAAAGAAACGATTGGCGTCATCAGCCATACCAGAAGCGTGACTAAGCTAGCAGCGTAGCTAGAGAAGCCCCCCGCAAACCTAACAATTCGGATTAAGTTTCAGCCATTAAAGACCTTAGTTGAAGCTTTTCCGACCACCCAACTCGCCGGAAAACCCACCCACAATCTGCCCGAAACTCCCAACCATTGCAAACCACCCATAATGCCGCTCCCAGCCACCAATCGCCGACCACCCAGACGCACAACATCCATCTCCTCTCCCGCATTCACTCTTCGCATAACGCCACCACAACTCAACCGCGGCCACACCACGCCATCACCGCCACTTATAGCCGCTGCCGCCACCTCTTTGGCACTGCAACCACCAGAAACCGTCACCTCCACCGCAGCTCTGCTCTTCCTCTTCCCTTTGCGTTTCCTCTGTTTCCAAAGACTGATTCCTTAAATCAGTTTTAGGAAATTAAATTATTCCCTCCAAAAGTCAATATTTGACTTGTTAAAGGTATAAAACCATAAACCCTTTTGCCCATTTTATATCTTTTGCTCATTTGAAAGCTCAATTGGATTTATAAACTTCTTAATTATTGTATTGATTTTGGAAAATATAATAATTTAGCTAATTTATGAAAATGACATTTTAAATATATAATGAGATTTAAGAATGAAGTTTTAATTAAAGATTTCCGAAAAACGGGTCATTAAGGAAAATTCGTAATTATAGTTATAAGTTGGGTTGATTCTGATAATTATTATTTTATTAATGTATTTGGAGCGATAATCGGAATGTGGGAATTCGAAAAGTCAATGGATGACGTTCTTGGAGTTATGACTATATTATGGATTGAGCGGTTAAGGTAACCTTTATGTCCAGAATTACAGTATGCCCGTATGTGTATAAAAGAGTATGATTATTAATACAAATGATGGTTATTAATTTGAAGAATTATTTACGAGTTATGAAAGTGCCAGTAACATTTATGTTTAGCGTTTAATAGGCATGCTATATGTGGAAATGTGGTTTAAAATGTGATTATATGAACCTTCGTATTATGAATTATGGAATTTATGTCATTTAATACTCTATGATATTATGTGAAAGTTTATGGAATATATATAATGTGATTCATATGTCTAGAGTACATTTCTTATTTATAAACGAAATGAAAACGAAATGAAAATTATATGTTATGTAATGTAAGTAATAAATAGTCACTTACGAGATATGCTCTGTTATATGCCATATGATTATGCTTACCTGAGTTAAAACACGATTCTGTAAGTACAATAGTTTATAGTTACTTATGCTCCATGACTCATGCTTATGTGCGTAAAAGTATAAGTTGGATTAATTAGAATGTGAATCATGATAGACCTATGATTTCTACATTTGTGACTTATTATAAGTAATCTTAAGTCTGAATCCATGTTCAATGTGATATATGAGGTGTTGTTGTCCATTTACAGTTATTATGAAATATGTGAGCTTATGTAAAGCCAGTGTCTGGGAACATGTTAATAAATTTATGAAATATTATAAGCGAAATAATGTGAATTACGGAATCTTAATAAGTGTCATATGATTATGTGAATGGATTAAGTATGTTAATTTATGAATCATGGGATGGCATTATACTTTATAAATGACGGAACTATGAATGCTTTATAACCCAATGTTATTATGAATACTCAATGAACGTTTCATATGAAAGCAATTGAAAGCTTATGAATGATGAATATTGTTTACGATATGATTTTACTACCTATATAAAGGTAGAGCTGAGCTGAATGATTAAAATATACGGAATATCACTGATGGATATTAAAAGTTATGAAACATGATAAGTTCAAGTGAAAGAACTGGTTTGTTAGCTGTATATATCCTGACTGATGGTCGTGCACGTACCGAGCTGTATCCTGTTTCCTGATGAGCACTGGCTCTTATCCTGGGGCACTGGCCCGCTAATGTTATTCCTGATGAGCACTGGCTCTTTTCCTGGGGGCACTGGCCCATTGTGGGAGACGTCCCACCCCTGAAATACAGACCAACAACCAGTATAAAATGGATTAAAAAGGAATTATGGATCATTATGGATCACACTGTAATCATAAATTCTTGAATTATTCTTTCCTTCTGTTTAAAGTTTGAGGTTACATTTTAACGTAATGGATTTACTTAATGCTCAGTACATACTGTTCATGACAGGTGCTTGTACTTAAAGTAATTAACATGGAATGCATGACGTCAATTTCTTACATGATTAGCTTTTAAGTTATACTAGTCTACATATGTTCTTATGAAAGTATGAAAGTGTCCGTTAACATGATTGCATGTATCGTATGAACGTGAGTACTATATGTCAAGTATGATTTATATGGCAAATATGATTATTGTCTTATTTCAAGGAAATATGATTTTACATGTGAAGTATGTGTCTGCTTCATCTCCTGCAAATATGTGCCTGTAAGTGCAAAAAATGTTTTCGAACCAAAATCGTTTTTACGGGCTGGAGTAAAGTTACGAGTTTTCCACTCATTTTGGAATGTTTTCTGTCTTTTCTTGTTTCTCTATTTTTCTTCTGAACGAAGCTTAGGTTATGAAAGAAAGATGGAGATGAATCTGGGAAAGCAAAGTGCTTGGGATGGATTTCAAGAAATGAGATGAAGGAAGTATTTAAGGTCTTAGTTGTAATTATGAGATAATGAGCTTTTGTAAGAATATTATATTATTGGTGGGCCATAACCCACAGGTTTATAGAAACGCTTCCGCAAATCTTGTGATTAGTTATAATTAATGGTGATTAATTAAGGCACCCGTTTTCGGGGCGTTACACGTGGGCTAGGTTTAGGGATTACAGAGAGAGTGTCCACACCATAACATGGACAAATGGTTCTCGCAGACATTTTACAATGGTTTGCAGCCTCAGACGAAGAGTATTGTTGATTCGTCTACAGGAGGGGTTTTTCTGGATAAGGAGGTGGATGTAGGCTACGAGTTTCTATCAAACCTCACAGCCAATCATCATTCCACTTCCCAAAGCCTCACGAGGAAGGTACTGGAGGTAGATGCCATTGCATTATTGACTTCACAAATGGCGAAGCTGAGTCAGTAGATTAACACCTTCAGTTCCTCTTCCTTAGCAGCACCTCCTTTGAGTATTAATGTTATGTCTGTCGTAGCACCCATTACCTCATCTTACTGCGAGGTATGTGGTGTTCAGGGTCACTTTGGGCATGACTGTCAGTTCAGTCAACTTCAGATGGAGCAGGCAAACGCCTTTCAACAAAGGCCACAAACCTTCCCCCATCCACATAACTACCAAAACCCATAAAACTATCAACCTCCACCTCCACAAAACTATCCTAAACCCTCATACCATCAAACCCCACAAAATTTCCAAAGACCACCACCACAAAACTTACATCACCATAATAATTTCCAAACTCCACAAAATTTTCCCACCCCACCCCCACAAAACAATAACCCACAAGAGCCTAGCAATTCTGAACTGATGAAACTGATATTGTCTATGCAAAAGGCAAATGAGGAATCACGGAGGGCCCAAGAGGAAGAACAGAGGGCCCAAGAGAAGCACATCAAACTTCTCGAGGCTCAAGTTGCTCAATTGGCAGAAACTAATGTACAGAGGCAGCAGGGACAATTGCCAGGGCAACCCGTTCAGAGAGAACATGTCAATGCCATCACTCTTCGTAGTGGCATAGCTTATGATGCTCCTCCATTTCCCGTTGATGAGGTTATCCCAACTGCAGGGAGGAAGAGGGTGGTAGAGGAAGGAAATAGGAAGAAATCGACGTCTGAAGTCAATTTGTCTGCAGAAGCTGAACAGACAGGGAAGAAAAAAGGAGATGGTTTCTGAAACGCCTTTTACACCAAGGCTACCTTTTCCTCACAGGATGCAACAATCAAAGGTCGATCAGCAGTTTGGTATGTTCTTGGCTATGGTCAAGAACCTTGAGGTAACGATTCCATTCACAGATTTAATTACCCAAGTGCCTGTTTATGCCAAATTTCTTAAAGACATGATCACTAAGAAAAGAGACTTTGGTGGGGCAGAACATGTCGCTCTTACTGAAGAGTGTAGTGCTTTTATCCAAAATAAAACCCCACCAAAGTTAAAAGATCCTGGTAGTTTTTCTATACCCTGCCATCTTGGACCTATTTTTATTGATAAGGCTCTATGTGATTTAGGTGCTTCTGTTTCTGTTACGCCATTATCTGTTTTTAAGAAACTGAACATAGGAGCACTTAAATGCACACAAATCACTTTATAGATGGCGGATCGTTCTATAAAATACCCTCTAGGTGTTTTAGAGGACGTTCCTGTTAGGGTTGGGAAATTCTATATCCCTGTTGATTTTGTGGTGTTAGATATGGATGAGGATGCCCAGATTCCTATTATCTTGGGTAGGCTGTTTTTATGTACTGCTGGTGCTGTCATTGATGTCAAGTCTGGGTCTTTAACTCTGAGTGTTGGTGATAATAAAGTGATGTTTAAACTAACCAATGCTGTTAAGGCACCTATGCTTGAACAATCTTGCTGCAGGGATGAGGTTTTGGATGAGGTAGGTGGGGAGAAGGTCCCAACTACACCTATGGTTGTCTCACCGTCTGGAGGCATTATTAAGAACATTTGGAGAAGAAAGATATTTGATGAGGGTGGCACTCATTGCCAAAACCCTCCTATTTGAGAGAGGGAGGATTAGGGTCGTGTGGGACCTTTATAAACCAGCGTTGTGCGAGTGGCAACTCGTATTCCTTCCCGTTTTCCTTTTCTTTTCATTTTTTTTATTTCTTATTTTTATTTTTCCTCTTAGCATAGTCCTTATCACCTTTTGACATTGAGGACACTGCCAAGTTCAGCTTGGGGGAGGAGTTCTGTTTGTATTCCCTATCTCTTTTACTGCTTTCTAGGATAGATTTACTGCTTTCGAAAAATTCTGAAAAAATCAAAAAAATATGGTTCCCCATGATTGGTTTAGTTGCCTCCCTGTGCCCCTTGTTGTGCTCTATTTGAAAATGATTTGACTTTGTTTTCTGGATAGCTGGGCATCTGTGATCTTGAGGCTATGATTTGATGTTTGATTGCTATGATTTCAAGCATTTTTGGATTATATTAGACCACTTTGTGCTGCATACCTGAATTGGCTAGACTGTGAGGCCTCTTTATAGCCTATTGGATTCATATTATTATCCAGTCTATTTTTGTGTGTTAGTTCCTCTTTAGTGGATCGATCTTGACTTTGACTTCGTACTTGTCTGATTTTCGATGACTTGTAGCATTTGCTGTGATAGAGGCGTTCTTTTGTCTTATTCTTGAGCTTCAGAGTGAATGTTTGATATATTTTTATCCTCCTTAGCCCCGCTGAGCCTAATGACTTGTTTCGTGTTACTTAAACCCCTATTATGAGCCCAAGGCCTTCACTTGATATTATTCCAAGCCTAGCTTGGGGAGCTTTTGTATGGGTTGAGTTTGAGATTGGTTTCTTGGTTTAGTTTGGGTGTTGAGGAATTTAAAAGTGTATTTGTTGTGGTTTGAGGGTGAGAAAAAGAAAAGAAAAAGAAAAATTTAGAGTTGCGTGAATGAAGTTCAGAAAAATGAAAGAAAAATGAAACAAAAGTTCAAAAGAATTCGAAGTTCTTTCATTCACATACGTTCTTAAAGAAATATTCGCTTCATTTCTTGAAAGCTGGGTTTGTTATGAGTTTTTCATTGATTTATGAGAGTTGGGTCACTTTGTGTGGTTTTATGGTGTTGTTGGGAGTTGTGTAGGCCATCTTATGCCTCGTTTGAATGATTCATGCTCCCCCTTTCTTGGTTTTTCCACCACATTACCCAAAAGTATCCCCTACCTCTTACCTAAGCCCCATTGCAACCCTCTAAAGTCCTTTTGAGCTCGTGTCTGCAGTGTTCATTTGATTGATTTCGAGTCAGTTTGTCAAAGTTAAAGAGTATTTCTGCTGATTGAGTCGACTTGACTAGGATGAGCGTCATCGAACCTTTTTAAACACATGAGAGTGTAAGTGGGAAGGGTATTTTTGGTCGGGTTGGTGAGTGTTCGGGCATATTCTTTGCCTGCCACAAAATAGAGAGGAGCGACACCTTTGTGAGACCCTTTTCAGGACTTGTACGCCTTGTGGATGCTTGAATTTGATAAATTGCTTGGAGGATTGGTGATTGGATGGATTTGATTAGCCAAACTTGAATTATGCCTGCTTGAACGTTTCTTAGTCTTGAAAATGTTTTGAGCTTTGATTTGTTTCTATCTATGGGGTGAGGCAATCTATTCCATGTTCATGTTCTGTTTGCTTGAGGACAAGCAAAGGTTTAGCTTGGGTGAGTTTGATATCACGTATTTATATAGAGTTTTCTCCCTTATTTACAAGCTAATTTGTGCGTCATTGGAGCTCTTGGGAGCTATTTTGTGCTAACTATCGTATATAGTTGTGGTTTCGTGTTTTAGTGTTGAATTGCAGGTTTTAGGGAGTTTTCTCCTTATTCCCGAGCCATTTGGAAGCAACCACGGCTTTGCGAGATGTTACGAGGCACGTAGGACGGCTTTGAGCTTTATGGGTAGTTTAGGAGGTCCCAAGACCCCTAAACGTGAAATTTAGAGAGCCAAAGAGTCAAAAAGGAGATTTCCGTACTCTGATCGGGCAAAAATGGCGCGATCGGACGAAGGAATTATGATCGGGTATAGAAGTTGCGGACCCGATCGGGCGAACGTTGCCCGATCCGATCGGGCGAGGAGCCATGTCCCCAGACCCGATCGGGCACCCGCTGCCCGACCCGATCGGGTCCCCTCAATTTGTGTTGCTGCTGTTTATACGCACCAAGAAGACGCTGCTGGGCCATTTGCTGAGGACCCGATCCAGCACCCGATCGGGTTTGGGATCGTGTTGGCCATATTCTTGCATAAATGATGCTGGGCTGCTAAGCTGACCAAGAAACGAAATTTGGGCTGATTTGGTATTTGGCCCGATCGGGTGGTGGCTTTTGGCGCGATCGGGTCCAGTGCCCGCAATTTTTCGTCTTTTTTATTCCGTTTTTAGCTAGACTTGAGGGGTACTATAATCACTTTTTCCTCATTTTTTTAGAGACATCTTTTTTACTAGTTTAGACTCTAGTTATTTCTCATTGTTCTTAGTTTAATTCAAACACTTTAGATTAGATTAAAGGTGATTGAACCTATTCCGATTTCAATAAAAGTTCCTGCTTTCTGTCAATTGGTATTCTTTTTTACCCTAATCTCTTTTATTATTCTCAATTGCTTAGTCTAGTTATTCAATTATTCATGATGCAATTATTAGGGTTTCATATTAGTTTTGTTGTTGTTAATTCGATTATGAGTGAGTAGTTCTCTTTCTAGGGTGTTAGATAGGAAGCCATGTTTATGCCATGATTGTGATTTAGATTTCTATCAATTTCTAGGGCTTGATTAGGGTGATTGTGATGTGGTTTGTTCTTTATTGAGTAATTAATGTCAGTGTATAATTTCATTGGTTGCTTGTGGTTAATAGTTGTTTGCACAGATCCGTCTTACGACTAGAGGCCTAGGACACGTCAGTAGTTCTGATTACGTTAGTGAACATGCGGCGTATGTTGAACTATGAGCGTTGAGTCTTAACCATAGCTCAGCATAGGCTCTAATCCCCCGACTCTAGACTTAGGTTTTGATAGTAGTTTACCCTATTTGATTGGTATAAGCATGGTGGACCGACCTAATACCCTAGGTTTTTAGTCCATAGTTAAATCCTCGACTTAATTCGTATTCCTTAGCTTACTCATTAGTTTAGTTAATTCTCCCTATTTTCATCTGAAGTAGTTAGTTAATTGAATATTAATACAGAAACTCTGTCTCCCTGCGGATTCGACCCTGCTTCCACTGACTACCTTAGTTAGAGGACCGTAGGTTTATCTTTGAATAGGTGATACGACTAAAACCCTATCAGCCGTGCACCCTTTATGAGCACAAATTTCAAGAATCCCTACGAAATGAGAAACAACAAGCCAAGTTTTCGGGCACGTACTTCGAGACGATTTTCCAGACACTATACGATGTTTTCTCAAAAAATTGAATTTTGCAGGTTTTCATACACTTATTTTGAGAAGGATTTTTTTAAAAAAACAACATCTTCAGGGGGAAAATTCCGTCATGAAATAAGTGCTCAAAAACCCGAATTGTTGGTACTCGTTTCACAGGGATTCTCGAAATTCGTGCCCTTAAATAGTGCATGGCGTTGTCCTTTTTTCGAAAAAACGTGGTTTTCAATCTGAAAAATTGGTCTCGAAGTACGTGCTCAAAAAACCGAGTTGTTGGTACTCGTTTCGCATAGGTTCTCAAAATTCGTATCCATAAAGTGGTTACGATAATATCTGTTTTTTGAAAAAACGTTGTCTTCAGTCAGAAAAATCATGTTTAACATAATCTCGGAATACGTGCCCATTACCATGTCATACATCAAAAACATATATTTTAAAAATGATTTAAAAAATATATTTATAAAATGTTAGAAATGATTTGACTGGTCAAACTATGCAGTAGTAGTGTAATTAGCAAAAATGGCAACAAGTTACTTAGAGATTAGCCTATGACAGTAATTCACAAGAAAAAAAATATGATGGCTATAATTAACAAAACGGATATTTTACAGGGAAGTTTTTGGCAAAAAATTCTAAATAAATTATACAGCCAAAATACAGTTATATATATACGTGCATACCTTTTTATAAAATCTTCACTCACGCCCCTTCCCCATAACCACCACCACCTTCAGAACCCCCACCACAGCACCGCCACTAAATCTGTTCCTCACCGCATCCATGAAAGCCCCAACCCAGCGTAATTTACCAATAATTAGAAGACTGCGTTGACAGTGGCGGCGACACGAATGGGTAGGCGGTAGTGGAAGGTTGGGTTCGTGGTGTTGGCAGTGTGTGGATAAACAATGCATGAACATTAGGTTGAAACAAAATTACACAAATTCACATCAAAAAGATAATGAAGCCAGCATCTATACCAAGCTATGTTGAGGTAGAAATTCCAAGTCCAATTCCTTGGTAATCTCCTTGGTAACCAGTTCATCAATTAAGCTCCTTTATTTTGGCAAATATCAAATTGCCATGCCTCTGGTTGAATTACCATCGTCAATATTTGGTAATCTTCAACCCACTTAGTTTACCAGTTCGCTCGAGCTTGAGCTGATGTCAGCTCAAGGAGTTGGATGAAGTGTCTGGTTTGATAGAACTAGTCTTCAATTTTGTATTTCAAATTTATATATTATGTATCTATTCAAAAAATGTTTTGGCTAAGTATAACTTTCAACAAAGCATACCAAAAGTGGATGTCGTCGACTACGAAGAGCTACATGGAAGACATCCCTCGGGTTCCTATGGCACAATTTTCATAGGGCTGCCCTCGAAATGTACAGCAGTACGAAGGGGAACCCCTCAGAATTTACTGAACAATAGGAAAGGGCACTCCTCGGGTTTTGCAGAACGGTATCATATGGTGTTGTCCTTGGATTTTACAGGACAATACCACATGGTGCTGTCCTCGGATATGATGAAACAATATCACATGATACTACCCTCGGATTCCATACAGCGACCAAACAATCCATAACTCGGCTTCCAAAACAAAAAGTCAGAATTGCTTTCCACCAATGACCCTACTCGTCGACTCACAGGGACGGTACGTCTTGCGCCATTGGCGTGGGGTTAATTGGTTGGACCCACCTAGTGGCTAGCCCAGTCCTCTATGGAAAAGGCTAAAATACCCCTTACTCCTAGTTACCTGGAATTGGGAGTCATAACATCTAGGATCCCACATTTTCAGATTCTCTTTCTAGGGTTTTGTGCCTATAAAAGCATCAACTATCACATCAGTAAAGAATAATTAATTTCTACCTACTCACCACATTTGCTTACATAAGCCTTACATCCTCATTCCCATCACAACTTCGCTTTCTGACATAAGCTTCGGAGGGGTTACTCCTAGAAAACCCTCGGGCAAGTATTTTATCTGTTTTGAAGGTCATCTCAACTTGCACGTGACTCGAGCTAAGATTGCACGTGATTATCCCTAAATTATCCATCAGCTCATCGAAATTTCTTGGCAAAAACAGGTTCCTTGCAAAACAGACCTATATAAAGTCCCCCATAACAGTCTCCAACGCCGACATTTGCAAATCTAAATTTCAATCCCTTAGCGGACTGGCAAATAGAAGGATGAAATAGTGAAATAGACCCCCTCCTCTAGATGTTTTCCTCTCCCTTCATCTCTTCGTTTCGTGCGTCTCCACCTTTGGTAATGGCAGACTGGCAATACCAACTTTCTCTTTATTATTTCTTTGTTTTAAGCACTAATACAGTTAAGCTTGGGACTGTTCATTGGTCCAACACTAGATGGAAAGCCGCAAATAAAAATTTTGAGGATGGAAAACCGGACCGCCGGACCGGTTAATCATTGGACTGGAACCAGATCCTACAGGAAAAATCGTTCCAATCACTGAACAGAACTGGACCGATTGAATTAGTGGAAATAAATTTTGTTGATAAAATATTTAGTTCTTCAGATGATGGGTTTAAATACGAAATAGAGGTAATTAGCATATTGTGCATTTTAAAGTAACTTCTCGTGCATCCCTCAAATCCGCATATTGAACAACCTTTACAACACCTTTAAAGGCAAAGAGAATCACTACTATCCTTCAACAAGAAATATTAAGGGAAACTTGCCTATAAAAATTGGCTTACTAAAGGTGATCAGTAATAGCCCTATTTTAAGAGCACCTTTATTAATTATTAATTATAATATTAGCTTTAATTAATTATAGAGATCCTTTCGTTTTAAATGAAAACTTATATTTGATTTTATTATTATTAATAAGAAGTTGTGCATATTTATTGACTTAATTATAATAAATTATTTTAATGGAATTATCATTAATTTAAGAAATGGGTTTGAGCTAATATTTTGATGACATTTTATATTTTAAAGAGATAACGTAAGTATAGTTGTGTTTATGTAATACAAAATATATATTAAGAAATGGGGGTATTTTTTTTTTAAGGTTAATAAAAAAAGACAGATGGAAGGTGAAGGGTGGTGTGGCATTTAGAGACAAGGGAAGGGGGTTGTATGTCATTGAGTGAGAGTGAGTGAGGGTGATTCATAAAAAAAAATCAAATAAATAAAAAAAGAGGGAAGGGGAGACTGGCTGCTTCCCGTGGAAACAGAAACAGGAAGGAAAAGAAAGAACAGAGAGGCGAGAAGAGAAGAAACATGGGAAGAGAAAGAGAGAGGGGGAGAAAGGGAGAGCAGAAAGGAGGGAGAAGAAGAGCGGTGGAGTCGCATCTTCGGTGGGGGCAGCGCAGCAAGGCCGACAACAGGCGGAAGTGGAAAGGAAGAGGGAGATAGCGGCACAAGAGAGGAAGGAGAACGTGAGTCGGCGCCACCATGTTCAGCCGTTTCCAGCCAATTTTCCGGCGAATAGAGAGGGAAATAGTTAGAGCAAGTTCCAAAATACCAAAACCCTTTATCTATTCTAGAGATTATGCTCAAAATTGGGGGTTTTCTTGAGAGGGATGAAGGAGTGCGCGTGAGGAGGGCCACGCGAGTCACTGGTGACCACCATCGTTGTTCCACCACCACACCACCGCCACTCATGCTCACCTAAAAACCTTAACTTAGGTACTAAACACTTTCACAATCTAATTTCTATTTCCTGATTTACTATATTTGAATCTATATACCTTACTTAACAAATTTCTCAAATTATTTATGAATTATGTGAAGTCTGTATGTGATGTTGTTACTGAATTAAGGGAAATTAAGTATTGATTCTATGTTTGTGGAAATTAGTAGTCGATTGATTTGAAGTAAGAATGCGTGATATGATTTCTCGAATTTGGGCTCCATTAGAGTATGTATCTCTTGATGTTAAGGACTTTAATATTAGAATCTGACAATCAATAGAGGATTAATTTAAGGTATGAATTCTTTTAAGATTAGAATAGATGACCCAAGCTAGTGTTGGTTGAAAGTTTATGGGATGTTGTGATTCTGTGAATTGGAAGAGAAGTGGGAGACTTGCATTTGGTCTAGTTAATAGCGAGGACCAGAAATACGAATCGAAAAGAATAAGTGGTTAGGCTACTGATGAGTCATATTAATATAGGTATTTCAGGATGCATTTAGGTTGCATTTTGGGATCATTTAGTTTCATTTTTAGTCCATAATTGCATATAGTTCTTAAGTTGAGAAAATATTACTCTTGTGTGTGTTTTCGGTGTTTTTTTTTATAGTTTTCAGGTATTGAGAACACAAATGAAGTAGTATTGGACAAGCTTAAGCATGAGAATCATCTAAGAAGGAGCTAAGTCAAATGAGAAGTCCAAAGAGCATCTTCGAGTTATATTGCAACCCAAACATAGCGGAAACATATTAAAAGAAGTATGAAAATCGAGTCATGGGCACTCTTTTGATCATAACTCATTATCCAGAGATCGGAATTGAGTGATTCTAGTGGGGTTGGAAATTAAACTTGAACAGCTTTCCAACGGTATATCACACGCCCGATACAACTTCTTGTTTGTGAGATATGGTCTTTGCAATTTGACGCTGTTTTACAGGATGAAAACCTGCGCATGCGGGTTATTCCGTGTAGCTTATAGTCGAATAAGCTTTTGACGAATTATACTCTATTTTTCTAGTTGTTTTAGGAAATATAAAGGTATAAAGACTCAAGGGAATACTATTATTTCCTATCTTATATTCTATTTTATTTTTCCATCATTAATACATTTTAGATTAGAATTCTTTTGCTCTCAATTACTCAAGAACCCTATTGTTGTTTTTTTCCTCAATTTACATTGAATTTTCAATAGAAGCTTTGATTTTGCAAGATTCGTTCTACAATTGGTATTATTTTTCCTCTCTTCTTAATTCTATTCAATCATTGATTATTAATTCATGTCTGCTTATTTAAATATGAATATGTTTTCCCTCATTATGATTGAGTATTCTATTTCTAGGGTTTAAGGGGATCCATGATCAATTACGAAGGGATGTTTATAAATTACTGATTTTTATTGATGTATGTTGATTCCTATTGAATGTTTTTATATCTATTCAATCCAATTTGGCCAGATTTGATTGTTATAGTGTTACAATATTAGGTTATGCGCCAAGAGATAAAAACTTGGTATTAAGGCTAGTTTCAATAGGTAGAGTTGGTATTAATAAATTGTGAGAGCCTGTTAATACCATTCTATGGTTGATTTAGACTCGAGAGAGCAAATCAACCTATTTAACTGCATTATTAATTATTGATTGTTGTGTTTCATCCTGAAATATTGTTCATTGGTGAACCTATGCCCTAGACTCTTTATTATTGATATTATTGATTTAGTTATAGTCCAGTTTAGTATAATTACCCACAACACTCGTTCCCTATAATCTAGATTTGACTGACACTTAGGCAAGGAACACTTGTTTCTCTGTGGATTCGACCCTACTTCCCTGACTACTATTTGTTAGGACTTTAGGATTACTTTTGATAAGGTGATACGACTTCAGCCTATCAGCTACACTATATATTGTATGATTTCAAGGTTAGTAAGAATGCCTTGTGATCCTTTTACAAGTAAATTGGTGATACTAGCTCAATGAGTTCCACAAATGTTGTCTAAGATACTCAAATTTGTTTTGTTTTAGTAAATAATGTAACGTACCATATATACTAAAAATCAGGTAAATAATCAATCTAATGATCAATAGGTTGTTGAAATAAGATAGATTTGGAACTGAAGATCTAAATAAGCATTCGGCTAGTCAGATAGCAAAACGACCTAAATTGGTTTACCAAACTAAGTTATCTGGTTCGTGTAAAGGAATTGGGGGAGTTAATTTTATAATAAAAGAAATATAAGTTGGTTCAAGGTTTTTTTCAATTATCTAACAAAAGGACATAAGATAGGAACCATATGTCAATTGTAAGAGATTCTACGTAGATGTATGTATAGTGTTATAACATTAAAATTATATGGCCACTAGAAGTTAATTTGGTTTAAGAATAAGGATAACTAAAGTTATTATTTAAACCAGGAACAAGAAAGATGAATTGCTTTCTTTAGAATATATTGAGAAACTTCTAACATGCTAATGATATTAATATTAGTTCTAAATGGTTTAAAAGCTAATGTAACCAAACGTGATCAGTATGCAATAAGCTAAAGTCTATTGTGATAGTGAATCTATAAGTTCATTAGTTGTGATAAGGTTCTCATTAAATTGTGAAAGCTGAAAGAATAAGGGTAGTTGTGTACGTAGAACAACAAGATATTGATCTTAATTACTGCAACTAGTAAAAATAGCCAATGTTAGTAAAGGTTATATGAACTCAGAAATAAAATACTGAACTAGTTCACACTGATTTGGTAAAGAGTGGTATTTATATAAATAGAGCTTTCTGAGCGATAAATCGATACCCGTGAACATTCTATTGGTAGAATCTAGTAATTGAGGAATATTTATCAAAGGATACAGAAAGAATTGACATAGGAGTCTAATCAAAGGAAGGTAAGTAAGATAGTTGTTATAGGTTATATTGAGATTGCTCATGTATTGTTGAAGTCTAAGGTAGAAGCCCAGGTGGAAATAGCTATGTGTGTGAAAGATGGTTTCATGGCTATGTTGAGGTTATTAAAATTAAGGTACTCACTCAATCAAGTTGGGAAAGACATTATTTATGAAGGTCTTAGAGACTGTGGATCAAGTTGAGGATATTAGTTTTGAAGTATCATTTATACTAAGAATACATTCTGAGATTGTGTGAAATGATTTCCAAATTAATTATTTTTATATGCAACTTGATTTATGAATAATCAAGTGTGATATTTATGAGAATGTGTGACAAGGTGAAGTGTGATTTGTGTAATATGGTGAAAGTCACCAATGTGCATATATTAAAAACAATCTTATAAATGGAGCAAGGTGTGAACATGCAACCGAGTTAGGGCGGGTAGAGTCCCTACTTGTTGCCTTCCAGGATGAGGCGAATTCCTAGTGTTATAGTACATGTCTTGTTTAAGTATTGCAAGCAGAACAGTAAAAGGAGGGGTGACAATCCTCAACATTTTGGAGACAGCTGGTTCTGCGTGGTACCCCTCTCCATTTGCGTTCGCATCAAGATAACAAATAACCATGAGTGTTTCTTGTAAGAAACTTAGATATTGTGGAGATAACTTGAGTTTCCAAACATATATTATATCAATGATATATTTTGTTATGAAGTACTAGTTTGATAATGAATAAATGGTCTGAGGTATACATGGTTATATGAGTTAGTTGCTATTATATGTGATGAGTGCTTTAAACAAAAACCACCAAAGCATGTTTACTTGTTTTGCGAGTTTAGTACTTTACGCGTTGCTGATGTGAGTCAAATGTTTTGTTTTGTCATTTTTGTGGCCTGTCACTTGGGTGGGTGGCAGTTTCGTAATAGTTTCAGGTGGATGCAGTGAAGTTCTGGAAGCTTTAGTGATGAATTCTCCTTGCAACTATCCTTTTGTGCATTGAGACGAGGGCATCGACTTTGTAACAATACATTGTTTAATTAACTTGTAAATAGTTTAAAATAGTAGTTGTAAAGTAGAAGCTGGGAATAGTTGCTTAAAATATATTAAAATGATATACAGGTTGATATCTCGGACGCGAGTCCTAAGTTAAATTCTAGGCAGCGCATATTTCAAAAGGAACTCTGCCGAATTTTATGTAGACCATTATTATTTAATTCATACCATTTAGATCCTTTAAATAAGTTCATGGTTTATAGTTCTAAGTTTTAAAACGTTCAGGTTTTTAGGATTCCACAATCTTCATATTAGGACGATGAGTGTGATGGTAATAGTTCGGATTAAGTTTTCCGCTGTGTTTAGATCTAATTAAGTTGGTCTGTGAATTCAGACCTTAAATTACTTTAAGGCAAGTGTATGGGGTAACATACGGGGTGTGTGATAGACAAGGTTGCTCCATTGTTTTAAAGTGGAAGGGAAATAAGTTGATGGTTTGGAAGTGTAAATTATAGTTTTCAAAAGTAGTGTAAAGTATATATAGGGTTAAACGGTTTAGATATTATAGGAAGTAACTACTTCCTATTCTTCTAGTAATTCCATGGGGAGTAGTGGACCCCGTATGTTAGCACATCTTGTCAGCGGTTTCTAATATAAGTATTTTGATATTAATGCTAAGTATTCACTAAGTTTTTCATGCTTTATGACAGTCTAAAAAATATATATAGAGTAACCATGATTCCTATTCTAGAAATTTGCTCACGTGTACGTATCAACTACGTACTAAATTTCCCCTTTAAAGCATTATTTTAGCTATAATCACTACTTCATTCACACCAAATTATTAGAATCCTAAAACCTTCTACTTAATCCGATTTTAAAAAACTATCCCATTCTTTTGAGTACATAAAACATAATCAAACTCATTTACATATGCTTATACTATAACTTTCACATCAATATGGAAGCTGAAAATTTTGAAATAAGTCTTTAGAAAATAATTCAATCAAAAATCAAACATTATCAGTACTAATGCAAAGTATTGTGACATCAATATATAAACCTGTGCTGATAGTTAGTGACATTTACTCCAATTTAATGGAGTACCGTGAGTGTTTGACGTTTCTATATCTTTTTTGTAGGAATATATTAACTTTAGCAGTGAAGAAAACCGAAATTGTTAGTAGTATTAAGGCGTTTTGGTAGTCAAGAAAGGTGAACTATGCATTTAATCCCCCTTACGTTTACTCAATTTACTAGCATTAAATCATGGTTCTCATTAAATCATTGAATCCTTATATGTAGTTCATAATCATCCATAAAAAAGAATCCCTTCTAAAAAGATATTTCCTTGCACCCCAACACATTGTTCTTCATTATCTACCATGTCATTGTCTAGCGCTGAGAGTGGTGTAAACTTAAGTGAGGAAATATCAGAAAATGTTGTCATATTTCGTATGAGGACCATGGAGGACGACCTCCCATTTTCTCAACTTACATTTCAGTTCTGTGGTAAAGTCTTTACTACGGACATCGATTGGTGTACTAAATAACGACCAGATAATCGTATCAAAGGACATAACATTTTCACACTTCATTTTTCTACGCATACAATCTATTATTTTCTATCTTATAACTTCGTATTGTAACGGTACACAGACAACCATTATCGGGGCAGATCGTTGGGTCCAAACTTTTGGTATTCAAAACTTAAGAACAATTTCTAACCCTATCAAGGCTATGTTTGGTATATTACCCGTTCGTGCAATTTTTAACTACTGGACAGACTACGCTGGGGGTGATCCTGAAAAGCTTACACTAATACATGAGTGGAAAGAATTAGATCACCGCAAATCAATTAATGACTCGGGGATCGACCACGGCGAGATTGTCTATGTCGTTTTCCGCAACTATTGGCCTCATCCGTTATTAGTTATAGTATTTTGGTATTAAAATGAAATATGCCATATGTAACTATTGAACTTGTGAAGCAATAGTATTTAGATAATGCAAAGCTTTTCCCTCGTCAACTAGCTCAGGCTTTTGCCAAATTCACCATGTCCTACTAATATTTGTTTTTATTACTATCACTATCGGTCATGTGAACTCAGTGTACTACCTTACTATTGAAATTATAGATGAAAAATTATGTATATTATCGAATTGGTACCAAACGTAAGACGTTTTGGCACTCCATATAACTTGTTAAGGTAGGAACTAAGTTCTCATCTAAATTATGCTATACTGACAATATTACATCGCTATCGCCCATGTGAACTCATTGTGATTAGTGTAGAGTAGTCTGTGTACAACCGTTGCTATTGACATGGTGAAGTATAGAATATGTAAACTGTCGAATTGGTATCTAAGATAAGTATTTATGGTACTCAATGTAACTAGCTATGGTAGGAAGTGTTTTATTTTAAAATATGCAATATTCAATAAGTCTTACTCAATAGTAACTTCAATATTCGTCATGTGAATTCAGCGTACTCCTAAGACAGATTGAAATAATGGAGTAAAGAAACGAAAATAAAATTTGCTACCAAAACATGTAGTTTTGGTAGAGAATATAGATAGTTTTGGGAGGTAGGCGAATAATATAATGAAATTATATCACTGCACAATTGCTATATTGAGCAACGGTAATCAAAGTTAATGACATGCAACGGAGTACCACCATGTGCTGCCATAAATGGAAAGGAGTTTTCAGGTAGGAGAGGTTACTGAGATATTTGAAGAAAGTGGTACGGGGAAAACTCAACTATGTTTACAATTGGTTCTTGGGTGCTTGCAACCTCCGAGCAAGGGGGGACGGCATGGGTCAAGTGTGTACATCCAAACTGGAACCCTGCCTTTTCCTGTTACAAGAATGGCTGAAATTGGAAAATGAATGTCTCTGGAAGATGTGGAGAACTCACTAGATCTGATACAAGTGAAGAAAGTTGATATGGTTGAGGAAATTATGAAGGTGGTTAGACAACAAGAGTTCTTGATTAACAATTCGTTAGATACATGTAGACATGTTCGCATTGTTGTTGTTGATTCAAGTGTCGCATAATATCGACATGAATACGACAACACTAAGGAAGGTTTCGCTCGGAGGACAAAGGCCCTTCAAGCTGTGACACTGAAATTGAGAACACTAGCGAAATTCTATAATGTCGTGGTTGTTATTGTTAACGAGGTTTCAGATGTTATTAGCGGGCCACCTAGCGAGAGAAGTTTATGAAATTACTTATCTTTCCGGGAACTAAAAGCATCTTTGGGGGAGGCATTGGTTCAATGGTGGACAGTCGATATCCAAATGTCTAGAAGACAATAGTGAATTTGTACGCAATTTCATAGTCCGAAAAAGTCATATTCTAATTGAAGGGCGATCATGTAATGAAATCAACTCCAACGGTGTTAAGTAGCTGTGATACAATTTTGCCAAACATGAATGAAAATATTTGGGTACCAACTTCAAAAACTAGTTTAGTACTGTGTTGTTAAGTTTTGGTATCAACATGTTCATATTATGATGAATCCTACTAGATGTCATGGTATCAACATGTTGAATAGTTTTAGTAGCAAATAGTAGTATCTAAATACCTTCTTCTGATTACGTTTTGGTATAAAAATGTTGATGTTTTGGTATTACCTACAAAGTGCTCTGGTACACAAGTACTATAAGTTCTTGACATCCATAAATATCACTTGTAACATTAATTACATTACCTATAGCGTTAAATACCGTCTATAACACCTTTCCCATATAACGTAAAATACAGTTTAAACAATTCTATAAATTACAAATACATGACCTTGTACCTTCTACCATTAAACTGTAAATTGTTTGGAACTGTTTAAGGTCAAATAAGATAAAGCTAACTAATTCTACAATAGTCACACTTGTTTAACAGTTTCACTTAACAACTTTTTTGCTCCATTGAACTCCGATAAAACATCATCAAGGATTACATCGTTACGCACACTTGCAATAGAACCCTGCACATGAAAATAGATGATTAGTAGCCACATAAGTCAGATAATCAAATAAAGTTGTTGTGCAATAGTAAGTAACTCTCATGATGTTTATCAGCACACATCTTGATCGACTGTAACATGATGACCCCACAAGATTTACTGCGTCATAACATAAGGCATTAGAGAACATGAATCTTATAAGGATTGCACCATTTGTTGGAAAATAGAATAACGTTAATCCTCACATATTAGGACGATGATTGACAATTTTAAGGCATTTAACTAACTAATCCTCTATCTTTCTCTCCACCCAAAGAGGATTCAGCACATGAAGAAGGGGGTCCAGTGTAGCCAACTGTTATATGAAGCCCACAATTACATTTATAACATGAAAAATAACAGTTGACACATTCATTTACGAAGTAACATGTTCATACCAGCTGATTTATTGCAAAAGTATGGGTAGCCTTTGGATCCAGAAACATGTTGTCAATTAACCACACAACATTATTCCGAACCGCTAGAGCCAAGAACCATGTGGTCGTCCATTAATACCGGCACAAATACCTGTTCATATATAAAATGAGAAATTGTACAACAAATGCTTGTAATATATACTTCTTAAACACTAGCAAGTACGAACTTACCACACATAAGTTATTAGTAGGAAAAGAGTTGAATCGATTGACGTATTTATCGGCTATATCGTCCATGAATGTTGAAGCGCGGGCCATCACTAGATCCTACATTACAAATAAACAGTTAAGTACCCGTTTCTTGAACTTATTCTAATGAATACCAAAAGAATTTGTAATTAATACCAAAATTTATGGTCTTTGCTACCAAAACTAGTATAAACAGTACTTGTTTCAAACTTCAAAAACTAGTTTTATTACTCTAATTACCATTTATGTAATACCAAGTAGTTGTACTAATACCAACACTTGTTGTAATTAATATCAAATGGAAATAATAGTTGATAAAATGAAATTTACCGAGAATATGGAGTCGAGCATTAAACGCTTGATCTTTTGTCGTACAACCTAGCAGCAATCGGATTGCGTCGCAATAAAGCACCACCGATCCATTATTGAACAAAAACAAACGAAATAAACTATGACACTAAGCATAAGAATTACAAACATGAACCAGTTAAACTAAATATTACTTACGCATTGTAGTCTTTTCCTCTCTTCAAGAAATCTAGAAGATGCTTCTCCGCCAATGACAACCTCGATGATGTTGTTGCGGCTGAAAACTCTTCAGAACATATGGCGGAAGAAGGGTTTATGTGCCTTCTGGGTCTGCTCCTCTGCAAACTATCCCTCTCGAAAATGTCGTCGCCCTCATAACTATCCATGACAACCTTGCATGCAACAAAGGCCACTGACATTTCGGCAAACTGATCATCAGGATATGGGGAAGGTTGGTTTGTGGTGGGGGTGAGTCTTTTATGGTTAGTGGTGGGTCTGTAGAGGGAGGTGGGTATGTGGTTGAAGGTGGGTCCTCTTTTGTAGCAGTAGGGGGTTCCGTTGTAGTGGTGGAAGGTGGGTCGGCGGAACTAGGAGATGTTTGTCTCACATTGATTGAAGGGGCATTTGTTATTTTACTAGTGGAAGGTGGGTCTTTGGTGCAAGGTGGGGCAGTGGCAAGGTTGGCAGCATAATAGACATATGTTTCGGCAACAGTGACGGCAGCAAGGTCGCCATGAGTTGAAGTGGTGGTTATTGGCATTGAGGTGGTGGAGAAGAGTGGAGGTTTTAAGTCATTAATTCTTTGCTCTAGCATACGACACCCTTAAGACCCTGACTTTTGAAGCGTCAACCTCTTCGGTAGACTTAGGACATACATGTGTGACGTCCGCTTCCATGTCAAGGTCACTTGAGGTCCGATCTAATTGACCTTCCACATCCTGCTCATCTTCTACGCTCAAGTATTCTCGAGCGAGACCCAAAACAAGGCCATTCACCTCATACTCTCTCAATACTACATCATTGTGGGCCCTTCCGTCATCACGTGGCCCTTCGTCATCCTCTAAGTCCTCGTCAACGACACGAGACGGACCAGAAATTAGATCTTCAATTTGAGGAGACACTTTCGGCCGCGAATGGTCCGCCACAACGACCAAACCAAAAAGCGCCGATTTCACGACATTATCAACAAAAATCTTGATTTGAGGCCAAGAATGCGAGCCACCTGCAAGGAGAAATGTGAAGAAACATATATCAACATATTATTTATACTACCAAAATAAACCAATTTAATACTAATGTAAGGCAAAACTACTTTGAGTCAAAAATTCACCTCACTTGCAATTTGGCCAATCTGTACGGAGTCTAAAACGATCCCTCTCTGTCTCTGCCCACCAGGAATTACTTGAGCGTCATCACGCTCATGATCACTACCGTAATTGAAAGAAAGGGACTAAAACAAATATAAGTGAAAATAAGTTTCAGATCATTTAATAAACACAACATATGTATTAACAAATACAACGTATCTATTAAACATATATAACAAGCAATTAACAAATGGTTCGTCCAAACCTTAGGAAATCACCATGTACTAAAATTACATATAAGTTACATAATATTTTCCGTAATCAAGAGTACTTTTCATGTCATGGGTAGTCACCGCCTTCACCAAGTCGTTGGTCCAAACCGAAACTCTTGGAAAACGCCCCTATTGAATAGGGGGCCTGTTCAGTCGATTCAGGTAAAAAATCTTCAAAATTAACATAACACAGTCATATATCATGTATCGATTTTTTTGCAAGGATAGAAAATTTTAATAAAATGGAGCCTCACCACCAAAAAAATTAAGGCATGCGGCAAAACCGACTAAATATCCTTTTCCTCAAAACTTGCGAGCAAACACAAGCGCTTTAACCTCTAAATACTCAACTATAAACGAGCATCAATTATACTGAACTATAAAAATTAAGGTATTGCCACTAGTGTTGGGGGAAAGAACGTGTCCAAACGCTACTACCAAAAAACTAACTCTAAACTCCTTCTCCTCCTCCTCTGTGCAACCAGCTGATACAATGTTCAAAGCCCTCAACAACTGAATACCAGCACCAGCCGCGTTGTACATGGCTGTAATGCGGCCATACTCTGAACGTGTGTCATCATCTAAGTTTTCTAACCCTCGTGGTACAGTATTTTGACCATGTGGGATGCCCAACACATACTCCAAGTCCTTCTTCGTTGCGGCAACATCCCTCCCATCTCCAAATCTAATGGTCATGATAACTGCATCAAACCTAGTCATCAACCAATATGAAAAATGTTGAGGCATTTTTGTAATGTTATTTCTAAAGCACATAAAATAATAGAAATGTTAGATAAAACTAAGTCTAAGTGTTGATTAAAAAAACCTTATATCACAAAAGTATTATTCAACAAATGTTTTTTTATTGCAAGAAAGATTGATGAAGAAGTTGGACAAACGGTGTTTTCTTTTCTTTTGTTTTATTTTCAGAAAAGGGGAACAACCTTATTCCACACAAGTATTATTCTGTTAGAATCATGCAGTGTTAAATTTTGATGTGCACGTTGAAAAGCTAGCTAATGATTATGACCTACTTATCAAGTTCATTGATGAACATTCTTTTGGCATACTCCATTTAGATGTTATCATAAATTAAACTCCATTTTCTAGATCTTAAACGATTCTTCCTGCTGTTAAAGGTTTTATATACTACTAGCACAAACAACCCTAAATCCCATTACCACCAATGCACTCAAATGTTTTACATACTACTGGGACAGTAAACAAACTTTTGCAACATATAAAAGACCAATATCCAACTGATATGTACCTACACAGCACACTAATATCCAACAAAAATGATACTTTCTTACCTAATTCCAGTACTCCACCAAACGCCATGTCGCGGACAAGCATCTTCCCATGGTCAGATATAGCCGCTACAACCTTACCGAATGCCTCAAGCCTGCAGATGACATTTGGTTATGGCACATGCCAATATTCCAATTTAACAACTTAAGTAAGAAATGCATTTATTACCATTCATCACAACAATTAAGTTCCGTTATAATATCTTTTTTTGCTTCCTAAAAATGCTTCCATTACTACACCCTTTTTCTTGATTTCGTCTCCAATCATGTTTGCTTGTAAAAATATATATATAGATAGCATGTAGTTAATTCTCTATATATGTAACATATCTTGTGTATATGAATGTGTACACAAATGTATATACTAACTTGGATTGACACGACACACTTTACCTTCTTTTTGTTTGTCTTCTTAACCGGCTATTGCAACTCCGGAGACTGCTACTCCGCGGTTGCTGTTGTGGCTCCTACTCCCGAGCCCTTGGTGCACCTTCACTAGAGCCAAAAGGAGATGGTACATACTCCTTCTCCGAACTAGTATCCTTTAGTTTCTTACAAGCCCTTGAAGATTGCCCTTGGACAATCTTCTTCTTCCTCCCACTATCTCCAACTTGTACTTCTTGCCTTTATTTTGTCTCACCATTTTAGCTACACAAATATTATTTTTTCTATAAGAATGTCCAAGTAAAGTAAAATTTTGATTAAACAAGCTATAACCAAGCATATAAGTGTGATTTATACAACAACAAATCAATTGTCCTTAATGTTTGTTGGTAGTGTAGTTCATGAAATTGATGAGCACATACATCAATGGTTATCAATAAGAAGGTTACTAACACATCTTATGAAACATCGATATATAAACTTGGCCGATGAAACTAAATCCAACAATACCCCAATTTCCCCCAATCTTATACATATAATTTAGTAGAGATGTATGTTAAACATTGTGAAAATTATCAGCAAAATGCAATTGAATGGATTTCAATAACTAATTTCCTTTTCTTAATATATATAAACCCAAGTTCCTACCTTAACAAGTTATATGGAGTACCAAAACATTTTATGTTTGGTACCAATTCGATGATATACATTATTTTTCCTCTATAATTTTAATAATAAGGTAGTACAACAACAACTAATTCCATTTCAGTAGGTTTCAACATCTATATGCTACTGCAAATGGGTGATAAAAATTAAATCATACAACAACAACAACAATAACCAAAACTTTAAACAATGAAATAGTTAACTAAATTGGACAATTTAGGGTTCTCAAAATCACCAATTTCCTACTCATTCAGAATATCACCCAATTGAATTAATATCTTTACGCAAATAAAAAAAGATCAAGTGTTAAATTAGCCGGACACACAACTTACAAAGTTTCAATAGAATTGAAGTTCGGAGCTAAACGAAAAATAGGACAAAATTATACGAAAAAAGGGAAAAATTTATACCTTTAGATGATAATCGATGTTTCAAATTATTTAGAGCAAAATTTGATGTGTTAAACGTGATTTCTTCAACCGCAATTAGCCATAAATTTTCAATTTTGGGGGCTTCTCAGGAATAAAGAATTGGCAGATAGAGCATAGAGAGATGGAATGAAATGAGTTTCACGCTCATCTGGTTACTTGGCTGCTTCATCTTGCTTTTCCAATTTTTGTACAAAAGGTCTTTTCTACCCTTAATTTCACAACAAATTGTAAAAGAACCATGTGGTAGAGTCCAAA
Source organism: Patellifolia procumbens (assembly GCA_947645195.1). NCBI lineage: Eukaryota > Viridiplantae > Streptophyta > Magnoliopsida > Caryophyllales > Amaranthaceae > Patellifolia > Patellifolia procumbens. Next base: position 272,140 of record CANSGD010000196.1, read on the forward strand.
CTCCACCAATGAGACGTTTTGTAACACCCCGATAATTCTCTTTATAAAACATATATTTTCCCAACTAAAATAGGGAATTATCAAGGCATTATCTCCCGTGTGAAAACATATCGGCTTACTCAGAGTTTTGCAGCGGAAAACATTAAATAAAACTTTATTAAATACTTAAACCATAGTAAATGTCAAACCATTATCCAAACCTCGAAGGATAATTCAAAACCAACTTAAAGCATTTGAAATAAATAACCCATAAAACAACTTAATAAAAGTAACTTAAATGCAAGAGGCAATAAAAGTATGAAAGGGATCTCATAGGCAAATACACAATTGAAAACTGCTCACCAATAAAGGGTCATCACAGGATCAATAGGCACAACCATGATCGACACACCGAAAAGCACGTAATCAGCAAAGATGAGTACATACATAACTAAAATAAAACAGGAAACCTAACATGATATTATTGAACAAGAAAACATGATCAATAAAGATACCTCAAGACTTCAACTCGTAAAATAAGACTTGACTTCACAAGACATACAACATGATAATCATTTAGTAAATTGAATAGACAATGGATCGAGTTGTCAAACAAAAACCAGCCTTCAAAATAGAAGACGAATTACGGGCGCGACTCCGTAATCCCTTGACCAACGATATTGAGGAACCTTTAAAAATAAAATAGGGTACGATGGTCAATCCGACCCCAAGAAAAGCCATGGGCTACCACCATGTATTCCAACTCATACTAGTCCAGAACTTCAGACGTGCACAAGTCTAAATCTATTGCTATTCACTTCCACTTTAAGTATTAATAATTTATTGGATGTTGGACTCTAAACATACAACCAACACATAACATGAATACAACAAATATTCCTCTTTTATCTCAGGATCAGATAAGTGATCAAACAATTCCAATTGACCAAGAATTTATCCTCCAATTTATTTGTTGACTTAAATCAACAATCAAATGTCTAATGACAATAAATATACATACCCTACAAAGCCATCGGTCTTTGCAAAGTATTAAAATAACCATAACCAATAATAATTCAACTTACTCATGAAGTCCTCGGCCTTTGAGAAGTAATAAAATAACCATAACCAATAATAATCCAACTTACCCACAAAGTCCTCAGCCTTTGAGAAGTAATAAAATATCCATTAAGGGGAACAATACCAAACTCCATAATTTAATAATAAAATATTATTAATCCACATCACACGATGGATCAAAATATAAATAATCTCAAACAACATGCTTGAATCAACCATCCATTCAATCATGTAATAAACATATAGGCAATTAACATGCTCAACAACACGTAATTCCAATTCAGTAGCCACGTATGAACCATAAAAGGGTTCCCTATACATGATACTATAAATAATCCTAATCCGTAGGGCATGATACTAGTCTAACACATAAGTACATGTATGTACCTTGTGTAGACAAAGTGAGAGGCCACTTTAAACTCTAGAAGTCGCCTAAAGTAAATTCTCCGCCTACCAAAATAATAACATGACAATGAATTAATATCCTAATTAACTCACAACAATATAAACTATATTAAAATGCTTCAAAACTCGTTTTATAATACTTTAAAAACATCAAAGTTTCAACCTTTAACAACCTTTAATATAATACTATAAGTCTAGGATTTAGAAACCTCAAAAACCATTACTTTCATACTTAAAACTCACTTTAAATAATAAATACTAAATTTGAAATTATAATTCATATTCGTAATAAATAAAAATCAGATTTTTAACTACGTAAACAATAACGTTTTCAACTTTATTTATAAAACATATTAAAATTCATAAAAATAACAACTTTAATATTAAACTTTATTTAAACATTAAATAGAGGATAAAGGTTAAGAAATAACCAAAGAAAACCACGAAAAACCGGAAAAATAAAGAAGAAACGCGCACGGGAAGTGGCGCGTGGTTGTGGATGGCAGCGTGTGGCAGTCACGCTCTACGTCGCTGTTGCGGCTGCTATTGTGCGTGAGCGGGCGAAGGAGAGGTGCAGTGAGGGTTATTGCGGCTGCACGCACAAAGAGGAGAAGGAGGGTGAGTAGTGCGCGGTGGCTCGTCGGAAAACAAGAGTGAGTGAGTGTGAGTGGTGGTAGGCTCATGCAAAACGAGGAGGGAAAGAGGAGAGAAGGGGGCGCCGGTTGAGAGAGGAAAAGAGAGAAAATAAAAGTGTGCAAACTTGGGGTTTAGGGGTATTTATAGGTTTGCCTAATACCTATGGCAATTAGGTTAGGCTTAGGTTTGGGCTTTGGGTTGATCATCCAACCCTAATTAAAAGCTTTAAGCTCCTCAATCCAATATTAAAAACCATTTCAACACAACCCAAAACATTAAGTATAATATTCAATACTTAAAATCCAACCCAATTAATATTTATGATTTTTAACACGTTTAAACAATCATTTGAATTTCAAAGTAGTCAACATTAAATAATTAAATCAATTAAATATGAAAATAATTATAAATATTCTTTGAATATATTTATCAAATTTTTAAAATTAAGGGGGGTTACACGTTTATAAGTTCTCCCATTAGAGAACCCCAAAAAAACATTTTGTATTCACAGCTTTTTTCATATGTAGCCCAAAAAGTAGATGACAAATAGTCTGTTCTAGCTAGATACTTGTTTTTAGGCTGTCACTTTATCGAATTGTTTCCGACATTTCTCTATGCTATGGGATTTATATGTATTATATTTTAGTACTTCAGACAACTAAATTTTGGTTTAGAAAGATGTTAGTAAAAAGTCATAGATTAGTAGTTTTATTCATAAATGTAATTAAAATATTAGACCTTGATTGTTGTTTTTCATTGATAACATATAATATCATTAATATTATTATTAGTATTGATAAAAGAAGCAACAAAAATGTAGTAGCACAATGGTTAAAGCATTTATCTTCTATCTGGAGGTCGCGGGATCGAAGCTTCTCATGGACAATTTGTATTTTTATGAGAGAAACGTTGATAAAATATTGTTGTAAAGAATGGACAGTGACACGTGGCGGATTGCAATGTGTGCCAGTAGATTTGACTACTCTTAGATCTTTATTTTTCTCTTCTCTATTTTATTTCCCTTAAAATCTAAGCCAACAAGAAGCAACTTAAAGTGCATCATAAATTCAGGCGATCCTTACCCTGGAGCCATACGAGTTTCTCTTGTTTTAATAACTGTTTTTCCATTAATTTTTTTAATTAAGAACTTATATTCTTCTAGGCCAAATCCCATTCACTATACCACAAGTTCATTAGATATTATAGCCTTTTGTTGTTGTTTTTTTGTGGGTTTTTTCATTATTTTTAATAATCATTATTCCATTAAATTTATAAAAATTAACACTTAGTGTTTCGCAAAGCTATTATTGTTAATTTTTTATTGGGAAATTCCCAATGGTGGCCCTTAGGTTTAAAGAAATCTCACTGGTGTAAATTTCAAAAAAACTTTCCCGCTAGTAACCCTGCTTTACAAACTATTCCCAAACATAACCTTAATGAAGAATATTTCATTAATAATAAAGCATATTATATTAGTTAATAGTTAAAGTAGTTACTCGCACGTAAAACGAGGTATTGAGGTCGAAATTGGCAAAAAAAAGACCCAAAATGCCTCGTTTTATATGCGAGTGACCGCCTTAACTGTTAACTAACGGAATATGCTTTATTAAGGTTATGTTTTGGAATAATTTGTAAAGTAGGGCTACCAACGGGAAAGTTTTTTGGAATTTCCGCCACAAGGAATTCCTTAGACCTAAGGGCCACCATTGGGAATTTCCCTTTTTTATTTTATGAATGAAATGCCTTTTTATGAACTAGGAGCAGCTTATACTTGTTGAGCTTTGTTACTAAGTTACTTCTTAATCATACATACTAATTAGCATTAGTTGATTGTGAAACCTATTTTACCAAACTTACTACTCCCTCCGTTTGTTTTTAATTGTTACGGTTTTCTTTTTTGAACGTTTCATTTTCATTGTTACAATTAAACTCGTTCTGTATATGGTAAACTATCACATCTTCACACTAAACGTTTCCATACAAATGGGCCCCTCTAATCCATTTGATACTCACCTAACATACCCAACGACACCCCCTTAATGATCAATTAATCCATTTTATTAACCTTATAAAGTCTCTGCATATCTGGAAATTTCTAGGGTTCTTGAACTTCATCTTAAAAGCTGCAACTTCTCTCTTCCTCTCTCTAAAAAATCTCTTCAAAATTTGCTTCAACACCTCGCCAAAAAAACGCTCCCATTTTCGGTTAGATCTGGGTTGAAATATGTGTATTATTCTTTTTTTTGTTCATATCTGAAGGTTGGTAAATTTTGGTTTTCTCTCTCTTTCTGGACGAATCTTTGTTTTGGGTTTTGTCATTAAATTTTTGTGTACATCTCTCTTAAAACAATGTAGCATTTACCTATTTTTAAAGCTAGATCTGGTTTATTTTTGTTCTGGCTATATTAGGGTCTGTGTTCTTCGTATTTCACCTTCTTTTCTTCAGATTTTCGTATTTTTGCAGAATCTCTTCTCTTGGAAGCTATATTTGGGTTTTTCTTTCTTAGATTTGGTTTTATTTTCCTCTAGTTTCTTAATTTTCTTTTTTTTGAATCTCTTCTCTTTGAAGCTATATTTTGGTTTTTGTTTTCTTAGATCTCCTTTTGTTTTCTCTGTTTTTTAGGGTATCCAAACTTATAGATTTTGTATTTTTTTGGATTCTCTTATCTTTGAAGTTATATATGGGTTTCTCATTCTTAGGTCGTTGTTTCTTTTGCTATGTTTATTTTGGATTTTTTTACCTATACTTTCGGTCATTTTTTTCCTGAATCTCTTCTCTTTGAAGCTATATTTTCGAATCTAAAGGGTTGCAACTTTGTGGTCGGAAAATGAAGGTTGGTTCTTTTATATCTGGCATTCTTCACCTCTTGTCGATGATATTGATAGCGTATCTGAGTTCGTTCCAGACTCTCAAGATCTGGATGAGTTTGTTCCAGACTCTCAAGATCTGGATGAGTTTGTCCCAGACTCTCAAGATCTAGATGAGTTTGTCCCAGATAGCGTTGAAGAAGATATTCTTCTATCTTCAAGAAGATTGAATATGGTTGCCCTGCCTTAGAGAGATTCGTCATCTGTGCTAGCATGATGGAAGGAAATATGGGCTGCCCAAACAAAAAAAAAACAAGAAACAGGTTAAAACCTGATGAATGGCTTTGAGGTTCCTAAATGGGTGGAATGTTCTATGAAAGAGGATGAAATATTTGAACTCCTAAAATCTAGGGTTCCTTGTCTACAGAGGCGACATATGAGCTAAGTTTACTAGTTACTCCCTCCATTTGTCTTTTAATTGTTACAGTTCATTTTTGAATTTCGTTCATTCATTCTCTATGGTTGAATTTTATGGTTTGCGTTTGACTGCCTTAACTTTATTATAGTTGGACTGGCTGCCTCTGTTAAATCATGTTGGTTGTGTTTGTGATTAATTTTATTCTTCCCATTATTGTTTTTTTTGGTTTTCTTGAATCTGATTCATATTGGTTCTGGTTATTTTCATTTGAATCTGATTGTTGGTTTTGATTGTTTTTGTTCCCCATTTAAATTTAATGTTTATGATAACGTCTTTATCATTATATTATGGTCTCAATAGCTGCTTGTGTTGGTCTCTAAATGTTCTCATCTGCTTCATTGTTAATGGCATGGTTGAGATGTTTTTCTTTTTGTTTTAGCTGTGTTGAATCTGATATGTGGTACCTTCAAATTGTTATTGTTATCCATAAGGGCTTCACCATTTTTTGGAGTTATTGTTAATGAAATTTGTTACCTAAAAATTAAGAGGTTTGCATGGGCTATTGTTAGTCAGGAGATCCCTGCTCATGTTCTTGATTGCCTTCACTCAGGTAACCTTCTAAAGGAGGTCAATACTACTATCTTGAACATGGTTCCTAAAGTAGCATTTCCTAGTAGTGTTATGGAATTTCGACCTATTGCTTGTTGTAGGTTCTTCATAAGTTTATTACAAAGGTGTTGTGTAATAGATTGAAATTGGTATTGCCTAGTTTGATTGCTTAAAACCAAGGGGCCTTTGTCCATGAGAGGTTTATTATGCATAACATTATGGTGTGTTAGGACCTTATGAAACACTATGGTAAGCATGGATCTAGACCTAGTGTTCTAATGAAGCTTGACATGCAAAAGGCTTATGATACTATAGACTGGGATTTTCTACACGAAATGTTGGAGCATTTGAAATTTCCTAGCCACTTTATTAAGCTAATAATGGTGTGTGTGTATGAGAACTCATAACTCTATATTATGATTAATGGCTCTCTGCATGGTTTCTTTGAGGGTAAGAGGGGCCTTAGACAGGGGGATCCCATCTCCCCCCTACTATTTTTGGTATGCATGGAATATATGTCTAGGTCAATGAGAATACTTCAAGATTTTCCTCTATTCTCTTTCCATCCTAGATGTAAAAATATCAAGCTTAATTACTTGGTGTTTGCTGATGTTGTGATACTTTGTTGCAAAGGTGATTTTCCTTCAACTTATTCGATGCTACGAGCTTTCTAGTTATTCTCTAACTCTTCTAGTTTAAAAATAAATGAAATGAAATCTGAGTTTTATTCAGTGCGTGTGGACTAATATGATATTGAGAGAATACGATATGTATTTGGTTTCAAACATAGCAGATTGCCTTCCAAATACCTAGGGGTGCCCATATCTGCAAATAGGGTTTATGTGTCTGAGGGTCATGCTTGGGTGGATAAAATGTGCTCCGGGATTAAAGTTTGGCAGTCAAGGAATCTATCATACATTGGTAGACTTTAGCTTGTGAACTCTGTTTTGCTAAGCATACATATTTATTGGGCTAAAATATATGTTCTCCCTAGAATTGTCCTTCATGAAATTGAACAAATATGTAGAGCACATCTAGGGCATGGTTCTTATTTCAGTTTAAAAGTTGAAAATGTTGCTTGGGAAAGAGTATGTTCTGAGAAAAAGGCTGGTGGTCTTAGGCTTCGAAACATTCAAGCTTGGAATAAGGCTGCCATGATGAAATATGTGTGGGCTATAACAGCGAAACATGATTCTTTGTGGATTAAATGGGTGAATGGGGTCACAGCGAAACATGATTCTTTGTGGATTAAATGGGTGAATGGGGTCTATGTCAAAGAAGCTGACTTGTGGGATTATGTTCCACCAAATTGTTGTAGTTGGTATTGGAAACAGATTTGCAGATTGAAGGAGGAGGCCAAGCTTATTTATAGTGAAACTGATCATAAAAATTTGCCTCAATTCTCTAGCAAGAAATGCTATAACCTGTTGATAGGTGAAGTTGACAGTATCCATTAGGATAGATATGTATCGAATAGGCAATTTTTTCCAAAACATAGATGCATCTCCTGGCTTATAATGTTAGAAAAGCTTAGAACTGCTAATAGATTATTGTGTATTGGTCTATGTAGTGATGATAATTGTGTTATGTGCTCATAGAAAGAATCACATAAACATCTCTTTTTTGAATGTGTTTACTCTCTACAATGTTTGAGAATGTTGCATACTTGGATGGGGCTTAGTCAGTCTCATAATTGGTTTTAGAATGTTGCATTTCCTGTCAAGAAGCAGAAGATCTCAGTTCTAGAGAAGAGTGATAGTTGTTGCTTATTGTGCTCTGGCATACTTTATTTGGTGGGCTAGAAATGAGGGGATTCGGAAGATGACCTCATGGAGACCTGAAGCTTTAATGAAGAGATTGTGAAGTTCTATGCTGTTAAGAGTTGGTCTAGTATTGCCTAGAAAAATGTGTGTAAATGATACTCCCTCCGTCCCACAATGTTGGTTATACTTCTTGAATATATGTGAGGTATAAAATAATAAAGTGTAACCAACATTGTGGGACGGAGGGAGTAAAATTTGGTATGAGAAGTTTTTTTTTGGCAATTAAAATTTAATTAAGAACCAAAAAGAAAGTTTTACAACCACAAATGCACCCCCTTTTCTTCTTAGACTATATAATAGCATATGCACTTAATTCTAATCCACCTTCTAGGAAAGGTTATTAGAACAAGCTCATCATATTCTAATAGCCAAAGAGGAGAAGGCCACCTAGAAACACCCCCTCAACATACAACCAATGAAAATACAAACTCAGGCAGCTTACAAGGTACCTTAAATACAATATGTCCAAAAAGCCTGATCTATATTTAAACACTTTCTGGTTCCTCTGAAGCCCTATCATATACACAGTTTCAGCAAAAGCAACCCCATAAGCACAGTTTTTCTGACCATTCTTCCTACACTGCTTGGCTGCCATGATGTTTTTTTCATTGAAGGTCTTAGAAGGCGTAGACTTCATCACCATACAATTTTTCTGCCACAATTGCTCTGAATAACAACACTGAAAGTACAAGTGACTAACAGTTTCAACACCAGCATCACATAAGTTGCAAGAAGAGTAATCTATAACCCCCGCAATGATGCAACCTTTCTTTATTAGCCAATCTATTTTGCACAGTAAGCCATGTAATGAATAAGCTTCTAGGAGAAGCTTGATTAAGCACACTAATTTCCTCCAAGGCACCACAACAGGTATTATTAACATATTAATATACAAGGAATTAATAAATAAGATGCCATGCTTCCAAAACCTATCAGGTTGCTTAACATAAACTAAACTTCTGCTTTCACAAATTTTCCTCATTAGCCCATGAAATCCTATAAGGAATGGAAAAGCTCCAAGCATCAGACAGCTTAATGTTATTTATTTAGGAACACTACAAAAGGGGGTGAATTGTATGTGTGGGGAAATGAACGTACTTTTTGCGGAATAAAAAAAACAATGAAAGAAATAAGATATTTCTACGAGGAAAAACTTCTTGGGCCCAACAAGAAGAAACGACCTCGACCACAAGGGATTTTATACTCGACTATTTCACTATAATAGGTCAAACACCTTTGTTACAAACCTATTAACTCTCGGGCCACTACTTGAGTTCCTCTACAAACTCAAGTCCCTACAACAGTTCCCTCTAACTGTTGTTCCTCTCGAACTTCAATCGAAGTTCCATTCTCTTTCTCTTGCTTCACTCAAAGCTTCACACTTTACAGGAGTTCACTCAAACCCCTTACCCAAACTTAAACTACAAGAGTTCCTCTCAACTCTTTTCTCAACTCGAAATACAGAATAATAGAACGATTTTAAACATTAATGGAACAATGAACTCATATGGTAATGGAACATGGAACTTGGAACTTTGATGGTACTGACTCAATAAACGTGATACTCAAATTAATACCTTTTTAGATCAATTATCACTTTGTAGGACACACTGGAACTAAGTTAATTGTTTGTCTTAAATAGCAGTCAGTTAATAACACATGGTTTACGTCATGGGATAATGGAATAGTGGAGTTAACCCATGTTCGTTCTTATGCTTAAGGAACAAGGTAGCACTAACCTACTAATCCCACCAATTAAACACGTTCAACTAAACGTTTAAGCTGCTAAAGAATTTTCCTAAAATCAAGCAATTAATTAGGACAATTTGTTGACTAGTGCACAAACGGTTATTTTTATTCTTTAAATCTTATTTAATATCTTTAAAAAGATTTTGTTAAGTAAAAAATATATTATATATTTTTCAAATAAACCGAAAAAATCTTTTCTTTCAGATCTTAAATAATTCAAAAATCTTTTTAAAATCCTTTAATAACCGAATAAAAACTTAGTCATATCTTTAAAAAGATATTTCCTAATTTTTCTCCATGGAAATCTTACTTGATTTGTTAGGCGTGCAGACATATGTTCACAATCAAATTGTTATTGCTTGTTCCTTTGCTTAAAACATTGCTTGTTCCTGTTGATTAAAGTATTGCTTGTTCCTTTGTTAAAACCATTGCTTGTTACAAGTCTATTCCATTCATAGGAACAAAGAAACATACCATTCATAGGAACAGACAAACATTCCATTCATAGGAACAGACAAATATTGTGTTAGTATTTCTTTTTAGACACATGTTTCTTATATAAGTTCCACTAACTTAGTTCCATAGGAACAGTTTCAATTCCTTACCATATGACGATCTTTGTTCCTTACATAAGAAACGTAATTACACCCTTATGTAACTAAGATTCTTTTCCATTGGATTTCCCATTCAGGAACTTCATCCTTCTCTTGGAGTTCCAACTCAGGAACTTCACTTATTATCTTTATAAAGCACCATTATTAATTTATGAACCTTGCACACATAAAACTTATAAACCTTGTTAGTTATTACTTTAGTTTATCATCATCAAAACCATATAGGGTCAACAATTTCCCCCTTTTTGGTGATGACAAACCAAAGCAAAGTAATATAAAAACTAGCACAAATATAATATAATATAACAATGCCAGATCATGTTAAGTATAGAGAATAAACCATAACAAGAACAATAAGTAAGACACTTTGCCATTATCTTCCCCCTTTTGACATCATCAAAAAGCGTCTTACTTTCAAGAATCCATGATTAATCTTTTAGACTTATAATGCCACCACCCAACCATAAATATATAATTAAGGTCAAACATGAGTTTAAAATTTTTCAATTTGCTTAAACATCAATCTAGTAATATTAGCCATCCTCATACACATGTTAATCAATTAGTCAAAGAAGTTAAAGTATGTTAAACATAAACTACCACTATTACCAAAGTGCAATCCATATAAAAGCAAACAAATCAAATGCCTAATAAAATTCAAAGAGAAGATCAAAGGCGCATTTTATGAAGGAATGATTGGAATAGGCTAAGTAGAAAAAAAAAATATGAATTGGTCAGTTGTTCCTCCACCATTACCTTTCCTAAACTTCTAGTTTTTCTTGTAATTTGCATTTGAACCACATGCTTGTTCCTTTCAAATAAGATGTTCCTTTTAAATAATATGTAGTTCCTTACCTCTTCTTTTCAAAACGTGCTTTGAATAGAATTCTATAATGTATGTTCCTTATTTGTAGTTTCAAGGAAATAACTGATTCCTTTTTTACTTTAGACTTAATACTAAAGGAACGCACTTGGAGCTACGAGAACCCATATATTTCATGACAACTTTATAGAAGTAGAAACTTGAACAATTTTTGGAACTTTCAATCTCTTCTCTTTCTCCCTCTCGACATCTCTCCTTTTACTCTCCTGTTTTCTCTCTTTTTTTGTTCTTCTATGTCTCCCTCAAACTCTCCTTTTTCTTCTCCATATCAACTTATTCTCCCTCAAGCTTTTCTTTTTCTTTTCTTTGTTCCCCCTCAATTGTTGCATCATAATCAATATTTTAAGTTTTAGTAGAGGAACATAAACCGAAGGATTTGTATATATGGTGAATTGGTTAGAAAGAAAAAGTATATATATATGTGATATGTAATGGTTTGGAGGAATATTTGAGATCTTTAAAAATATAAAGTACAATAAGCGGTATGAGATTTTAGAGAGTGATATAACTTGTGTGTAAATAGAATTGGACATTCCTACGTAATGCACTTGATTCAGGTAGAATGTATAACATATGAGTTCCTTAGATGAAAAGAACTACACTTTTTTACTTCTTCCTCTTGACTGACAATTAGCAATATGGACAATAAGGGTAATATTACAAAGAAATCAGTGAGTCATCTTTTAAATTTTAACTTATGACTACGCATAAAACATAGAAACAATTGTGGTGACACACATTCATATGGAAGATATTTCACAAAAACTCTACATATAAACATTAGATGAATTTGACATTTAGAGAAAAACAAGATAACATAACTTAACAAAATCATCTCTACAATTTTTTAAAGCCTTTTAAGTGAGAGAAATTTGAATACTTCACCAGATAAATGCAAGGAACAACGGGTGCCATACATTGTTCCCCCTCACTAAGGCATCAATAACGTCTAGTAATTATAATTAGGAACCCAACTTTGTTTAGGTTCCACTCTTAAACACATATCAAACTTATTCATAATATTTGCATCACATGTATCAACTTTTGGACATCAAAACAAAGCCCATGTTTTCTTTTTGTTTGGGCAATTAAAAAATCATTTGATACGTGTTGTAAGTTCCTATTGTTGTTCCTAACATTTGTCAGTTCCTTTCCATATTTTAACTTTGGTTTTGAAATAAATCAGGAACTACATTTTGGGAACTACAATACGGAACTTCAATTATAAAAAACATCAAATTCCATATTATTTGAAAATTTTATCATTCCTACTAACATGTTCCTAAACTAAGACAAACAAATTTTCATCAATTAACATAAATAAACAGCATATCTTAGCATCGATGAAAAACTCCATATTTTTCTTCTATTAAGCAAATAACTTCCCATTGAAAATTGGAGGTCTTATTGTTGAGTAACCTTCTTCGAGCTTTTCATTTGTGTCCATGTTCGTTTGGATATTTTTCTCAATAGGGTTTCCTACGTTTTTGTGAGATTTGGCTCTGATACCAATTGTTGTTTATTTAGGAACACTACAAGAGGGGGTGAATTATATGTGTGGGAGATGAACGTACTTTTTGCGGAATTGAAAAAACAATGAAAGGAACAAAAGAAAGACACAAGAGATTTTTACGAGGAAAAACTTCCTAGCCCAACAGGAAGAAGCGACCTCGATCACAAGGGATTTTAAACTCAACTCTTTCACTATAACAGGCCAAACACCTTTGTTACAAACCTATTAACTCTCGGGCCACTACTTGAGTTCCACTACAAACTCAAGTCCCAACAACAGTTCCCTTTAAATGTTGTTCCTCTCGAACTTCAATCGAAGTTCCTTTCTCCTTCTCTTGCTTCACTCAAAGCCTCACACTTTACAGGAGTTCACTCAAACCCCTTACCTAAACTCAAACTACAAGAGTTCCTCTCAGCTCTTTTCTCAACTCGAAATACAGAATAATAGAACTGTTGTAAACACTAATGGAACAATGAACTCATATGATAATGGAACTTGGAACTTGGAACTTTGAAGGTACTGACTCAATAAACGTGATACTCAAATTAATACCTTTTTAGATCAATTACCACTTTGTCAGACACATTGAAACTTAGTTAATTGTTTGTCTTAAATAGCAGTCAATTAATAAAATGTGGTTTACATCAAGGGATAATGGAATAGTAGAGTTAACCCATGTTCGTTTCTATGCTTAAGGAACAAGGTAGCACTAACCCACTAATCCCACTAATTAAACACGTTCAACTGAACATCTAAGCTTCTAAAGAATTTTCCTAAAATCAAGCAATTAATTAGGACAATTTGTTGACTAGTGCACAAACGGTTATTTTTATTCTTCAAATCTTATTTAATATCTTTCAAAAGATTTTGTTAAGTAAAAGATATATTTTATGCTTTTCAAATAAACCAAAAAAATCTTTTCTTTCAAATCTTAAATAATTCAAAAATCTTTTTTAAATCCTTTAATAACCGAACAAAAACTTAGTCATATCTTTAAAAAGATATTTCGTAATTTATCTCCATGGAAATCTTAGTTGATTTGTTAGGCGTGCAGACATATGTTCACAATCAAATTGTTTGTTCCTCTAAAGACATTGCTTGTTCCTTTGCTTCAAACATTGCTTGTTCCTATTGATTAAAGTATTGCTTGTTCCTTTGTTAAAACCATTGCTTGTTATAAGTCTGTTCCATTCATAGGAACAAACAAACATTCTATTCAAAGGAACAGACAAGCTTTCCATTCATAGGAACAGACAAACATTTTGTTAGTATTTCTTTTCAGACACATGTTTCTTATATCAGTTCCACTAACATAGTTCCATAGGAACAGTTCCCATTCCTTACCATATGACAATTTTTGTTCCTTACATAAGAAACTTAATTACACCCTTATGTAACTAAGCTCCTTTTCCGTTGGAGTTCCCACTCAGGAACTTCATCCTTCTCTTGGAGTTCCAACTCAGGAACTTCAGTTATTATCTTCATAAAGCACCATTATTAATTTATGAACCTTGCACACATAAAACTTATAAACCTTGTTAGTTATTACTTTAGTTTGTCATCATCAAAACCATATAGGGTCAACACTTAATATAATAAGCATGCACCCATTCTATCCAAAGTCTGTCTTGCTTGTTAGCTAAAACCCATAAGTGCTTAGCTACAACAGCTTGATTCCACACAATTAAGTTTTTCAAGTTCCAATCCCCACACTTCTTAGGATAGAAAAACTGATCCCAAGCTATAAGAGCTTCCTTATAAGCTGTCAAACCACCAGTCCATAAGAAGATCCTACAAAGAGATTGAATCTCCCTTATAGCTTTCTTAGGCAAAACAAAAATCTGACACCAATACAATTGAACTTCCTAAAGAACTGAAGAGGTCAACTGAAGCCTACCGGCATAAGTAAGCTTTATAGCAGCCCAATTCCTCACCCTATCAGCCATTATGAATAAATGGCTTACAGTCTATATATGAAAGCTTTTTAGGAGTAAGAGGAACTCCTAAATATCTGAAAGGCAACACACCCATAGAGAAACCAAGCTTAGCTTGAATAACAGCTTTTAGCTCATCATTCACACCTGCCAAATACAAATTACTCTTGTCCACATTTTCACTCAGGCCAGAAGCCATAGAAAAAACCCTTAAAAGAATCAAATATCTTGTAAACAGAAGGAATATCATCTCTAGAGAAAATGAGTAGATCATCAGTAAACATCATATAAGTTAAGTTCACTCTTTTACACTTAGGGTGAAACTTAAAGCAGCTGTCATATTGTAGTTCATTCATCCTCCTAGACAGATATTCCATTCCCGAGGCAAAAAGAAAAGGAGACATGGGATCACCTTGTCTTAGACCTTTCTGGGCATAAAAAGGCTCATCAGGAACACCATTCACCAGAATAGAATAGGACACAATAGACACACAACTCATCACCCAACCTACAAACAAATCAGGGAGACCCAACTCATGCAGCATAGTTTCAAGAAAAGGACATTCCAAAGAATCATAGGCTTTCCTTAAATCTACTTTCAAGATGCATCTAGGTGATATGTGTTTATAGATATAACCGTGATGAGCTCGGAAGCCAGCAAAATATTATCAGCAATACACCTTCCTGGAATAATGCCAGTCTGAGCCAAATCAACCACTTCAGTAACATCTTTTTGCAGCCTACTAGTCAGAATCTTAGAGATAATCTTATAGACCACAGAACAACAAGCGATAGGTCTAAAGTCTTTCACAAAAGAGGGGTTAGCAAGCTTAGGAACTAAGTTAACAAGAGTGCAATTCACAAAATCATCCATGCTATTGCTATCAAAAAAGGATAAAATAGCTTTGTATACATAAGCTTTAATAATATGCCGACTTTTTTTTGAAAAACAGGTTGTTAAAACCATCAATACTTGGAGCTTTATTATCATAAATACCTAGTATAACAACATCAATCTCAGTTGTTGTAATAGGTAATATTAACTGAGCAGCAGATTCACGTGAAAGGCTTTTACCTCTTCTAATAACCTCCAAATCCACACCTTCCAGGCTACAGCAGCAGTACCCAGCAGCTTCACATAGAACTCTCTCATCTCTTCCCTAATATCAGCATTATTAACCAGCACCTCCCCTTGTTGGTTATACAATATAGCTATGCTATTTCTAGCATACCTCTCCTTCATAGCTTGAAAGAAGAAATGAGAGTTAGAATCACCTAACTGAAGCCATTGAACTCTGGACTTTTGCATAACATCTATTTCTTGGACTTTCAGGAATTTCTTCAATTGATTAATACAATCAATCTCCTAAGAAAACAAATTCTCATCATCTTGTGAAACCAGTAGAGTTTGTATATGATCTAGCCTAGATCTGAACTCCTCAACCCTCCTATCAATCCCAGCAAAGTCTCTCTTGTGAAGCAACTTTAGCTTGAACTTAATAGCTTTAAGTTTCTGCCATAATCGATGCAAATAGGAACCTCTCACCACCTTAGACATTCCCTCAGCAACAATTTGAGCAAACTCTACATGATCGACCATGTAGTTAAAGAATTTAAAAGGCCTGCCACCTCCAATCTGAGTTTATGAACACCTCATGATCGATTAATGGACAATGATCAGAAAGCCCTGGGTTAAAATATTCTACTACCACAGAAGAATATTTAGCAATCCAAGCAGAATTATCCAAACCTCTATCATTTCTAGTGGATATCTTCCCACTGACATGCCCCTTAGTCCAAGAATAAAAATGTCCAATACTTATCAATTCACACAGATCCACTGTGTCTAACACCTCAATGAAGTCTTTGGTTTCACTCATGGTCAAATCCGAACCATAAATTATGTCCCCAGCATATTAGACAAAATTAAAATCACCAAGCACACACCATGGTTGTATAACAACAGGAGCAATAGAGCATAAAAATCTCCATAAAGGCTTCCTAATGTCAATAGCACGAGAATTATATATAGCAGTAAACACAAAACTTTCAGAGTTATTTTTATCAGTTATACAACAATGTATATATTGCTCAGCAGAATAGAGCACATGAACACCTACACCACATGAATCCCACCCTAGCCAAATCCTCCCTCTTGGAGAACTAGAGTAGTTATCACACCAATCCAAACCTTTCCCCAATTTACTTCTAACCTTGTCGTTTTTTTCCTGCTTTACTCTTGTTTCTAGAATAACAATAAATAGAAATTTTATTAACAATAAGAAATCTCCTTAATTCTCCATACTTGGAAGAATCATTGATCCCCTTTACATTCCAAGAACACACAATCATGTAACAGAGGAGAAAAAGAAAGAACTACCTCCACTTTCATCAACCATATGTGTAACACAACATGGACTTGCTTGCAAAGAGCCAAAAATGAGTTTGTTGCTCCTAGCTTGGACCACCGACCATTTCCCATACTCTTTGTTCATCAAGCATCACTTGTTTCCCATGATTCTGATCCTGTGGTGTAGGTGGGACACTAGTTTTTGCACCCTCACTCACAACAGCAGACTGAACAGCTTCAATCTCAACTACGGAATCTTCAGCAATAGGAGGTAGAACAACTTGTTGTGCAACAACATCAGTTTTCTCAAGTTGGATCATAGGAACCCATCTCATCACAGGTTTCTTGGATCCTTCACTACCTTTATCATGTAGCTTGTTGGAGTAATCATGCCCTATTTTGTTACATTTCTAACAGAACATATACTTCCACTCAGAAATCACCTTCTGCTCAATCAAATTTCCATCCACATCTTCTACATGAATACTCAAAGGCAGCTTGTGAGTGACATTAACTTCAATCAGAACTCTAGCAAAAGAAACTCTAAGTTGTTGAGTAGTACACTCATCAACAAATAAAGGCACTCCAAGCACACTAAGAATCCTACTCATAGTATCAGGACCCCCAACAATTGAGTGGCAAATTAGGGAACTTCACCCAAAGTGGTATAATTCTGAGCACTTCTTCATGAAAATTGAAAGAAGGAGACCAAGCTTTAATAACCATAGGGCTATTACTAAACATGTATAGACCAGAGTATAAAATTTCATCTTTGTCATCAAGTGAAGCAAATTTGATAATGAAATAGCCCTCTTCATGAAGAAAGATTTGTGGTTTGCTAACATGATTCCACTCAGTTTCCATGTGTTAGAGGATGAACAAAGAAACAAGAGGGAACCGGATATGTCATCACTCCAAGGCACGGAAACTACGCTTTCCTATTAGTTTATTTCGTCCGTCTAGGATCACCGGTTACACGAAATAACTAATGAGATACAATGGAGTTGTAATTCACTTCTATGATCAATCAAAGTGAATTCTAAAGGACTTTGTATTTTAGTTTGTGTTTTGAACACACTTAGAAAAGTTTGCAAGAAGTTTCTAAGTGCAAGCAAGTTGTAATGAGTTGTGAGATATTCTCATTTTTCACCTCTCAAACTTGTGAACTATATAGCCTATTTATAGGCATTACCAAGGATAAAAACCAGCCCAAATGAGCATTCAACCCCATTAAAACATGAATTAAAATTCTGGTTTAACTACAGGATTAATTTGTGTAACATATGGTATGAATACACACAATTAACTTGTGTAACATATGGTATGAATACACACAATTAACACCACTAATTAACCAACATTAACTCATGTTTAATGGCCTTTAGAAGCTTTAGCATCAACTTTAATCACCCAAAGCATCCAAGAAAGTATCCAAGAAAAACAAAGTCAAACACAAGTTCAAGCCCATTTATGCATAAATGTTCCAACACCATGTATCTTATAATAGAACCAATTGAAGGTTTTTGTCCAATGACATACATAATAGTAGTTGTACACCAAATTTAAGTCATTTTCTCAATCTCATTTCTCTTAATTTGAGCTACTGGAACACCATTTCTCACCATAGGAGTAATAAATTTAAGGGCAGACCCTTTAGCAGTTAATTTTTTGAAAGATGCCCATGACTTTTGATTAATTTCACCATTTTCCATATCTAATCTTCTAGCAACAGTAGTTTGATGTTTAGGATCAATATTCTGAGGTTTCTCAATCAAAATCTCTCCTATCTCACCTCTAGACTTAGTTATTTTCTCAATTGATTTATCTACTATCACATGAGGATTAAGTATAGCTTGTTGCATATGAGAAATAGCTGATTGTGATTCCAGAGAGACATTACCTGCAGAAGGATGAGGTGTACTTGTTCTAGTTTGATCGTGCTGAATAACTCGCGAAACTGTTCCATTGGAGTTTGAACTCCTCTCACCATTTTCTCACTTTGTAATCTAGCTGACGATTCACCATCACCACCTTGTTCAGTTGCTTAAGGAGATTGAGTTTTCTTCTTCCCTATTAATAGCTAGATTAACCTGGTGAGCCAACTCAGGAAATAGCCATTTAATATTTATTTTATTTTATTTTTGGTTTGAGAAGTTAAACTTGGATCCTGTATAGTTTTGGTATGTTTGCTTGCCTTGTGCGTGAGGAGTCCAACCTAGTTGGTTTGCTCCCCTTGGTTGAGCTTTAGGTTGTAATGTTCTTGGTGCTTATATATTTTCTCAGCTACTTAGAAAAAAATATATATATTAAGAGGTCATCTTAAAATGTGGTTCTTAAAAACTGTTTCATGTTTTATATAGTTTCTGTGTATGGTTATGCAAGTTCATTGTGTATGGTTCCTTAAAATTTTTATTATTATCTATAAGGACTTAATCATCTTTCCATAAAATGAACTTGTGTATGGTTCCTTAAAATTGTTATTGTTCATTGTGTATGGTTCATAATCCATAAGGACTTAATCATGTTTCCTTAAAATTGTAATTGTTCATTGTGTATGGTTCCTCAAAATTGTTATTGTTATCCATAAGGACTTAATCATGTTTCCTTAAAATTTCTATTGTTCATTGTGTATGGTTCCTTAAAATGAACTTGTGTGTGGTTCCTTAAAAGAGTTATTGTTCATTCTGTATGGTTCACAATCCATAAGGACTTAATCATGTTTCCTTAAAATTGTTATTGTCATTGTGTATGGTTCCTTAAAATTGTTATTGTTCATTATGTATGGTTCATAATCCATAAGGACTTAATCATGTTTCCTTAAAATTGTTTGTTTGTTGTGTATGGTTCCTTAAAATTGTTATTGTTATCCATAAGTACTTGATCATGTTTTCGATTGTGTATGGTTATGCAAGTTCATGTTCCTTATTTAGTATGGTTATGTTTCATGTTGATTGTGTATGGTTATGTTGATTGAGTATGTTTATATGATTATGAATGTCTTTTTAGTTTAATCTTTACTTAGGTGTCCTATATGATGAAGGCAACCCTATTTAGTAGACTTTCAGTGATATGCCTAGTGATGATCGTTGACCTAAGGCCACCATCAGTTAGTTTGCCTTTCTATATGATGCGGCACTAGGCTAGCTCGCCATTTAGGGAATCATAATTAATTTCATTGAAAATAAAATGAATTACCTGAGAGGAAAGGTAAGTTAGTTTTCTGTTTTTTTGTGTGTCCTTTATGATGAAGGCAACCCTGTTTAGTAAAATTTCATTGTTAAGCCTAGTCATGTGCATATACCTCGAGCTATCCTCAGTTACTTACATAGATTGGGTGTTATTTGACACACAAGTATGCACATTATGTATGATGAGTGACAAAGTAAAGTCCTCACCTAATCAAAAGTAATCCTAACGTCCTCTAACAAATAGTAGTCAGGGAAGTAGGGTTGAATACACAGAGAAATAGTGTTATTTTCCTAATTGTTGGTCAAATCTATATTATAGGGAACGCGTGTTTGTGGTACTTATACTAAACTAGACTGCAACTATATCAAGAATATCAATAATAAAGAGTCTAGGGCATAAGTTCACCAATGAACAATATTATGGGTTGAAACACAACAATCAATAATGAATAATGCCATTAAATAGGATCATTTTCTCTCTCGAGTTGAAATCAACCATAGAATGATATTAACAGGCTCTCCCAATTTATTAATACCAACTCTACCTATTGAAACTAGCCTTAATATCAAGTTTGTACCTCTCAACGCATAACCTAATATTACAACACTATAACAATCAAATTTGGCCAAATCGGATTGAATATAAATAAAACATTCAATAGGAATCAACATACATCATTAAAAATCAATACTTAATTGACATCCCTTCATAATTAATCATGGAGCCCCTTAAAACCTAGAATTCAAGGATTGAATAGAAATGATAAGAGAATAGAAGGAATACCAATTGTAGAACCAATCTTGCAAAATCAAAGCTTATATTGAAAATTCAATGTAAATTTGGGAAAAAAAGTAAAACTAGGGTTTTTGAGTAATTAAGGGAAAAAGAGTTCTCATCGAAAATGAATTCATGATAGAAAACAAGATAGACAATAAGACCATTCTCTTGAGTCCTTATCTTTATATTTCCTAAAGAAACTAGGTAAAACAAGACAAAATCGTCAAAAGAGATGACTAAATTCGACTAATAGTAAACGGAATGACCCACGGGCGCGGGTTTTCATCCTGCAAAATATCGCCAACTTGCAAAGACCATATCTCACAAAGTAGAAGTCGTCTTGGACCGTGTAATATAATGTTGGAAAGCTCTTCAAGTCTAGTTTCCAATCCCAGTAGAATCACTCAATTGCGACCCCTGGATAAAGAGTTATGAATAAAAGAGTACACATGAGTTGATTTCCATACTTCTTTTAACATATTTCTAGTATGTTTTGGGTTCCAATCTTTTTAACATATTTCTGGTATGTTTTGGGTTGCAATCTAACTTGAAGATTCCCTTTGCACTTCTAATTCGGCGTAGCTTCTTGCTATATGATCCTCATGCTTGAACTTGTCCAATATAACTCCAATTGTGCTCTCAATACCTGAAAACCATTCGAAAACACCGAAAACACACACAAGAGTAATATTTTCTCAACTTAAGTAATTATATCCAATTATGGACTAAAATGGAACTAAATGATCCTAAAATACAACCTAAATGCATCATAAAAGACCTATATACAAATGACTCATCAACTCCCCCAAGCTAAATTGTTGCTTGTCCCCAAGCAATTAGACAATAGGCACGGGAAGCATATCATAACCTACAATATAGGACTACAACAGGGTTAAGCACACAATCCAAAACACGAGAGATATGAATACTACACAAACCAAGCATCGAGTATCTACGAAAGAAAGCCGCATATCACCTTATGTGACCAATCAACTCAACAATATTACCACAGACCCTTTCCCCCAAGCCGGACATAACAAAACTTGACAGACCTCACTACAGATATGTGCACTCGTACCCTCATGTGTTTAGGGCGAAAATCAATGACACTCAACCTATATATAATCAACTCAGAAGAAGCAAATATTCTTTAACTTTGACCTTTTGACTCTCCTTCAACACGAAAATGCAACACACAAAGATCAAGAGTACTTTCAAGGGTTATAATGAGGCTATGGTTAATGGTATGGATAATATTGTGGGAAATATGGTGGAAAATCCAAGAAGGGGGATCAAATATCAATATAAATACGGCCTAATAAGGCATTGATGTATCACATTTATATATAATTTTTATATGCATTTAGATTGCATTTAGAACTCCTTTTTGAGCATTTAGGTGCATAATGACATGAATTACATAAGTTGTGCTCTACTACACCCCGTTTGTGTGTTTCGATGATTTTCAGGTTATTTTGATACAAATTGATCATGAGTATCAAATAGCTAGCCTATTAATCATTGAAGATGAAGGTAGCTTGCACAAGAATCACAATGCATCCGTTTGGGACAATTTTGAGTTGGAATGAAGCAAAGAGTTAGTGAAATAAGTGCCAAAACTGACACACGTTCACTATTTGCATCATAACTTTGTATATAAAATTGATAATCAAGAAATTCAAATCGAGTTGTATTTTAGACTTCAAGAGCTTTCCAATTGATATGTCACACGCCCCAAACAGACTTTTGGTTTGAGAGATATGGCTTCCGCAAGTTGACACAAAAATGGCCAGAAATTGGGCTCAACCCGATCGGGCAAAGAGGACCGTATCCAATTGGTTGGGCCTTCTTTATGCTGCCGCTGCTTTATTTCAAGGAAAGAAGGGATTTGAAGTTGGGTAATTTGTACCAACCCGATGCCATAGGGCAATGGTTGCCCGATCGGGTATCAGGGTTTCGGCCCCGATCGGGTTGATTCGCCCAATAGCATCGAGTGAAGCCCAGAACATGTGTTGCTTTTATTTTGTGAAGAAAATTAACATGGCACAAATTTGTACCAACCTGATTCCATAGGGCAATGGTTGCTCGATCGGGTTTTACCAACCCGATGCCATAGGGCAACCACCGCCCGATCGGGCGGAGACGAAAATCTATCTTTTTTTTTCGTTTTCATTAGATTTTTAGGGGTTATTATCAATAGCTTTCTTTCATTATTTTGGAGACATCTTTTATTCTAGTTCATTCCCATTGTTCTTAGTTTAGTTTTTAGAGAGCTTTATTAGTTTAAACACTTTAGATTAGTTGAAGGGGTGATTAAACCTTGGATTTGACTTTAATAAAGGTTATTTTTTTCATCAATTGGTATTGTTCTTCTCTCTTAATCTCTTTTAGTTTAAACACTTTAGATTAGTTGAAGGGGTGATTAAACCTTGGATTTGACTTTAATAAAGGTTATTTTTTTTCATCCATTGGTATTGTTCTTCTCTCTTAATCTCTTTAATTACTTTTTGATTGCTTAGTTTAATCTTTGTTTTGATTCATGATGTTAGGATTAGGGTTTATATTAGTTTTATTATGGTTGGTTTAATTATGTCTGAGTAGTCTGATTTCTAGGGATTTAGGGAGGGAAGCCATGTTTATACCTTGATTACTTTGAATTTCTATTAGTTTCTAGGGTTTGATTAGATTGGTTATGTTGTGATTTGTTCTTATTGAGTAATTAATGTTATTGCGCAGTTTCTTTGATTGCTTGAGGTTAATAATTGTTTGCACAGACCCGTCCTACTTTTAGAGGCCTATTACACATCAGTAATTCTGATTACGTTAGTGAACATGCGGCGTATGTTGAATTATGGGCGTTGAGACTTAACTATAGCTTGACACTTGCTCTAATCTATCGATTCTTGACCTAGGTTCAGATAGTTGTTTGATCCCTTGATTGGTATAAGCATGGTGGACCGAACTAATTACCTAGACCTTTATTTCATAGATTAAAATATCTCTTTATAATGCTTTCTTTAGTCTAAATAGTAGTTCAGCTGATTCTTCCCTGATTTTGTCTGAAATAGCTGTTTAGCTGAATATTAACTTAGAACTCCGTCTGTCTGTGGATTCAACCCTGCTTCCCTTGACTATCATTGTTACAGGACTTAGGATTTATTTTTATTAGAGGATACGACTTTAGCCTGTCAAATTTTGGCGCCGTTGCCGGGGAGACGGCTAGTTTGCTAAGTTTTTTGTTTGGTAATTTGGTATATTCTCTGTGGCTCATTGGAACTTCATTCTTCCAATTGAGGTACGTTTTACTGCTTCTTTTTGTTTCTTTTGTATGTCCAGGTCTCAAGGAAACGGTTCCCCCATCCTAGTGGATCCCAATCTTACAAGGAAAATCAGGCAGATTCGAAAGAAAATTTGGAGATATAAGCAATATGTTCAGCTGAACACCTCTGGATCAGTTACCTCGAGTTCAGTCATGTCTAAATCACTGAAGTCATATGGGGTGTGTTTCCACTGGACCCACTATGTCCACCATCGTTGCAACAAACTTTGAAATTAATCCTGGACTCATCAGCATGGTTCAGCAAAATCAGTTTGGTGGGCATCCTACTGAAGATCCCGCCAATCATTTGCAGAGATTTTAACAACTCTGCCGAACTATAAAGCATCAAGGAGTCACACCTGAGCAATTGAAGGTCATGTTATTCGAGTTTTCACTCTGAAGCAGAGCTCAAAAGTGGTTCAACGACATCAAAGTGTCTAAATGGTTGGAGATTTCTGCTGCGCTCCTGAGAGAGTATTATCCACCTACAAAGACAGCAAAAATCATAAACAAGCTAGCCACGTTTTCCCAATAGCCTGATGAAACACTTCGGTAAGTGTTGGCTAGGTTCAGAGACTTGCAGAGAGAGTGTCCACATCACAACATGGACAAATGGTTCTTGACGAAAACATTTTACAAGGGTCTGCAGCCTCAGACGAAGAGTATTGTTGACTCGTCTGCGAGAGGAGTTTTTCAGGACAAGGAAGTGGATGTAAGCTATGATTTCTTGTCAAACCTTGCAGCCAATGATCATTCCACTTCCCGAAGCCTCACAAGGAAGGTATTGGAGGTAGACGCCCTAGCATTGCTGACTTCATAGATGGCGAAGCTGAGCCAGTAGATTGACATGACCATCAGTTCAGTCAACATCAGATGGAGCAGGCAAACGCCTTTCAACAAAGACCACAAAACTCCCCCCCCCCACATAACTACCAAAATCCAAAGCCCCCTGGTTTTCAGAGACCTCCACCATAAAATTTCCATCACCCTAATAACATCCAAACCCCACAAAATTTTCAAACCCCACCTCCACAAAACATAAACCCACAAGAGTCTTCCATGTCTGAATTGATGAAGCTGATGCTGGCCATGCAAAAGACCAATGAGGAAACGCAAAAGAATATGCAGGCTCAAGCAGAGGCACAAAGAGCTCAAGAGAAGCACATCAAACTTCTCGAGACTCAGATTGCACAATTGGCAGGCAACAATGCTCACAGGCAGCAGGGACAATTGCCAGGGCAGCACATTCAGAGGGAGCATGTTAACGCCATTAATCTTCGTAGTGGCGCTGCTTATGATGCTCCTCCATCAACCATTGATAAGGGTGCCCCGACTACAAGGAAAAATAAGGTGGTAGAGGAAGGAAAAGGGAAAAGTTCGACCTCTGAAGTCGACTTATCTGAGGAAGCTGAACAGACAGGGAAGAAAAAGAAGAAGGTTTCTGAAGCGCCTTTTACACCAAGGCTACCTTTTCCTCACAGGATACATCAGTCAAAGGTCAGCAATTTGTTAAGTTCTTGTCTATGGTCAAGAACCTTGAGGTAACGATTCCATTCACTGATTTAATTACCCAAGTCCCTGTCTATGCCAAATTTCTGAAAGACATGATCACCAAGAAAAGAGGCTTTGGTGGGGTAGAACATGTCGCTCTTACTGAAGAGTGCAGTGCTTTTATTCAGAATAAAACCCCGCTTAAGCTAAAATATCCTGGTAGTTTTCTATTCCCTGCCATCTTGGACCAATTTTTATTGATAAAGCTTTGTGTGATTTAGGTGCTTCTTCTGTTTCTGTTATGCCATTATCTATTTTTAAGAAACTGAATATGGGAGCACTTAAATGCACACAAATCACTTTACAGATGGCTGATCGTTCTATAAAATACCCAAAAGTGTTTTAGAGGAGGTTCCTGTTAGGGTCAGGAAATTCTATATTCCTGTTCATTTTGTGGTTTTAGATATGGATGAGGATGCCCGGATTCCCATTATCCTGGGTAGACCGTTTTTGTGTAATACTGGTGTTGTCATTGATGTTAAGTCTAGGTCTTTAACTCTGAGTGTTGGTGATGATAAAGGGATTATTAAACTAATTAATGTTGTTAAGGCACCTATGCTTGAACAATCTTGCTGCAAGGCTGAGATTTTGGATGCGATAGGTGTAGAGAAGGTTCAAAATGCACCTAAGATTGCCTCACCGTCTGGAGGTATTATCAAGAACATTTGAAGAAGGAAGATATTTGATGAGGGTGGCACTCAATGCCAAGACCCTCCAATCTGAGAAGTGGAGGTATTATGGTCGTGCGGGAACTTTACAAACCAGCGATGTGCGAGAGGCAACTCATTATTTCGCTCTTATTTCTTTTTTCTTTTTTATTTTTATTTTTTTCATTGAGCGAGATTGAGGGTACTAACGTTGTTTTTCCTCTTAGCATCGTCACTTGTTACCTTTTGGCATTGAGGTTACTGCCAAGTTCAGCTTGGGGGAGGATTTTTGTTTGTATTCTCTATCTCTTTTACTGCTTTCTAGGATAGATTTAATGCTTTTGAAAAATACTGAAAAAATAAAAAAATTATGGTTCCCATGACTGGTTTAGTTGCCTCCCTGTGCCCCTTGTTGTGCTCTAATTGAAAATGATTTGACTCTGTTTTCTTGATAGCTGGGCATTTGTGATCTTGAGGCTGTGATTTGATGTTGATTGCTATGATTTCGAGCGAGTTTTGATTATTACACACTACTTTGTGCTGCATGCCTGAATTGGTTAGACTGTGAGGCATCTTTGTAAGCCTCTTGGATTTATATCATTATCCAGTCTGTTTTTGTGTGTTAGTTCCTCTTTAGTGGATTGATCTTGACTTTGACTTCGTACTTGTCTGATATTCTATGACTTGTAGCATTCGCTATGATGGAGGCGTTCTTTTGTCTGATTCTTGAGCCTCAGAGTGAATTTTTGATATACGTTTATCTTTCTTAGCCCCGCTTACCCTAATGATCTGTTTTGTGCTACTAAAACCCTTATTATGAGCCCATGGTCTTTATTTTGATACTATTTCCAAGCCTAGCGTGGGGGAGATTTTGTATGGGTTGAGTTCGAGATTTGTTCTATGGTTTGGTTTGGTTTTTGGAGAATTAAAGTGTATTTGTTTTGGTTTGAGTGTGAGAAAAATAAAAGAAAAAGCAAAGTTTGAGTTGCGTGAATGATTGGTTCGTAAAATGAAAGAAAAAGAAATGAAAGTTCAAAAGAGTTCAAAGTTCCTTCATTCACGTTGTTTATAAAGAAAAATGTGCTACTCTGCTTGAAAAATGGGTTTGTTGTGAGATTTCATCGATTTATAAGAGTTGGGTTATGTTTTGTGGTTATAAGGTGTTGTTGGGAGTTGTTTTGGCCATCTTCGGCTTGGTTTGAATGATCTTTGCTCCCCCATTCTTGGTTTTTCCACCACATTTCCTAAAACTATCCCCTACCTCTTGCCTAATCCCCATTACAACCCTATAAAGTCCTCTTGAGCTTGTGTCTGCATTGTTTATTGGATTGATTTCGAGTCAATTTGTCAAAGTTAAAGAGTAAGTCTGCTAATTGAGTCGACTTGACTAGGATGAGCGTCATTTAACCTTTTTAAACACATGAAAGTGTGAGTGGGAAGGGACATTATGGTCGGGTTGGTGAATGTTCGAGCACATTCTTTGCTTGCCACAAAATTGAGAGGAGTGACACCATTGTTAGCACCTTTTCCGGATTTGTATGCCTTGTGGATAATTATATTTGACGATTTCCTTGGATGATTGGTAGTTAGATGGATTTGAATAGCTGAACTTGAATTTTGCCTTCTTGAACGATTCTTAGTCTTGAAAATGTTTTGAGCTTTGAATGTTTATATTTGGGGTGAGGCAATTTATTCCTTGTTCTTGTTTTATTTGCTTGAGGACAAGCAAAGCTTTAGCTTGAGGGAGTTTGATGTATCACATTTTTAGATGCATTTAGATTGCATATAGAACTTCTTTTTGAGCATTTATATGCATAATGACATGAATTACATAAGTTGTGCTCTACTACTCCCCGATTGTATGTTTCGATGATTTTCAGGTTATTTTGATACAAATTGATCATGAGTATCAAATAACTAGCCTATTAATCATTTAATATGAAGGTAGATTGCACAAGGAACACAATGCATCCGTTTGGGACAATTTTGAGTTGGAATGAAGCAAAGAGTTAGTGAAAGAAGTGCCAAAACTGACACATGTTCAATAGTTTCATCATAACTTTCTATAGAAAATTTATAATCAAGAGCTTTCCAATGATATGTCACACGCCCCAAACGGACTTCTGATTTGAGAGATATGGCTTCCGCAAGTTGACAAAAAAATTGCCATAAATTGGCTCAACCCGATAGGCCCGATCCAATTGGGTTGGGCCTTCTTAATGCTGCCGCTGCTTTATTTCAAGGAAATAAGAGATTTGAAGTTGGGTCATTTTGTACCAACCCGATGCCATAGGGCAATGGTTTCCCGATCGGGTATCAGGGTTTCGGCCCCGGATCGGATGGATTCGCCTGATTGCATCGGGAGAAGCCCAGAATATGTGTTACTTTTATTTTGTGAAGGAAATTAACATGGCCCAAATTTGTACCAACCTGATGCCATAGTGCAATGGTTGCCCGATCGGGTTGTACCAACCGGATGCCATAAGGCAACCACCGCCCGATCGGGTCACGCACACGCGGAGACGAAAATCTATCTTTTTTATTCGAATTTATTAGATTTTTAGGGGTTATATCAATAGCTTTCTTTCATTATTTTAGAGACATCTTTTATTCTAGTTCATTCCCATTATTCTTAGTTTAGTTTTTAGAGAGCTTTGTTAGTTTAAACACTTTACATTAGGTGAAGGGGTGATTGAACCTTGGATTTGATTTCAATAAAGGTTATTGCTTTTCGTCAATTGGTACTGTTCTTCTCTCTTAATCTCTTTAATTACTTTTTGATTTCTTAGTTTAATCTTTGTTTTGATTCATGATATTAGGATTAGGGTTTTATATTAGTTTTATTATGGTTGGTTTAATTATGTCTGAGTAGTCTGATTTCTAGGGATTTAGGGAGGGAAGCCATGTTTATACCTTGATTACTTTGAATTGCTATTAGTTTCTAGGGTTTGATTAGATTGGTTATGGTGTGATTTGTTCTTATTGAGTAATTAATGTTATTGCGTAGTTTCTTTGATTGCTTGAGGTTAATAATTGTTTGCACAGACTCGTCCTACTTTAGAGGCATATTACACATCAGTAATTCTGATTACGTTAGTGAACATGCGGCGTATGTTGAATTATGGGCGTTGAGACTTAACCATAGCTTGACACGTGCTCTGATCTATCGATTCTTGACCTAGGTTCTGATAGTTGTTTGATCCCTTGATGGGTATAAGCATGGTGGACCGAACTAATTCCCTAGACCTTTATTTCATAGATTAAAATCACTCTTTATATTGCTTTCTCCGATTCTTCCCTGATTTTGTCTGAAGTAGCTGTTTAGCTAAATATTAACTTAGAACTCCGTCTCTATATGGATTCGACCCTAATTCCCTTGACTATCATTGTTAGAGGACTTAGGATTTATCTTTGATTAGGTGATACGACTTTAGCCTGTCATGCATTCACAACTCTATACCCACCATCATTACCAAAATATCACTAGAAGATCTTTCATGCATAGTAACTCATGTATAATCCTTTTCACTTTTCTTTCAAGATATGTTCACTTCTTTTCTTTAGTTTTTCTTCATTATTTTCCTTTTTCTTTTTGTTTTTCTGTATTGCTAAAATTTTCCTTGAACTACATTCGAAATTCAATCATAACGCTCAAAAATAATATTTTCCTTCAACAAAACCACGCATCAACCACGTCCATGTAATACAATCTGACCAAAACTAACACTCGCTCCCCCAAGCTAGGCTTGCGTCAATGATCAAATGGGGCCAAGGCTTGTATTAGGGGAAAAGTATCAAACAATTGTCGAAAAAGGCTCAGCAGGGTTAGATAGGGGAAATATGTAAACAAGAAATAAATGCCTCTATCATATCAAAATGTGTACCCTATCGAGCATCAAAGAGTACGAGGTCAAAATCAAGACTAACGCAGCAACTAAGAAACTAATCACACATGAAAGAACATAACTGACACATATTCGTCAGTTTATTAGGCACAAAAGCTCACAGGGGTCAATTTGTCTGAACAGTAAAGTTAAAGCCAGCCAGAGAGAGATCAAACAGTCTTACCAAGGCCAATCAATTGTATCACAATTATGCTATGAAGAATCATGAAACAACTGTACAGCAAAGCTGAAGAACTATAGTGAAGATATCAACAAGGTGCTCAAGTGTGCCAACAATAGTCCCATAGATACAAACTAATATGAGATGACCTAACTAAAATGCAACTATGATGCAACTAAGAAAGCAATACATTTTTTTATGCTACACGTAAAATCCCATTCCTAATGAGCAAGCAAAAGCGTGTAACAACTACAAAGTGATAAAAACTACACGTGAAAGCAATAAAGGATAGAATATCCCTTCCCAAGCTAAATACAGCACATTGTCCCACTGTGTGAAAAGTAAGGGAAGAAAATAAGAAGGCTCAGTCAGCAAGAGCCTCGTCCATTGAGGATCCAATATGATGCACCACGATTAATCACAATAACAATTCAATCAATTCCAACGTCAAATTCACCATAAAGTAGGCACCAATAACAATTTCTCAACAAATGACAAGCACAAATCAATAAATATTTCCAATAATGAGAGTAGTAGACACATATAATAGTTGTATTAAATTTGGAATTAGATTAAACAAATTGAAAATTTACTACCTCTTTAAGTGCAAGCTTGATGCAAAAAACTTTGTCCCAATTTAATATAGAATTAAGGATTGAAAGGGGTGTGGGATGCTTTGTGGATGGCAGTGGCCAAGGTGGTCTCTTTGCCAGTGGATGGTGGCTCCGCTGGCGTTCTGGCAGTAGCTTCGATTGTGGGTGGGCAGTGAGAGAGAGAGGGGTAGTGAGGGTTGGTGAGTTGGGTCGTAGTCTATGATGGGGTTGTGAGTGTGAGCGTGGTGGTTGCTGGCAGCAGGGAATGTCGGTGGAACTAGAGGTCGCCGGTGGTGGTGGTGCTCTGGCAGTAGAGTGAGAGAGGGGGTAGAGAGTGCTGCGATGGGGTTGGTCGGTGAGGTGAGAGAGGGGGCGGTGCTGCGTGCCTTCATCGGTAGGTTAGAGATTCCGGCGAAGAGTGAGGGAGAGAGAGGAAGTGGATGTGCGTTTCTGCTCGCTGACCGTTGCTTTAGCGGCGATAGTCATTAATTATAATTTTTTTACAACACAGATTCATGCAGATACCGGCGGGCAGGCATGATGTTCAACATGGAGCGCAGTAAGTGTCCGCGGTCGCAGGTTTACGAGTGGGGGTCGCGGGCTAGAGAATGAGTTTTGGCGCGAAATCCCGCGGGCACGGGAACCAAGCCTACAGGCTGACAGATTGTTGGCGAGAAAAGGATGTCTAGGCTACGGCCGCGGGTTTTTGTGGTCATGAAGGAGTCGTGTTACCATGTTTCAGCTTGCGCTTTCACCTAGGAACCACATTAGCACACCAAAACCACTAAACGACACTTGTTAGCATGGTTAGTCTGTCAAATTCTGAAAATTGAATTCAACTGAATTCAAAAACTAAACTAAACTACGAAAATAAACTAACTAAAATATAAAAAATGAATTCAAGTGAATTCAAAAATTAAAACATAATATGAAAAGGAACTAACAATACAAAGAAAAATATAAATTCAAATGAACTCAACATCTAAAATAAAATACGAAAAAGAAAACCTAACTAACCTATATAAAAAGAACGAAGTCAAGTGAATTAAAAAAACTAAAAAAATGAAAATAATTGGGAAGAGTGAGAAATTCGGGATGCCTCCCGAAAAGCGCTGGTTTATAAAGGTCTCGAATGGCCATATACTCCTTTTCGTTCGGAAGAATTCAGTGCCTTGAGTAACTTATCAAATTCCTCTGCAAACATGTCCTTGAGTACTAGATATGGCTTAACTAAAAGCACATTAATCATTAAAAATGAGGTATGAGAAGAATCATTAGAAATATGAAATCAAAGGAAAAGAAATAGGATGAAGAAAACCTAAAATGAAAAGATTTACAACTTCCCTCTAATTGCTCCCTCGGCAAAGTAGATCGCAAAGCATCATTGTTTATGCCAATTTGAATAAAATTATCATGAAAACATGACTCTTTGAGGAAATAAGGGAATTCAACACATGGAATGAAGGTATAATATCAAGTCTTGTTGAAGACAGCAAATAAGGGTGATGCAGGATATGGTCACGATTAGAATCACGCAAGATTTCAACATTAAAAAATTCTTTACTTTCAAGAGTTGCTGCTTCCTCCTAATCCTTCCATTGACTAGAATTACCTAAATAGATTTGTTCACAGAAGAGTCTTCATTAAATAATTTTGGGAAAATTGGATCAAACAACATAAACTATACGTTTGTTGCACAAAGCAGCACCAACAAAAAAACGTGCACAAAACAACACGAACTTTTTCTAATCGATGCAGAAAATGACATAGGTGGATTTTTTTGCGTGAGATTCCTTATTTCTAGCGAATATTTAGTATTTTAGCTATTTTTTATTTTGCTATCTTTTCCCCTTCACTTTAAATAAACTATTGGATCTAAAAATCACCTTATTTCCTCTTTGAAACCATAAAATTTCCCCCAAATTGATTTTGTCTATAAACCCTAGAATTGGAGGATGAGTGGCAAATATTCAAGAAAGAAATCAAAAGGAATGTCTATAGGGTATAGGTAATAGAAATCAAAAATCTAAAATACTAAAGATTCACCGGAAATATGAAATCTCAGGCGAAAAACCCACTTATGTCGTTAACTGCACTAATTAGAAAAAGTTTGTGTTGTTTTGTGCACCTTTTTTTGTTGGTGCTGTTTTGTGCAACAAACGTATAGTTTGTGCTGTTTGATCCAATTTTCCCAATAATTTCATAACCAATTGCTTTTCATTCATTGATTCTACAACTATTAGATCCAATTCTTCATAAATCTTCCTCTTTGAAAACGCCTATTAGATCCAATTCTTCATTATTTAGACCAATATCAAGAGTATTAAAAGTGAAATTACAATCTTCCTCTATAGAATAGGCATTATGAAATAAAATTTACACCAGATTGCATTGATCTTTGACTATCAATAATCGATGCTATTTGCAACATATGATCCTCCCGATCCTTGTAGAATTCATTCATAAAATCTTAAAAATAATCAGTAAAACTATCATACGATTCAGATGAAGAATTAATCAAAATAAAGTGAGGGAAGAGTTATTAACATGCAGATACGGCCCATTATATGGACAACGAGAAACATTGTGATCATAGGAGTAACAATATGAACAATAATAAGAAGGAGAGGTATGAGAATCATAGATAGAGAAAGGCAGGCGTGGGTTTACAAATTTTGTCATGTCCCACTTATAAGTTTCTCTAACTAATGCTCAATCAAATTCCAACCATCTTCCAGCGTCTTTTCCATAAATTTACCGTTATTCGTGGTCAAAAATCTTCCCTGTTTCATCATTCAAACCCTCATAGATCACAAGATGCATATCCCATTCTTCAACTCCATGACTAGGACCAACAAAATCGCCCAGTCTATTGTAGTACCTCACAGACAATAAACAGAAATAAACAAATCATTTCCCCGGCAATGGCGCCAAATTTTGACAGGCTAAAGTCGTATCACCTAATCAAAAGTAATCCTAAAGTCCTTCAACAAATAGTAGTCAGGGAAGTAGGGTCGAAACCACAGAGAAACAATGTTCTTTTCCTAATTGTCAGTCAAATCTAGATTATAGGGAACGTGTGTTTGTGGTAATTATACTAAACTAGACTATAACTATATCAAGGATATCAATAATAAAGAGTCTAGGGCATAGGTTCACAAATGAATAATATTTTCGGATAAAACACCACAATAAATAATGAATACTGCAGTTAAATAGGTTGATTTTCTCTCTCGAGTCGAAATCAACCATAGAATGACATTTACAGGCTCTCGCAATTTATTGATACCAACTCTACCTATTGAAACTAGCCTTAATATCAAGCTCTCGGTGCATAACCTAATATTGCAACACTATAATAATCAAATCAGGCCAAATATTGAATAGATATAAAAAATTCAATAGGAATCAACAAACATCATTTAAAATCAATACTTAATAGACACCCTTCATAATTGATGATGGATCCCCTTAAACCCTAGAAATAGACTACTCAATCATAATTAGAGAAAACTTATTCATAATGAAATAAGCATACATGAATTAATAGTCAAAGATTGAATAGAAATGATAAGAGGAGAGAAAGAATACCAATTGTAGAACTAATCTTGCAAAATCAAAGCTTCTATTGAAAATTCAATGTAAGTTGGGGGAAAAAATAAAAGGAAAAATTGACGGGAATAAGTAAACCTTTTCGCGGTGTTCTTTTAATAAGTTAAACTTTTAATAATCATGGAATAAGTCATCTTTGTTATCACTTAAATTTCTAACAGGTTAGTTTACTTGTGACCTGCTCAATTTTTTAATATTTTTCTAAACCTTTTTTTGACCATTTGACAACGACATTTCTTTTCCAAAAAATTTCCAGTGACCCAATTTCGCTCTTTTCCTCAACGACACTTCACCACACCAGCTCATCTCTCTGATTACAAACCATCACCTCTAGTCGATAAAGATGATGATGGTGATGATGATGAGGATGATGATGTCGATGACATTGAAGAAGAGAGTGTTAAGGTGGTTGCCCAAGTGGGTTTTGCTGTATCTTCCAACCCAATTGGTCATAATTTGGAGAAAGTGTGTGATATTGAGGAACAGCGTTTTTAAGCTTAAGAGAGCGGTCGTTCTTGTTTGTCTCTTTAAAGGGGATGATGGAAACCTCCATGTCATTCTTACTAAACAATCTATTAAGCTTTCTACTCACTCAGGTCAATTCTTATTTTTCTTCACTTTTGGTTCTTGTTGATTAGTTTGATTTTGTTTGGATTGTATTGGAACATTTTGGGCGGGGGTAGTAAGTAATTATTTTGTGAATCCAATTTCTTGATGATTGCACTTATTAGATTATTTATATGCTGATATTTAATTGAATGGTTGTGGAATGTGGATTGTTGAATGTAGTAATTTTATAAAGAGAGGGAGTAGCCCATTACTTTCCAATCCGGATTTATTCACACGGGGCTGCTTGTAGTTGTTGCTACCCTTTGCTTTCAAATTTCTATCATGTTGTATTGAAAGCTACGCCACACATTGGCTAATGTTTTTGGGTGAAAATCATCATAAGCTTTCTTGACTGCTTGAAGTAGTTGTAGAATTGTGTTTGGCATTTCCTTGTATTGTAGACTTTGTAGAGCACAGAAAAACCCAAGGTCTAAAATATTTAACTCGGGGTTGTTTGGTGGCTGTTGTATTAATCGAAATTCAAAACCATTTTTCTTGCTGGCTACGACCTTCCCTCGTAAGCACGCCAAACACCGTCTTCGTAGTAAATCCACATTGCTTGATATCCAAGTAATCATAAACAAGCATGAGACTACATCCAACACACATCACCACCAGAGGTATTGTCGACAAGAGGGAGACCCTTAATACAACCCAGATCTGGTTGTAGCAGCTCTCTCGATGATTTGTTGTAGCCTTTACGAAGCAGAGATCAACCAATACGCGGTGCCGCTCATCAACACAACATCGTATGCTACCGAAAATTGAAGTAGCTTCGTAGACGAGCTTCCAGACCCAATATTGCTCGTCACCACTAATAACCCTCTCTTACATCTTTAAGAAGTTTGAATGGCTTTTCTAAAAAGAAATGCCATACTAGTTTAGCCGCTTCTATCAGTCTATGACAAGCTTAGTCTAGGTTCCTTAGAAAGCTTGTTGTTTAGTTTTAATTTTAAATTACTTCTTTTTTTAATCTGAGATTGAACCTTATGAGTTAAGAGTTAAGAGTATTTTTGGGTATTAAAGTTTGGGGTTTTTACATTTTGGGTATTAAAGTTTCAAAACTCATTGTTTGGGTTTTATGGGTGTTTAAACTAACCTTGGGTAAGTGTTGTCGGCCCCACTCTCATAATGTACCTGCTTGCACTACTCTCTATAGGTCAATGAGATAATTCTTTGCTAAAAATATCGCCAATTTCTTTCAGGTAATAATCTAAACATCAGTTTTGTTTTCTTCTTTGTGAAATTCAGTTGATGAATTTTGTGGGTCTTCAATTTTTTTTTACCATGAGAATAATTGTTGTTGTGTATGATGAACTGTGTGTTATGCGTTTTTGTTGTTAATATTATTTATGTGTTTGATTTATTTTTTTTACCTTGAGATTTTTTTTAACAGGTATTATAACAGGGGAAGGGGGTTTAATTTTCAAATATTATGGCCGGTGTTTTTTTTTTTGGATTGATAGGCCTTTTATTAATCTTGTATTTGACTCATATCATCGTAGTAATTACTCAAACAGTACAATGCTATAATAAGATAGCTAACATTTAGGAGTATACTCAACTACGGATAAAAAGATGATAAAATTCAGCTAAATATTTTCTCGAACATGTTGCGTGCCTAAATAAAACATTTACCTAAGCAACTTTAATCTGCCTCTTAAGTGTTGTGAAAGTGTTTTGGATGACAATAACTTTGATAATTAGGTAATATATAATAAGAGCACTATAAGAGGGGGGAAATTATAGTGAGAGAATATGTTATACTTTTTGCGGAAATAAAAGCTAGCTAGGGAATACGAAAAGGGAACACGAGAGATTTTAGCGAGGAAAAACTTCCTAAGCCCAATAGGAAGAAACGACCTCGACCACAAGGGATTTTGACTCTAAACTTTCCACTATAATAGGCCAAACGACTCTGTTTACAGACCTATTACTTTTCTCTCTCGAGACACAACTTGAGTTCCTAAACTCAAGTTCCCAACAATAGTTCCCGCAACTGTTGTTCCTCTTTAACTTCCCTCGAAGTTCCTCTCGTTATCTTTCTCACGCTTCATTCAAATCTTCTCGCACTTACAAGAGTTCACTCAAACCCTTACCCAAAAATGCAATGTGTAAAACAATGGAAGAGTATAAACTCGAATAAAGTAACTATGAATTCTCCTAGGAACGGCACTGACTCTTTAAGACAGCTAAGAATATTTGGCTAAGTCAGACACACTTTGTTCCAAGGTTTAGGTGCCTATTTATAAAGTATTTAAGCAAGAACATAACTTATGTCCTCTAATCCATGATGTCCATTACTGTAATTTATTTATTAGTTTTTATTAAACTTTCCTTGAGAAATAATTAATCACTAACCCACTACTTAACAAAAAGAAGCAGTATGTAGAACGTGGTTTATAAACTTGATGTTTAATTAAACTAATTAAAAATAAATTAAGCCTTGGGAAGAAAACAATCAAGCCCACTCACCACTGCACAGTAAACGTGTAGCAATAAATAGAACGTGATATTGGTTTGCTTGGGGAGTAAATAAATCATTTTCTTTAATTAGTTTTTGGGAAAATATCTTTTATAAATATCTTAAACATAACCGAAAAATCATAATTAAGTTTTAAAAATAAAATCTTTTGAATTAAATAAAATATAAAGTTAAGATTTAAAAGATTTTGATATTATCCTAATTAAATCATAAAATCATATTAAATAAATTCCTAACAAACTAACAACTAACCCCCTAAAGTCATGGATCAAGTCAAGACTAGCTTAGGACTTTCTAACAAACTTACTTGGGCGCACAGCTATGTTAGGCACGCAACTTGGGAATTGTTAGCTATTCCTAAAGTCATTTCTAGGTCTGTTCCATAACCTTTTTCCTAATAGTGCCAATGTTTGTTCTTGTCATGGGAACAGAACTAAGTCCGTTTGAGAATTCAACACCAACTAGATTAAGTATTTACTCGACCTTAACAAGAAGATATTAAATACATCCTAATGTATTCTGATCTTCACTCCAAGCTTGATACTTCATCTTTCGAACATCTTCACTTCGATCTTTAATTAATTCTCCAATTTAATCTTCGATCAAGTATTCTATTTTCTCGAGAATGAATTACCTAGCAATATCATAAACAAACACAATATGTCTTATGTTGGTTAAGTCAACTTCAAAACTCAAAGGTCAACAATTTCCCCCTTTTTGAAAATGGCAACAAAAGGCATATATAATATAATACTATTTAATTTAAATAAGTCATATTAAACTATTTAACAAAGTAAGTAACTAAGTTAAATTAAATATCCTAATAAACTTTTATTTTATTTTTAACTTAAGAGAAAACTATTTTTAACTAGGGAACATGAAACAAGGCGTGAGAGAAAAATTATACTCTGGCCTTTCTCTTTCCCCCTTTGGCATCTTCAAAAACATTATTCCAAGATTTCGAAAAGATGAATTTTATCTATCAAAACACATCACACCACCAAACTTAGTTAAAAAAAAACAAGTTGGTTAGTAAAAGCAAATAAAGCATTCAACTCTCAAAATCGCAATCCAAGAATACTAGCCATTCAAAAGACGCACACATGCAAGAAGATTCAACTTAAGATGAGCTAATTAACGTTGTTCCATTGTAGCATGCATAAGAAGGAAAGAAAATTAAACATTGTTCCCATAATTAACATAGAGAAAGAAAATTTAAACTAAGAATAGTGTTTAGGCTTGAGGAGAGGGGGGGTTGTTCGACTTCTTCCACCACATCATTGAGTTTTACCATCACTTCCTTGTGGTTGCATTCCATGGTTTGAGAAACCTTAAACATCATGGACTCCAATAGCATCAGGTTGTTGTTCAATTTTTGGAGCGCCATAAGATTTGTCTTAAGTTGTTCCATGATAATCCCTTGAACCATAAACGCCTTATCAACCTTTTCCGACAACCCTTTCACAATCTTGTTCACATCTTGGGCTTCTTGAGCAAATTCCATCATAGCCTCTGACTGACCCATAACCAAAGTAAACAATTGATTCAACCTTTGAGCATGTCCTAAGGTATAAGTAGCACCAATGGAGGGGTTTGGAGATGTAGATGATTAAGGTTTTTGTGGAGTGGTTGCGGCAGTGGGTTCTGATAGGATTTAGTCGTATCACCTAATCAAAGATAAACCTACAGTCCTCTAACTATGGTAGTCAATGGAAGCAGGGTCGAATCCACAAGGAGACAGAGTTTCTAAATTAATATTCAATCAAATCAGCTACTTCAGATAAAATCAGGAAAAATTGACTGAACTAAAGTTTAAGCTAAGGAAGACGGATTAAATCGAGGAATTGACAATGGACTAAAAACCTAGGGTATTAGGTGGGTCCACCATGCTTATACCAATCAAATAAGGTCAACTACTATCAAAACCTAAGTCAAGAGTCGGGGGATTAGAGCATGTGTTGAGCTATGGTTAAGACTCAACGCTCATAGTTCAACATACGCCGCATGTTCACTAACGTAATCAGAACTACTGACGTATCCTAGGCCTCTAGTCGTAAGATGGATCTGTGCAAACAACTATTAACCACAAGCAATCAATGAAATTGTACACTGACATTAATTACTCAATAAGAACAAACCACATCACAATCACCCTAATCAAGCCTTAGAAATTGCAAGAAATCTAAATAACAATCATGGTATAAACATGGCTTTCCTATCTAACACCCTAGAAAGAGAACTACTCACTCATAATCGAATTAACAACAACAAGACTGATATGAAACCCTAACAATTGCATCATGAATAATTAAATACTTAAGCTAAGCAATTAAGAATAATAAAAGAGATTAGGGTAAAGAGGAATACCAATTGACAGAAAGCAGAAACTTTTATTGTAATCGAATAGGTTCAATCACCTTTAATCTAATCTAAAGTGTTTAAACTAAGCTAAGAACTATGAGAAATAAACTAGAGTTTAAAGCTGTAAAAGATAATGAAAAGATGTCTCTAAAATAATGAGGAAAAGGTATTTATAATACCCCTCAAGTCTAGCTAAAAACGGAATTAAAAAGACGAAATCCGCGAGAAATGCGCAGGACTCGATCGAGCCTATAGTGAAACTTTTCAGCTTTGTTTTTGGGCTCAGCGTAGAAGCAGCGCAACAATCGATAGTGAAGTGGGCCCACCCGATCGGGCCCGGGTACACCACCCGATCGGGCCTGGCTACAATTTGAGCCAGCATGCTCGCCTCGATGTCAGCAACAAAATGAGAGCTACGAGCATCCGATCGGGTCTGGGCACTTGTCTTCTAGCCCGATCTGGTCGAGCATTGCTTGCCCAATCGGTTCCGCAGCCTTAGTACCCGATCAAAATATCTTCGCCCGATCGGGCCATTTTTGCCCGATCAGAGTACGAAAATCTCCGTTTTGACTCTTTGGCTCTCTATTCTTCACGTTTAGAGGTCTTGGGACCTCCTAAACTACCCATAAAGCTCGTGAGCCATCCTATGTGCCTCGTAACATCTCGTAAAGCCGTGGTTGCTTCCAAATGGCTCGGGAATAGGGAGAAAACTCCCTAAAACCTGCAATTCAACACTAAAACACAAAACCACAACTATATACGATAGTTAGCACAAAATAGCTCCCAAGAGCTCAAATGACGCACAATTTAGCTTGTAAATAAGGGAGAAAAGTCTATATAACTACGTGATATCAAACTCCCCCAAGCTAAACCTTTGCTTGTCCTCAAGCAAACAGAACATGAACATGGAATAGATTACCTCACCCCATAGATAAAAACAAATCAAAGCTCAAAACATTTTCAAGACTAAGAATCGTTCAAGCAGGCATAATTCAAGTTTGGCTAACCAAATCCATCCAACCACCAATCATCCAAGCAATTTATCAAATTCAAGCATCCACAAGGCATACAAATCCTGAAAAGGGTCTCACAAGGGTGTCACTCCTCTCGATTTTGTGGCAGGCAAAGAATATGCCCGAACACTCACCAACCCGACCATAAATACCCTTCCCACTCACACTCTCATGTGTTTAAGAAGGTTAAATGACGCTCATCCTAGTCAAGTCGACTCAATTAGCAGAAATACTCTTTAACTTTGACAAGCTGACTCGAAATCAATCAAATGAACAATGCAGACACGAGCTCAAGAGGACTTTAGAGGG
The DNA here is from genome assembly GCA_947645195.1 of Patellifolia procumbens. NCBI lineage: Eukaryota > Viridiplantae > Streptophyta > Magnoliopsida > Caryophyllales > Amaranthaceae > Patellifolia > Patellifolia procumbens. Next base: position 313,471 of record CANSGD010000196.1, read on the forward strand.
TTGTAATGGGGCTTAGGTAAGAGGTAGGGTATACACTAAAGAGGAACTAACACACAAGAATACACTGGATAGTAATATAAATCCAATAGGCTTACAAAGAGGTCTCACAGTCTAACCAATTCAGGTATGCAGCACAAAGTGGTCTAATATAATCCAGAAAAGCTCGAAATCATAGCAATCAAACATCAAATCATAGCCTCAAGATCACAAATGTCCAGCTATCCAGAAAACAAAGTCAAATCATTTTCAAATAGAGCACAACAAGGGGCACAGGGAGGCAACTAAACCAGTCATGGGAACCTTTTTTTTTTTGATTTTTTTTCAGATTTTTTTTTTCGAAAGCAGTAAATTTATCCTAGAAAGCAGTAAAAGAGATAGAGAATACAAACAGAACTCCTCCCCAAAGCTGAACTTGGCAGTGTCCTCAATGCCAAAAGGTGACAAGGACGATGCGAAGAGGAAAAACAATGTTAGTACCCTCACTCTCGCTCACAAAAAAAAATAAAAAATAAAAAGAAAAGGAAAAAGGGAAAGAAAAATACGAGTTGCCTCTCGCACAGCGCTGGTTTATAAAGGTCCCGCACGACCATAATACCTCCATCTCTCAAAAACGAGGGGCTTGGCAATGAGTGCCACCCTCATCAAACATCTTTCGCGTCCAAATGTTCTTGATGATGCCTCCAGACGGCGAGGCAACCTTAGGTGTAGTTGGAGCCTTCTCCACACCTACTTCATCCAAAACCTCATCCCTACAACAAGATTGTTCAAGCATAGGTGCCTTAACAGCATTGGTTAGTTTAAAAATCACTTTATCATCACCAACACTCAGAGTTAAAGACCCAGACTTGACATCAATGACAGCACCAACAGTACACAAAAATGGCCTACCCAAGATAATAGGAATCTGAGCATCCTCATCCATATCTAACACCACAAAATCAACAGGAATATAGAATTTCCCAACCCTCACAGGAACGTCCTCTAAAACACCTAGAGGGTATTTTATAGAAAGATCAGCCATCTGTAAAGTGATTTGTGTGCATTTAAGTGCTCCTATATTCAGTTTCTTATAAACAGATAATGGCATAACAGAAACAGAAGCACGTAAAGCACACACAGCCTTATCAATAAAAATAGGTCCAAGATGGCAGGGTATGGAAAAACTACCAGGATCTTTTAACTTTGGTGGGGTTTTATTTTGAATAAAAGCACTGCACTCTTCAGTAAGAGCGACACGTTCCACCCCACCAAAGTCTCTTTTCTTTGTTATCATGTCTTTCAGAAATTTGTCATAAACAGGCACTTGGGTGATTAAATCTGTGAATGGAATCGTTACCTCAAGGTTCTTGAACATAGCCAAGAACTTACCAAACTGCTGATCGACCTTGGACTGTTGCATCCTGTGAGGAAAAGGTAGCCTTGGTGTAAAAGGCGTCAGAAACCTTCTCCTTTTTCTTCCCTGTCTGTTCAGCTTCTGCAGACAAATCGACTTCAGACGTCGAATTCTTCCTTTTTCCTTCCTCTACCACCCTCTTCTTCCCCGCAGTTGGGGTAACCTCATCAACGGGCAACGAAGGGGCATCATATGCAATGCCACTACGAAGAGTGATGGCATTCACATGTTCTCTCTGAATGGGTTGCCCTGACAATTCCCCTTGACGCCTCTGAGCATTAGTGCTTGCTAACTGTGCAATTTGAGTCTCGAGAAGTTTGATGTGCTTCTCTTGGGCTCTTTGTGCTTCCTCATTAGCTCTTTGCATAGCAAGAATTTGTCTCTCTTGAGCTCTTTGCGCCTCCTCATTAGTCTTTTGCATGCTCAACATTAGTTTCATCACTTAAGATATGGGAGGCTCTTGTGGGTTATTTTTTGTGGAGGTGGGGTGTGAAAATTTTGTGGAGTTTGGAAATTATTGTGGTTATGGATGTTTTGTGATGGGGGGTCTCTGAAAGTTTTGTGGGGTTTGATAGTAAGAGGGTTTGGGATGGTTTTGTAGAGGTGGAGGATGATGGTTTTGTGGGTTTTGGTAGTTATGTGTTGGGGGGAAGGTTTGTGGTCTTTGTTGAAAGGCGTTTGCCTGCTCCATCTGAAGTTGACTGAACTGACAGTCATGCCCAAAGTGAGCCTGAACATCACATACCTCGCAGTAAGATGAGGTAATGGGTGCTACGGCAGACATAACATTGATACTCAAAGGAGGTGCTGCTGAGGAAAAGAAACTTAAGGTGTTAATCTGCTGACTCAGCTTCGCTATCTGCGAAGTCAATAATGCTATGGCATCTACCTCCAGTACCTTCCTCGCGAGGCTTCGGGAAGTGGAATGATCATTGGCTGCGAGGTTTGATAGAAACTCATAGCCTACATCCACTTCCTTATCCAGAAAAACTCCTCCTGCAGACGAATCAACAATACTCTTCGTCTAAGGCTGCAGACCATTTAGAATGTCTGCGTCAAGAACCATTTGTCCATGTTGTGGTGTGGACACTCTCTCTGTAAATCTCTAAGTCTAGTCCACGCTTCCCGTAATGTTTCATCAGGCTCTTGGGAGAACGTGGCTAGTTTGTTTCTGATTTCTGTAGTCTTTGTAGCTGGATAATACTCGCTCAGAAACGCAGCAGAAATCTCACTCCATTCTGTTTCTTTCACGTCGTTCAACCATTTCTGGGCTCTATCTCTCAATGAGAACTCGAACAACATGACCTTTAGTTGATCTGGAGTGACCCCGGCATGTTTAACGGTTCGACAAAGCTGTTGAAACCGCTGCAGATCATTTGCCGGGTCTTCAGTAGGATGCCCACCAAACTGATTTTGCTGAACCATGCTGATGAGTCCAGACTTAATTTCGAAATTTGCCGCAGCAATGGTGGGCATGGTAGGTCCAGTGGAGAGACCATCTGGGTTGGGCACCCTATATGACTTCAGTGATATTGACATGACTGATCTCAAGGTGTCTGTTCCAGAGGTGTTCAGCTGAACAGACTGCTTGTCTTTCCGATATTTCTTTCGGATTCGCCTGATTGTCCTAGTAAGATCGGGATCCGCTGGAATGGGGGAACCGTTTCTTTGAGACCTTGGCATACAAAAGAAACAAAAATAAGCTGTAAAACGTACCTCAATTGGAACTATGAAGTTCCAATGGGGTACAGAGAAGTAGATCAAATAATCAAATAAAAACTTAGAAAACTAGCCGTCTCCCCGGCAACGGCGCCAAAATTTGATAGGATTTAGTCGTATCACCTAATCAAAGATAAACCTACAGTCCTCTAACTATGGTAGTCAATGGAAGCAGGGTCGAATCCACAGGGAGACAAAGTTTCTAAATTAATATTCAATCAAATCTGCTACTTCAGATGAAATCAGGGAAAAATTGACTGAACTAAAGATTAAGCTAAGGAAGACGGATTAAATCGAGGAATTGACTATGGACTAAAAACCTAAGGTATTAGGTCGGTCCACCATGCTTATACCAATCAAATAAGGTCAACTACTATCAAAACCTAAGTCAAGAGTCGGGGGATTAGAGCATGTGTTGAGCTATGGTTAAGACTCAACGCTCATAGTTCAACATACGCCGCATGTTCACTAACGTAATCAGAACTACTGACATGTCCTAGGCCTCTAGTCGTAAGATGGATCTGTGCAAACAACTATTAACCACAAGCAATCAATGAAATTGTACACTGTCATTAATTACTCAATAAGAACAAACCACATCACAATCACCCTAATCAAGCCCTAGAAATTGAAAGAAATCTAAATAACCATCATGGTATAAACATGGCTTTCCTATCTAACACCCTAGAAAGAGAACTATTCACTCATAATCGAATTAACAACAACAAGACTGATATGAAACCCTAATAATTGCATCATGAATAATTAAATACTTAAGCTAAGCAATTAAGAATAATAAAAGAGATTAGGGTAAAGAGGAATACCAATTGACAAAAAGCAGGAACTTTTATTGAAATCGAATAGGTTCAATCACCTTTAATCTACTTCCTCCGTTTTCAAAAGCTTGCAACAAACCAATTTTTTATGTCTCTCAAAAAATCCCCCTTTGTTGCAAGCTTTTCAAAACGGAGGAAGTAATCTAAAGTGTTTAAACTAAGCTAAGAACTATGAGAAATAAACTAGAGTTTAAAGCTGTAAAAGATAATGAAAAGATGTCTCTAAAATAATGAGGAAAAGGTATTTATAATACCCCTCAAGTCTAGCTAAAAACGGAATTAAAAAGACGAAATCCGCGAGAAATCCGCAGGACTCGATCGAGCCTATAGTGAAACTTTTCAGCTTTGTTTTTGGGCTCAGCGTAGAAGCAGCGCAGCAATTGATAGTGAAGTGGGCCCACCCGATCGGGCCCGGGTACACCACCCGATCGGGCCTGGCTACAGTTTGAGCCAGCATGCTCGCCTCGATGTCAGCAACAAAATGAGAGCTACGAGCATCCGACCCGATCGGGTCGGGCAGAGGGTGCCCGATCGGGTCTGGGCACTTGTCTTCTAGCCCGATCTGGTCGGGCATTGCTTGCCCGATCGGGTCCGCAGCCTTAGTACCCGATCAAAATATCTTCGTCCGATCGGGCCATTTTTGCCCGATCAGAGTACGGAAATCTCCTTTTTGACTCTTTGGCTCTCTATTCTTCACGTTTAGAGGTCTTGGGACCTCCTAAACTACCCATAAAGCTCGTTAGCCATCCTATGTGCCTCGTAACATCTCGTAAAGCCGTGGTTGCTTCCAAATGGCTCGGGAATAGGGAGAAAACTCCCTAAAACCTGCAATTCAACACTAAAACACAAAACCACATCTATATACGATAGTTAGCACAAAATAGCTCCCAAGAGCTCAAATGACGCACAATTTAGCTTGTAAATAAGGGAGAAAAGTCTATATAACTACGTGATATCAAACTCCCCCAAGCTAAACCTTTGCTTGTCCTCAAGCAAACAGAACATGAACATGGAATAGATTGCCTCACCCCATAGATAAAAACAAATCAAAGCTCATAACATTTTCAAGACTAAGAATCGTTCAAGCAGGCATAATTCAAGTTTGGCTAATCAAATCCATCCAACCACCAATCATCCAAGCAATTTATCAAATTCAAGCATCCACAAGGCATACAAGTCCTGAAAAGGGTCTCACAATGGTGTCACTCCTCTCGATTTTGTGGCAGGCAAAGAATATGCCCGAACAGTCACCAACCCGAACATAAATACCCTTCCCACTCACACTCTCATGTGTTTAAGAAGGTTAAATGACGCTCATCCTAGTCAAGTCGACTCAATTAGCAGAAATACTCTTTAACTTTGACAAACTGACTCGAAATCAATCAAATGAACAATGCAGACACGAGCTCAAGAGGACTTTAGAGGGTTGTAATGGGGCTTAGGTAAGAGGTAGGGTATACACTAAAGAGGAACTAACACACAAGAATACACTGGATAGTAATATAAATCCAATAGGCTTACAAAGAGGTCTCACAGTCTAACCAATTCAGGTATGCAGCACAAAGTGGTCTAATATAATCCAGAAAAGCTCGAAATCATAGCAATCAAACATCAAATCATAGCCTCAAGATCACAAATGTCCAGCTATCCAGAAAACAAAGTCAAATCATTTTCAAATAGAGCACAACAAGGGGCACAGGGAGGCAACTAAACCAGTCATGGGAACCTTTTTCTTTTTTTGATTTTTTTTCAGATTTTTTTTCGAAAGCAGTAAATTTATCCTAGAAAGCAGTAAAAGAGATAGAGAATACAAACAGAACTCCTCCCCCAAGCTGAACTTGGTAGTGTCCTCAATGCCAAAAGGTGACAAGGACGATGCGAAGAGGAAAAACAATGTTAGTACCCTCACTCTCGCTCACAAAAAAAAATAAAAAATAAAAAGAAAAGGAAAAAGGGAAAGAAAAATACGAGTTGCCTCTCGCACAGCGCTGGTTTATAAAGGTCCCGCACGACCATAATACCTCCATCTCTAAAAAACGAGGGGCTTGGCAATGAGTGCCACCCTCATCAAACATCTTTCGCGTCCAAATGTTCTTGATGATGCCTCCAGACGGCGAGGCAACCTTAGGTGTAGTTGGAACCTTCTCCACACCTACTTCATCCAAAACCTCATCCCTACAACAAGATTGTTCAAGCATAGGTGCCTTAACAGCATTGGTTAGTTTAAAAATCACTTTATCATCACCAACACTCAGAGTTAAAGACCCAGACTTGACATCAATGACAGCACCAGCAGTACACAAAAACGGCCTACCCAAGATAATAGGAATCTGAGCATCCTCATCCATATCTAACACCATAAAATCAACAGGAATATAGAATTTCCCAACCCTCACAGGAACGTCCTCTAAAACACCTAGAGGGTATTTTATAGAAAGATCAGCCATCTGTAAAGTGATTTGTGTGCATTTAAGTGCTCCTATATTCAGTTTCTTATAAACAGATAATGGCATAACAGAAACAGAAGCACCTAAATCACACAAAGCCTTATCAATAAAAATAGGTCCAAGATGGCAGGGTATGGAAAAACTACCAGGATCTTTTAACTTTGGTGGGGTTTTATTTTGAACAAAAGCACTGCACTCTTCAGTAAGAGTAACACGTTCTACCCCACCAAAGTCTCTTTTCTTAGTTATAATGTCTTTCAGAAATTTGGCATAAACAGGCACTTGGGTGATTAAATCTGTGAATGGAATCGTTACCTCAAGGTTCTTGAACATAGCCAAGAGCTTACCAAACTTCTGATCGACCTTGGACTGTTGCATCCTGTGAGGAAAAGGTAGCCTTGGTGTAAAAGGCGTTTCAGAAACCTTCTCCTTTTTCTTCCCTGTCTGTTCAGCTTCTGCAGACAAATCGACTTCAGACGTCGAATTCTTCCTTTTTCCTTCCTCTACCACCCTCTTCTTCCCCGCAGTTGGGGTAACCTCATCAACGGGCAACGAAGGGGCATCATATGCAATGCCACTACGAAGAGTGATGGCATTCACATGTTCTCTCTGAATGGGTTGCCCTGGCAATTCCCCTTGACGCCTCTGAGCATTAGTGCTTGCTAACTGTGCAATTTGAGTCTCGAGAAGTTTGATGTGCTTCTCTTGGGCTCTTTGTACTTCCTCATTAGCTCTTTGCATAGCAAGAATTTGTCGCTCTTGAGCTCTTTGCGCCTCCTCATTAGTCTTTTGCATGCTCAACATTAGTTTCATCACTTCAGATATGGGAGGCTCTTGTGGGTTATTGTGTTTGTGGAGGTGGGGTGGGAAAATTTTGTGGAGTTTGGAAATTATTGTGGTTATGGAAGTTTTGTGATGGGGGATTCTGAAAGTTTTGTGGGGTTTGATAGTAAGAGGGTTTGGGATGGTTTTGTAGAGGTGGAGGATGATGGTTTTGTGGGTTTTGGTAGTTATGTGTAGGGGGGAAGGTTTGTGGTTTTTTTTGCTAGGCGTTTGCCTGCTCCATCTGAAGTTGACTGAACTGACAGTCATGCCCAAAGTGACCCTGAACACCACATACCTCGCAGTAAGATGAGGTAATGGGTGCTACGGCAGACATAACATTGATACTCAAAGGAGGTGCTGCTGAGGAAAAGGAACTTAAGGTGTTAATCTGCTGACTCAGCTTCGCTATCTCCGAAGGCAATAATGCTATGGCATCTATCTCCAGTACCTTCCTTGCGAGGCTTCGGGAAGTGGAATGATCATTGGCTGCGAGGTTTGATAGAAACTCATAGCCTACATCCACTTCCTTATCCAGAAAAACTCCTCCTACAGACGAATCAACAATACTCTTCGTATGAGGCTGCAGACCATTGTAGAATGTCTGCGTCAAGAACCATTTGTCCATGTTGTGGTGTGGACACTCTCTCTGTAAATCTCTAAATCTAGTCCACGCTTCCCCTAATGTTTCATCAGGCTCTTGGGAGAACGTGGCTAGTTTGTTTCTGAATTCTGCTGTCTTTGTAGGTGGATAATACTCTCTCAGAAACGCAGCAGAAATCTCACTCCATTCTGTTTCTTTCACGTCGTTCAACCATTTCTGGGCTCTATCTCTTAATGAGAACTCGAACAACATGACCTTTAGTTGATCTGGAGTGACCCCGGCATGTTTGACGGTTCGACAAAGCTGTTGAAACCGCTGCAGATCATTTGCCGGGTCTTCAGTAGGATGCCCACAAAACTGATTTTGTTGAACCATGCTGATGAGTCCAGACTTAATTTCAAAATTTGCCGAGGCAATGGTGGGCATGGTAGGTCCAGTGGAGAGACCATCTGGGTTGGGCACCCCATATGACTTCAGTGATATTGACATGACTGATCTCAAGGTGTCTGTTCCAGAGGTGTTCAGCTGAACAGACTGCTTGTCTTTCCGATATTTCTTTCGGATTCGCCTGATTGTCCTAGTAAGATCGGGATCCGCTGGAATGGGGGAACCGTTTCTTTGAGACCTTGGCATACAAAAGAAACAAAAATAAGCTGTAAAACGTACCTCAATTGGAACTATGAAGTTCCAATGAGGTACAGAGATGTAGATCAAATAATCAAATAAAAACTTAGAAAACTAGCCGTCTCCCCGGCAACGGCGCCAAAATTTGATAGGATTTAGTCGTATCACCTAATCAAAGATAAACCTACAGTCCTCTAACTATGGTAGTCAATGGAAGCAGGGTTGAATCCACAGGGAGACAGAGTTTCTAAATTAATATTCAATCAAATCATCTATTTCAGATGAAATCAGTGAAAAATTGACTGAACTAAAGATTAAGCTAAGGAAGACGGATTAAATCGAGGAATTGACTATGGACTAAAAACCTAGGGTATTAGGTGGGTCCACCATGCTTATACCAATCAAATAAGGTCAACTACTATCAAAACCTAAGTCAAGAGTCGGGGGATTAGAGCATGTGTTGAGCTATGGTTACGACTCAACGCTCATAGTTCAACATACGCCGCATGTTCACTAACGTAATCAGAACTACTGACGTGTCCTAGGCCTCTAGTCGTAAGATCGATCTGCGCAAACAATTATTAACCACAAGCAATCGATGATATTGTACACTGTCATTAATTACTCAATAAGAACAAACCACATCACAATCACCCTAATCAAGCCCTAGAAATTGAAAGAAATCTAAATAATAATCATGGTATAAACATGGCTTTCCTATCTAACACCCAAGAAAAAGAACTATTCACTCATAATCGAATTAACAACAACAAGACTGATATGAAACCCTAACAATTGCATCATGAATAATTAAATACTTAAGCTAAGCAATTAAGAATAATAAAAGAGATTAGGGTAAAGAGGAATACCAATTGACAGAAAGCAGGAACTTTTATTGAAATCTAATAGGTTCAATCACCTTTAATCTAAGTAATCTAAAGTGTTTAACCTAAGCTAAGAACTATGAGAAATAAACTAGAGTTTAAAGCTGTAAAAGATAATGAAAACATGTCTTTAAAATAATGAGGAAAAGGTATTTATAATACCCCTCAAGTCTAACTAAAAACGGAATTAAAAAGACGAAACCCGCGAGAAATGCGCAGGACTCGATCGGGCCAAAGGCCACCCGATCGGGCCTATAGTGAAACTTTTCAGCTTTGTTTTTGGGCTCAGCGTAGAAGCAGCGCAGCAATCAATAGTGAAGTGGGCCCACCCGATCGGGCCCGGGTACACCACCCGATCGGGCCTGGCTACAATTTGAGCCAGCATGCTCGCCTCGATGTCAGCAACAAAATGAGATCTACGAGCATCCGACCCGATCGGGTCGGGCAGAGGGTGCCCGATCGGGTCTGGGCACTTGTCTTCTCGCCCGATCTGGTCGGGCATTGCTTGCCCGATCGGGTCCGCAGCCTTAGTACCCGAACAAAATATCTTCGCCCAATCGGGCCATTTTTGCCCGATCAGAGTACGGAAATCTCCTTTTTGACTCTTTGGCTCTCTATTCTTCACGTTTAGAGGTCTTGGGACCTCCTAAACTACCCATAAAGCTCGTGAGCCATCCTATGTGCCTCGTAACATCTCGTAAAGCCGTGGTTGCTTCCAAATGGCTCGGGAATAGGGAGAAAACTCCCTAAAACCTGCAATTCAACACTAAAACACAAAACCACAACTATATACGATAGTTAGCACAAAATAGCTCCCAAGAGCTCAAATGACGCACAATTTAGCTTGTGAATAAGGGAGAAAAGTCTATATAAATACGTGACATCAAACTCCCCCAAGCTAAACCTTTGCTTGTCCTCAAGCAAACAGAACATGAACATGGAATAGATTGCCTAACCCCATAGATAAAAAAAAATCGAAGCTCAAAACATTTTCAAGACTAAGAATCGTTCAAGCAGGCATAATTCAAGTTTGGCTAATCAAATCCATCCAACCACCAATCATCCAAGTAATTTATCAAATTCAAGCATCCACAAGGCATACAAGTCCTGAAAAGGGTCTCACAAGGGTGTCACTCCTCTCAATTTTGTGGCAGACAAAGAATATGCCCGAACAGTCACCAACCCGACCATAAATACCCTTCCCACTCACAAGGCCTTTAGAGGGTTGTAATGGGGCTTAGGTAAGAGTTAGGGGATACTTTTGGGTAATGTGGTGGAAAAACCAAGAAAGGGGGAGCATAAATCATTCAAACAAGGCCTAAGATGGCCTCCTCAACTCCCAACAACACCATAAAACCACGTAAAGTAACCCAACTCCCATAAATTAATGACAAACTCATAACAAACCCAATTTTTAAGCAACGAAGCGAATATTTCTTTAAGAACGTACGTGAATGAAAGAACTTCGAATTCTTTTGAACTTTTATTTCATTTTTCTTTCATTTTTCTTTCAAGACTACGCTGAGCACAAAAACAAAGCTGAAAAGTTTCACTATAGGCCCAATCGGGTCCTGCGCATTTTCCCGCGGATTTCGTCTTTTTAATTCCGTTTTTAGCTAGACTTGAGGGGTATTATAAATACCTTTTCCTCATTATTTTAGAGACATCTTTTCATTATCTTTTACAACTTTAAACTCTAGTTTATTTCTCATAGTTCTTAGCTTAGTTTAAACACTTTAGATTAGATTAAAGGTGATTGAACCTATTCGATTTCAATAAAAGTTCCTGCTTTCTGTCAATTGGTATTCCTCTTTACCCTAATCTCTTTTATTATTCTTAATTGCTTAGCTTAAGTATTTAATTATTCATGATGCAATTGTTAGGGTTTCATATCAGTCTTGTTGTTGTTAATTCGATTATGAGTGAGTAGTTCTCTTTCTAGGGTGTTAGATAGGAAAGCCATGTTTATACCATGATTGTTATTTAGATTTCTTTCAATTTCTAGGGCTTGATTAGGGTGATTGTGATGTGGTTTGTTCTTATTGAGTAATTAATGTCAGTGTACAATTTCATTGATTGCTTGTGGTTAATAGTTGTTTGCACAGATCCGTCATACGACTAGAGGCCTAGGACACGTCAGTAGTTCTGATTACGTTAGTGAACATGCGGCGTTTGTTGAACTATGAGCATTGAGTCTTAACCATAGCTCAACACATGCTCTAATCCCCCGACTCTTGACTTAGGTTTTGATAGTAGTTGACCTTATTTGATTGGTATAAGCATGGTGGACCGACCTAATACCCTAGGTTTTCATTCCATAGTCAATTCCGCGATTTAATCCGTCTTCCTTAGCTTAATCTTTAGTTCAGTCAATTTTTCCCTGATTTCATCCGAAGTAGCTGATTTTATTGAATATTAATTTAGAAACTTTGTCTCCCTGTGGATTCGACCCTGCTTCCATTGACTACCATAGTTAGAGGACTGTAGGTTTATCTTTGATTAGGTGATACGACTAAATCCTATCAAATTTTGGCACCGTTGCCGGGGAGACGGCTAGTTTTCTAAGTTTTTATTTGATTATTTGGTCTACTTATCTGTACCACATTGGAACTTCATTGTTCCGATTGAGGTACGTTTTACTGCTTCTTTTTGTTTCTTTTGTATGCCCAGGTCTCAAAGAAACGGTTCCCCTATTCCAGCGGATCCCGATCTTACTAGGACAATCAGGCGGATCCGAAAGAAAAATCAGAAAGAAAAGCAGTCTGTTCAGCTGAACACCTCTGGAACAGACACCTTGAGATCAGTCATGTCAAAATCACTGAAGTCATATGGGGTGCCCAACCCAGATGGTCTCTCAACTGGACCTACCATGCCCACCATTGTCGCGGCAAATTTCGAAATTAAGCCTAGACTCATCAGCATGGTTCAACAAAATCAGTTTGGTGGGCATCCTACAGAAGACCCGGCAAATCATCTGCAGCGGTTTCAACAGCTTTATCGAACCGTTAAACATGTCGTGGTCACTCCAGATCAACTAAAGGTCATGTTGTTCGAGTTCTCATGGAGAGATAGAGCCTAGAAATGGTTGAAAGACGTGAAAGAAACGGAATGGAGTGAGATTTTTGCTGCGTTTCTGAGAGAGTATTATCCACCTACAAAGACAGCAGAAATCAGAAACAAACTAGCCACGTTCTCCCAAGAGCCTGATGAAACATTACGGGAAGCGTGGACTAGATTTAGAGATTTACAGAGAGAGTGTCCACACCACAACATGGACAAATGGTTCTTGACGCAGACATTCTACAATGGTCTGCAGCCTCAGACGAAGATTATTGTTGATTCGTCTGCAGGAGGAGTTTTTCTGGATAAGAAAGTGGATGTAGGCTATGAGTTTCTATCAAACCTCGCAGCCAATGATCATTCCACTTCCCGAAGCCTCACGAGGAAGGTACTGGAGGTAGATGCCATAGCATTATTGACTTCGCAGATAGCGAAGCTGAGTCAGCAGATTAACACCTTAAGTTCCTCTTCCTCAGCAGCACCTCCTTTGAGTATCAATGTTATGTCTGCCGTAGCACCCATTACCTCATCTTACTGCGAGGTATGTGGTGTTCAGGGTCACTTTGGGCATGACTGTCAGTTCAGTCAACTTCAGATGGAGCAGGCAAACGCCTTTCAACAAAGACCACAAACCTTCCCCCCTCCACATAACTACCAAAACCCACAAAACCATCATCCTCCACCTCCACAAAACCATCCCAAACCCTCTTACTATCAAACCCCACAAATCTTTCAGAGACCCCCATCACTAAACTTCCATAACCACAATAATTTCCAAACTCCACAAAATTTTCCCACCCCACCTCCACAAAACAATAACCCACAAGAGCCTCCCATATCTGAAGTGATGAAACTAATGTTGAGCATGCAAAAGACTAATGAGGAGGCGCAAAGAGCTCAAGAGCGACAAATTCTTGCTATGCAAAGAGCTAATGAGGAAGCACAAAGAGCCCAAGAGAAGCACATCAAACTTCTCGAGACTCAAATTGCACAGTTAACAAGCACTAATGCTCAGAGGCGTCAAGGGGAATTGCCAGGGCAACCCATTCAGAGAGAACATGTGAATGCCATCACTCTTCGTAGTGGCATTGCATATGATGCCCCTCCGTTGCCCGTTGATGAGGTTACCCCAACTGCGGGGAAGAAGAGGGTGGTAGAGGAAGGAAAAAGGAAGAATTCGACGTCTGAAGTCGATTTGTCTGCAGAAGCTGAACAGACAGGGAAGGAAAAGGAGAAGGTTTTTGACGCCTTTTACACCAAGGCTACCTTTTCCTCACAGGATGCAACAGTCCAAGGTCGATCAGCAGTTTGGTAAGTTCTTGGCTATGGTCAAGAACCTTGAGGTAACGATTCCATTCACAGATTTAATCACCCAAGTGCCTGTTTATGCCAAATTTCTGAAAGACATGATAACAAAGAAAAGAGACTTTGGTGGGGTAGAACGCGTCGCTCTTACTGAAGAGTGCAGTGCTTTTATTCAAAATAAAACCCCACCAAAGTAAAAATATCCTGGTAGTTTTTCCATACCCTGCCATCTTGGACCTATTTTTATTGATAAGGCTTTGTGTGATTTAGATGCTTCTGTTTCTTTTATGTCATTATTTGTTTATAAGAAACTGAATATGGGAGCACTTAAATGCACCAATTCACTTTACAGATGGCTGATCGTTCTATAAAATACCCTCTAGGTGTTTTAGAGGACGTTCCTGTGAGGGTTGGGAAATTCTATATTCCTGTTGATTTTGTGGTGTTAGATATGGATGAGGATGCTCAGATTCCTATTATCCTGGATAGGCCGTTTTTGTGTACTGCTGGTGCTGTCATTGATGTCAAGTTTGGGTCTTTAACTCAGAGTGTTGGCGATGATAAAGTGATTTTTAAACTAACCAATGCTGTTAAGGCACCTATGCTTGAACAATCTTGTTGCAGGGATGAGGTTTTGGATGAAGTAGGTGTGGAGAAGGTTCCAACTACACCTAAGGTTGCCTCACCGTCTGGAGGCATCATCAAGAACATTTGGAGGCGAAAGATGTTTGATGAGGGTGGCACTCATTGCCAACCCCCTCCTATTTGAGAGATTGAGGTATTATGGTCGTGCGGGACCTTTATAAACCAGCGCTGTGCGAGAGGTAACTTGTATTTTTCTTTCCCTTTTTCCTTTTCTTTTTTTTTTATTTTTTTTTTGTGAGCGAGAGTGAGGGTACTAACATTGTTTTTCCTCTTAGCATCGTCCTTGTCACCTTTTGGCATTGAGGACACTGCCAAGTTCAGCTTGGGGTAGGAGTTCTGTTTGTATTCTCTATCTCTTTTACTGCTTTCTAGGATAGATTTACTGATTTCGAAAAAAAAACTGAAAAAAATCAAAAAAAAAAATATGGTTCCCATGACTGGTTTAGTTGCCTCCCTGTGCCCCTTGTTGTGCTCTATTTGAAAATGATTTGACTTTGTTTTCTGGATAGCTGGGCATTTGTGATCTTGAGGCTATGATTTGATGTTTGATTGCTATGATTTCGAGCTTTTCTGGATTATATTAGACCACTTTGTGTTGCATACCTGAATTGGTTAGACTCTGAAACCTCTTTGTAAGCCTATTGGATTTATATTACTATCCAGTCTATTCTTGTGTGTTAGTTCCTCTTTAGTGGATTGATCTTGACTTTGACTTCGTACTTGTCTGAATTTCGATGACTTATAGCATTTGTTGTGATAGAGGTGTTCTTTTGTCTTATTCTTGAGCTTCAGAGTGAATTTTTGATATACTTTTATCCGCCTTAGCCCCGCTGAGCCTAATGACTTGTTTCGTGATACTTGAACCCCTATTATGAGCCCAAGGCCTTCACTTGATTTTATTCCAAGCCTGGCTTGGGGGAGCTTTTGTATGGGTTGAGTTTGAGATTGGTTTATTGGTTTAGTTTGGTTATTGAGGAAGTTAAAAGTGTATTTGTTGCGGTTTGAGAGTGAGATAAAGAAAAGAAAAAAAAAGCAAATATCGAGTTGCGTGAATGAAGTTCAGAAAAATGAAAGAAAAATGAAATAAAAGTTCAAAAGAATTCGAAGTTCCTTCATTCACGTACGTTCTTAAAGAAATATTCGCTTCGTTGCTTGAAAATTGGGTTTGTTATGAGTTTGTCATTGATTTATGGGAGTTGGGTTACTTTACGTGGTTTTATGGTGTTGTTGGGAGTTGTTGAGGCCATCTTAGGCCTTGTTTGAATGATTTATGCTCCCCCTTTCTTGGTTTTTCCACCACATTACCCAAAAGTATCCCCTACCTCGTACCTAAGCCCCATTACAACCCTCTAAAGTCCTCTTGAGCTCGTGTCTGCATTGTTCATTTGATTGATTTCGAGTCAGTTTGTCAAAGTTAAAGAGTATTTAATTGAGTCGACTTGACTAGGATGAGCGTCATTTAACCTTCTTAAGCACATGAGAAGTGTGAGTGGGAAGGGTATTTATGGTCGGGTTGGTGACTGTTCGGGCATATTCTTTGCCTGCCACAAAATCGAGAGGAGTGACACCCTTGTGAGACCCTTTTCAGGACTTGTATGCCTTGTGGATGCTTGAATTTGATAAATTGCTTGGATGATTGGTGGTTGGATGGATTTGATTAGCCAAACTTGAATTATGCCTGCTTGAACGATTCTTAGTCTTGAAAATGTTTTAGCTTTGATTTGTTTTTATCTATGGGATGAGGTAATCTATTCCATATTCATGTTCTGTTTGCTTGAGGACAAGCAAAGGTTTAGCTTGGGGGAGTTTGATATAACGTATTTATATAGACTTTTCTCCCTTATTTACAAGCTAAATTGTGCGTCATTTGAGCTCCTTGGAGCTATTTTGTCCTAACTATCGTATATAGTTGTGGTTTTGTGTTTTAGTGTTGAATTGCAGGTTTTAGGGAGTTTTCTCCCTATTCCCGAGCCATTTGGAAGCAACCACGGCTTTACGAGATGTTACGAGGCGCGTAGGATGGCTCACGAGCTTTATGGGTAGTTTAGGAGGTCTCAAGACCTCTAAACGTGAAGAATAGAGAGCCAAAGAGTCAAAAAGGAGATTTTCGTACTCTGATCGGGCAAAAATGGCCCGATCGGGCGAAGATATTTTGATCGGGTACTAAAGTTGCGGACCTGATCGGGCAAGCAATGCCCGACCAGATCGGGCGAGAAGACAAGTGCCCAGACCCAATCGGGCACCCTCTGCCCGACCCGATCGGGTCGGATGCTCGTGGCTCTCATTTTGTTTCTGACATCTAGGCGAGCATGCTGGCTCAAATTATAGCCAAGCCCGATCGGGTGTTGTACCCGGGCCCGATCGGGTGGGCCCACATCACTATCGATTGTTGCGCTGCTTCTACGCTGAGCCCAAAAACAAAGTTGAAAAGTTTCACTATAGGCCCGATCGGGCCAAAGGCCACCCGATCGGGTCCTGCGCATTTTCTCGCG
The DNA here is from genome assembly GCA_947645195.1 of Patellifolia procumbens. Taxonomy (NCBI): domain Eukaryota; kingdom Viridiplantae; phylum Streptophyta; class Magnoliopsida; order Caryophyllales; family Amaranthaceae; genus Patellifolia; species Patellifolia procumbens. The sequence continues at coordinate 330,302 of CANSGD010000196.1, forward strand.
GATTTCGTCTTTTTAATTCCGTTTTTAGCTAGACTTGAGGGGTATTATAAATACTTTTACCTCATTATTTTAGAGACATCTTTTCATTATCTGTTACATCTTTAAACTCTAGTTTATTTCTCATAGTTCTTAGCTTAGTTTAAACACTTTAGATTAGATTAAAGGTGATTGAACCTATTCGATTTCAATAAAAGTTCCTGCTTTCTGTCAATTGGTATTCCTCTTTACCCTAATCTCTTTTATTATTATTAATTGCTTAGTTTAAGTATTTAATTATTCATGATGCAATTGTTAGGGTTTCATATCAGTCTTGTTGTTGTTAATTCGATTATGAGTGAATAGTTCTCTTTCTAGGGTGTTAGATAGGAAAGCCATGTTTATACTATGATTGTTATTTAGATTTCTTTCAATTTCTAGGGCTTGATTAGGGTGATTGTGATGTGGTTTGTTCTTATTGAGTAATTAATGTCAGTGTACAATTTCATTGATTGCTTGTGGTTAATAGTTGTTTGCACAGATCCATCTTACGACTAGAGGCCTAGGACACGTCAGTAGTTCTGATTACGTTAGTGAACATGCGGCGTATGTTGAACTATGAGCGTTGAGTCGTAACCATAGCTCAACACATGCTCTAATCCCACGACTCTTGACTTAGGTTTTGATAGTAGTTGACCTTATTTGATTGGTATAAGCATGGTGGACCGACCTAATACCCTAGGTTTTTAGTCCATAGTCAATTCCTCGATTTAATCCGTCTTCCTTAGCTTAATCTTTAGTTCAGTCAATTTTTCCCTGATTTCATCTGAAGTAGCTGATTTGATTGAATATTAATTTAGAAACTCTGTCTCCCTGTGGATTCGACCCTGCTTCCATTGACTACCATAGTTAGAGGACTGTAGGTTTATCTGTGATTAGGTGATACGACTAAATCCTATCAAAGCTCAATTCCATTGACTATTTCCTACCATAAGCTTGCATATCATCTCACCCTCCATCGCATAAGGACCAAAGTTTGCATCAAGAATCAAGAGGACTTAGTCAAGGTTGTAATGTAGGCTTAAGGTGAGGGTGTGGTAGCATTTGGGATCGTGGTGTTAAGGAGGGGAAAGTGAAACTTCTAACTCGGCACCTTTCTAAAAGAACAAAATCAACCCTACTAAAATTTAAACGCTCTACACAACCTATCACAAGCACTCCTCTAATTTTAGCATCTCAATTTCCCTTATTGCGATTTTTGAACACACCACAAATCTTTTTTTTTTCTTTGTAATTCATTTTTTTTATTTCTTTTTTTTTTTTTGTGGATTGTGGTGATTTTAGAAGAAGGGAGAAAATGAGAACTTCAATGTATGGAAAGGAGGCGAACTCAAACAACTCATGATTTTTAACAAAACACAAAGTAGAACACCTACACCAAGTCATTCTCGTAACACCCATCAATATGTTTCACCTCATCTAAGTAGTTTCACAATCCCCTAGGTTAAGGAGATAGGTAATAAGCTAGAGATGTGGTTAACAAAGAAAACAAGCTTAGGCTCACATGGGCTTCAAAGGAGGATAATAGGTGGGGGTGCCCTTTGGCAATGTAGCTCAAGTAACATGAAAGCCTCAATCACATTCAAGACGCAAACAAGTCAAGCGTATTCAAGGAGAATCAATGCAAGTTCTAGAGAATTGTCGTCAAGGAAGAGCATCACACAACAAGCAGATAAGACTAAAAAGATGTCAATCTATAAGGCTTAAAACATATTCTCACAATGGGTATAGCTACCAATATCAGTCGAGCCACACAAAAAGGAGACCAATCATACCACAAACAGTCCATTCCTTGGCACACTAGAGACTATCAAAGCATTTCCTTTTTCAGATTTCAAAAATTATTTTCAAAAGCACACGCATGTCAAGTTATCATCATGGGATATCTAGTCGTAAATGCAACCTATATGCATGCATGAATGCAACTAATGCAAGGAAATGAAACCCTAGATGCATCTTAACATGTTTCTAAATGCTAAAAATAAAAAAGAAATGCAATATTATCTATATATCTAAACATGAAATGCAATTATCTATATGCATCCTCCCCCAAGCTAAACCACACAGTGTCCTCACTGTGAATAAGCCAATGAAAAATAATAGCAAAGGAGGGGAAAGGTATGACTCACTAGTCGCGAGGAGGCTGGGAGCTGGAACTTCTTGGGTACCAACCACCATGGAAGAATGGCCTTAGATTACCTTCCAAAAAGTGCTCTTTTGGAATCGTTAGCTGAAACTTACCACTAAATAATTTGACAAAGATCTCAATAGTTTGTCGTAAGCACTAGCACACATTTCACAATGGATCAAATAGGTAAGACATAAACAAAGAGAATGGACAAATATCAATGTGATCATACACTTACCAAGAGATGAGTCCCAAAAATAATGAAAATTCCTAGAGAATCCTGGAAAGTGCCAAGAACAAACCTCAAGATTCAAATATAAAGAAGAAAGCAATGAGTTCTCCTTTTGATGGTCCTTGCAAAACTTAAGCTCAATCATGTTCTGGATGGCTTTCATTTGATTATTGTGAAGGTTTAAGGAGGTCAAAGGCTCTTCCAAGGCTGAAGCTTTGAGGAGAGGGAATAAGATGGGGAAGGAAGGAATTAAGTCGCATTTGCTTGAAAAGGGAATATGGAGGGGACGAGTAGAAACAAAAGTCTCATCAACAACTTCTTCAACATCATGAGACTCTATAGAGTAAGCTTTCTCAACAAATGACTCCTCAACTATGGGCCTCTCATCCAAATCCCAATCATCATCTTCTTTAGTTACAGTCGAGCAAGAGCGATTTTGATTATTTCGACTTAGTGTTTCGATTGACCTTTTTTGAGATTCAACAATATTGACTATCGTAGAATCACACCTCTTTACCAAGGACATAATTTCTTCCAATGCGAAGCTCATTTCTTTAAGAGAAATAACAGTTTCAGAATAGACATGTGGTTCACAGCAAGAGGCATCTTCTAAATTTGAGAAACTAGTAATTCCATGGTCCCACTCATAAGTGTCTCTGGATAGCCACCCAAAGAAACTCCATGCATCCTCAAAGTGTTGGGATCGAAATTCACCATTAAACATAGACTCCACCACTTGTCGTGTATGCATATTCAAACCCTCATACATCACCTGACATATCTCCCAAATCTCAAGCCTATAATTAGATAAGAGATGGTTCTCAAATCTCTGATAATAATTCCATAATGGTTCATCCACATATTGAGGAAAAAAGAAGTTTATCATTAAAAAAAATAAGTAGTTTAAAACTTGAGAAAACTTCAATCAATAGCACAATTTCCCCGGCAACGGCGCCATTTTGATAAGAGGTTTTTAGTGTGTCGTTAAGGCACTAAGAACCTCTTAGCAAACACAATTTATAAACCTAACGAGCAACTACTAAGTACGTAGTAACGGCAAGTCAAGGGTCGAACCACAAGGAAATCGGGATTGACTATAGTCCACTAAGTCCAAAACTACCTAAGTGAAGGGTTTTTGGGAGGTTTAAGAGTGAATAGATTACAACCTAATTAACTAGCTAATAAATACCGACTAATAATTAAATAGGAGAATTAATATGATAGAGAAAACACTAGAGCTTGGGTTACTCACATGAACTCGGGCAAGACACGACACAATTGCAACTACGAGGCTATTGAGAATAACGTGCAAGGTTAAGTTTCCCTCTAAAGTCCTTGAGTCCTCTCTCGAATGGTCCTCAAGAGTAATCAATTAATCAATCGGCTAAATCCTCTCTCGAATTGTCTTTAGCCAATTGATTAATCGATTCAATTTGATTGGAAAACCCCTAAATAGGATCCTCTTAATTTCTACCCAATCTCTTGGTCTAGAAATTAAGTTGATTCATGGGAATGACTAGACAACAACAATCAATTAAGAGTAATTGAAATCTAAGCCCTAGCATAAACTTGATCAAGGTCTACCCTAAGGTGTCAAAACACCAAGAACAATGCATATTAGACATGAATAAAGCAATTATAAGAACATCTACATTAAGCCCCTAATTCATGATTTCACCCAAACCCCAGATTAGGAACTACTCACTAACCATGGATTCTAAGAAATTAAGATTCAATAAACTAAACATCATAAACAAAGCAATAAAATTAAAGGAAAGAGATTGAAGAGAAATTACTTGAATTAATTAACGAATTCGATCTTCAAAGATGAAACAATGGAGTAAACTAGTGTTTAGAGAGAGTTTAGGGCTAAGAGAGAGTAATTAGAAACTAAGAGTGTAAAGTAATGTCGAGTCTAAGCTAAAAAAAACTAATTAAAAGAGTCATTAAACTAAGACGGAGAAAACGGGGCAACACCCGAAGTCAGGTCACCACGGTCGTGGTGAAATCACCACGACCGTGGCCCCTGACTTTCATAGGATCAGTTCCCAATCTTCAAAAGTCTGTTTTGCTCGCTACAGGTCCCCACGACCGTGGTGACCTGCTGATCAGCAGACAATTCAACTTCGAACGATGATGTCTCTCTTGTCTCTTATCAAAATTGGGCTCATGACCAGTCGTTGGAAAGCTATCGAAACGAGCTAACACATCCCGCTGGAATCACCTTAATCCGATTTATAGAACAAACGTTATGCCTATTTAAAGTTCAACAGTCCACAACTAGTCTTCTAATGACCATATGACTTCAAAAACCTGCTAGTTAGCCTGGAAATCATCCAAAAATGACTAAACAGATAATGAGGCGACAATATAACTCAAAGGTGACAAAAACTATGCAATCCTAGGCTTAAATGCTCTAAACTACATGCAGGGACACTAAAAATGACCTACAATTAAGCACAATAAAGTGCTTATCATGAAGTTTCCATAGGAGCAGGAGATTGTTCCCTTGATGAAGGAACGCAAGCCTCATAAGCCTCTTTAGCAATTAATTGTACTACATCATCAACAACATCATCAAGCACAAAAGAAGGAGAGCTCAATACCTTCAAGTTGCGAATGCGCCTACTTGATCTAGGAGCTTGTAAAACCGATTTCTCCTTCTCTAATTCTTCCTTGTCAACAATTTTCTTTCCTTTAGCCTTTTATTTTTCTTCTTTTTCTTTTTCTTTTTCTTTTTCAATTTTTTCAATTTTCTTTTCTTTTTATATTTTGTCTTTTTCTTCTTCTTCTTTTTCAATTTCCACCTCAATGTCAGTTTCCTCATTCTCTTCTCCTCACCGTCATTCTCTACCTCATCATCATCCAAGTTGGATCTCCCTTGCACGACTTCCCATCAACAATCGAGACATTCAAGTTATTAAGTGCCCTTGTGTTCAACAAATTTCCCGTTGTAACACCAACTTGAGGAACTCCATCCAGCTTCACATTAAACTTTTTCAAGAGAACCATAATCACGGCTCCATATCCTACAACAACTCCATTATCAATGCAATGATTCAAGGAAGGAAAATTAATTAGTTTATGTGAGGCAAGGCAATGAATGTAAATCAAATCCAACATGCCAACCAAACCACGTTTACAAAGACGAGGCAAAAGAGCTTTTTAAGTAGGTGAAAGAGTATTTTGTGGAAGGGGATAGCATATTATGATCTATAGAGGTAGAACCTCTTTTACCACCATACTTCACTACAAGATCAGTAAAACAAATATCAGAAAAAGGGTATACCCCGCGCTGTTTCTTAAAGTAAACATCAGTTCCCTTCACAGGAACACCAAAAAGTTTTCCCAAGGAATCACAATTAAAATCAATTTGTGTTCCTCTCACAAGAGTAGAACAACTTCTCTCCTCATCCATAGAAAAGTTCTCACAGAATTCGTCCATTAATTTGGTAACGAGACATTGATCATAGCAATTCTCAAATAGTAGTTCCTAACCCTGAAACTTTAGAACTTCTAGCAGTTGATGAAAATTTACTCTTCTACACCAAGCAAAATCGATACATAAGCCCAAAACACACCTAGATGGAGTCGGTTTCCTTCTCGCCATCCTCGATGTTCCTTTTCTGGGAACAGCGGGTTCCCCCTCAGATTTTGCATGTGTCCCTTCGACTTCCATTTCCACCGCTTCTTCACTTTGTTTCTTTTTTCTCAAAAATCGTGTGGGTGGATTGGGAGAGACATCCATGGGAGTTGGTGAGTCGTTGAGAGTAGACGAGGGAGAGAGTTTCTCGGTTTTAGATTAAGTGTGGAGGAAATGATTTTTTGTGAGATTCATGTTTGAGGGAAAGGGACGCCTTTTATTTGGGTGAATGGATGCAATTTGGTTTAGTGAGACAGCTTAAGATAAATTCAATAGAGGTAATTAATGAGGAGATTAATGAAGAAGATGGAGAGTTTTAAAAAACTTCAATTAATTTGTGTAAGGCACACGTTTTTGGAGGGAAAAAATAAACAAAATTCAAGGAAAAGAATTTAAGATAATATTTCCCAACTAATTTGAGAAATATTAGGAAAGAGAAAAAAATATCATATTTATTTTTGTATTTTTAATTGAATTTCGAAACTTGAAAAGAAATCATAAATCTAATATGCTGAGAACTGCGTTTAGGAACGGTGGATGGGAACAGAGAAGCTTGCTACTTTGGAACGCAATTAATCGTTTAATCCCTTGTTAACTCTTAAGTCATAGAATTGTCTAAAGAACACTAAGGATAATATTATTGGACATTGGTGAACAGTTTTCAGAGAAATTCACTTATACATATGAAATAATCATATAAAAGTTGTGATGCATTTAAATAATAAATTCACCAAATTTATGCACACATAAATAATGCCAAAGAGTCAAACCAAAAGGAAGAAAGATTATAGCAATTATTTCAACTTAATCAAGCCAAGTTCAAGTTTCAGTTTTTCAAATCGATCTCTATTTAAGGGCTTTGTTAGAACATCAGCAATCTGACGTTCAGTTTCACGAAATTCCATTGTAATTTGGCCCTTTTCAACGTTGTCCTTAAGAAAATGATGCCTAATATGAATATGCTTAACTCTAGAATGATGCACGGGATCTTTAGAAATACTAATAGCACTAGTATTATCACAATAGATGGTAACACATTCAAAGTAAATTCCATAGTCACGTAGTTGTTGTTTTATCCAAAGCATTTTGGAACAACATGCTGCTGCTGCAACATATTCCGCCTCAACTGTAGATAAAGCAATTGTGTTTTGCTTCTTGGTACGCCAAGAAACTAAACTATGACTAAGGAACTGAACCATACCTGATGTACTCTTTCTATTGACTAGATCTCCAGCATAGTCAGCATCTGCAAATCATTTCAACTCAAAGGTATCACTTCTTGAATAGAACAAGCTTAAGTCATATGTTCCTTTGAGGTATCTTAGGATCCTCTTCACTATTGTGAGATGAGATTTCTTTGGGTGGGCTTGAAACCTAGCGCATAGACCTACACTAAAAGTAATATCGGGACGACTTGCAGTTAGATATAATAATGAGTCAATCATACCTCGATACTTAGCTTGGTCCACACTTGTTCCTATAGCATCCTCGTCCAACCTAGTTGAAGTTCTCATAGGTGTATGATTTACTTTTGAAGCCTCCAAACCATAGTTCTTCAGTAGTTCCTTAATATACTTTTGTTGATGGACGTAAATTCCTTCCTTTGTTTGTATGATTTGTAGCCCCAAGAAGAAATTGATCTCACCCATCATACTCATTTCGAACTCTTTTCTCATGAGATTAGCAAAGTCCTTGCACAAAGATTCATTAGTGGCACCAAATATAATATCATCAACATATATTTAAACTACTAATAAATGTTTTCCTTTTGATTTCAAAAACAAGGTCCTATCAAGTTTTCCTCTTTTAAATTCATTTTCAAGAAGGAATTTTGAAAGTCTTTCATACCATGCTCTAGGAGCTTGCTTTAACCCATAAAGAGCTTTGTCAAGGTTAAAGACATGATTTGGAAGACCTTTATTTTTGAAACCAGGAGGTTGGTCAACATAAACCTCTTCATTTAAATACCCATTTCGAAACGCACATTTCACATCCATTTGATACAATTTAAAACCCATGAAAGCAGTAAAAGCAATAAATATTCTAATTGCTTCTAATCTAGCAACAGGAGCAAAAGTTTCTTCGTAATCAATACCTTCCCATTGATTGTATCCTTTTACAACCAAACGCGCTTTGTTTCTTATTATGGTTCCGAACTCATCCAACTTGTTCCTAAACACTCATTTTAAACCAATCACCTTATTGTGTTTAGATTTAGGCTCAAGGGGCAAAACCTTGTTCCTTTCAAATTGGTGGAGTTCATCTTGCATAGCTACGATCCAATCAGCATCAGTGAGAGCTTCTTCATATTTTTTGGGTTCCATCATAGAAAGAAAAGCATGAAAAGCACAAAAAAAATTAATTTGCAATCTCGTTTGAGTTCCCTTGTGAATATCACTGATGGGAACGCTGATGTTTCCAAGACTTTGGTTGGAAATCCTTGTGGAGTTTCTTGATCATCTCCATGTTCTTGGGAACCAGGTTCAACAATAGTGGATTCATTCACTTGTGTATCCTCACCTAGTTCATCTTCAGTGTTGGGAACAAGAACAGGATGTTGTTCCTTTGGCTTTGTTCCCATGACTTCTTCTTCTTCCAAAATCTCATCAGTGAGAATTTGATCTTCTATCAAATCTATCTCGAAATCATCTTCAACCTGTGTGCTTGGAGAAAATTTATCTGTTTCATCAAAAATAATATGTACACTTTCTTCTACACACATGGTCCTCTTATTATAAACTCTATAAGTCTCGCTACTTGAAACGTAACCTAGAAATACCGCTTCATTACTCCTAGCATCAAATTTTCCAATACTTTGTTGCCCATTATTATGAATAAAACATTAACATCCAAATGTCCTGAAATGGGTAATATTAGGCTTTTTACCAAAATAAAGCTCATAAAGGGTTTTTTACACCAAAGGTCTTACCATGGCACGGTTTATAATATGACAAGCAGTATGCACAGCTTCGGCCCAAAAGTTCATAGGGAGTCCACTAGCTTTTAACATAGTTCTAGGCTTCTAGCCATTTCCTCTAAGTTTCTATTCTTCCTTTCAACAACACCATTTTGTTGAGGTTTCCTAAGGGCGGAAAAATTGTGGCCCATGCCATGTTCCCTACTAAAGTCGTCAAACTTAAAGTTCTCAAATTCCTTTCCATGATCGGATCTAATGTGCAATCGTTTTTTACCATTCAAATTTTGAACTTTCTTTGCAAACACTAAGAACTCATCATAAGTCTCATCCTTGCTAGAAAGAAAAATAACCCATGTAAATCTAGAATAGTCATCAACAATCACTAGCACATACTTCTTGCCACTCCTACTTTGAATCCTCATTTTTCCACACAAATCCATATGAATTAACCCTAATGGTCTAGTTGTAACACCCCATGTTTTTAAAACTTAATAATTTATGTTATCAACTTGATTTCGCGTTAATTTGAAACTTTAGTTATAATTATAATTATTTTCAATCAGTTTTTAACGCTCAAAATATTTTCGAAAAGAATTTAATGTTTATTATTACTATTATTATTACTATTATAATTCTTATTATCAATATTACAATTTTATTTTTATTACTAATCTTATTATTTACATTAGTATTTCGGGTTGACTTATTTTCATGAAAATAGTTTGTTAAATCAAATGGGTCAAAATTGGAGCAAGCTTGTCCAACTATCCAAACAAAGCCCAAATTAATTTAACCCATTATCCTTTTCCCTTACTCATCCATTTAACCTATAAAAAATCAACCAATCATCCTCCCTACACCTCACACGCCCAACTCCCTCGCTTCCTTCTTTTATTGTTTTCCATTTTGCCTTGCACCCCAAGCTCTTCTAGAAGACCTTGCTCCCCAAGCAAAATGCAAGTTGCAACTAAACTAATCTGATTTTCCCTTTCTATATTTCTATAAATAAAACTTCAACCTCCTAAAATCAGAATTCAAACAACTCAACTCACCTCACCTCCCTCATCTTTCCCGACTTTCCTCAATTGAAGCCAAAACAAGAGCTTCACTCCACACCCTCAACCTTCCATCAAAGTCACCATTAAACCACCACCACTAAAACATCGCCCTTGGCCGCGTCCTCCACCCAGCCAGCCTTGGTTCCCTCTTCACCGCCGCTAGCCACAGCGAGACAGCAGCTCTTCCCCTGTTTTTCCCCCTCGTCCCTCGCTGCTCTCCCTCCCCTTTTCTCTAGGACAGCCACTGCCACCTCTGACCGCCACCACTGACCTCCACGACCACCAAGCACAACCACAAACACCCCCTGTCTCCTCCTCCTCCTCCTTCGCTACTTCCCGTTTCCTTCACCTCTCTCTTTCGCTCGCCTCCCTTGCCTCGCTCTCCTTCCTCCGCTGCAGCCCCGCCAAGACAAACGCCCAACCATCCTTGGTGCAACCCTAGTCCACCAGAGCACCACCCAACGCAACCTCTTCTCCTCTCCTCTTTTCCTTCGTGCCTCTGTTCTCATTGAACCAAGTGACTGGTTCTTGTAACCAGTAAAAACATGAAAACCAAAAGTCAAGCACTCCCCTCTCTTTGACTTATAAGGTATTATTTTCTATTGAACCCATTTTTTATTTGAGCTATTTACTAATTAATAAAATATTTTAAGTTAACACACTATTTTTCCTATAAAATTTTAATTATCTAAACTATTATAAAATGAATTAAAAGGTTGTTTTTGGGAAATCATTTTTAGTATCATTATGAAAAATATGATACTTTAGTTAAAAGGTTTTTTAATTTATAAATGATGTTTTAAATAAACTATTTATAAATCAAACGAATTTCAGAAATATTATTTACGATTCACAAAAGGGGGTTAAGAGTATAGTTATGAGATGAGTTGTTTTGATTAATTGTTCTCATTGGTATATATATATATATATATATATATATATATATATATATATATATATATATCAGTTAAGGATAATGTGGGAAGGCGAAATAATTACGGATGGCAACCTTGGAGTAATGACGATGTTTAGGACTGGGCGTTTATGAGGTGATACTATCTAGAGCTTGTTGAGAAAGGAGGATTGATCTTATTGTCTTTATTTTATTTTTCCACCGAATTTGAGTTAACTAGCTTTAATCCTAATTTAATTTTGATTACTAAGTTAATTAGAGTAAATTATATCTATTATAGTAGAAATAGTTATATTATTATTTGGCATGAATTATGTGAATTATATATATAAATTTCGGATTTATGAGGAATTATTTGGTATTAGGAGTTTAAGTTACACGCGTATATTTAAGTGTATGAACTATATCTTTTGACTATATGTATGAATCTTGAATATATACTGATTTATGTTCTTGTATGTTGAACATTGGTTGGTACGATTTCATTTGAATTATGGTGATTAGTTTGTCAGTGGTGTAATTTCTTACAAAAAGTATTTTGGTGTTTTAAATAAAATATAAGTTGTGAGGTATTTTGTTTATGCTCGAAAATGATTTAAACCATTGATATTTTTTAAATTACTTATTTTATAATCTTGATTATACTACTTGTGTCGTTATGTAAATGATTTACATTAGTTTTGATTAGGAAATTGTTTCATTTGAAAAACCTATAAAATTCAGTTTATCCTCTTAAAGAAAATATTAATACATTTTCAAACCAAATGTTGTTGAGTTGATATTGAGTTGGATAGGTTCCACTTGTGTCAATAGTACAAGATTTGTGTATTTTGACTTTAATGTAATATACAAGTAATATATTTTCAAACCGAATGTTGTTAAGTTGATATTAAGTTTGATTTATTCCACTTATTTTAATTAATACAAGGTTTGTGTATTTTGGATTTAACATATTCAAAATTATACTTCCTCCGTTTCTTTTTAATTGCAACATTTGCCAAAAATGGAAATATCAAATTAATTGCTACAAATGTTTTCTTTCCTTTTTTACAAGTCATTTCTCTCTATCTCTCTCCTTATCGCATGCCCCACTTTCTCTCTCCATCCCTTTCATACTCACACCAAAATTTTGCCTAGGAGTCCACCCACTTGAGTTTGTTGCAATTAAAAAGAAACGGAGGAAGTATATATTTTCAACCCAAATGTTGTTGAGTTGGATTGGTTCCACTTATGACAGCGATACGAGATTTGTTTATTTGATTTAATATATTCAAATTATGTATTCTTAAACCAAATGTTGGGGAGTTGATATTAAGCTGGACTCGTTCCACTTATTTCAAATAATACAGGGTTTGTGGATTTTGACCTTAATATAATATTCAAATTATATATATATTTCAAACCAAATGTTGTAGAGTTGATATTAAGTTGGATTATTCCACTTATTTCAAATAATACAAGGCTTGTGTATTTTAGATTTACTATAATATTCAAATTATATATATTGCAAACCAAATGTTGTAGAATTGATATTAAGTTGGATTATTCCGCTTATTTCAAATAACACAAGGCTTGTGTATTTTAGGTTTACTATAATATTCAAATTATATACATTGCAAACCAAATGTTGTAGAGTTGATATTAAGTTGGATTATTCCGTTTATTTCAAATAATACAAGGTTTGTGTATTTTACATTTAATATAATATCCAAATTATATGTCTTCAAACCAAATGATGTTGAGTTGATATTAAGTCGGATTCGTTCCACTTATGCCAATAAATCAAGATTTGTGTATTTCGGATTTTTAGATATAATTTTACTGGAATCTCATGTTTATTATTAATATTATTTGGTTTTATCCTATTGTTGAAGGGTTCTTTACTTTGTACTGTGTTGGGTAAAAAAGTGTTGTTTTGAGATGATTTTTACCTTGTATTGTGCTGGGTACAAGGTATTGTGTTGAGATGATTTTTACTTTGTGTTGTGCTGGGTACAAAGTAATGCTGGTATGATTTTTCTCTTGTACTGAGCTGGATACATAGAGTTGCTGAAGTGATATTTTATTGAGTCAAAAATCATGTACTGAGTTGAGTACATTGGTTGTTTTGTTGAGGAAGAGAAATATTATGGGCTGAGATAGGTCTTTGGTATGAATTGTCACTCTAGTGTGAGCTAGCACTAGGGCTTAACTTGCGTACCTAGCTGAGTACGTAAGACCACATGGGTTTTAGTCGTCGTCCAGTGTTAGGTTGTGCTGAGATGGGTACGGCGCACAGAGATGGGTGCGTTGAAACTAGCACTGGGAGTTCTAGCAAAAACTCAGACATAGGTGTGATAGTACACTAAGCTGACTGTGCATATCCTAATACTTTAACCATGTTGGATCGTGGGTGGTTTTAAGTCCATCCACTTACGTTCAGTTCTCCCCTCAACGTTGTTGATGTGATGATATGTGATGATGTGACGTAGTGTGAAGTATTGAGTTATAATTTTGGAAAGGTATTTAAAATTGGAAAATGAGCCTATTTTGGTAAAAATTATTGTAGCCGTATTTTGAAGAAATTCATGCTGAATTATGATGTGGTTATTGATATTTCCGTTATCATGTGACTGAACTGTGAATATTATAGTTGATGTGGATTATTGTAATTAGCTTATTGAATCTTACTTAACCTGCGAGGACTACTAGTTGCTCCCCACTGATTGTGGACCCCATTTCTATATATTTTGCAGGTACAGAAAGCTGATGATTTGGGTGGTTTAATGAGCTAAAGTGAGTGATAGGATTTTATGCTTATGTTTTTATTTCGTCTTTTGTTATCATTTCTTACTTACTATCATTTCAGAATTTCATCATTATATGATGACTTGGGTTGTAAGACGCTTATGACCTCACTTTGGATAATATTTGAAGTATGATTTTCTATTAATGAAATCAGACACCCATGTTCGAGTTAGCAAGTGACACTCCGATCAACGGTATTTCCGCTACTGTTCATTATTTTATTGTTTATTTGATCGGGGCTGTCACACTAGTGGTACTCACCAGGTTTTTGGATTTAAAGGAGAACCTAACTTGCTTCCCTTTAGCACACGCATCACAAACTCGATCTATGTGAAACTTAATTGAAGGTAAACCTAAAACTAGTTCTTTCGATCGAAGTTTGTCAAGTAAAGAAAAACTAGCATGTCCAAGACGCATTTGCCATAATAACGGATCATCCTCAATAACACTAAGGCATGTAAATTGATTTTTGTGAACAAGGTCAAGATCCACAACATATGTGCTCCCTTCTAAAACGACATTCTTTGTGCTTTTGTTGACGATCAAACACTTTTCGCTATTAAACTTCACATTATTCCCCTTATCAAAGAATTGGAAAATACTCAACAAATTATACTTTAAACCATCAACTAGAAAAACATTATCAATGGAATGTGACGATGACTTACCAACTTTGCCCATAGCAACTATGTTTCCTTTCATGCTGTCACCAAAAGTCACACTTCCACTATCATAGGCAGAGAGTGAGAGAAATCTTGATTTATCTCCAGTCATATGCTTTGAACAACCATTGTCTAGGTACCATGTGTTGTTCCCCCTCACTCTAGCCTGCAAGAAAACTAATTGTTAGAGTTAGGAACCCAATCTTTCTTGGGTTCCTTTCCTTCATTAACATTAGATTTCTCTTTCCAAGTTCATTTGTTTGTTTCCAAGTTTTTGTCTAATCGACCAAGTCTAATAGGTCATGAGTTCCTATAATGACCAATTTTCCCACAAAACATACAAACTTTATCACTTTGTAAATGAACTCTCTTTTTAGGCTTTTCAAATTTCTTTTTGTGATTAAAACCAAGACCTTCAGTTCGTTTTGTTTGAGGATTTTCAATCCAATTAGGAATAAGAAGGAACTTCTTCTTGTTCCTACTTAAGTTCAGTTCCCCTTCAAGTTCCTTGTTCTCTTTTTCCTAAAACGAAACATGATTTTTCAATTCTTTTATTTCAGATTTGAAACTTTGTAAGGAAAATGACTTAATGTCAAAGGAACTCACTTCAGGAAAAAATACTTTCAATTGAGATAACTCAAGGCTTAATAAGTAGTTCTCATTTTTAACAATTTCGAAATCCTCTTTTAAACTTAGATTTTTATGAAACAATTCAAAAAATTTGTTTTCAATGTCGATTCGAATACTTTTAAGCCAAGAGGTATGCTCCTTTGCAACAACTAAATCATGTTGACTTTGTTTCAACTTAATGGACTCATCTTTACAATCATTTACAGCATTAACAATGAATTCAATTAATTGCTCTTTACTTAAAGAATTAAGACGAGTTTTAATAGTGTATAAACTTGCCTCAAGAGATTCGATCTCATCATCAAATTCGGAATTGTCGAGTGTCATGAGACAAAAGTTTGTTGTTTCCTCATTAGGTTGAGGATCATCATCTTCCTCGGAATCAGATTCTCCCCATGCAGCAACCATTGCTTTCTTTAAGTCGGATCTGGTATAAGAACTCTTGTACTCCTTATTCCTATCTTTGCTTCGCTCCCTTCCTTTGCCTTTGTCTTGTTCCCATTGGGGACCTTCCTTGATAAAGTGATCGAAACTCCCACATTTATGACAAACAGGTTTGTTAGAATATTTCTTACTTTTACCTTTGTAGTCTCCATTCTTCATGTTCCTAAAAATCCTTTTGAATTTTCGGGCCATGAGAGAGGATTCCTCTTTATCGGTTTCCGTGTCATCACTTTCATCGGCTTTTAAGGCGATCGACTTCTGTTTGGACATATCTCCATTTTCATTGTCCAAGTGTAGCTCGTGAGTCATAAGGCAACCAACAAGTTGTTCCAGATTGAACTTCGTAAAGTCCTTTGTTTCTTCTAAGGCCGTAACCTTATGATAGGTTTTAGTCGTGCCACCTAATCAAAAATAAACCTACGGACCTCTAACTAGGTAGTCAGTGGAAGCAGGGTCGAATCCACAGGGAGACAGAGTTTCTAAATCAATATTCAACCAATTCAGCTACTCCAGATGAAATCAGGAAGGAATTAATTAAACTAAAGAATAGACTACAGAAGACGGAATAAATCGAGGATTAAACTATGGAATAAAAACCTAGGGTATTAGGTCGGTCCACCATGCTTATACCAATAAAACAAGGTCAACAACTATCAAAACCTAAGTCAAGAGTCGGGGGGTTAGAGCCTATGTTGAGATATGGTTAAGACTCAACGCTCATAGTTCAACATACGCCGCATGTTCACTAACGTAATCAGAACTACTGACGTGTCTTAGGCCTCTAGTCGTAAGACGGATCTGTGCAAACAACTATTAACCACAAGCAACCAACGAAACTGCGCAATAACGTTAATTACTCAATAAAGAACAAATCACATCACAATCACCCTAATCAAACCCTAGAAATCGATAAGAGTCTAAATCACAATCATGGTATAAACATGGCTTTCCTATCTAACACCCTAGAAAGAGACTACTCAGACATGATCGAATTAATAACGACAAAACTAATATGAAACCCTAACAATTGCATCATGAACAATTAAATAAATAAACTAAGCAATCAAAGTAATTAAAGAGATAAAGAGTAGAGAAGAGTACCAACTGACGGAAAGCAGGAACTTTATTGAAATTGAAATAGGTTTGATCACCTCTAAATTAATCTAAAGTGTTTGAATTGAACTAAGAACAATGAAGAATAAAACTAGTCTAAAGCTAATGAAAGATGAATAAAAGATGTAAATAAAGCTGTCCCTAAATAATGAGGAAAAAGGTATTTATAATACCCCTAAAGTCTAATTAAAAATAGGAAACAAAACTCGAAATCCGCGACAAATGCATCAGACCCGATCGGGCCCGAGCACAGTACCCGATCGGGTCAAACACCAAATCAGCGCAGTGTCTTCTGGGCCTTCGCGTAGCAGCAGCGTAGCATCAGATTGATTGTTGCAGCCAACCCGATCGCACACCCGATCGGGTCGTGGATCGGGTGCACAACACACTAATATACTGGCGTCTTGTGTGGCGTAGCAGCAGCAGCAACCAAAACGTAGAGGACCCGATCGGGTCGGGCGGTGGGCACCCGATCGGGTCTGGGGACATGTTTCCTCGCCCGATCGGGTCCGCAACTTTCAGACCCGATCATAAATACTTCGCCCGATCGGGCCATTTCTGCCCCATCAGTGCACGGAAACCTCCTTTGACTCCTTGGCTCTCTAAACTTCACGTTTAGGGGTCTTGAGACCTCCTAAACTACCCATAAAGCTCGTGAGCCATTCTACGTGCCTCGTAACATCTCGTAAAGCCGTGGTTGCTTCCAAATGGCTCGGGAATAAGGAGAAAACTCCCTAAAACCGGTAATTCAACACTAAAACACGAAACCACAACTAAATACGATAGTTAGCACAAAATAGCTCCCAAGAGCTCCAATGACGCACAAATTAGCTTGTAAATAAGGGAGAAAACTCTATATAAATACGTGATATCAAACTCCCCCAAGCTAAACCTTTGCTTGTCCTCAAGCAAACAGCACATGAACATGGAATAGATTACCTCACCCCAAAGATAAAAACAAATCAAAGCTCAAAACATTTTCAAGACTAAGAATCGTTCTAGCAGGCATAATTCAAGTTTGGCTAATCAAATCCATCCAACCACCAATCATTCAAGCAATTTATCAAACTCAAGCGTCCACAAGGCATACAAATCCTGAAAAGGCTCTCACAAGGGTGTCACTCCTCTCTATTTTTGTGGCAGGCAAAGAATATGCCCGAACACTCACCAACCCGACCATAAGTACCCTTCCCACTCACACTCTCATGTGTTTAAGAAGGTTCAATGACGCTCAACCTAGTCAAGTCGACTCAATTAGCAGAAATACTCTTTAACTTTGACAAACTAACTCGAAATCAATCAAATGAACATTACAGACACGAGCTCAAGAGGACTTTATAGGGTTGTAATGGGGCTTAGGTGAGAGGTAGGGGATACTTTTGGGTAATGTGGTGGAAAAACCAAGAAAGGGGGAGCATAAACCATTCAAACAAGGCCTAAGATGGCCTTCACAACTCCCAACAATCACCATAAACGCATAACAAACCCAATTTTCTAGCAATGGAGCGAATATTCTTTTATGAACGTACGTGAATGAAAGAACTAGAATTCTTTTGAATTTTCATTTCATTTTTCTGAACTTCATTCACGCAACTCTAAACTTGCTTTTTTTCTTTTCTCTTTCTCACTCTCAAACCACATCAAATACACTTTTAGATTCCTCAAAAACCAAACTAAACCAACAAACCTATCTCAAACTCAACCCATACAAAAGCTCCCCCAAGCTAGGCTTGGAATAATATCAAGTGAAGGCTTTTGGGCTCATAATAGGGGTTTAAGTAACACGAAACAAGTCATTAGGCTCAGCGGGGCTAAGGAGGATAAAAGTATATCAAAAACTCACTCTGAAGCTCAAGAATAAGACAAAAGAACGCCTCTATCACAGCAAATGCTACAAGTCATCGAAAATCAGACAAGTACGAAGTCAAAGTCAAGATCAATCCACTAAAGAGGAACTAACACACAAGAATAGACTAGATAATAATATGAATCCAATAGGCTACAAAGAGGCCTCACAGTCTAACCAATTCAGGTATGCAGCACAAAGTGGACTAATATAATCCAAAAATGCTCGAAATCATAGCAATCAAACATCAAATCATAGCCTCAAAACAACAAATGCCCAGCTATCCAGAAAACAAAGTCAAATCAATTTCAAATAGAGCACAAAAAGGGGCACAGGGAGGCAACTAAACCAGTCATGGGAACCATATTTTTTTTTGATTTTTTTCAGTATTTTTGAAAGCAGTAAATTTATCCTAGAAAGCAGTAAAAGAGATAGGGAATACGAACAGAACTCCTCCCCCAAGCTGAACTTGGCAGAGTCCTCAATGCCAAAAGGTGATAAGGACTATTCTAAGAGGAAAAACAATGTTAGTACCCTCACTCTCGCTCACAAAAAGAAGGAAACTAAAAAGAAAAGAAAAAGGGAAAGAAAAATACGAGTTGCCTCTCGCACAGCGCTGGTTTATAAAGGTCCCGCACGACCATAATCCTCCCTCTCTCAAATAGGAAGGGCTTGGCAATGAGTGCCACCCTCATCAAACATCTTTCTCCTCCAAATGTTCTTTACAATGCCTCCAGACGGTGAGACAATCTTAGGTGGAATTGGAACCTTCTCCACACCTACTTCATCCAGAACCTCATCCCTGCAACAAGATTGTTCAAGCATAGGTGCCTTAACAGCATTGGTTAGTTTAAAAATCACTTTATCATCACCAACACTCAGAGTTAAAGACCCAGACTTGACATCAATAACAGCACCAGCAGTACACAAAAACGGCCTACCCAAGATAATAGGAATCTGGGCATCCTCATCCATATCTAACACCACAAAATCAACAGGAATATAGAATTTCCCTACCCTAACAGAAACGTCCTCTAAAACACCTAGAGGGTATTTTATAGAACGATCCGCCATCTGTAAAGTGATTTGTGTGCATTTAAGGGCTCCCATGTTCAGTTTCTTATAAACAGACAATGGCATAACAGAAACAGAAGCACCTAAATCACACAAAGCCTTATCAATAATAATAGGTCCAAGATGGCAGGGTATAGAAAAACTACCAGGATCTTTTAACTTTGGTGGGGTTTTATTTTGAATAAAAGCACTACACTCTTCAGTAAGAGCGACACGTTCTACCCCACCAAAGACTCTTTTCTTAGTAATCATGTCTTTCAGAAATTTGGCATAAACAGGCACTTGGGTAATTAAGTCTGTGAATGGAATCGTTACCTCAAGGTTCTTGACCATAGCCAAGAACTTACCAAACTGCTGATCGACCTTGGACTGTTGCATCCTGTGAGGAAAAGGTAGCCTTGGTGTAAAAGGCGTTTCAGAAACCTTCTCCTTTTTCTTCCCTGTCTGTTCAGCTTCTGCAGACAAATTGACTTTAGACGTCGAATTCTTCCTTTTTCCTTCCTCTACCACTGATATCACGTATTTATATAGAGTTTTCTCCCTTATTTACAAGCTAATTTGTGCGTCATTGGAGCTCTTGGGAGCTATTTTGTGCTAACTATCGTATGTAGTTGTGGTTTCGTGTTTTAGTATTGAATTGCAGGTTTTATGGAGTTTTCTCCTTATTCCCGAGCCGTTTGTAAGAAACCACGGCTTTACGAGATGTTACGAGGCACGTAGGATGGCTCGCGAGCTTTATGGATAGTTTAGGAGGTCCCAAGACCCCTAAACGTGAAGATTAGAGAGCCAAGGAGTCAAAGAAGGTTTCCGTGCACTGATCGGGCAGAAATGGCCCGATCGGGCGAAATATTTATGATCGGGTATGAAAGTTGCGGACCCGATCGGGCAAGCATTGCCCGAAGTGATCGGGCGAACATCATGTACCCAGACCCGATCGGGTGTTCACCGCCCGACCCGATCGGGTGGGCTGCTCGTAGGTCTTATTAGAGAGCTGCTGAAGAGACGCTTTCACTAGGCCATTTTGTTGTCTGGCCCGATCGGGTGGCTGACCAAGGCCCGATCGGGTGGGCGTCAAGTCCATCTAATGTTGCTGCGCTGCTGCTACATCACAGCCCAAGACGAGAAAATGCGAAGTTGCTGGGCACCCGATCGGGTACTGTGCTCGGACCCGATCGGGTCTGGCACCCTTTTACGCGGATTTCGCCCTTTGTTTCCGTTTTTAGTTAACTTGAGGGGGTATTATAAATACCTTTTTCCTCATTATTTAGAGACATCTTTTTATTCATCTTTCATTAGCTTTAGACTAGTTTTATTCTTTATTGTTCTTAGTTCAATTCAAACACTTTAGATTAATTTAGAGGTGATCAAACCTATTTCAATTTCAATAAAGTTCCTGCTTTCCGTCAGTTGGTACTCTTCTCTACTCTTTATCTCTTTAATTACTTTGATTGCTTAGTTTATTTATTTAATTTTTCATGATGCAATTGTTAGGGTTTCATATTAGTTTTGTCGTTATTAATTTGATCATGTCTGAGTAGTCTCTTTCTAGGGTGTTAGATAGGAAAGCCATGTTTATACCATGATTGTGATTTAGACTCTTATCGATTTCTAGGGTTTGATTAGGGTGATTGTGATGTGATTTGTTCTTTATTGAGTAATTAACGTTATTGCGCAGTTTCGTTGGTTGCTTGTGGTTAATAGTTGTTTGCACAGATCCGTCTTACGACTAGAGGCCTAGGACACGTCAGTAGTTCTGATTACGTTAGTGAACATGCGGCGTATGTTGAACTATGAGCGTTGAGTCTTAACCATAGCTCAACATAGGCTCTAATCCCCCGACTCTTGACTTAGGTTTTGGTAGTAGTTGACCCTATTTGATTGGTATAAGCATGGTGGACCGACCTAATACCCTAGACTTTTATTCCATAGTTTAATCCTCAATTTATTCCGTCTTCTGTAGTCTATTCTTTAGTTTAATTATTTCTTCCCTGATTTCATCTGGAGTAGCTGAATCGGTTGAATATTAATTTAGAAATTCTGTCTCCCTGTGGATTCGACCCTGCTTCCACTGACTACCTAGTTAGAGGTCCGTAGGTTTATTATTGATTAGGCGATACGACTAAAACCTATAAACCACCCTCTTCTTCCCTGCAGTTGGGGTAACCTCATCAATGGGCACTGGAGGGGCATCATATGCAATGCTACTACTAAGAGTGATGGCATTCACATGTTCTCTCTAAACTGGTTGCCCTGGCAATTGTCCCTGCTGCCTCTGTGCATTAGTTTCTGCCAACTGGGCAACTTGAGCCTCGAGAAGTTTGATATGCTTCTCTTGGTTCCTCCGTGCTTCCTCATGTGCCTTTTGCATAGACACTATCAGTTTCATCAGTTCAGAATTTCTAGGCTCTTGCAGGTTATTGTTTTGTGGAGGTGGGGTGGGAAAGTTTTGTGGAGTTTGGAAGTTGTTATGGTGATGGAAGTTTTGTGGTGGTGGTCTATTGAAATTTTGTGGGGTTTGATGGTATGAGGGTTTAGGATAGTTTTGTGGAGGTGGAGGTTGATAGTTTTGTGGATTTTGGTAGTTATGTGGAGGGGGGAAGGTTTGTGGCCTTTGTTGAAAGGCGTTTGCCTGCTCCATCTGAAATTGACTGAACTGACAGTCATGCCCAAAGTGACCCTGTACACCACATACCTCGCAGTAAGATGAGGTAATGGGTGCTACGGCAGACATAGCATTGATGCTCATAGGCGGAGGTGTCGAACTAGAAGACTTCATTAGTTGCTGAGTCAGTTGCGCCATCTGAGATGTAAGCAATGAAATAGCGTCAACTTCAAGTACCTTCTTAGTCAAACTCCTAGATGATGAATGGTCATTGGCTGCAAGATTTGATATGAATTCATAACCCTCATCAACTGCCTTGTCTAAAAACACTCCTCCTGCAGACGAATCAACAATACACTTCGTCTGAGGCTGCAGACCATTGTAGAATGTCTGCGTCAAAAACCATTTGTCCATATTGTGGTGTGGACACTCTCTCTGTAGATCTCTAAACCTAGCCCACGCTTCCCTTAATGTTTCATCAGGCTTTTGGGAAAACGTGGCTAGTTTATTTCTGATTTCTGCTGTTTTAGTAGGTGGATAATACTCTCTCAGAAACGCAGCAGAAATCTCACTCCATTCAGTTTCCTGCACATCGTTCAACCACTTCTGGGCTCTATCTCTCAAAGAAAACTCGAACAACATGACTTTTAACTGATCTGGAGTGACGCCGGCATGTTTAACGGTTCGACAAAGTTGTTGAAACCGTTGCAGATGATTTGCCGGATCTTCAGTAGGATGCCCACCAAACTGATTTTGCTGGACCATGCTGATGAGTCCAGGCTTAATCTAAAAGTTGTTAGCGGCGATGGTGGGCATTAGTGGTCCAGTAGAAAGACCATCCGGGTTGGGCACCCCATATGACTTCAGTGATTTTGACATAACTGAATTCAAGGTGTCTGTTCCAGAGGTGTTCAGCTGAACAGACTGCTTTTCTTTCTCCTTTATCTTTCGGATCCGCCTGATCGTCCTAGTAAGATCGGGGTCCGCTAGAATTGGGGAACCGTTTCTTTGGGACCTGGGCATACAAAAGAAACAAAAAGCAGCAGTTTAACGTATCTCAATTGGAACAATGAAGTTCCAACGAGGTACAGAGAAGTAGACCAAATAATCAAATAAAAACTTAGAGAACTAGCCGTCTCCCCGGCAACGGCGCCAAAATTTGATAGGTTTTAGTCGTGTCACCTAATCAAAAATAAACCTACGGACCTCTAACTAGGTAGTCAGTGGAAGCAGGGTCGAATCCACAGGGAGACAGAGTTTCTAAATCAATATTCAACCAATTCAGCTACTCCAGATGAAATCAGGAAGGAATTAATTAAACTAAAGAATAGACTACAGAAGACGGAATAAATCGAGGATTAAACTATGGAATAAAAACCTAGGGTATTAGGTCGGTCCACCATGCTTATACCAATCAAACAAGGTCAACAACTATCAAAACCTAAGTCAAGAGTCGGGGGGTTAGAGCCTATGTTGAGCTATGGTTAAGACTCAACGATCATAGTTCAACATACGCCGCATGTTCACTAACGTAATCAGAACTACTGACGTGTCTTAGGCCTCTAGTCGTAAGACGGATCTGTGCAAACAACTATTAACCACAAGCAACCAACGAAACTGCGCAATAACGTTAATTACTCAATAAAGAACAAATCATATCACAATCACCCTAATCAAACCCTAGAAATCGATAAGAGTCTAAATCACAATCATGGTATAAACATGGCTTTCCTATCTAACACCCTAGAAAGAGACTACTCAGACATGATCGAATTAATAACGACAAAACTAATATGAAACCCTAACAATTGCATCATGAACAATTAAATAAATAAACTAAGCAATCAAAGTAATTAAAGAGATAAAGAGTAGAGAAGAGTACCAACTGACGGAAAGCAGGAACTTTATTGAAATTGAAATAGGTTTGATCACCTCTAAATTAATCTAAAGTGTTTGAATTGAACTAAGAACAATGAAGAATAAAACTAGTCTAAAGCTAATGAAAGATGAATAAAAGATGTAAATAAAGCTGTCCCTAAATAATGAGGAAAAAGGTATTTATAATACCCCTAAAGTCTAATTAAAAATAGGAAACAAAACTCGAAATCCGCGACAAATGCATCAGACCCGATCGGGCCCGAGCACAGTACCCGATCGGGTCAAACACCAAATCAGCGCAGTGTCTTCTGGGCCTTCGCGTAGCAGCAGCGTAGCATCAGATTGATTGTTGCAGCCAACCCGATCGCACACCCGATCGGGTCGTGGATCGGGTGCACAACACACTAATATACTGGCGTCTTGTGTGGCGTAGCAGCAGCAGCAACCAAAACGTAGAGGACCCGATCGGGTCGGGCGGTGGGCACCCGATCGGGTCTGGGGACATGTTTCCTCGCCCGATCGGGCCATTTCTGCCCGATCAGTGCACGGAAACCTCCTTTGACTCCTTGGCTCTCTAAACTTCACGTTTAGGGGTCTTGAGACCTCCTAAACTACCCATAAAGCTCGTGAGCCATTCTACGTGCCTCGTAACATCTCGTAAAGCCGTGGTTGCTTCCAAATGGCTCGGGAATAAGGAGAAAACTCCCTAAAACCTGCAATTCAACACTAAAACACGAAATCACAACTAAATACGATAGTTAGCACAAAATAGCTCCCAAGAGCTCCAATGACGCACAAATTAGCTTGTAAATAAGGGAGAAAACTCTATATAAATACGTGATATCACCTTACCCATCCAACGATCCTTAGGAAGGCTCCTTAGGACCTTACGTACCTGTTCCTCAGAGGTAATCACTTTTCCAAGAGAGGTTAGCTCACTAATAATATTTTTAAATCGTGTAAACATCTCTCGAATAGATTCTTTTGAATTCATTTGAAAAAGTTCATTTTGGTTCATCAAAAGATCTATTTTTGATCTCTTAACTTCACTCGTTCCTTCATGAGTGACTTCAAGAAGATCCCAAATTTTTTTGCGGTTTTGCATCCCATGACACGATTGTGTTCGTGGGGTCCAAGACCACAATGAAACAGTTTAATGGCAAGAGCATTAATTTCCATCTTTTTGAAATCAGCTTTGTCAAAATCAGAAATTGATTTAGGAATTACCTCCTTCTTGTCATTAGTGGTAGTGAATTCAAAGTCGCTTACCTCTATGACTCGCCATACCTGGTAATTGTTAGCTTTGATGAAGATCTCCATTCTGTTCTTCCAGTAGGTATAGAACTTGTCGTTGAACATTGGTGGCCTTTGTGTAGAGTAAACTTCTTCCAGTTTCTCTCTAGTGTTCATATTTTCCAAGATCTCGAACTCAACAGGGTCTCCTGTGTTTTTAGAGTTCGCGCTCTGATACCAATTGTTATATAATATGAGCACTATAAGAGGGGGGGTGAATTATAGTGAGAGAATATGCTATATTTTTTGCGGAAATAAAAGCTAGCTGGGGAACACGAAAAGGGAACACGAGAGATTTTAGCGAGGAAAAACTTCCTAGGCCCGATAGGAAGAAACGACCTCGACCACAAGGGATTTTGACTCTAAACTTTCCACTATAATAGGCCAAACAACTCTGTTTACAAACCTATAACTTTTCTCTCTCGGGCCACAACTTGAGTTCCTAAACTCAAGTTCCCAACAATAGTTCCCATAACTGTTGTTCCTCTCGAACTTCCCTCGAAGTTCCTCTCTTTGTCTCTCTCACGCTTCATTCAAAACTTCTCACACTTACAAGAGTTCACTAAAACCCTTACCCAAAATTACAATGTGTAAAACAATGGAAGAGCATAAACTCGAATAAAGTAAGTATGAATTCTCTTAGGAACGACACTAACTCTTTAAGACAACTAAGAATCTTTGGCTAAGTCAGACACACTTTGTTCCAAGGTTTAGGTGCCTATTTATAAAGTATTTAGGCAAGACCATAATCTATGTCAACTAATCCATGATGTCCATTACTATACTTTATTTATTAGTTTTTATTAAACTTTCCTTAAGAAATAATTAACCAATAACCCACTACTTAACTTAATAAAGAGAAGCAGAAACTTGAAGCTTAATTAAACTAATTAAAAATAAATTAAGGCTTGGAAAGAAAACAATCAAGCCCACTCACCACTTCTCTGTAAACGTGTAGCAGTAAATAGAACGTGATATTGGTTTGGCTGGGGAGTAAATAAATCATTTTCTTTAATTAGTTTTTGGGAAAATATCTTTTATAAATATCTTAAACATAACCGAAAAATCATAATTAAGTTTAAAAAATAAAATCTTTTGAATTAAATAAAATCTAAAGATAAGATTTAAAAGATTTTGATATTGTCCTAATTAAATCATAAAATCATATTAAATAAATTCCTAACAAACTAACAACTAACCCCCTAAAGTCATGGATCAAGTCAAGACTAGCTTAGGACTTTCTAACAAACTTACTTGGGTGCACAACTATGTTAGGCGCACAACTTGGGAATTGTTAGCTATTCCTAAAGTCATTTCTAGGTCTGTTCCCTAACCTTGTTCCTAATAGTGTCAGTGTCTGTTCCTGTCATGGGAACAGAACTAAGTTTCGATTGAGAATTCAACACAAACTAGATTAAGTATTTACTCGACCTTAACAAGAAGATATGAAATACATCCTAATGTATTATGATCTTCACTCCAAGCTTGATACTTCATCTTTCGAATATCTTCACTTCGATCTTTGATTAATTCTCCAATTTAATCTTCGATCAAGTATTCTCTTTGCTCGAGAATGAATTACCTAGCAATATCATAAATAAAACACAATATGTCTTTTGTTGGTTAAGTCATCTTCAAAACTTAAGGGTCAACATTAGGATTTGGGTTATTTTTTACTACTCCTTTCGTCTCAATGTGATGTTCCCATTTCCTTTTTGGGATGTTTTAAAAAGGTCTTCCCACTTTTAATCTTTTCTATTTTGAGAATATTTATTTTCTCATCTTACCCTTTAACAACCAATTATTTACTACAATTTTTTACTTTTTTACTTTTTGTCTTACACATGATCAACTTTAGAATATTTTATTTTCCAATCACCCACTTTTCTTTTTCTCTCCTAGTTTTTCAAAAGCAAAAAGGTACTAAAGTACACTTTATACAATGCAAAATTAATTCTCATCCACCTCAATTTATATTGGTTTTTCCCATATACTAAATGGAAACATAAAATTGAGTCGGAAGGAGTATTATTTAACTTTTTGTTATGTTTAACTAACCTTAAGTGAGGTTAAGGTGTAGTTTATTTACGTGAATTTTCAATTCAATACACAAAAGGTGAGCAAATAATTATTGATACCCAAAGAGTTAAAAAAAAATTAAACATTTATACCTAAAAGTATGTTTTAACTTAGGGCATGTTTAGATTTACTGAAAACAGCTAAACTGAACTGAACTGAACTGAACTTTACTGAACTGAACTGAAATGATTGAAGCTGAACTGAACTGAACTGAAGTGATTGGTGCTAAACTGAACTGAACTGAACTAAACTAAACTGAACTGAACTGAACTGAATTGAATTGAATTGAATTTAATAAATATATATATAATATTTAAACAATAATAATATGAATATTAAATAATAATTATAATGATAAGTAATAATAATGAATAATTATTAATGAATAATAATAATTGTATTTTGGATATTTTGAAATGATAATTATAAAATAATATTAATAATCATAAATTAATAATAATAATAATGATTAATAATTATAATGATAATTAATAAAAATTATTTTATAGTCTTTGTATTAATATATTACTACCTCCGTTTTTTTAATATGCACATTTCTCTATTTTGGGATTTTTTTTTAATTGGCACCTTTCTACATTTTTCCATAAATGGAAGGTTGGCCCACCTAATTATTACACTTTTTCTTTCCTTCTCTCTACCTTTTTCACTTTTTCCTTACTTTTACTAACATTATCTCTTACTTTTGCACTTTTTCCTTGGTTCTTGTGAAAACTCTTAAGTGCATATTCAAAAAAACGGAGGGAGTAATACCTAATGATGATTATATAATAACAATAATATCTAATAATTAAATTAATATTACTATTTTAATAATTAGATTTAATTATATATTAACATCTAATAATAAATTATTGGGTCGGACCGTGCAAAATTACATCATAAACCGTTTTGACGTAATTTGATTGGATTATGGGATAATTGGAGCTGAACTAAACTGAACTAAACTGAATTAAGCTGAAATGAAGAGGCTCTTACTAATCTTATCGTTGATACCTCTTATAGTTGAAAACTTTTTGATATTTTCGTCGGGTTACTCTTACTAAAATCCAGCAAAGGTAGAATCTTATGCAAACATACCTCTCAATAACAATAAACACAGCACAACATCCAACGATGGAGATCAAACCACCTCAAATCAAAAATTGCTGAACAAGCTAAACAAAAAGGAGAAGCTCCTACGCTAAAACACAGAGGATTACATCTCCCTTCACTTTCGACGAACGACTCAGAACATCAAAGTTTCCTTTTTGGTCCCACTTCCTCCCCTCTCTCTCTCTCTCTCTCTTCCTCTGTCTTCCCTCGGACTGACGAGCAAGGGGCGAATGCGAGCTAAGAGGGGTTTGTGAAGCTGGATTAGAAGATCTTATAATCCATTTATTTTCAGAAACAAAGAAAAATCTTGATGTTATGGATATTGATATGGAAATTGATGATTTCCAAGGTTCTGACGCTTCCCACTCTTTGATCGCTAATAAAACCAAACAGGAAAAGGTAGTTTATTTTATTACTGTCCATGATCGTTTTTATTTTCTGAACTTTTAGTTAATTCTTGTTCTTTTTCGAGGAATTTAATTGAATATTCCAAATATAGTTACTTACTTTATTCTTTTTGGGTTTATTGTTTGATTCTTTAATTTTAACTCACGTACTCCATTTTCATTAGATAAAATGGTTACATTTTATACCATGATGAGTTTATGACAATTGTGGCCGAAATTATTTGGAATATATGTATATACTTTGTTCAACTGTTCATCAGGATCTTTCTCTGACTTTTTTGGGTTGGAATTGATTAGGGTTCATGATAAAAGAACGCCTTTCCCTTTTTTTTATCCTCTTTTGGTGCATGATCACTTTCCTAACATGTTAAAGTATACTTCTTGGATAGTTCTGTTGTGCATTTACATTCTCTCATGGCGAAGTCGAAAATTCAGTGGGTACAGATATGATGGTTGTCCTGTCACATTGTGTAGAATTATGAAGATTAGAACGATGTATTACATGAAGAGGGTTGTTTTGACATTGTTGTAGCTTCTTAAGGATCATCGGGCGTATCTTACACAGCAAATTCGGGGGCTTACTAGATGAACGAAAACCGTTCGAAGCTAAACGTTCTTTATTATATAATCATGGGGCTATAGCTATATTTCACATAGAATCTTATGGTTAACCATCGAGATGTTAATATGTTTGAAGCAGTCATGTGGAGAATTTAAGAAACCTTGTCATCTTAGATAATTATCTTCTCTAATCACTAGATAGATTTGTAAATGTTGTCTCTTGGAATTCCATTGTCATTTGAGATACTTGTAATACGCTAAAAAAAATGGAATTTTCAGCTTGAAACTCCCACTTCTCTTACACTAGAATGATGGCGTAGTATTTCATTAGTGAAACAGAGATTAGTAATACAATTTATCAGGCGATAGCTCAAAACTGGCACTACTTGATAGGTGGTGTGTTATTGTTATTGGCTGGATATATAAGCTTGGAAATTAAATAGACTGTTTAAATAAAGCTTGTTATGCTGCTTACGCTTTATGGTTTATCCTTCGTCTCTGTTGTTTCCTCCTTACAGGATGTCTTGACAAGTGATCTGGTGGTACCAGCTGCCGCGCTTGTTTCTATTGATACGGACAATGCTGTGAAGACGTCCACATCAGGATCCAATCATTCAGTAGATCACAATGGGTCTGCTTCTGACTTATCATTTCAGGATGATGCCATTGATGATGTGGATGATTATGCTGATGATGATGACGTTGTGTCTGACTATGATGATAATGATGAAGATCTTTTTGATGAGGATGCTGAGGATGATGATTACTTGAAGTTGCAAGCTCAATTTGACAATGTAGACTTGCCGCCTGGTGTAGAGGCATCACTTCCCTGGTTGCAGGGTCCTTCTCCAAGCGAGAAGCCTCCAGCTTGTGAAACTTCAACTTCCTCAGGCCAGGAAGCTTCTAGTAGTTCAAACGCGGTGTCAAGTTCAACAAAGAAAAAGGAAGAAGAGATGGATGATGTTTTGAGAAAATTAATGTATTTCAAACAATTTGATACAGTCCCTGATTGTACTGATCATCACTATTTGGACATGAAACCTTCAGGGAGACAGGTAATTTATGAAGCAGTGACTTCGAACTTTTCTCCTTCCATGAATCAATTAGCTTGTTACCAACTGTAAGTTGCTGTGCTTATATGAACGCCATTGACTGATATTGCAGCCATCAAAATCTTGGGTAAAGAAAATTCAGGATGAGTGGAAAATTTTGGAGCAGAACTTACCAGGTGCGAAATTCCATGCTTTAGCATGTATCCTTACCAAATTGTGAGAGCTAATAGTCAATTCTCGGATTTCCAGAGATTCTTACCTAATACTTCATTCAGTAAACTTCATTAATCTTGTAATCTAGTATTTTTACGAAATATGCAAGTGAGGATATCCTTATATTGCTGCGAATTATATGATAGTTACCTTGCTTGATTGTGGGAAGTGCCTCTCTGTGAAATGTTTTATGCTTCTCAGTATGGCTTGCTTTTATGTGTAGCGCTGTGTTTCAACATTATTTCTACCTGTTCTTGTCTTTATTGCCACAGATTCATGCGTACATGCTTTTTTCGCCTTTTTCTTGGTAACAATGCCTTCTTTTTGGGTGGGCAGGCATGGGGTTGGGTGAGGTTGCAAAGAACATTGTAGTCCAGTACCTCAACATTAGCTGAAGCCTGATTGGCTCTTTTCTCTCTAATTTTGCAGAAACTATATTTGTCAGAGTTTATGAATCGCGAATGGATCTTTTGAGGGCTGTCATTATAGGACCATCAGGTACCCCATACCATGATGGCCTCTTCGTCTTCGATTGTGTATTCCCAGCTACATATCCAAATGAACCACCGGTATGTTTTTATGTCGGTAAAATCTTTTAATATGCAAAAAAAGTCTGATTTATCATTTGATGCTATAATTTATTAATTTTGCGAATTTATAAAACTGTTAGCTTGAAAGAGTCATGCCTACACCTCATACTGATGACCGTACCATATTAATAGTTGTTATGTTGATTGCTTCTGCTTCTTTTATTGACCTTTATTTTGTGTGTGTATGGGGCATAAGGCATGCAAAACTATTATGTGTCCATTGATTTCCCTAGTTGTTACCATATAGAGGTGTCGGTCTTCGTGCTACTGGGTGGTGGCTTTTTGTCGTGGATTAACCGGCTGTTTTAAATGGCTTAGGTATGCGAACACCGTTATGTTTTCATTGATTGCTCTAGTTGTTATCATATAGAAGTGTCGGTCTTCGTGGTACTGGATGGTGGTGGCTTTTTGTCGTGGCTGGATTGACGGCTGTTTTTGTAATGAATCGATATTACTAGGCTAAGGGTATTTTAGATAGTTTATAATAATTTAGGGTTTAGAGGTTTTAGGGATAACTTATCTATAAATAGAGCTAAATAGAGAGGGAGAGAGGATCATGAAAATTATGAAGTTATCATTTAATGGTTTAGCTTAGCTTATTTGGCAGAGAACAAGCCTCTCGAAAGCTTGTAGTTATCGTTTAATTTCTGTATTTCAGTTTATTCAATCAAAAACATCATTATCGTCTTCCCTCTATTTCCCTTCTACTGTTACATTACTTTACCGTGAAACCAGCCTATTACAGTTTTTAATGGCTTAGGTATGGAAATACCATTATGTCTTCATTGATTGCTCTAGTGGTTACCATATAGTGGTGTCGGTCTTAGTGGTACTGGGTGGTGGCTTTTTGTCGTGGCTTATTTACCTGCTATTTTTAATGGCTTGTTTGACTCTTTATGATTATTGCTATAATTATTGGCTGTTTATGAAAGTGTTTAGTAAAAACGGCATTTTAAGTGTCGTGGACATAAGGTATGCAAACACCATTATGTCTTCATTGACTGCTCTAGTTGTTACCATATGGAGGTGCGGTGGCTTTTTGTTACCGGCTGTTTTTAATGGCTAAGGTATGCAAATACCATTATGTCTTCATTGATTGCTCTAGTTGCTACCATATAGAGGTGTCCGTCTTAGTGGTACTCGGTGGCGGCTTTTTGTCGTGGCTGGATTGATCGACTGTTTTTAATGGCTTGTTTAACCGGTTGTATGATTATTGGTTATTTATAAAAGTATTTAGTAAAAATGGTTGTTAGTGTTGGTTATTAAGTAAAATAGAAGCAAAAGCCAAAAGCTAGTAAAAGCATCTATGGGCTTTAGGCTGAAAAAACGCTTTTCAGCCACTCCAAAAGCGTTTGCCAAACACTTTTTTTTTCTGGCTGTTTGACCACGTAAGAACCAAAAGCTAAAAGCAATCAAATAGCCATCGAAAAGCCATTTACGAAATACCACCATTGTTGATGAACAAAGCAGCTTTTGCAATGGAGATGCATTATTATGGGCATTACAGGTGATATATGATCTAGAATTCTGCACAAACTCATTTTGTTTCTCTGTTGATATCTTACCCAACGTACGAGTATTGTATGGATGTTTTCTACATATACAGAGCAATCAGGTATGTTTGGTATAATTGATTCTTGATAGATATATTTGCTAGATGGTACATTATCATTCAAGTGGCTTTCGTTTAAACCCGAACCTGTATGAATGTGGAAAAGTCTGCTTGAGCCTGTTGAACACTTGGACTGGTGGACGAGACGAGATGTGGCTTCCAAGCAAATCAACAATGCTTCAAGTTTTGGTTTCTATTCAAGCTTTGATCCTGAATACAGAGCCTTTCTTTAATGAACCTGGGTACGAGAAGACATATAAGGGGCAAGAGGGGAGGAAAAGATCCAAGGAATATAGTGAAGATATCTTCATTAAATCGTTGAAAAAGATGATGTATACTATTAGGAATCCGCCGCAGGTATGATTCCATTTACCGTACAATTTCATGGTGTATATTTTGATTCTTCACGTATTTGTTTGAGCAAAGTTCTAAGTTTAATAAGGAAGAGTAACCAGACATATAACTTCTCTTGCAGCATTTTGAGGATCTAGTATCTGGACATTTTCGGATTCGCGCTTATGATATTATGACTGCATGTAAGGCATATGTGGATGGTGCCGAGGTAGCGTGTAGTGTAAAAAACTGGCTTGAAGAGGGTGACAATGCTCCAAAGCCCGGCTCTGCAAACTTCAAAGCTGAGGTTGCTAAGATGATGAAACCTCTCATCAAATACTTCATCAATAATGGGTCCACGGACTGTGAGAAGTTTCTGGATTGATGAGAAACTTCTGATTGCACAACTACTGACATAACTCTTGACGAGCTCTAATAAGTAGGACCCTAAGCATTATCAAAATGCAATTAGTTGCCAATTACTTGTGCAGATTTTGTTGGAGTCGTAGACAACAACACTATGCAGTGTAGATATAATGTGATTTCCTAGGCCGATGGATTCTCTTAATGAAGTGCATTTTAGGGTAACAGTTTTTTCTATGTGCACGAAGTGACCGTTTTTACCAATCGCAACATAGATCTGGACATGTGTTATGATATGAGAAAATATGAAAAGTAAAATTTCTAGGGATTAAGAAATGATTGAGGTGTTTGGTTTATTAAGAAACTTCCGAAGAATTGAAATTTCATGAGATGACTATCCACAGTACCAAAGACCACACTGATTAACCATGTTGAAATGATTTGTAGGTATAGGCTCTTTATGCTTTGTTCTCGACAACTAATACTTATTTAAGTGTTGGAAACTTCGAACTTTTTCACCTTTGTAAAGAACGTATTTTAAAACTCTAACGTTTTTTTTAAACTACCACCTTAAAACTACCAAACGTTTTAAAAGTTCCACCAGTTGATGGAATCTGTCAAAAAAATTGTTTTGTGAGGCCTATTTTTGTCTAAAACAAAGCAACATTCAAAACTGTTCTCTATTCTAAAATCTGAAAACCAATCCAGCATGAAATCAAATGCGTATACACCATTACCTCTCCCTCTTCTTCTAATCTACTCGTCAACTCCTCTTCATTCTAATTTAGCACCCTTCTTTTCCTTTAACCAAAACCTGATTAAAATAAAAACAACCCATCATATTCCTACACCAAATCCAATAAAAAATTCTCCATTATTCCTCTCTTTTCACTTTAATTGTGTGAATAAAATTCTGGATTGGAGAATAAAAATATGATGTATGAGAAGTAGCAAGCTATATTTTATGGGAGGGGGAATTACTTGATTAATCGTACATTTGCAATTGCAATGACATTTTATTTTTCAACCTCAATTCTAAAATCTGAAAATACACATCCATAACAATTGTAATGGCATTTTATTTTTCAATTAATCAATTCTCAAAAAAAATAACCCTAATATGTAAATTCAAACAAGAAGTAATTGTATGTCATTTCAATGTGAAGGATTATTATCGAGCAAGAAAGGTAGAAGGACAAAATCTATAACCAAAATATCTGATATCGAGCAAACTAAAAGCTAATATAATTGTAAATTTGAGTGAATCGGTGAGAGAATAGCGAAGCAGAGGTAGAGATGCTTACAAAAACCCTAAATCCAATTGTAATTTTTCCTTTAATTTCTCACTTTAATGCCTTATTAACTGAAGATAAGCCCCAATTCGAGGCCTTGAACATGATATGAACAAACTTAGACAAAAGTGGGCCCCACAAAATAGATTTTTGACGGATTCCGTTAACTGGTGGGACTTTTAAAACGTTTGGTAGTTTTAAGGTGGGAGTTCTCAAAAAAAAACACAAAGGTGGGAAAGTTCAATTTTTCCTTTAAGTGTTAGAATGATTTTTTACTTGTGCGTCTCGTTTGGGATTATTATGGATTTAAATTGTTTCTTGATGATAAAAATCTATTTTGTTGATCCTTTATTGTTTTTCTCATATTTTTTACCAAAATTTCCTGATCATAGATGGAGCAATTTAAACTTTTTGCGATTGATATTTGCTAACTCAAATTGAATCTTATATATCAATACTGATTTTGGGTGAATAATTTTTTTAAGTTGAAGTAATCCAAGGTGAGTTGGTGAAGCCTTGGCTACTATATTTCTTTTTGGACAAGGAGAGGAAACTAGGCGTACAACATGAAGCATTCGATAAGAGATACTTTACCTGACTTTGGTACAAATGACTCTTAAACAATTAAAGATGGATCACAAAGTGCAAGGAAACACATGATTTGGCCTCAAATCATCTCAGCCCAGTTGCAAGCAGACTTGGTGGATAGGCTTGTGAACGACTACCGGCACCAGCCAAGAGTCGTAAATTGTGAAACAAAAGCCAACATGATTAGAGCCACCAACTCAGACACACACTACATAAAACTATCTTAGAAAAAAAAACTAAAAATAAATTAACTTGGCTAAAGAATCTAAACAAGAAAAAGCTACAACAAAAATTAAAGAATACTTATGTTACAAAAGGCCAACAACAAAAATCAATTACAATATCAATACAAATTGGCAAGAAGGCTATGAACAAAGCAAGCATAAGGTAGCACAAACAACACCAAGAAGGGCTCCACGACGACGGGGTCAAGATCCGTTGCCAATTGAGAAGAGATTGGACCAAAGAGCAAACCAGAGCCGAAAAAGATCATCTTAACTTTTTTTGGACATATATAGGAACATTATACTAGGAAGACAAATTTGAACTTAACGATCTAAAGAAAAGATATATTCACGAATAATCGAAGGAGGTCTGGTAAAGAATCGTAGTGTTAGTGGACATGCTTTGGCGACTTGATGAGTTGTAGTAACTTCTTGCCGGGCTACTTGTTCAAATGAAAGATTTCGTTGCGGAATTGATGTCGTTTAAAGTCAATAGTTGGTCAATGTAATTATTAATGTTTCCATTTAGCATTTGGACGAGTTTACTAGAGTCGATGTGGGTGGAAATACGCCTTAGGCCATAAGCTACAACCACTTATGCGCCTGTAGAAAAGCCTGAGCTTCAGCTTGTAGAGTGGATCCCGCAATTAGGGATGGCGACGGGTGGGATTTGGATCGGGTGAGCCATCACCCGCATCCATCACCCGGTTAGACCAACTTTCATCCATCCATCTGTCACCCTGTAAGCTGTCACCCGTATTTCATCCATCCACCACTTGCGGCTGAACCGGGTGGACGGAGTGATCATCCATTTAAGATAATTAAACGAGAAGGATTAATTTAAACTTGCAAAATCACACTTTATATATTAACTTCATGTCAAATTAAGATAATTTAAGTTTATGGAAACATGTCGAAATAATCAAAAGGGAAAAAACTATAATAATGCGCATATGATCTTTCTAACATTCCATTGTCTAGGGAATAGTTTTATTTTCTTGGAAGCAAAATTTTCCATTTCTTTCTAAATTTTCAAGTTTCAACTTGTGTATGCTACGACACTATTCACTTGCGGTATTAAAATAAAACTCTAACACCTGACGAGACATGAAATAGGTTTAAGGACCTATAGAAAGAGTATTGACACCACACTTTAGATAATTGGTTCCTTGCCTAAGCATTCTACAATGGGCTACAACCTGGAACAAGAAGCACTATTAGTCCATTTGTTGCGAGTGTCTTTCTAGACGAGCTAGACGAGGGATACGACATTTTAGCCAATTCATCATTCCTCCCTAGACAGATTACGACGAAGAAATGGACGCCAACGCGCTAAATCTCTTTTCATGACAAGTGGCTCGGCTAAGTATAAAAATGGATGCCATGAAGAGTGCCAGTGAGGGAAACCCTATTCACTCGTTTAATCTGCCAAGTCTGGCTACACCCCTTGAATTTCACCATCAATGTTGATAGCTTAGATTTTTTTTCTAGGTATTTTTCTACTGCATATACTTATTAACTCATTTTAGTTTTCAGTAATCAATCTCAAATTATCCAATTTCATACTTGTAAAACAAAATCGTAGATACCTAACTGATAATTGTTATTTTTGGGAAATTACTTTTGTTTTTGTCAATTGATTTGATTGTTTTTATACCCGATACCTGTTTATTTGCATATTTAAGTAACTACTCAATCAAAGTTGTTGTAATGGCGGCTAATTCTACTTTCTTCTGAATCTACAATTAAAACTTTTAGATTTCAGGTAATTCTTTCACTTGTCATTGATTTTCAATTTTTATAACAATTTTGATTCTAACAGTGTGTTTGGATAAAAAAAAAGGTGTAGGAAAAGAAGGGGAGGGAAGGGAAGGGAAGGGGGGAAGAGAAACTGAGAAAGGGAGGGAATAAAAATGAGTTTTCCTTCCAAATCTCTTCAATGTTGGAGGGAGGAATTTCTTACAAATTGATCATTCCATTTCCCTCCCTCCAAATCCCTCACCCCCCACTTGGTACCCAAACAATGGAATTTTGCCATCTTCCCTCCTATTTTGGCTATCCAAACAAGTTGTAAATGTTCGTGTATTATGGGATTCGTGGACTGGATTTTGTCTTCATTAATATTATGTGTGGTTTGTGTGCTTGCCCATTCTTTCAAATCCTCGCTCCGGCCTGTACACAAGCCAACTCTATTACTTTTTTTTTGGCGCAAAAGAAGGCTAGGCCTTAGAAAACAAAATAAACAAGAACTAGTACAGAGGTACTATTCGTGGCAACGACACTCCTACAACATCTTCTCTAAGAATGTTAGCTAACTCCCGAGGTGCTTCTTCATAAACGATAATGTCTTTATCTTGCATGACTCCATGATTTGCTAACCAATCCACGACTCTATTGCCCTCGTGATAGCAGTGGATCACTCGCACTCGCCACTCAAGGCAGCTAATTAAGTTGCGGCAATGAAGGACGATTTGAGCACATTCCCCGCCAAGATTATCAGTATTATTTAGGATTTGGACGCATGACATGAGTCAAGAGCCAAAGTCAACAATTGGAGATGAGCCTATTTGCTTGGTTCTTGAGACCTTTGGATTCAAGCTCAAGGCCAATGGATCTTTTGTGACTATGTTAGCTTGGGAAGAAGAACTAGCTTGAAATGGCTAATATGGGTCGTCCATAGCCATTGATAGAGTATTCTATTTGCTTTTGTTGAGTCATTTTATTCATGTAATAAAAACTACATTAGGGCCGAAATTTCGGTTGGTTATATAGATTCTAGTAGGTTTCCAAATCCTATTGGGATTAGGATTGATAAGGAGGCGTGTGGAAAGTGATAAGGCCGAATGCCTATCATTTTCCTTAGGTGCTTATCCTTGCTTATCTTTCCCTTCATTTTAGGGATTTAGTTTTATCTTGCTTTTTAGATAGAATTAGGGTTCCTTATCATACTAGAGTGTACTAGTATAAATAAGGAGCTATGTACGCCATTTTTCATTCAGAAAATGTTAAGAACTTTGAGTCATTTTTCGAGCTTAATTGTTTGTCAATTAAATTCGTGCCATTTAATAATTTTCAGGAGTGTTAATTATTGAGTGATTAATCTACTTAATTCCAGGAGTGGTTTAAGTGAGATTGAAAGTTAATTAAATCTTTCAGGAGTGATTGATTTAATTTCCATATCCCATAAACACATAAAGATACAAACTTTAGCCACAAAAACACTTAAAAATTCGGACTTTAAAATATCTAGGTTCCTTTGCATTGGAGTACACTTGAATATTGCTTTCATAGTGCCATATTCATATCAATTGGTATCAGATTTCCAGGAGGGTGAGGAAAGAAAGTGTCCGACTTTCTTGGTAAGCATTCTAAACTAGTTAATTCTAGTTATTGATCATTGTTTGGGCTTGTGTGGTTGGTTGGCTACTGCTCTTATTGGCGTGACTTTGTGTATTTGTGTGGCTTATTTGTTGATTGTTTTAAGCTTTAAATCATGTCTAGTGTGGAGAAACTTGAAAAAATGATGCATGATTTACTTATTGGTGTTGAGGAGGAAAGAGCTAGGGCTAGGAGGTTGGAAACCGCCCAATTAACCTTGCATGATATGTTTAAAAGGAGAAACGACCCTAATCATGTTGATTATGAATCTGATCATGAGGTTGTCCAAAAAGTTAAATCCACTTACGATGATGATAGGGGAATAAAATTGGATGATTTTGATGGCAATGCAAATCCTGAAGATTTGCTTGAGTGGATTAGGCAACTTGAGAAGGTGTGTGACTATAGGGGATTTGATGATGATAAAAAGTTTTAAATTGCCACTATTAGACTAACTAAATATGCTGGAATTTGGTTAGAAGGTCTAAAAGCAAAAAGGCAAAACTTGGAAAATCTAAGCTTAAAAGTTGGGAGAAGCTTAAAAAGAAGTTGAAAGAGAGATTTATTCCAAGTGATTTCATTCAAAGGCAATACATGAAAAAGCGTGATTTAACTCAAAATTCTATGAGTGTGAATGATTATACTTTGGAATTTGATAATTTATGCTTGCTATGTGGGAATGAAGAGGTTGAGCAACAAAAAATTGCTAGGTTTATTGGAGGTCTTCATAAATCTA
This sequence comes from Patellifolia procumbens, assembly GCA_947645195.1. Taxonomy (NCBI): domain Eukaryota; kingdom Viridiplantae; phylum Streptophyta; class Magnoliopsida; order Caryophyllales; family Amaranthaceae; genus Patellifolia; species Patellifolia procumbens. Next base: position 370,099 of record CANSGD010000196.1, read on the forward strand.
TTGCTAGAAAGATTGATATTGCCAACCATAGTACCTTTGATGATGTGTGTCAATTGGCTTTGAAGTTTGAAAGACATGAACTTGAGGATAAGAGAACCTATGGGGGGAAAAACACCACGTTCAAAAGCTTTAACCCTAACCCTAATTATCCATCTTCTTCCAAAACCTTTGAAAAAAATGAAATTCCTTCTAAGGGGGAACAAAAGGGGGAGCGCCCTAAATTGGTGGTTTCTAGAGAGAAGTATGATGATAGTAGGAAGTGTTTTAAGTGTCAAGGGAGGGGTCATATTGCTGCAAATTGTCCCACTAGAAAAGCCCTAACCATGAGACAATACGTAGCCATGGAGGAGGAAGAGAGGATGTATGAATATGTGGTGGAGAGTGACCATGAGAGTGAGGAGAATGAGGATGAAGATGCCTATGCTGAAGATGACTCTAGGATGATTGGAGTTATTAGGAGGACGTTACATGTTGATCATTCACCTAATCATGAGCAAAGAGAAAATCTTTTTCATACTAGATGTAGAGTTGGTGATTTCTCTTGCAATGTGATTATTGATAGTGGATCTTGCACTAATGTGGTGGCATCTAATGTGGTCTCTAAGTTGAATTTGTTGGTTAGAGATCATCCTTGTCCTTACAAGTTGAGTTGGTTAGATGATAAGACTGGTTTGATGGTTAAGAAACAAGCCCTTGTTTCTTTTTCGATTGGTAGCTACAAAGATGAGTTGTGGGGTGATGTTCTTCCTATGAGTGCTTGTCATGTTCTTCTTGGTAGACCTTGGCAATTTGATCGAAAGGTTATTCATGAGGGGGAGACCAATGTGTATTCTGTTTTGATGGGGTCCAAAAGGATTCGACTTATGCCCTTGTCTCCTAACACTATTGCGCCAAAGAAGAAGGATGAAAGCAAGCAAAGCTTGTTCCTTTCACCCAAAGAGTTCGAAAAGGAGGTTGAAGTAGAAGGTCATGGTTATGCTTTATTTGTTAAATGTACTTTAACTAATGATGTTTCTATGAAGGATCCTAACCTTGCAGCTTTGTTAGAGGAGTTTGGGGATGTATTTCCCAAAGAGTTGCCTCAAGGGTTACCACCTTTGAGAGGGATTGAGCATGCTATTGATCTAGTGCCAGGCGCACCTTTGCCTAACAAACCAGCATATAGATGCGATCCTATGGCTTCTAAGGAGCTACAAAAACAGATTGAAGAGTTGATTGAACGAGGCTATGTGAAAGAAAGCATGAGTCCATGCGCCGTTCCTGCCCTTCTTGTCCCTAAGAAGGATGGTACATGGAGGATGTGCATTGATAGTAGGGCCGTCAACAACATCACCATCAAGTATCGCTTTCCTATGCCTAGATTGGAGGACATGCTTGATGAGTTACATGGAGCTTTGGTGTTTTCCAAGATAGACCTAAGGAGTGGATATCACCAAATGAGAATTAGGGAAGGAGATGAGTGAAAAACCGCTTTTAAGACCAAACAAGGTCTATATGAGTGGATGGTGATGCCTTTTGGTCTTTGCAATGCTCCTAGTTCTTTTATGAGGCTTATGAATGAGGTACTACGTCCCTTTCTTAACAAGTTTATTGTTGTCTATCTAGATGATATTCTTTTATATAGTACTAGTATTGAATCTCATTTGGCTCATTTAAGACTGTTGTTTGAAAAATTGAGAGAACAAAAACTGTACGGCAAGATGGAAAAATGTGACTTTCTTGTACCTAGTATTGCTTTTCTTAGCTATATTGTTTCTAGGGATGGAGTACATGTTGATCCAGAGAAAGTCAAAGCTATTTCCACATGGTTGGCGCCAAGCAATGCTCATGAGTGTAGAAGTTTTCATGGCCTAGCTTCCTTCTATAGGAGGTTCATTCGAAACTTCTCAACAGTTATGGCTCCAATCACAGAGTTGATGAAGAAAGGAGAGTTTTCTTGGAACTCTCAAGCTCAAAGATCATTTGAAGAGGTGAAGAGGCTCCTTTGCAACGCCCCTATCCTAGCCTTGCCAGATTTTCACAAATTGTTCGAGGTAGAGTGTGATGCAAGTGGGATTGGCGTAGGTGCTGTTTTGATCCAAGAGAAGAGGCCTATTGCATTCTTTAGTGAGAAATTGAGTGGCGCCAAGCTCAATTACTCCAATTATGATCGTGAGTTTTATGCTATTGTAAGGGCCTTGGATCATTGGTCTCATTATTTAAGGCCAAAGCCTTTTATACTTCATTCAGATCATGAGGCACTCAAACACATCCATGGGCAACAAAAGCTCAATTATAGGCACGCCAAGTGGGTTGAATTCCTACAATCTTTTACTTTTTCTTCTTAGTATAAAGAAGGAAAGAGTAATGTTGTTGCTGATGCTCTTTCTAGGCGTTCCTATCTCTTAACCATGGTTGATGCTCGTATTTTAGGGTTTGATCATTTGAAAGAATTGTAGGTAAAAGATGAAGACTTTTGTAATTCTTTTAATAACCCTAATGGCATGTATGTAGTGCAAGAAGGATTTCTGTTTAAGAGGAACAGGCTTTGTGTTCCTAAGAGTGGCGTGAGGAAGTTGTTGGTGAGGGAAGTCCATAGTGGTGGCGTGGCTGGCCATTTTGGCATTCAAAAGACCCTAGACACATTGAGTGAAAGTTTCTATTGGCCTAGCATGGTGAAAGATGTTCATATGGTGGTTAGTAGGTGTGCTAGTTGTCAAAGGGCCAAGAGTACCTTCCATAAAGGCCTATACACTCCATTACCAGTCCCTAATGCTCCTTGGGATAGTGTGAGTATGGATTTCATAGTAGGGTTGCCTAGAACTCAAAGGGGAAAAGATGCTATCATGGTGGTGGTAGATCGTTTCTCTAAGATGGCTCACTTTGTACCTATGCATAAAACTGATGATGCTTTACATGTTGCTGATTTGTACTTTAGGGAGATCATTCGCCTACATGGCATCCCTAGAAGTATTGTTAGTGATCGTGATTCCAAGTTCCTAAGTCACTTTTGGAGGAGCTTGTGGAAGATGGTTGGAACCAAGTTACTTTTCAGTACTAGTCATCATCCTCAAACTGATGGCCAAACTGAAGTACCTAATAGAACTCTTGGAGCTTTATTGCGTGGTTTGGTGAGTAAAACACAAAAGGATTGGGATATGAAGCTAGCCCATGCTGAATTTGCTTATAATCGAGCTCATTCAACCACTACCTCTCAATCTCCATTTGAGGTGGTTTATGGTATCAATCCTTTCCTTCCTATTGATTTTATTGTACTAACCAAATCTGAAATTCATGTTGATGCAAAGAAGAGGTTCGAAACCTTCAAAAAAACATGTGAGCAAGTCAAAGCAAGAATAGAGAAGATGAACACTCAATACAAGGAGAGAGAAAACAAGCATAGAAGGCAACCAAAGTTCAAAAGTGGCGATCTTGTGTGGATTCATTTGAGAAAGGAGAGGTTCCCAAGCAAGAGGAAGAATAAGCTCATGCCTAGAGCTGATGGTCCCTTTGAGGTGCTTGAGGTGATTGGAGAAAGTGCCTACAAGATTGATCTTCCAAGTGAGTATGGAGGTGTGAGTGCTACCTTCAACGTTGGAGATCTTAGTCCTTACTATGATGATGAAAATTTGAGGACAAATTCTTTTGAAGAGGGGGAGAATGACATGAGTCAAGAGCCAAAGTCAACCATTGGAGATGGGCCTATTTGCTTGGTTCTTGAGACCTTTGGATTCAAGCTCAAGGCCAATGGATCTTTTGTGACTATGTTATCTTGGGAAGAAAAACTAGCTTGAAATGGCTAATATGGGGCGTCCATAGCCATTTATAGAGTATTCTATTTGCTTTTGTTGAGTCATTTTTATTCATGTAATAAAAACTACATTAGGGCCGAAATTTCGGTTGGTTATGTAGATTCTAGTAGGTTTCCAAATCCTATTGGGATTAGGATTGATAAGGAGGCGTGTGGAAAGTGATAAGGCCGAATGCCTATCATTTTCCTTAGGTGCTTATCCTTGCTTATCTTTCCCTTCATTTTAGGGATTTAGTTTTATCTTGCTTTTTAGATAGAATTAGGGTTCCTTATCATACTAGAGTGTACTAGTATAAATAAGGAGCTATATACGCCATTTTTCATTCAGAAAATGTTAAGAATTTTGAGTCATTTTTCGAGCTTAATTGTTTGTCAATTAAATTCGTGCCATTTAATAATTTTCAGGAGTGTTAATTATTGAGTGATTAATCTACTTAATTCCAAGAGTGGTTTAAGTGAGATTGAAAGTTAATTAAATCTTTCAGGAGTGACTGATTTAATTTCCATATCCCATAAACACGTAAAGATACAAACTTTAGCCACAAAAACACTTAAAAATTCGGACTTTAAAATATCTAGGTTCCTTTGCATTGGAGTACACTTGAATATTGCTTTCATAGAGCCATATTCATATCAACGCAAGCCATATTGTCCATTAACACCTCAAGAGCTATGATTCCAAGTTCACGAGCCATTTTTAAAGTCTTCTACTATTATGGGGTGCAATAATTTTGCTCATTCATAAGTTTATCCTTCTCGAACTCTGACCTCAAGAATCCTTGAGAAAGTCCGAAGTTGAAAATTAAGAGTAAAAAACACAAAATTTTATGTACAAACGTCATACTAATACACATTGAGCTACAAACTTCAAAGTTACAAAATTAAACCAAGGAAAAATTGCCAAGAATAAGTCAACCTTTGCGTTGACCGCTTCTAACAAGTTAACCTAAAGATATTCCAATAACAAGTAAACCTTGTAGCCACTTTATTTTTAACAAGTTTTTTTTACCCACAACCTGCTCAACCTGTAAACCGAGGTCTTAATTCCCCTTTTCCTTTTGACTTTTTGACCTCTGAAATCACTCCTCATCAGTCACCACCATTACCCAATGACCATCATCTCTTCATATTCCCTCCCATAGACCATGAAGGTCTCTCCACCCCACCACCACCTTCTCCTCCTCCTCCCTACACGCAGCCTTTTTTCTCCAATTCCAAATTTGACACTGATTCTCTCTCTCCCTCCCCTCCATCCTCCCCGCTCATTGGAATTGTTATTCTTGCTAAATTCTTTCCAAAAACAAGCCATTAGTTTTGAAAATATTATAGATATTCAAATAAAATAAAAATGAATCATAAATATTCCCAGATGCTTTGTTCAATTGACTGACCTCACTAAGTTACATCCTATATTCCTATATTATAGATGTAGGTTCAGTAGTAGACTACAACACTTTTTAATAAGATTAACAAAGCCTATGCTCTCTCCATGATTCACTCATCATATAATTGTTAAAAGCATATTTCAACCCAATTCAAGAAAACTTATTGCTTAATCGTACAACGTACAACATCCTAAACTACATTATGGTAATGCAAACGAATGCCTTTGTTTTCACCAACATTATTATGTGCTGAGTTGTTGTTCTAAGTGAGTGAGCTGAGTTTTTCAACTCGTTAGCAGTTAGCAGAATCAGGAGCCTATCGAGTTCAACTCATCCCCACCGTCATCTATGGAGATGGAAGATCTAGAACTGCAAGAAATCGATCACTTCGAAAATGAAAATGACGATCCACGCTACATTTCTTAATTTTTGTAACTCCAAAAATGAACAACGCCTCCATCTCGTCTGATTGTATTACGGCGGCCGGCGGGGGTTGAGTTGTGTTTCTAGTTTGTTGATTTTTTTTTATGGTAATTTGTTGGTTATGATTTAGAGCTTTGAGAACGGCTGATTCTAGAGAAGTAAAATTGAAGAGAATGAGAGGTTAAAGAGATAGACAACATCATTGATTCAACAGAGGAGAGAGAAAGTAAGGATTTTAGATTTTCATGGAGTTTCATGAAAGAGAAAATGAGTGGAGGTTGAGAGCAGGTTTATGAAGAAGAAAAGTTTTTAAATTTTTTTTTTTTAATTTTTTAAATATAAAAGTAAAAATAAAAATATCCAATGAAGGAGTGACACGTGTCAATTTAACCTGTTAAATAGGTAAAGAAGAGATGATAGCCGGTTTTGACTTGTTTAAAGCAAAAGTTGATACAAGGTTTACTTGTTATTGGAATATATTTAGGTTGACTTGTTAGAAGCGGTCAACGCAAAGGTTGACTTATTCTTGACAATTTTTCGTTAAACTAATGAAATGTTCATGACAAGTATTATAATTGACAGCAAGGCTGGTGAAGGAACAGAATAGCTTGAAGAAAACACCATGTCCTCCATACAACCACATCAATAGGGAATAATATGTAGTAGAATATTAAGTGGAAAAAAATTGTTGAGCCATTTCTTTACATTCACATCACAGCTTTTCAAATTCCTCAATATGCGCAGGTAAGAGGTTGCAATGCCAATGTGGGTGGTTCAATCAATGATTCAATGGTAGATCCAGTAGCAGCAACCTGCACATTAATTTTTATTAGACATTGTAACATTACAAGGAAATTTCACAAAATTACAATTATAGGAGATAAGATCAAACATAGCTAAATCGAAAAACTCCATATCTCTATTCTATAAGTGAAGAGGTGGGGGACACCAAAAATTCATATTATTCTTTTTTAATTCCTAATTAAATGAAACAAATTTCTTTCTATAACTAAACCTTTTCATTTTGAAAAATACATCCTAAACAAATTATCGAATTTTCCTTTCTACTTTCCATTTTATATGCTTTCGCACGCATCGCGTGCATTTAATACTAGTATCCTCTAAACCTAACGGAAAGCAAAAGAGAATGGAAAGGATGCAATAGGGGTGAAGGAAAAAATAATACCTAAGCCTCGCAGGCCTCTTCTGATTTGTCAAGCTCCGAACTCAAGATACGATGTAGTAGTATATCAACTCTTTGGCTTCGTGATTTGTGTCTGAAACAAATATATATATATACATACTCTCAGCTTCTAAAATACTGCACTTGCCAGTGTTCATAAAAAAATGCATACCCAGTATATCGGCGGCGGCGGCGATCTGTTCTTGCTTTATCCTGAGATAGCAGTTAATAGTAGATATTAGAGTATATTATTGTTATGAACCTTTGAGTGTAATTATTGTCATTAATTTAATATTTCCACTTTTAGCTACTTTATCCAACGCCTCATAGGCGTTTGTTATTAAGTATATATGGGCTACTGTAAGTAGTACACATATTGCCCTAATTATGTTCATAGGTGGGCTTAGTTTGTGGTGTAGGTGGTATAAATACATTGCACATAATCAATACAACACAAAGAACAGTTTTCCCAACATGGTAACGGAGCTAGCAGCCTAGCAAACCCTATCACGCTTATTCCTTTTTTTTTCTCTGTAATTTTTCTTCACCAAACGTTCTATCATGGCTGAAGGTGAGGGCAAGTTGGATCCTTCTTCGTCATTATACCTCGGTTTCGGTAATCAACCAGGCAACTTAATTGCTCACGTACTCTTGACCTCTGATAATTACACTGCATGGTCTAGGGCATGCACGCTTTCTTTGAAGGCTCGCCATAAATTTGGGTTTGTGGATGGAACACTTACACCGAAAAGAAGATGATGGATTAACATGATACTGTCCAGGATACTATGGAGCATCGATCCAAAGTTGGTTAATTCAATTCCTTATCGTGACGAGGCTAAGATGTGTGAAATTGTGAATATCTTGAAACGCGGTTTTGTATTGTGAATGGCCCACGTTTGCAGCAACTACGCAATTCCATTGTCGAGTGCAAACAGAATAGAGGCATGTCTATTGATGAGAATTACAATAAATTGATGGGGATTTTTGATGATTTGGAGTCTAAAACCTCTTGATATACCTGAGTGTGGAGGTTATACGTGTAATCTCACGGCCAACAGCTGCGGATCGAGATGAAGCAAAGTTTCATTAACTCTTTATTGGTCTTGATGATGACTTGTATAAAGTGGTGAGGAGTAATTAACTGTCTCAGATACCAATACCTTATCTGACTCACACTTATCAAACTCCACTGCAAGATGAATCCTCTCGTGAGATTGCTCGAGCCAAAACTGTACCAGAAGATAACCATATCTCTGCTTTGCAAACGTCATGCCAAAAGGGACGCCATGAGAAGCCGGACAAGTCCCACTTGACTTGCACTCACTGTAAACAATCTGGTCATGATATTTCTGTGTTTCAAACTTAGTGGCTATCCCAAATGGTGCGAAACCTGCACTAAAGGAGGTAAAGGGGCTGCTGGTAAAGGTCGTGGAAGTGTTGCTCCTGTGAATGTTGTTGGTGGTGGCTTGGACATGTCTGTTTCAGCGGTACTTCTCAAGGAGCTGCTGCTGTTGCCGCTAGTACGAGCGGTGCAGCATTGTCTGATCTTAAACCAGAACAGGTGCAGATTCACTTAAATATGATCAATAGCTGACAACAAGATTGTATGATGGGTGAGACTAATTCTTCTTATGCTTGGATAATTGATACCAGGGCAACACGACATGTGACTGGTAATTTGAATATTTGCTTAATGCTAGTACTATTGTTTCAAGTCCAGTTAGCTTACCCAATGATTGGAGCAGCCGGTGAACGGAAGGATGGACTCTACTACTTCCGGGAAAACAATAAATGTTTCTATATCCCTGATATTTCAGAGTTTGAGCTTTAGCATAGACGGTTGGGGCATCCCTCAGAGGGCGTAGTCCCTGCTACTGTTTCTAGTACTGGTCAGAAAAATTGAATAAAGCTTGTCTTGTCCACAAGCAAAACAACATAAAGATAGTTTTCGTGTTAGTGATAGTAAAGCTAGTCGGACCTTCGAACTTATACATTGTAATTTGTGGGGTCTAAGTAAAGCTACTTGTGGTTCCTCTTTTTTTTTGACATTGGTCGATGAATTTTCTCGATCAGTTTCGGTTTATTTGTTGCGTGATAAAACTGAAATTCAAAAGTCTTCTACTTCATTTTTGCCATGGCACCGTTAAAACAGCACGGAGTGACAATGGCACATAATTCAAATATATGCTTGATTATTTTGGTAACTTGATTAATTGTACTCCGTCTAGTTTACAACAAAATGATTTGGGGTCGGCTAACATGAATCGTCGTCTGAAACAGTCGACAAGTGTGACAAAAAGTTTTAGAAGTTTTTTAGAAGTTTTTTAAAAGTTTTTTAAAAGTTTATAGTTTTAGAGTTTTAAAACAGTTTTTTTTTAAAATTTAAACACAAATAAATAAGGTAATTACATTCCTTCCTCCACGTGAATATTATCCCTCCACCCACTTCTATCGCCCTCTCATATCACTTTCAATTACCTTCATCCAAGTCATCTTAGGTCTTCCCTGCCCCTTACAATTTGACTACTCCTCCTTTCACGTCTTCTAACCCGCGCATTACTTGGTCTCCTTTTCACATGGCCATACCATCTTAAGCGATCTTCCCTCATCTTCTCTTCAACCGATGCAACTCTAACCTTTTCCCGAATCACCTCATTTCTTCATTGGTCCTCCCTTATCCACCGTAACATAAGCATCTCCGACTCATTCATCTTATGAAAGTGGCATTGTTTCACCGCCCAACACTCGATGCAATATAACAAAGCAGACCTAATTGTCGTGCGCTAGAATTTTCCCTTCAATCTATGGGGAATGCCAGAATCACAAAGGAACCCGGTTTTACTTTTCCACTTTAACCAACCCGTGTAAATCCTATGACCCACGTCTTCCATCGAGTTCTCCATCCTTTTGGAGAATAGATCCAAGGTAACGGAAGATTCCGATCCTTGAAGGCTTCCAAAACCTGAACCACTTTGTCATCCAATGTGACCTCCCCTGCCTCGAAGCCTCTAGCCCGAGTGAACTTGCACACTAAATATTTTGTCTTGCTTCTAATTAATCTAAAACCACGAGCTTGCAAATGAATATTGTCCAAATTAATAAAAACCATATGTAAATCCTTCTCCCTATCCCGGTAATGTTCTATCGTCAGTCTCATGAGTGTGAACGGTCTTCTGATTTATCAAACATTAAAACCCCTTTTGATACTTTGTTCGGCGTCGCTCCCAATGTTGATGTCTTACGTGTATTTGGTGTCTCTGTTTTGCACACATTCAAAAGGCACAAGGAAAGAATTTTGCTTCTAAAAGGGAACTTGTAAAGTTAATTAACGGGTATATTCGATAACTAAAACAATAACTCCTAGGAGGAGTTATCCCAACCAGATGGAAAATGGAAAGCATAATTTCTCAGCAATTCTTTCTTCCCTCCTTCCAGCCCATTTCTAACCTTATCAAGGAGAATAATTCCTCAGCAAAGATGCCCTTCCCAAAGAAATTGTAGTAATGTTCCATTTAATCACAGCACATAATGAAGCAATGTCAGTATTTTATAGAGTACTTGTAGTCTGCCATCTTAGCCTGATATCCATGTCATTGTCACAAAAGAAGTAGAATGTGCCGCAATTAGTGGATTGCACTAACCTTCTCTATTTCAGGTTCTTCTGATTCCTCAAGCTCCATTTCCGAGAAGAATGCTTCCAACACAAATGCAATAATCTGAAACCATCATTACGTGACATTTGTCATTAGTTAAGTTACAAAGAAATGTCAGCAAACCAAGAACAGGAAGACCTCAGGATGCAGATGTAAAGAGGCAAGTTCATGGTAAACGAAATATACATCTGAACAGACAATATACTGTTAACCATTTTGATTTCAAATTTGGGACAAAGAAGCTTTCTACAAATGAGAATTAAGTGTGCCATGTCACAATGAAAAAGTAGGTTTAAAAATATGTTCAAGAGTAATGATTATACATAAGAAAGTTTAGGACTTTAGAATAAGAGAATAAAAGAAATAAATATACAATTATTTACTTTGGAAATTGATTATAGGTTTTAATATCCACTTTGAAGATCTATAATTTGTGTAACATTAAGATTGAAACGTACTTTTATTAACATCCGTTTATTGATGTTGCTAGAATAAAAGAATGCAACTAATACATTCTTTTCCTTGAATGTATTACAACATTTACAAGTAATGAAGTTGCTATGAATAGGTTTTGATCAACTAATTAGGAAACTACTTTGTATGGGTAGGAGTAGTATTATTTTATGACAGTATTAGAACAGCGGTTATAATTACTTCCCTCTCTTGCATGCACAGGTTAATTAGCTAGTGTAAGCTAATTAAGACATTTTTCGTCAAAGGAAAAGAACTTAAGGTAAATTGATAAGATGGAGAAGAAAAATGTGGATTGGCAATGAAGCTATTGGCTTTCTGCTTATCATTGACACAACACTAGAGGAAAGAAAATATTCACTCTGTCCCAAAATAGCACTTTCCTTGTTCATCGGTCCTAAAAATTTTAGAACACTTCCTTTTTTTGCATGGTCCCAATAGATGTTTATAATTACTGTCTTTACTTTTGGACCCACCATCTTTTTTCAAAAATACTTTTCTCTTCAAATAACAATATAAATCTTCTACTATCTCCTATCACATCTACTTTTCAATATCAAATAACAATAGATAAGCCAGTTACAATTTATATTCTAAAATCTCGTGTGCAATAGATGTTTGAACTATTCTGGACAAAGGAAATAGGATTTAGAATAGATTGGACTACCCAATTGCAATCGATCCTGAATTCTCTACAAAGTTACAAATAAAACACATCTATCGAGGGTGAGAAAGTGGTACAGGGCATGATAAAAGTAGTGCAATTGACAAAAGGTACAATTTTGCTGCAAGGTAATATAGTAACTGCCATTGTGAGTTATCTACCTGCCTTCATTAGGGATCATCTCTGCCATTTAAGTTGACCAGACGACTTCACCTTATTTAGTAAACTTGATAAGTTGCATAAGCTTTCTATTTTTGGATTTTTTTTTTACCTGAAATGTCAGTTACTCCTTCTGTTCCTTATTTACATTTTCGGCCAGGCTTTGTGATGCCATAAACAAAGTAACGTGTGGGCCAAAATTATGGTCAAATGAGGTAAAACCATTGAAAACGGATTGAGAGAGAACAAGTCCTATGACACATTGTAGGAATTGATAGACAAAAAAGGTTGATGTAAAAGTGAGTGAAACACTCCCTCCGTACATCCAAAATTCTCCTACATTTCGTTTTTATCCAACCCTTGAAGTTCTTTTTACTTTTGCTTTATGCCTAATCTGGCATACAAAATTACACATTCTCTTTCCATGTTATATTGACCCACTTGTTAGCGCCACTTCATTGCACACTCTTTTACATAACAGTCTCTCCTATTTTAAAAATAGAAAGGGGACACTTTTACACACTCTCTTCATTACCTTCGAATCAGTTGCTTTAGTATATAAATAGTAGTTATTAACATAGTTCATAGGGAGGGTGGGTGGGCATTTCTTTTCCATTACGAGTAACTTAAATGACTTTTTGGTACGTCAAAAAAAAAGTAGAATTGAATGATGGAAGATATATTCGGGAAATAGGGAGCATAACTACGGGAAATTCATACACAACTCCGATTTAATATGCTTTTACAAATATTTGACAATTCATAAGCACATTTTGTACCAAATGTGAGACAATGGATGAATCATTACATAGGTGTACCAGATGTGAACATGGCCACAAACACTCCATGCGAAGGAATTAATGTTGAGTTAAAATAGTGGTTTACATGGAACAATCTATCAGACTGCAGATCATGTTCACCCAAGTTCTTCGGCAATGCCCCCGAATTGGGAGGTCGGGGTGGGGAAGAACGCGAAGAACATAGAACTTCTCTAAGTAGAGTAAACAAAACAATATAAAGTTTATTACAGAAAAGAGCCAGCCTTACCAAATTCAAGATAAGCATCACTGAGATGAGGTAAAAGCTAACAAAGTACACCAGAGTCCACGAACTTCCAGTCAGGTTGCTGTATGTCTGAAAAGAGAAGCAATAAGTCCCTTTAAATAATACTGCAGTTATTGGCATCCAAGAGTAATGATTGCACTTTGTAGCGCATCAAAGAGAGAGATGAACATCGCTAATTCAACGATAAGAAATGATGTCATATGATTACCCCACAGTATATTTACATGCATGGTAGATCAATATATGACAGCCCTAGAGTCATCATAATGTACCATATGACATTATGACTGCACAACATAGAGAAAGACGAAGTAGCAAAGTGGCATAGCCACATAGGACTACCCAGCAGCTAATATGTTTCATTTGTTGCAGAGACAGGAATGTGGTAAGAAAAATTGCCACATTCCATCAAACGAACAAGGAAAATTAATCTTACAAAATTCTTGCATCAGTCACTGCCAGCAATAATGTCTATTTTGAGCTACTAGAATATGGTACCAAGTATAGAGGGACTCTTGCAAACTCAGCTTTCTCTCAGCTTTTGAAAGAAGAAAAGGAACTGGTTAGAAATATTTTAGTCTGCAAGAGTAAAAAATAAAAATTAAAAAAACAATGAAACTGTGACCCCAGCATAAAGACCCAACTCCAAAGTTCCATCCTTAACCCCTATGATCCTTATGTTAGAATCCAACCTGCCTTTATATGTATTTCCTTATTTTTATACTTTCCAATGCTTTAGTTTATGTTTTAGTACTCTTGTATAGGTTCAAAGTTCCATTATTGAGTTACTGCAAAAGCAGTGTTCACTGGAAATATGTATTATCTCACACTTAAGCCTCTTTAGGGGGTAAGAGTGAATGAATGAAACTTTGAGACCTCCGACCAGCTGTATGCTTGCTTAATGATATTGTGTGGTTGTTCGGCAACTTAGAGCTTGTGCCGCCACTTATTGTAAAGCACCCGCCCAAACTCAAAACAGGTACATTCCGTCGTCGGCCCCGCTCGTGCCCGCCTTGTGCACACGAGCGCCCCGATTGACCCTCTTCTCGAGCTCTTGTCGCCAATAGGCAAGTGTGCCCTTTCAGATACCGAGTGCTCGTGCTTTACGAGCCTCAAGAGTCCCTATTCTGCATTAAGGCTAGCGCACTTGCCCACAAAAAGCAAGGGCGTGTCGCACAATCTGAGGTCAAAACTCTCGAACCGTGACAACCTTAGATTTCGATTTTCATCGTTTTCCTTCGTCAAAGTTAAGCTACATCATCTAAAATTGCATCTAGCCTTTTCTAGGACCACATACTCACTCATCTTCATTGAACTCTCTAGCTTGTATATTGATGCGGCTAATTTAGAAAATTTCAATAACTAACCTAATATCCCATAAGTCGAAGAAACTAAACTAAATACAGTAACTTCCACTTGAATGCAATATAAATCACCCTAAGCTTCAATTGTAATAAAATCAAGTCCCAAATCGTAAAGGCAACGTTCCTAATAAGCCTAAAGTCCTGAAGGTGAAGTAGTAAAGGGTGAAAAAAGTGGAGGAAGTGGATTGGACAAAGAAAGCTTAGTGATGGCGAGGGAAGGGAGGAAATGAAGACAACACAGATAGACACACAACAAATAAGCACTTACTCTAATGTAGCATATGTAGCAGAGCTCAGGAATATATGTAAACCCTTTTTTTTAAAAAGTAACACAAGATGAAAAGCACAGAGAGAGACAGGCTACTTAACTTTTGAAGAAAAGAAGAGACAGGATCACAGAAATACGATATATATATAAAGCAAGTGATACCTGCATCCAGGCTTGCCAATTCCCCATGACTACTAAATTGAATGTTGTCACCATTGCATTTGGATAGTCATTGAAATTGAAGAGGAAATAACTGAAGTGGTCAAGAAAGTCACAACACGCAGCTCATCATTTGAAAAGGAGAAAAAAGGCTAAAGGGTAGAAGACAAAAATGCTGGCAAGGAGAATAGCGGAAGACTAGTTCTTGTCTAATAATTAATCCTACAGACTTTCAAACAGGTAACTAAAATTCAGCAAATGTTATAATCTCAGGCAAAGGATACTCGCTATCTGCAAGATCAGTTCCCTCTAACGAAGCATTCCCTGCATTCACGATCCCGCCAAAAATCTGTCGACCAAAAAAAAAGTATAACGATTGGTCAGACACACCAACAGCAGGATCTGCAATCAGGCGTTGAAAAAATCTGTACACAGATGAAAACCATGCGGAAAAAAGGGAGGAAACGAAGACAACAACATATGGCATTAATTTTCTTCGAATACGAAGAGGGTAAAGAAAACTTTTTGTAGCACTTATAAGGAAAAGGATATATAAGTCCACCCCTGTCTCATCCTACAAGCAAGCTTACGTTAAAAATCGTTGTATTGGCTAATTTCTAAAGGACCATATTCAGTTAATAGAATTATTTGAAGCAATCGATGGTATCTCTTACTTTTAAAAAACCAAGCAAACTTGGATTGAACTTTTAAAAAAGATCAACCGACCAAAGATAAAGTAGCTATAAATATATTAATATTTGGTGGGTAATATTAAGAGATATGAAATAAAGCAGAACACATTACACACCTGCACACCAAGGGAGCTATAGATGCACATGACGCAAAAAACAGTCCCCAGATATGGCATCAAGCTAGGAATTAGAGTCAGGAATGTTGCAACAAAGGCTCGATAACGCTTGACTCGCATTAGCAGTCTCATTAACCGTAAAACTCTAGCAAGGATGAGATAACGAATCCTGTTACCATATCAAGAGGTTAATCATCTTACCAAAATTCAATATGAACTGAAATCTTCAGTGGTAAATACAAAGTTTCTCAGACAAAAGGGAACACATAGATCAAGAATATGACAAAGGGATCCTTCACTTTACCCTTTTTTTTTTAAGGGGAAGGGATCCTTCACTTCTGTCAACTAGATTTAGATAACCCTATATTCATGCATAGTCTCTTAAGCGCTCATCAAAAGATTATAAGTGCAACGACACATAGAAGAGCAAAGCACCCATAATATACCCATTGGGCATCACCTAATTTATGGTTAAACTCTACTTATCTAAAACCCTATACATCAACTCCACATCGTACAACATTACAAGGTCAACAGTACGCATGGAAGTCTTTTAGAAGATGTCTACAACAAAATTTGGTAACAGCAAATATATTTACACATGAAGCCAATTAATTTGTTGACTGCCATATTTGCCTCTCCCTTTTTTTGGCATCCAATACTTGAAAAGATAACAAACATCAGATGTTAAAATGATGGGAGCTGCAGCTTAAGATGGCACATTTTACTGAAGAATGATGACCATTAGAAATTGCCCAAATTATGCTCCCTTATGGCAGCTTCCTCATAACTCCTAGCTGCCTGAGTTTACGATAAAGTTAAGTGAACCATCTAACTAAAAGCATCCAGCAGTGATAAATCAGGAAAATTTGTGATAGTTTCTTCTATAGGCTATACAGCATACCGTAAAATAGTCACAATAGCATTGGAGGTAGGGGTAGCTTCCTCTGCGCAAGAAAAGATGGCTAACCTTTACAAGGCCCATTATATTAGTTATGCAAACCAAGGGGCCCGTTTGGCTTAGTAAGGAGAAAGGGAGAGGAGAGAAAGGAAAACCCATCAAATGCTCTAATGTTCACTCATTTAGACCTTCGTTTTCAATCTTCATTCCCGACTACCACACCAAGTCATCAACTGTCTAACTACTAGCCTAGTACCAGGTTTCACTCTATCAAGCATTAGTCTGAAATATTACGGTGTTATCTATTCCCGTGGGTGGTTAGATTTTCTGATCAAGGTCAAATTGACCAATGAGGTT
Source organism: Patellifolia procumbens (assembly GCA_947645195.1). Lineage (NCBI taxonomy): Eukaryota > Viridiplantae > Streptophyta > Magnoliopsida > Caryophyllales > Amaranthaceae > Patellifolia > Patellifolia procumbens. The sequence continues at coordinate 386,752 of CANSGD010000196.1, forward strand.
CTGCAACTAGGAATTCGACCACTAACGGTGTTGTTGCTCACATCAGAAGCTCCAGGATCTGGTCTCTTGAGGAACTCAAGTCCCCAACCGCTACAAAATGTTAGGGAACATCCCCCTCTAATAGAACTTTGATTGAACTACCCAAAACATCCTGAAGGACCTGAACTCTTCTACACTCTCCCTCCAAAACCCCTCTATATCCCCCCCTTGGTTTCACAAAACTCACCTATTTGTTTCTACCAGTTAGGAATCAAGAAGCCATCCTAGCATGGTGCAAAAATACGGCCGTATCCATGGTTCGAAAAAACGGCCGTTCTGGAACGGTTCGCCCGTTTTGGAACGGTTTTCAAGTTTACCGAACCGTTTTTGTCCGGTTCAGCACGGTGGGTTTGAAAACCCCGTTTTTTTGGCCGGAACGGCCGTATTGACCGTGACAACACGGTTTCGCCCGCATTTTCCGCATCAAAACGGAAGCTTTTAGGGCACATGCGAGAGAAGAAGATAGATCTGAGAAAGAATTTGAAAAAAGAACAATTTTTAATTGAAAATAACTCTTACCCAGGCTTTGTAGATGAATTTCGAGCATGGTGCAAAATAATTCGTGATTAGGAAGCAATTGGTGGCCACGAACCATGAGAGAGAAGAGGTCTGAGTTGAATTCAAAGTAAAAAAGCAAAAAGAAGTCAAAATTAAATGTTACCTAAGCTTTAATGTTTACATTTCGAGCAAAAGCCCTCAATTAATTGCATGAAACATCATCCAGATTGACCGGAAATCAGAATCCCTAATTTGAGAAAAAAACCCTAATTCGAGAGATTAGGTTGTAGTTAGATATAAGGGGTCGCATACTCGCCGACCAAGACAGAGGTTGCCGGAAAGCATCATCAGTGATGTCTGGCACCGGATCTGCCGGTCTCCGGCGGGTTTCAGGTGAGTTCTTCTCTTCTCTGTTTTCTGTTTTCTCTTTGTACGCTGCAACTCTGCTCTTCATCATCACCTTCTATTTCATTATTTTCTTTTCTCTGTATAACTGGTACTGTTATTAAAGTACCCCACCCCACCACTGACATAATAGTATAGAGTATCGACTTATAGTCTACAGCTGTATAACAGTAACACTAAGTTATTAAGTTTCTGTTTTCAGTCTTCATGTGCCCTCTCTCTTCCCAATATTTTAAAGGCTTCATTTTTCATTTAATACTGAATTTTAATGTAATAATAAATTTTTATATTTCTTTCACCTAAAAAACCTAAGCTCATCTACTGAACATCAGTGCATAAATGGCAAAAAAAAATACAAATAAATATGCAAAACATTTGTGCGCCACGCCTACAAGAGGCGCGCGCCTTCGCCTTGCGCCTTGCGCCTAGGCTCCAGGGACCTTTTGCGCCTCGCGCTTTTTTAAACTAAGGGTGCACCCCCTCTTTTACTTTCTCTCTCTTCTATTATAGAAGTAAGCCTGTAAAGGTGCTTTTTTATTCAATATAAAACTAAATTTTATTATGCTTCTTGCCTTCCTCTGTGCGTTGACTAGTGCTGTGCTGCTGTCCCCAGCATTTTTTATTTTTTTTAAAAAAAAAGCTTTTATTTACTTATTTTTAAAACCAACATTTTAACACCTTTTATGCTTTTTACTTACCTTAAAAGTTTTTTACTTTTAAGTCCAGTTATCCCCTTTCAATTGTTAATAAAGATTTTTATTATTTACTTTAATGAAAATTTAGTCCTATAAAAGCATTTTTTTTAAAATAACTATAAAACTTAATTCCTGCCGCAACAACCGTATTGCGGTCCGCGACAACCGTATCCGTTCCGTTACCCCGAAACCCGAACCGTTCCCGTATCCGAAACCGTTCCCGTATTTTCGAACCATGGCCGTATCGGAACGGTTTGCCCGAGTTGGAACGGTTTTTAACTTTGGCGAACCGAATTTGACCGGTTCAACAAGGTGGACTTAGAAAGCCCAATATTTCACCTGTGACAACAAGGGTGCGCCTGTTTTTTCCGCTACAAAACTTCACTTTGCAAGTGTTTTGCAAGGCTTTTTAAAGATTTTTTAACTTCACATATACAGTACCACCGTTCTACCTCCAATAATAGCTCAAAGACAAGAGAAAAGAAAGAGAAGAGGCACCACCGCAGTACCGAACACCATATAACTCCACTAAGATCTAAGATTAATTGAAGCAAAAAGACCAAAAGAAAAAGTCTACAACTAAATTCCTGCCACGACAACCGCAACGCGGTCGCGACCAACGTATCTGGTTCGTTATCCCGTAACCGCGACCATAACCTAAACCATATTTTGAACCATGCCTCCTAGTCTTTCTTCCTCTTTCTCTTTGTGAGGGTGGTTGAGTTTCGGGGAACGTAGTGGCAATATCGAGGTTCCAGCTGGGTGGGGCCGTTGGGGTGGTTTTGGCAATGGATGATGAGGTTTAAGTGATCACACTTTGATGATATGCACTAATTAATGGTGAAGTCTTCATCGAGCCAAGTGGGGGGTGAGAGGCTAGATTAGAATTCAAAAACAGCCATTTCCAACATGTAAGAATTGCTTTATAGTTGATTTTCGAATTTCTTGTTGTATTAATGCATAAGCCATTGTACAAACCTAATTGATATTAATTTTGGTAGTATTTTTATCAAACTTTCTAGTTAAGAGATTCAAACAATAAAAATTGATTAAAATAATTGCTTTTGAAGCTGATAAGTGAAATTCACGTAAAGAGAACTTTAGTCACAATACATGTTATAACTTCTTGCTTCTTCATAAATATACAAAACTAGTATGCTATTACACTTGTCACATATAGTCGAAGCAAACTTTAGAACACTTGAATTACTAGAATTAAGTGGATTCTTCCTTTAACTTTTTTGTTCATGCAATTATGGCCGTGATGGAAGACATGAAATTGAAAAAGAAAAAAAAATAAAGTGGTATTGGGAAATTATATGAGATAACCCCGTTTTTAAAACTTTTTTCTTATATAACCTCGCGTTTGAACCCTTTATCAATTAACCCTGAACTTGTGCGGTGTTAAGTGTTCTGTTGTTTCTCAATACTCTCTCATGTTCCTCATCCTATTTTTAGTGCTCTTCATCAAATTCAAAATAACTTCCTGCTACTATACATTCTTGGTTCTCTTCTAATTACGTTTTAATTGGCTCTGTTTTCCATCATTTCTCACCAATTTCTTTTCCCGCTGAAATATTTGACATTTTTCCGAAGAGAGGAGAAGAAGAAAGGGGTGAAAATTCATGATACAGGTAAGGAAGCTAAGATTAATTTTACTACGATTACTCCAATTAATGGGCAAAAGGTAAAAAAATTCGGTTTGCAAGCCCAACGAGTCCAACACGTCTAGTAGGGTTCGTGCGAGTAAAGGAATGTGAAGGAAAAGATTGAAGAAAAGAAAACAGGAAACGGGCACAAACCTAATCGCCCCTGCTAGGCAGTTTGCTTTTTTCCGGTTTTGCTTATAGTTCGTGGATCTTGTTTCCTTAATTCTAGTTGTAGTAGCATAATAATATTATTTGTTTCCGACAATATTGTTTCCTAAGATAAGATAATAATTGTTTCTCTAATTATTATCTCTTTTTCTACTAGGAATAAGGATTTTCCTAACCTCTATAAAAAGAGTGTTTAGTGCCAATTTCAATGTAGATTAGTCTCAGTTGAGAACTGTAAAACAACCCTAGTGTGGGAAAAGTAGTTCTAGAATAGTCTCATATTAGAATTAGTCCGGTTAGGAATTCCTAAGAGTTGTTGCACATACAAAGTAGCAAACTTGTGTAGAAAGGTTTTTTCACTACTTGATTAGCGAGAGACTTTCTAGTACAAAGTTTTTGCCTTTTAATTCTCAAAGTTCGCACTTTTACTTTTGTTTCACTGATTCTCGTGTTGTTGTATGTATTTTGCATCCACTAGTGCCTTACAAAAAGTTGACATCAAAATTAGACATTTTTTAAGACGAAAAAATCCCAGAATTTCATCGAATGCCAGCAGATCGAGCTAATCCTTAATAGCTACTTGTTGGTATTGAGGTAGAGAGCCTAGCGAAGGGAGAGAAAACCAGAAATCGAAGATTAATGTGCTATCAAAATCCCAAATCCAATTCCACGCAATTTTTCTCGGAATCGCTTCTCCCCTTGAATGTGGCTGATGTTCGCTAGCTTCTTTACTGCTATTTCCGTTGAATCACGCATCATTCCTTGTAAACAAATCCAAAACCACCTCTTCCATTTTTCTAATAGAAATTCTTACTTTCTGGCAAATTGTAGATCTTTAAAAATCTTTACATGCAATTATGTCAATGAGTGCTCCATTGTTTTTGCATGTAAAAAATTGTTAGTCCCCTCTTCCCTCTGGATATTTTACACGAAATTCAGGCATGACAACTAAAAGTCGTGAAACAATTTCGTGTCACTATGGCAACATCAGGCTGTCCTTTCCCACAAACACCCATCTTAGTACAGTCAATCATATCACCGATAGTCACCACTATCGCTAAAGATAAGCCTACCCACAACAACCCCTATCTGGGAGGCAATCAAATTTAGGCTACACCTAGTACCATGGTTCGAATAAACGGCTTCTATTTCAGAAACGGGAACGGGCGCAGTTTCTGGGAAGCGGAATGGGTATGTTGGTCGCGGGCCACATCGCGGTTGTCACGGGAGGAATTTAATTTTGGTCTTTTTGGCTTAATTACTCTTAAATCTTAGTGGAGTTATATAGGGTACGTGGTGCAGTGGTGCCTCTTCTTCTCTTTCTTTTCTCGTCTTTGAGTCATTATTGGAGGTAGACTAGTGCTATTGTAAAAGTAAAGATAAGGAATCTTTGAAAAAATTTGCAAAAAACTTGCAAAGTAACGTTTTGTAGCGGAAAAAACGGGCGAACCCTTGTCGTCACGGGTGATACGGTCGAAACGGTCAAAATATCGGGCTTTTTTAATCCACCTTGTTGAACCGATCGATTTCGGTTCGCGTTGGAAATTGTTCCATCTCGGGCAAAGCGTTCTGTTACGGTCGTATTTTTGCACCATGCCTAGTACACCCCATAAGACAAGAAAGATCGTCTAAGACGGTGTCGCTGCGGGATTGGTCTTGGAAAAGTTTGACATTGGTATAGAAGAGGTCATGCTTGGTAACATGGATGCTGCGAATGGCGGTATCTATTTTCAGGCGTTTACGGAAAGGCACAAATTTTTGGGAGAAAATCGAGAAACCATTTCTCCTGATTTTCTGGGTTAAAAACCCTAGTTGTGGGGGGGTGGGGGGGGGGGGGGATTTGGTGAGATGTAATAAGAAGGGAGGGGAGAAAAACTTCAAATTTGCAGTTTTGTTTGTAGAAATCTGAAACTTACATCTTTAATTCTTTTAGTTTTGGGTCTGAAATTGAATCAATAAGTTTTTAAGTTGAACCCCATTGAAGAACATGAGAAGGGAATAGAAAAGAAAATCAGAATTCTTACCACCGTTACTCATGGGTTGTTGTTTGGTTTTAATGTGTTGGATTATGAGTTTTATTAATGTACGGAGAAGGAGAGAGATGACGAAAAAAGATGAGCAACATGAGAGAGGATGGAGAACATGATAGGGGAGATAAAGAACATAACAGAAAAGAAAAGAAAAAAGTCAAACACTTAACACCTTTAACTATTGTACGCATATGATGAAATACAAGTTCAGGGATAATGGATAACGGGTGCAAAAGTGGGGGTTACATAAGAAAAAAGCCTAAAACACAAGGTTACCTCATATAATTTCCCTTTATATATTTGTGTAAAAAGAAAACCAAGTAGGGATACTAGAACCTTTGTAAGCATAGCGTATGAAGCTTAGAAATAAGAATTTTCCATCATAAAAAAAATAAGGAAAGAGAATTTACTCAAACTGAGATATAAAGAAAAAAGAATTTACAAGGATAAGCAAATCAATGACCACAACAATAACCTAAATGAGCATTCAGTGTATATTATATATTGAGCATTCAATTCAAAGATGTGCATGTGTAAAGCCTCTTAGGTGTTGTCCTACGAACTTCAATATGAAACAACGAGATTTTGTAAAACTACGCAGAAACTCAAAATCTGGCAGCTAATAGTGTTACCATTCTCCATTTGAAAGGAAGTTTTGACCTCCGGGTGAAATAAAGGTTGCTGTTTCGCCGACAACTGCAAAAATTTTGAAAATGACTCAAGGGATGAGAAGCGGAGTGGTAGAGATTAACATGGGAGATATCAAAGACAAATGAAATAATAGATAAAGAAATAAGTTATCAAAGTAATAAAGCGTGCTTGATATTAAAAGATTACCTATCACGCAAGTTATGACAAAATCGAAGCGATTTTGACCATCCCTCCAATAGTTTACAAAACCATATGCGTACACCTTTAATGCCATCTCAACCACATATATCCAACCTGTGGAAAGGAGGGAAAATAGCATTGTTACTTCCTCAACAATTTCAACACCAATTTGTCCATAAAATGTTGCAATGCACGATAAGCTAAATAATTCGGTACACCTGTTTTGGATGAATAAAAAGGCTCCTATATAGTCAGCATCACTATATAGCCCACACAGCATGTTGGGAGCTTATGGGTCGAGGAACAGGGGCTAACATGCAACAACTCTCCTAAATAAATTTTGGACTGAAATTTGTTAAGTAATTAGGAAAAAGTGAATGCATGTTACCCTAACATATGCGGAAAAGAAGCATTAAATTACTCTCCCCGTCCCTTAATAAACATTTCATTTGCTCTTTGCATGGTATCTAAAACATATCTTTGATTGTTCACATCATTTAATAAAGTGATAACAAAAACTATAGAAGGTGATATTTTAAAATATTAAGATCAAAAGGTTTGAATTTAGAAAAAATAAAGAGTCAGGGCCCTTAGGGACCAACACATTGTAAAAAGAATATTTATACAGCATTGAGCAGATCAAATGATCAATCAACCGAAACCTTCAGAATCCAGCCATCAAAATCAGTTCCATTCCCCGAGAATGAGATTAATAACAGCAGGACTCCCTCACATGAGCCTTCCCACTGCAAAGAAAATCATTCTCATATGAGAAAGTTAACAGGATACCAGTGTAAATCCATCTGGACCGAGGGACTTGCCACCCTCATTTTCAAGAGAAAAACTACACCTTTAATGCCCATGAACCTTGAGAACTATAATGTAAATCATTTACAATTCCTCGAAGGGCCTCTTTAACTAAACATTAGGTACCCCATATATACATGCCCAAACCCCACCTAAAATAATCCTCCTCTCAATGCTCTCATAAAAGGGAATGATATCCTCAATAATGGAATCTTGATCCAGAGTCCCCACACCTTTAATGCCCATGAACCTTGAGAACTATAATGTAAACATCTCATCTAATAGTAACCACCTTAAAGAAAAGGCGAACGGTGATAATTAAATATTTCCTTGTCTGGACCTCTTATCCCCTAGCCTGTTTCTCAAACATTTAACATCATCTTCATCGACTCGATGAACGCACCCTCTCTGGCTCTCTATCTATTTAATCAACCTCCAATCTTCACAACAGTTTTCTTTCAACTTATTTTCTAAGACATAGTTGCTACTGTCCCATCAATTGAGAGCTTATAAGGAAAGAAAACGGGATAGATACAACCACAAACTCATGATCACTCCAACAAAATGGACATACAAAGGGAAGCATAAACCAAGTGGAATGCTTATGCAACTTCCAAATGTTAATTATTATAACATAAGCAAAGTATTGTCGTACAAGCACTTCCAACAAAAATATGCAAATTAATGCGTCCGTTCCAATATCTTCACATACGGGTTAAGGACAAATGTGGTGGAGATGCGTATGTATGTGTGGCCACACAAGGAAGGACCGATTAAAAAATGAGGTGATCCGGGAAAATCGAAATTGCATCTATTGAAGCAAAGATGAGGGAAAATTGCTTAAGATGAGTCGCTCATGTGACAAACTGACAAGGAGACCAAGTGATACGCCGGTAAGAAGACTTGAAGACTAGAGGCATAATCAAATTGTAAGGGGTAAGGGAAGACCTAAGATGACGTGGATGAAAGTAATCGAAAATGATATGAGATTACTTGGGATTGATGAGAGCATGACGTTGGAGAGGGTTGAGTGGAGAGAGAGGATTCACGTTAAGGAAGGTGTTTAATTCCCTTATTTATTTGTTTATTTTCAATGTGTTTGTATGTCATTGTGTTTGCCAAGGTTTACCTCTCGTACCTCTCGTTAAGTGAAGTAAACCCTAACTTGAAAACGTAAACCCTAACCCTAAAATTAGTGAAGTAAACAAGAGAGAGAGAGAGAGAGAGGTAATTACCTCTCGTTACTTTGCCAAAGGTTTAAATTCAATCCTCCAAACTCTTTAATTTGATGCTAATATCTATAGAAATGGTAGATTTTTAAGTTGAAGTTGAGGAATAATGGGGAGGCCAGGTGGATCAGTGGATGTGGGGAGTATTGACAGAAATAAGGTACTTGTTTTTGCCATTGTAGTGCCAATTAAAGAAAAATTAGATAATAGGTAACTATTTTCAAAAATTAGGTAGTTTTTTCTAAAATATGATAACTAGTACAAAATCTCCAGAAAAGAAAACTCATTCTTTCACTAAATTCGAAAATATTCTCATGTGGATTGATACATAGCTCTCTCTACCACTTTACAAAGGTATGTCCATTTTGCCTGAAGGGTCTACGGTTGGCTTCTTACGCAGATGAATGATGCTGCACCGAGTCACTGACTACTTATTGATCTCCAGCAACATTAATTTTAAAATTTTAAATGCAGCAAACCTTACTTCACAGGATACAATCGTACAACACACTTATCCACGGAAGCTACACAGCAAAAGCATACTCAGAAGATATTTGGCAGTTAAATTTGACAGCCTAGACCACATATCGTGAAGAAATTATAAGTGCATACCAAACACAAATTCTACCACCTGCCACACTTGCTGAGCTGAACTATCTGCTATATCAAGCTGCACATTTACACATATTATACATAATTAAATCATAGCATCACCCACAGGAAATAAAGTAGGTCAAATATAAATCTTAAAGACATTAATCTTTCTCCAGTAGAAGGTAATATTTGTACCGTGGTCTCAATGATCACTGCTATCAAATTGACAACAAGGATGAGAGCAATAATGTTCGCAAAAGTCTCACTCCGAATGAAGTTCTTCAACTTTTCAGAGAAAGGAGAGTAGTAAATTGATGGAATTGACTCGAAACAGGATGGCTGCAAGAGATGGCAATATTGCATATTAGTGTAGAAGTAGTGAGCAGCAATGTAAGGGTCCAATACACAAAATCTTGGCCACAGAGGTCAGACAAACTTACACAATCTTCCTTTGAAAACTTCAGTGCAATGGCATGACAGAGATCATCAAATTCATCTTGATTAATCTGCCCAGAAACAGAATTTAAGCAGAAAAACAAGTTACAATAAAGAAATAATCATGAAATTATAACCCTTATTTATAGAGCGATATTTATAGCATTTAACGCAAATAAAACAGGGAAAATAAGTTCTGCTCAATACTACCTTGAAATCATGACTATCATCTAATTCATCAAATATCAATTCAAAGTCTTCTTTTGATATTTTTGGCAGTGTCCTGCAACAAGAACAAATTCAGTAAATGGGTTAAGATTTATGCCAAAGCAATTATATGGTGTTCTCTAAAGTACAGTGAAAGTACAGTGAGTACATGCAATTAACGATACTGCATTTGATAAAAACAACCTTGTTCCTAAACCGATGAAATCAAGAAGAAAGATAGATAATAAAAGCTGAGATTATCAACCACCAAAATAGCATTGCAAGGTCTCTGGTTGTTTAAGGTCAATAGTACAGTTTTCCTTCTTTCTATCTTTACTTGTACAAATATATAAATAGGTATAGATATCTTAACATTAACTCAAGTATTAGATGTAGAATCATTTACACGCAAAAAGGGGAAAGGGAAAAGGAAAGAAGGGAAGAAGGGAAGGCATGCAAAATTGAACAATGGGAACAATAAAAAAACTGATCTACAACGTCTCTTTGGGAGTCCGTTTGAACTCAGAAATAAAGTCCTTTAGTTTTTGCGGTGAGATGGCTTAATTGGATTACTCACCTCTCTCTCTCTCAAAGTTTTTCAATCTCCTTATCTATGCTCTGATTCTAGCGACGACCTAGTATCCTATTTTCTCTTTCCAGGCTTCATTATCCATACCAACACTTCGTATATTCTGATGAGTATTTTTGTGTTCACACGGGATTAATACTCAATAGTTTTAATATCAAATACACTCCCAAAGTCCCAATGAGCTTTTCTTCATATTTTCTGTCTAGCCCCTTCTTGAAATATCATCTGCCCCACTTATCATCCCAATCACCACAAATCTCTTCTTTATATTGCTCAAATGTTCCGTATGTATTTCATATTCTAGAGGGTCAAGACTAACTATCATCGGAAAAGATGACGGGATAATTTTGAGGATAAGTCAGGTAGGTCTTACTTTTGAGACTCGCCTATTTTCTTTTCCTGATCACCAAAGAAGGGATCAAAGACTAAAGCAGACCTATATTCCTTTCTTACATTAAAAATTGTAATTTTGTCCTTCTTCAGGGGTGCAAGTTTTAATATTAGCACAACCCAAAAACTTGGCTTCTTATATTAGTTAGTGAAAAAATTAGAAATACACATATTACTTAGACTATCATTTCATACTCCTAGCAAATAAAGTGATATCTTTTTTAATGAAAATAGAAAATGGGTTATAACGGGGAGAGTAAGTTCAAATTACTACTTCAGCAGCAAAGCAATATTTGAGAAAATTATCAGCACAGCGAGTTCCCCAACAATCTAGGAATCGCCAGTTCATCACCGAAGACTTGAAGAAAACAGAAAAAAAAATTAAATGTTTCTAGACGGATGAAAGTTGTACCTGTATTTGTTCAATTCGTCAAATAGACAAAGACATTGATCTTTATCTAGATATCCAAGATTCTGCAAATATCAAAGAAATTTCAAGAATTACAAACCAATTATAAGCTATAGTATTATGAAGAAAGCTTTTGCGATATAAAGAAGTCGAATGACATAAAATTATTTAGTGGATGTCTAGGAATATGCACAAATTTCTCATAATTGCTGTAAAGTGAAACTAACAAGGTTGAGCGCATTTCACAATATTCAATAGACCTCTCACCCCTGCAAACATAGATGGTTAAAGACACAACAGGCCAAAATAAAATTTTGCATATGACGGTCAAGATCATTGCAATCACAACTTTCAGGCACCAAGAGGCGTGCATGTTCGAAATGATTTAAAAGGTTAGATAGCTGGTGTAGAGAAGAATAAAAAATAGTTACTGTGAAGAAATTGATTTAAAGAAGAAACCTCCTAAGTTCATAGGACACAGCCTGACTGACAATTACGGTCCCATTTGCTTGCAAGCATGCAAAGTGTTAGAGATGGATAGTGAAGATGGTTAAAGCATAATCTCAAAAAGATCAATAACAGGATAAAGAATGCTAGTACGATATCATCTTATCAGGCATAATAGGCATTTTCTTCTAGGACCAAACAGCCTCCTACTAGCCAGAAAAGTTGTTCTCCGGCCCACCCAGTTTTAATTAAAAAAAGGCCCTCATCTACCACGCTTCAAAATTGAGAGCAACACAGAACCCATAATAGAAGATAATATCGTGACAGACAGCAGGCAACACAGCTAAAAACATAAGGTCAGCTTTGATGGCCTGTCTTATTAGCCACGAAGCATAGTTTAAAAGAAGAGGAGAGAAAAGAACTTGGATCTAACTGGTGTCTGCTAGATGTGAATCCCTGAATGGGTGTGTTGTATTTCTCAGTATATATATAGTAGTGCAAAGAAACAGAATCCTACAAATAAGGAAAGCTTACATAAGGAAACAAGGAAAGATTACATTAACATTAGGAAACCTGAATATATACTACAATGCAGGAAAGGTTACCTAAATAGATTATTCACATAATTATATATACTATCACATCCGAGCAGTTAAAAATGGAGAGCCCTTGGTGAAGATCACGGTGTAATGACACGATGAAGGAACGTGACGAACACGAACTTGACGAACGACAACCTTTTCTCGTATAAATGGATGGATGTCCATCTCAACGTGTTTTGACACTAGAGAGAGAATGTGGGTTGGCATTTATAAGACCAAGAAATTAGATTATCGCCTAAAGATACACAGTAAATGGAGGTGGAACGATGAGTGTCCGACATCTACCCCGATCAGCTTCGGGATTGGTGGTCAAACTGAGACAAAAGAGGCTGAAAGATGCAACTTGTACTCAAGACTCAAGAGTGCCCTTCAAATACTATGTGCAACTTGTACTCAAGACTCAAAACTGCCCTTCAATACTATGTGCATCATAGCGACAAGGTGTGGTTCGCTAGGATCCTAGGACTAGGAGCATGCATGAACATGCATACCTCCTGAACTACATAGTTAAAGTTGGGACAGGTGGAAGTTAAATACCGAAGAGCACCTGCAAGAGTGAGATAAATTTTACGATCAAACACAGGATCATAAAAAATCAACACCAAACTAGCCCTTAGTGTCAACAGGAACGATGACACGTTTACATGTAGGTCATCTTGCCCAACGAAGAATATCTTACGAATATAATCGCTGGGAGACAAACATTGTACCACCTTATCGGTGAACGAAACGAAAGCCCAAGTCACCCAAGGTGCCTAAATCTATCATGGCAAATTCTGAGCTCAAGGTTGAGATGAAGAAAGAAAGCATAAGAAGAGGCCACAAGAAATTAAGAACAATATCATCCATGTAGAGAGGCAGATATGAAATATCACCTCACTCGTGCTTACAGATAAACAGAGAGTTATCGAATTTGCTCCTCGCCCATGTGAGTATTGTAGGAGGAAAAATGTTGATAGTTGATACCAAGCCCGGGAGCCTTTGGAAGACCATATAGAGATCTCCGGCAAAGGCACACATGAGATGGTGTCCTAGAGTCAACAAAAGTCTGAGGTTGATGACTTAATGCATGTATCCGCTATCCAGTTTCCTTCAACTCTTGGTGAAAGAAAGCATTTTTGACATGTTGATGAATGTGCCAAAACTCATAGAGAACGAGCACCGTAGTGGGCTTGACCCCAAGACTGAAAGTCTCACCATTTACCACTAACCACTACATTAGTCTTGTGATGCAGCAAGTTGCCTTAAGAATCATATTTATTCTTAAATTAGCACATAAAACTTGATACAAGTATACAACAAATGACATTAGTATTAGCAGGCCCAGTGACCAAAACCCAAATGCAATTTTTAACCAAAGCATTGTATTCCTCTTGTATAGCTGCATTCCGGTGTGGGTCCTTAAGGGCACTAAGGTGAGAGTGAGACAAGGGAGAGATATGAGTGGTGTAAGACAAATAATGTGGTAGGCTTATGGTGTGGGTGGTTATCGGGTTATGGCGAGTGGTAGGTGGAGGGGGAGAAGATTGCCTAGGTGGGGTTGTTTGGGTTGGCTCAGACTTAGGCCTGCGAGGTAAACCAACATCACAAGGCAAAGGGAGGCTGGAGCAGAGGCAGTAGGCGAGGGAGAGGGAACTAACTAGGTCATTTGGTGGCTCGGATTTGTGGGCAGCAGCTGGGCCATGGTTGGTAAAAGGTCCTACAGGGCCAATGGCATCATAAGGGGGCAGCAAAGGGGCTAGGTCAGGGCTGGTCACGAGATGCTCGATCAAATAAGGAAAGGGTGAATCATTGTCCATGAAATTACATGAAATTACAAGTGGACGGGGGCGAGGCACCTAAGCTAGAGAATGGGAAAACTTCCACGTTCAGGATAACATGAGGATTGAAAAGATGCATGGGTTTGTGCAAAGATAAGTCAAATCTATAGTTCCCGCGGGAAGAAGATGGGTGGCCAAGAAAAGTAGAAAACACAAGGAGTCCACCGGGGAGCCAGCTTAGGAGGGTTCCAGAGGCACCAAGGAGTTCTAAGTATGAGAAGGAGAGAGCCGACGGTAGAGAGCATGCTTGTAGTTCAAAAATTTAGGACGAATATTATGGATACACTGACAAATGAGGAGCAGCTACCAAAATTTAGGAGGGAGGGCAGCTTGAGTAAAGAGCGTGTCCGGGTGATGTCATTAAGAGTGTGAATGCTTCACTAGTTCACTTAGCGTTGACAATTTAAACGGAGGTTTGGGGACAAGAACTAAAGAGTATGACATGGGACTGACCAAAAGAGTGGAAGGGAGATTTGTCGAAGTTGCGGCCCATTGGAAAAAATTATTCTCACGCTCAAATTAACTCCAAATTAAAGAAAATGAATAAAATTGCCATAGACTTCAGATTTTTGTTTAACGGATTAAAACCATATAAAGTTAGTAAAATTATCAACCAAGACAAGAAAGTATCTATCGACGACCATTTTTACATACTAAGAGGCAAAAACCAAAGACAAGCATAACTTGGGTCAAAGAGGGAGAAAAAGGCAAACGCTTATGTTTAGCAATCAGACACGAACAGCAAAAGCTACTGAATCATTGCTCTTATTACAAGAAATGAAGTTTTTCATTCTAAGAAAGCTTAAATGTATTATTTGCATCATTATATAAAGCTATTTTATTCAGACTCTTCAAACATATAGTGTCTAAAGGCTATGGACTCTTCATCTTTATTTCAAGTTCCTTGTTGAAATCTTGACAATTTGACATGGATATGGAACCCGTATGACTGGAACACATCAATTTGGACCAAAAATATTGAAACTTTTCCATAAAATATGAGTTTGACACTTGAACTCATACCCACATCTGATGTATAGGTTGAGTAACATAGTCTACTACAAGCACATTAAACAAGAGAAACCTACAACTATGATACTTACATATCTATCCATCAAATGGAAAGCCTTAAGCAAGATATTTTTCCGCATGTTGTCCATCTCATAAACTTGTTTTGCAAGCTGTGAAAAAGAAGTGCATTATAAATTATTAAGATTCACTTATTTCATAAAAAGGAACAGCTGTCATGCAAAAAGAGACACAAATATATATGTTATTACACGTCAGAAGGATGAACTTAACACACCTCACTTTTAAAGCTGTCATACACAACAGCAAGAATCAAGTTCGTGACGAAGTAAACACCCAGTAAGATGTATAGAACGAAGAACAGGGAATACCAACGTGAAACCCTGAGGTATAAAACAGAATTAAGTGCAATAAAAGTGATATGTTAACCGATAGGAAGAGAAGAAGATGATAATAACGACACACTATGTATGAGCAAGGGAGAACAGGGAAAATAACTATAGCACACATTTCTATGGGCTACAGTAGGGCCCATGAAATTTTGATGTGCTCTCTGCAACTCTTGTGTTGATTGATTTTACTATGAAGGATTCAAATCCGTCTTTTAAGCCCTTCCTCAACAGAATCAAAGTAGGGTACTATTTTCAGCTTCGGATTTAAAGTCACTACATCAATGGCTTTCCGCAATTCTACCTTGTAATTTATTTGCTGTGAAGTACCAAATCCTCCATTCTATTCTTATAAAAGTTCCAACGCTCAATTGTGCGGAGGCATTCATATGATTTTCATCAAATCAAATGCACAAGTCAGAAAGCGCAGCAGCACCAAGAGAATTACTAGTCCTTACAAGACACCAGAATCTAAGGGGGCTAACCATTCTCGGAAGTCAGTCTTACTTGTATGCGGGAATCCACACATCCGGATTGTTGGAAGTCGTAAACAGAACAAACATCTGATACACTGTAGTACCATATGACGTAAAAATTTCTGCCCCTTGTTTGGTATCCTCAAACATGACATAAGCTATCCAGCTTGAGAACAAGAGAAATAGAAGTGTGAGGGCCTGCATTAGTTAACTTTACGTGTTAATGAGAATTGACTGAGTGATGACAAAACAACGGGAAACTGGTTAAATACAACAAGAACTGTCACCAGCATGTACAATATAACATACAAACATTACGCCTAATTGAGCCAAATAATACAAGGGTCACCACTGGAAGACTATTCCAGGATATTCCACCGATAAATATTTTAATAACTATTTTTAGAACATAAACTGTTCTAAAATGAAGACACAAATTATCAAACTGTGGAAAATTATGAATTTCAATTACAAAGAAAGAAAACGAATATATTCAAATCCCTTCTATAAGGGAAGAGGAAAGGGATACTAAAAATGAACATTAATTTTATTTAGATTCCTAATTGGATGGCACAATTCCCTCTCTATAAGTAACTGACAGTTTTATTTTTAAAAAGAATACAAAACACCCTAACACAAACCATCTGTTCTTTCCGTAATCTTTTTTCTCTTCTCCCTTCCAAATCCAATAATTGTTAATATGCTTTTGCACCCATTGCATACATGTGAGGCTAGTAATTTATAGAACCTTAAATCCTAATTATGTTTTATCACTATTATATAAGGGAAGAGGGGGGACGCCAAAACAAAAAAAAAATATCCTAATTGATTTACTACCTCCTTTTCTTTTTGTTTGTCTGGTTTATTGTAGCTCCAATCATCAATCAAGGAGGGTAATGAAAATATAATGCAATTATCAAGTGGGGATGAAGGGTAAGGAGAGAGAAAGAAATGTTGAAAAATATATGGGACTCACGAGTGAAAAAGTAAGGTCAAAATGGAGAAGATTGTATAACAAAAAAGGAAAGACTCTAAGTAGGAGAGACAAAAAGAAAAGGAGGAAGTACAAATTATATAATTAATCAAATTCATGTATTAAATTTTAGTTTCGCATGCATCTAAGAGACTAAGACTAGTATTTCCATAATTTTAAAGCTTAACTCCTTATAGAATCCATTACCATTCATAATTTATATCATAATTGTTTTTTTTCTTTGACTTAAGAATTAACTTACGTTTAAAAAAAATCAATATTTTTCCACAAAATGGTCCACGAATATTGACATTGCACAACTAAGTTAGAGTTCGCGTTGTCTTGAGCAAACAATTTAGTTCGTATTATTTTCCACATATCAATGATGGTTCGTATTATTAGTAACAATTTTCCTAAAATAAAAGCAACCCTTTCTTAGGAGTTTGCGTCGAACCTATAAAAAATGAGGAAGAGCTCCATGCAATACTACTTTTTGCAATAAGTTTCAAACACCTTTAGTATAGGCATCATTTCGGAACCCAACCGCAATTAAATGCACTATCTCCTTTACATTCCAATTGCCACCGTATATCGTTAATAATGAAATTATGTGATTAACAATAAATAAACAATATCTTAGGTTTTTTTCCATTAAACTCGCCCAATTCCACCCATGTTGTCCCATTAAGGTAATTTTGACTCTCTTACCCTTGAATCATATAGTTTTTTATGATTAGCGGCATTGGTTGTGGTTGGGTGGGGTAAGGAGACTTTTGTTTGGCTGACGAGATGGTTAAGGGCCCGTTCAGTACCAGTTTTCAGTTTTTTGATCTTACAAAGGGTTTCATAATTACAGGATATAGTTCTTTAACCGATATGGGACTTAAAGGGGTCACTTTACAAATGTTTTCTCATGGATTTATTAGGGCTGCACCTTTTACTTAGCCAGAACTAATGACCATAGAATATGTCTTGTTTATCTCGACAAAATGGGCTGAATAGCGATTCCAAGAGCTTTCAAAGGTATTGTCGTGTCCTCTTCTGAAAAAGCAAGAGAGAAGCATGTAGACATCGGGCTTTAAATAAGGTGAACGTCCTGCTTACACGAAGATGAGAGAGAAACAACGGGAGCTAGAAATGAGATTGGGTGGGGAAGAAGGGATGAGGTAAGGATGTTGAAGGGGCAAGGAGGTAGTGATGGTTTTTGCTTTCATGAGGGTGATGGTGTTGAGCCTTGAGGTGACAGAGAAGAGGGGAGTTATGCATCTATGAGATCGGGTGGATTGAGCAATAGAAATTTATATGTTTTTCAGAATCTTTTGTTTTCTTAACATAGTTTTCATATGGGGTTTAATATTATATAGTGTTATCTAATTGCTAGGAATTAGCATGGTTGGGCAGATTTGACAATGAATAAAATAGTGGTAAAATGATAAGAATGGAGATTAAAGATAAAAAAACTTGATGATTGGATGAAAATGATGATTAATAGATGAATAAGATGAATAATGGAAGCTAATGAGGTTAATAATATGAAATGTAAAACTAACAAAGATAAACTCAAGCTTTCGAGAGGCTTAACTCTCCTGATCATGAGCATTCGAGAGGCTCATACTCTCCCAAGGGTTTCCACTCAATACCTTCAACATATCCCCCTCTTCCTAATTGTTTCTCATATATATAGAAAATCCTCCCTAACAAACTATCTAACTTATTCCCCAAGGTACTACTAATAGACTTATATTGTGATGCCTAATATACCCTTCCCCTAAATATTGAATCCTTGCACTGATAGTTAATTACACTCGTGAATGATATAGGGTGGTAACGGAAATGTAATTTAAGGAGATGTAGGTGGTTTATTTGTTTTTTTTCTATGCTTTTCTGGAATAATTTCCTTAGTCAAGAGTGGTTTTGAGCAACACGGGCAATAGCATGTATAATCTATACTTTTGGACTGTTAACGAGAAGTTATTAGTAACACATTAAATGATCAGATAAACAAAGAAATAAAACAAGCAGAAAATCTAGATGATGGATCACTAACCCAGACATTCAGATAAGTAGGAAGCATCCCTGCAAGGACAACAACACTTCTTCTTAATTCCCTACAAACATATAAAATGAAATAGATCAGAATTTTAGTTTGCTGAATCATGACTTTGAGGGATACAACTTCCAAATCACTGTGATAAACAATTATGAAGCAGTTATCCTCCAGTTTCAAGTCTTCCTTTTTTTTTTTACTCTGGGTGACAAGCAAGGACATTATCCCCAAAGTACAATATTATAGGTTGAACCATTGAAGCCAGAAGCAGCTCAATGACTGCTCTGAAAAGAGATGAATGACTTGGGTGAGATAGTGTGGGGACCTATTTCAAGCAAGGCCTTCATCAGATGGATTCTGTGATTGATGCACTTTTTAATTGCTGGTCTTCTCTCTCCTTAACCAACTATGTCTTCTCCCTATCAATTCAGTGATTGATGCTTGCAATACAAATGTGGGCAATCTAGGTAGCAAGAGTGCATACCATATACCAACATGCCAAAGGCATGAATGAACCTTTCCCCCAATACAAGTCCATTAAAGATTGTTGAAAAGGTAAGCTGCAGTTTTCTCTTGTAATCAAATAAAATTCTGTAGCTGGAAACTTTGTTAGAGACATGTAAATTGGACCAATGTTCTTGTCAAATGCAAGTTTGAGTTTGTTACAGCGATATTGGGAGGGGGCAGTCATCACCAACACCACAGTATCCGGATTTCCTATTTCTGGGTTGACAAACCTACAAAGTCTAAACTTTTAGTAAGAAAAGAACCCGATACCCCATTCAAAAGATTCACAATCAAAATCATGGATGACTCTTTGCCAAGTGATCCACAGAAATTATGTTCCAGAATTCTCCTAAATAGCAATGTGTCCAAAGTAACTGATAGTTTGACTGAGGAAGCCATTTCAGATAAGAACATCAAAATCTACTAGGTCAACGTACATAACATACATTACACTTACACAGAGCCCTCTTTTACTCAGTTCAAGAGGAAATTTCAGCCAACGAGATATTAAAATTTTCTCGCAGTACCAATTTCAAGTTCATAATATACATTTATCTTATGTAATTTTTCTATGACAAATTGACAAAAAGAAAAGACAAGTATAATGGCTCCGCAGCGCAGGTTATACCTGATATAAAGAATGAAAAAGATGACGCGTATGTATGGAGCAATCCTGAAAGGAAGAGCATTGAAAGCCAAAGGCGACAAATAGAGGCCAAATATTAATATATCAGCCGCCAGGACAACGAGGAGAATAACCTGAAAACGATAAGGAGGAAAATAAAGTCCAAGTTCAAGAAGCCATGAAATATTCCATTAAGCTAACAAGGGGTACCAAATGAAAAGATAAGTAACATGTGAAAGCATATCTTAATGCTGTATAGATAATTTACAAGCTTGCAGAAGGCCACAAACTTGTTTTGGAATACCAAAGGAGACAAAGATTTTACAAGTACAGATTAGAAAGAAGCGGAAACCCATTTTATTAATCCCAAAGTATGAAGTTGACATAAGAAACGTGAGTCTGCTGCAGGAGACCTGTGGATATAGCTACAACTGATCTGTTGAATCTTGTTCAACTAGGAATGACAATTCAACCAAACAATGGTAGACAGAGCAGCTTTACTACTACTTTATTTAATCGTAAAGTACTGTCATTATCTTTTTACCAAATTTTAACTTAAGGGCATCGAGTGAGCATGAGTTAAGAGCCCATTTTGTTCTATCAACAGCAAAAATCCACTTTGTTGATGATACATTTGTAGTTCATGTGCTCTTACTGTAAGCATATTATACTAGAGAGATTAATTACACAATGGCATAAGTATTTAGACGAAATGCAATTCTTCCAGTTTTGCCTATTTTGCGTATTGCTCTTACTGTAAGCATATTATACTAGAGAGATTAATTCAAGCCGTATTTCTGGTTTGGGATTTTTAGGCCCATTATAAACCCTTAGGGTCAAATTATGCCCTAGAACACAATATGTAGTTTGTACTCTCTTGTTTCTCCGTCTGTTGGACATAGCTACAAATTGTTAGTGAACCATGTTAAAATCTGTGTGTCCTTTATTTCTTTACGTTCTTTATCTATCTTGTTGATTCAATCTGTTACAACAAATCTTGTTCAGATTCCTCTCGTATCCACCATCTCATCCCAACCAAAATCTCTTCCACCTCCAACCCCATCACACACAACAATTTCTCCACCACCTTCCCCGCGTTGCACCACCGCGGTGTTGCAGCTCTATCTTGTACAAATTGTTAGTTGTTCACCATATCATGGCTTGGTGGTCAGATTCGAACATTAATACTCCAGATCTCGAGCTTTAATGGTTGAATTTGACCATATAAGTCAAAGGTTCATGCTTTAATAGTAGCTTTGTATTCCTTCTCTCTCTCTCTCCCCTTCTCTGAGATCTTTTTTTTCCTAATGTGAAATTATTGGTGTTAATGGTGGGTTTTATTTGAGGTTTGGTACTGGAAGTGGGTTTTCTTATGGGGTCTGGGGCTTCCATTTTGTTGGGCATGCAGAGGTTTAGGACGTAAATATTGGTGTCCATGATGGGGTTTGGTATCATAATATAATGTCAAGGTTGGTATTTGGTAGCCTGTGGTGGGCATCGGTAAAATCTGGTGGTTGCTAGTGGGTAAGACGGCAGGAGGCAGTTGTCCAGTCACCGGTGGGGATAGTGGAGGTTGTTCTGGATCTTGTGGATCGGGCTGGACTAGGGCTGGACTAATTTGAGGTAATTCAAAAATGACCAAACAAACACCATCCAAAGGAAACTAGGGTCTTGATTCCCTCTCCGTTTATTGAAACCCTCCAACCCAACGCCTTCGCATTGATACTATTGAATCCACTACATATCATTCTATTAATAGAGATTGCGTACCATATGGCTTAACAGATAAATTCATCTTTTAATTACTGCAGTAACTTTTTTGTACTTTACACAAAGCTAACACCACACAACTTGTCTAATTGATCTTGTAAACAACCAAGTCTTCCACGTGTCATTCTCACAAGTAAAACCATATAAATATGTGGAGCAGATTTACTTGCAAAGTTGCAGGTGTATGAGCAAACCCATTCCAGAGTAAACCGAAGTCAAAAGCTATAAAGCCAAAAGAAGCAGTCAACACAACGTTGTTGGACCAAGCAAGCCTCTCAATGGATAGTGCATATTTTCTACTCTATCTGTTATTACATCACAAGGACATAAGCGAATGATTTGCAGAATAAACCTGACATTCTCATGCTTTAGCAAACATTAAATCACTAGTGTGAAAGGAGATTATCACAAAATTATTGTTCTTATACCTTGTGGCTGAAGAGCAATGATATAGTGTTCGTGCAGAAAATGAGGATACAAGGGATCTTTGTACAGTACCTCATTCAAGGTATATTGTAGATGTTATGAGATTAGACCCAGGTGCAAGCTTGATGGCAGGACCCTTACTCCATAATCATTCAATAATGCAAAACCATTGAAGTTTTAGGGTATTTGTGTTCCCTGAAAGGAGCAGATGATGTGCACTAAAAGAAAGGTCATTCCTAAGAGTTCATTGCACTATTGTCGAAACTAACAGGAATGGGTTCATTCACATAGCCAAAACGCCTGCATGGCGCGCCAGTTCTACTTATTTTAACTTTGGGAACATAAACTTCTGATTGCCACATGAAAAAATCAAAAATATGCGGACTCAATTATTTTTGCTGGCTCAATCTAAAACTGCTTTTGGTCATCTTTCGTGGCAGTAAATAACAAAACCTTCCCTTCACATACCAACCCCCTGATGGACCTTTATATGACCAGCCAAAGTAAAGATTTGTGACCAAGAAGAGACATTAAAGCAACAAGACAAAGATGAAAAGGGTAGAGTACAAGTACCTGTAATTTATTTAAAGTCTTTTTCCAGTAAATAAGTGTTCCTTCATACACAATTGGATATAAGACGTGGACGAGTAGTATTAATAGAGTTATGACCTGCAAAAAGATAGAAGTTTACAACAAAAAATAAATAAATAAACGCAAAAACTTGCAAAATAGCAAGTCATAATATAAGCACAGATCATAAGCATGCAAGTCCAAGCATCCAGAGAGAATTGAGGCTAGTTTGCAGAGTTCTTAAAAAAAATATGTCAAGCATATGCAACAAGCTGGGAAAGGCTACCAATTGTGATAACATATGCAAGGAGAAAAAGAGCAGCAACCACACTTAATGAGCACAGCAGCAGCGGCTAATGTAGTTAAAATTTGAGAGATATAGGCTAAGGGCAAGCTAGTCTTTCATTATGCTATCATTACTTTATCTTTTGTATTTTCCTTTTTATTCTCCTAGGGCATGTCATCTGTACCTCAACAGAATTCTGTTATTCTGAGTGAGGTGTACAGAGAATCTAATCTCCAGCTTGTGTATAAATAAGGGAAAAGGGGGCTGAAATCAAATATCAATGAAATAGTGGAGATAACCTTTGGGAGAATCCTCATCTTCTCGAATGTGTGAGGGATTTTAGCTATTGCTCTTTGGTTTTAGCTAATAATCAATTATCTTAGAGCTTCTTATTGCTTAGAATTAACTGGTTCATACCAAGTTGGTATCAGAGCCGTTCGAATGTGGGAGAGAAAATGGTGACTGGAGTTACCAACTCTCAGAGAATCGAGCAAGTGGAGAAACAATTGAATGAGTTTCAAGAAGAAAATGAACGGAGAGTCACTGCGGTGGTGGAGAGGCAAAATCAGCCTATGCAAGAAGCTTTGACTAAAATGGCATAGGCCATAGCTAAACTCACAGGTGAGTTTGGAGCTCAGACTACTCGTTCAGAAGGAAGGATCGATAGATCTCGAGAGAATCACGAAGCTATGTGGGCCCAAATGCGAAAAGATCAAACTGTGTTCTAGGAAGGAGTTAGGGCTCAGCTGAAAGAGAATCGAAGACTGGAGGAAGATCCTTCGCAACAACGAGTGAATAGATGGGTGGATCATTCGAGTTGAGAGATTTTTCCACTTCTATCGGTTGAGCGAGGAAGAGAAGGTAGAAGCCTCGGTGGCAGCGTTTGATGGAGACGCGCTCTTCTGGTTTCAGTGGGAGAACCGTCGGCGTCCGGTCAAACATTGGGAAGAGCTCAAGGGCTTGTTACTTAGGAAGTTACGATCAACGGCGACCGGCTCTTTGCTGAGGAGTGGCTGGAGCATCGTCAGCAAGGTGGAGTGGATGATTGTACCAGAAAGTTCGTGGAGCTCTTAGCTCCATTGAAGGAGATCCCAGAGGAATTGCTAAGAGCCAATTTATAAGTGGGCTCAAGAATCCGATCCGTGATGAGATCCGAGTTTTGGCTCCATGCAATGCAATTGGCCCAAAAGTTGGAGAATAAACTTAACAATTCTGAGCCCAAGAGATAGGCCGCGAGGAGTGGGCCGTTTTTTTGGGGCTGTTAGGAGTTATAACTCAACTCCAAACCTTTTTTATCATCCAAGCCAACCCAAATCCATATATTCCCAAACTTTCACCACAAACCAACCAACCCAATCAAACACAAACCCAAACTCAAACACTCACCATTCAACCCAATCTCACAGCTCCCTTCAATCCACAACACTCCAAAATCTACCTACAACCCACCCAACCCACGAAACAGAAATTTCATAAGGCTTACTGAAGCAGAAATGCAACAGAAAAGGGAGAAGGGGTTATGCTTTAAGTGTGATGAAAAGTGGAACATAAATCATAGATGTAGGGGAAGAAAGCTCACTATGCTAACCACCTTAGAAGGTGAAGAAGAAGAAGAGGAAGAACAAGAGCCATTAGGGGAAGGGTTGGACTTGAAAGTCAACCAGAAATCACTCAAAATTCTGTGATGGGCATAACCAATCCAAAAACTCTCAAACTGAGAGGTGAAATTAAAAGTAACCCAGTAGCACACATAATTTCACTGCTACTAAACTTGTTGAAAGTTTAAACATCCCCATTAACAAAACCAAGCCTTTTGAAGTCTCCTTAGGGACTGGAGATGTTGTCCAAGGTGAGGGAGAGTGTAGATCAGTTGAAGTGATCTCGCATGGGGCTATTGTGGTTGAAAACTTCTTGCCTTTACCTTTGGGCAACTCAGATGTTATATTGGGAATTCAATGGTTAGAAAAATTGGACACTATGAGCACTAATAGGAAAACTCAAACATTGAAGTTCCAATTAGGTGGTAATGCCATCACTTTGAAAGGAGATCCTTCATTAAAGAGAACTGGCATATCACTCAAGGCAATGATGAAAACCATCAGAAAAGAGAAGGGAGGGGTGCTAGTGGAATTGAAAAAGATGCAAAGTGAAGAAAGTGAAGCAGAGGAAAGCAGTGAAGGTCCTTCAGAGCTGCAGCAGTTGTTAAACAACTTTGATCAGGTTTTTAACATGCCCCAGGGGCTCCCCCCAAGTAGAATTCATGAGCATGATATAGTAATGAAACACGGAGAAAACCCTATCACTGTTAGACCCAGTGTCACATAATTCGCGGAACGCTCCGGAACGCGGAACGAATTCGGGAACGGAATTCGCTACCCCTAGGTGAATTCGGTTCGATTTAGGTTCGCTTTCGGTTCGACTGGAGAATTTTTAGATATATTACAATTTTTTTATAATACTTAATTTTTTTTCTTACGTGAAAAAAACCTTTTAGTCTTCTCAAATTAATCACCCCTAATGAAGTTCTATATTTTATTTTTTTTAATGGTGAAACATGAAGCCGTAGACTAGTAGTAAAGAGATGAATGGATTTTGTTTGTTGGTCTTCCCAAAAAGAACCTGTCATGCATCTGGAAAAATAAATGCACTACATGCATTCTGTTTGAAAAAAGAAAAATAATAAAAAGGAGGTTATGATATTTTATTAATATAATGGCACATACTCAATAGTCAATATACTTGAGAGTTGAGAAAACTCTTCACGTGACGACACTAAGCTCTAGGTTAAGAAAACTTTAAAAAGTAAAATAAAAAGATAGAACGTGACTTTTCAAGTACAGTCACTCCATCTCCATCCGGCGGCTATGAAGGTAGATGAAGAAGCGAAGCAACGCCACCGGCGACAAACTCTGCCGCGCTCAGGTGGACCCTCCCCGGAGATGAAGGCATCATCTTGCACGAAATTGCTTGTAGAACAAAAGCCCTAAGGTAATTTTTACTAATTTCAACAAATTTCTCTACTAATTTAGATCTAGGTTTCGAAATTTAACCCTAAATTTCGATTTCTATTCATCTTCTTCGATCCTTCTCTCTCACTCAACGATACAAGAGATAATATGCTAACCCTGAATTTCTTGTAGAACAAAAGCCCTAAAGCAAGAGAATTCGCTAACCCACTCGTTCCAAGTCGCGAATTTCAACGATTTGGTTCGTTTTCGAACCACGAATTGGAATGAACGAACTAATTCGAAATTCGCAAGGGTACCCAGCGAATTATGTGACACTGGTTAGACCTTATAGATATCCTCAGTTCCAAAAGGATGAAATAGAGAAACTTGTAAAAGACATGCTCCAAGCAGGGATAATTCAGGCTTCATCTAGCCCCTTTTCCACTCCTGTTTTACTAGTTAAGAATGTGTAGATTATAGGGCTTTAAACAAGGCAATTGTGCCTGATAAATTCCATATCCCTATTATTGATGAATTGCTTGATGAACTACATGGCTCTACAATCTTCTCCAAGCTTGACCTTAAATCAGGTTACCACAGGGAAGAAAAATGCGGTAACGGACGCGTTCGCGGAAACGGTCGCGTTGTCGCGGGAACGGGTCGTAACGGGGGTAATGTAACGGATCGCGGCTATCGCGGCGTGAATTTTTCCAAAAAAATCACATAAGCTTGATTTGAAGCTTGTTTTTGCATTTTAACAGTTTAAAAAGTTTATTTATAGCATAATAAGGCCAAATATAATAACTACATTATATTTAATATATTTGATGATTAAAAATATAAGCTTATTAATTAAATTGTATGTGTTGTTTGAACTGAAACTAAAAACAAGGGAGTATAATATTAATTATATTCAATAAAAAAGAATCTAAAATAGCCATGAGCATTAAGGAAAGAGGGTGACAGCTCATGGTCAAACCAGAAAAAGCAATTACTAAAGCATGCCAACTGTCAGCAGAGAGCATTTAAGAAATGAATCCCAAGTTCTATGTCTGTCACGCAGCCATGAGAAGAAACACATGACTTAAATTTTTTTGAAGTGAAGGTCACGAAAAAGAAGAAAGGGTATCGGCTCTCATCGAAAAAGAAGGTCACCTACAGCCATTGGCGGCAACCAAAGACCATCGAAATCAATGATAATACCTAGTCTGATGTATCTGTTGGTCGGTATCCTTCAATTTCCCTTGATTCTTAAATTAGGGTTTTACCAATTTGGGGCTTCTCTGTTTAGGGTTCAAATTACATCATTTTATCTCAATTATATGAGGGATCTTGCTCGAATTTGACTGAAAAGGTTCAGGTAAGCTTTAATTTCGAGGAATTAAGGTTTTTTTTTTACTAAAATCGGAGGATTGCGTTTTGTAACGGAGAATAACGGACGTTACCCGTTACGTAACGGCGGTAACGGCGTTTTTGATGTGAATTTTAAATCGGCGTTACATAACGGGATTTAACGTTTCGGCCTCTCACAAAACCGTTACAAATCGCCCGTTACGCTTTGTAACGGCCGTTATTTTCTTCCCTGGGTTACCATCAAATAAGAATGAAGAAAGAAGACATTCCAAAAACTACTTTTAGAACACATGAGGGCCACTATGAATTTTTAGTGATGCCATTTGGTTTGACCAATGCCCCTGCCACCTTCCAAGCTCTTATGAATGATGTATTCAAACCTTATTTGAGAAAATTTGTGTTGGTGTTCTTTGATGACATACTGATTAATAGCAAGAACTTTGCAGAACATGAGAAGCATTTGGAGTTGGTTCTAACCTTGCTACAACAAAATGAGTTGTATGCTAATAAGAAGAAATGTGAACTTTGAAAAGAGGAGGTGGCCTATTTAGGTCATGTGATCTCTGCTAAAGGAGTAGTTGTGGATCAAACAAAGATCCAAGCTATTTCAACTTGGCCAATCCCAAACTCTTTGAGAGAGTTGAGGGGATTCTTGGGATTAACTGGATACTACAGAAAGTTCATTAGGGGTTATGCTAACATAGCTCTACCACTTACTTCACAACTCAAGAAAGACAGCTTTGGTTGGTCCAATGAAGCCAAAGTTGCTTTTCAACAACTCAAAGAAGCATTAGCTATTGCTCCTGTCCTTAACATGCCTAACTTCACTCCGCCATTTGTGGTAGAGGCAGATGCTTCTGGATTTGGTTTAGGAGCTGTGCTTTTGCAACAAGGGCATCCTATTGCTTATTATAGCAAAACTCTAGGGCCTAGAGCTAGGGCTAAATCTATATATGAGAAGGAATTGATGGTTGTGGTGTTGGTTGTGCAAAAACGGAAGCATTACTTGATGGGGAGGCACTTCATCATACACTCTGATCAACATATTTTGAGATACCTCATGGAACAAAGAGAAGTAGGCACTGATTATCAGAGGTGGATGAGTAAGCTACTTGGGTTTGACTTTGAAATTTCATACAAACCTGGACCATCTAATAAGGTGGCAGATGCCCTCTCAAGAAGAGAAGCTCTGGTCATTGAGAACAACAACATTATGTCATCATGTTTCTTGAAGTGGGAAGACATCCATGAAGCTATAAAGAAATATGGGCAACTGAAGCAATTGACCGAAGCTGTTAACATAGGATCCCTAACTTCAGCTAATTACTCAGTGGATGAAGGGGTACTAAAATACAAGGGCAGATTGGTGATTCCAACTCAATCACCCTTGATTGAGCAGATACTAAGAGCCTATCATGATTCACCTGTAGGAGGCCATTCCGGGGAGTTTAAAACTTATCAAAGAGTGGCTTCTGATTGGTATTGGCAGGGAATGAGGAAGGGAATCAAAGAATATGTCCAAGCTTGTGAAGTATGTGCAAAAAGCTTCTAACCTCAAACCAGCAAGCTTACTACAACCTCTGCCTATCCCTAATCAGGTTTGGGACAATGTCACCATGGACTTCATTAAGGGGCTACCTAAATCAGGAGGCTTGGATACACTGTTGGTGGTGGTGGACAGACTCTCTAAATACAGCCACTTTCTTCTTCTTAAACACCCCTTCACTACTTGTGGAGTGGCTCCACTCTTTATGAAAGAGATAGTGAAGCTGCATGGATTTCCCAAATCCATCATCTCTGATAGAGAGAAGGTTTTTATGAGCCTGTTTTGGCAGGAGATCTTTAAGTTACATGGCACCATTTTAAGCAAGAGCACTGATGGGCAGAGTGAAGTAGTTAACAAATGCCTAGAAGGATATTTGAGGTGTTTCATCAATGGGCAGCCTAGAACTTAGGCTCAATGGGTACCTTGGGCAAAGTTTTGGTACAACACTTCATGGCATACCTCCATTCAATGCACTCCCTTCAAGGCCGTATATGGGAGGGACCCCCCACATCTCCTCAGATATGAGGTGGGTACCACCAGTGTTGCTACCTTGGAAGAATAACTTATAGAAAGGGATGCTATCTTAGATGAGTTGAAGTTTCAGCTATTAAAAGCTCAAAACAACATGAAGAGGCAGGCAGATGCTTACAGAAGAGAGGTACACTTTGTGGTGGGTGACAAAGTCTATCTCAAACTCAGGCCTTATAGACAGAAGTCCCTAGCAAGGAGATCTTTTGAGAAGTTGGCTGCCAAGTATTATGGCCCTTTTGAAATTGTGGCAAAGGTTGGTAAGGTGGCTTACAGGCTTTCTCTACCTGAGCAAGCCAAAATCCATCCTGTTTTCCATGTTTCTCAGCTAAAGAAAGCTATGGGAAGGCAGCTATTACAACCTACTCTACCTGCAGATCTCTCTCCAGAGTTAGTTTTGGATGTATGCCCTCAAGCAGTGTTGGGAGTTAGACAGGTTCCAAGAGGTGAAACTAGTATGACTGAGGTGTTGATACAATGGAAAAACCTACTTGTACAAGAAGCAACTTGGGAAGAATTCACCTTACTGGATGCTAGATTTCCCACCTTTCACCTTGAGGACAAGGTGAGAGTTTGGGTGAGGGGTAATGCAACAAGCTGGGAAAGACCACCAATTGTGATAACATATGCAAGGAGAAAAAAAGCAGCAACCACAGTTAATGAGCACAGCAGCAGCAACCACAGTTAATGAGCACAGCAGCAGCAACTAATGTAGCTAAAATTTGAGAGATATAGGCTAAAGGCAAGCTAGTCTTTCATGCTATAATTACTTTATCTTTTGTATTTTCATTTATATTCTCCTAGGACATGTAATCTGTACCTCAACTTTCTGTTATTCTGAGTGAGGTGTACAGAGAATCTAATCTCCAACTTGTGTATAAATAAGGGAAAAGGGGGCTGAAATCAATATCAATAAAATAGTGGAGATAACCTTTGGGAGAATCCTCATCTTCTCGAATGTGTGATGGATTTTAGCTATTGCTCTTTGGTTTTAGCTAATAATCAATTATCTTAGAGCTTCTTATTGCTTAGAATTAACTGGTTCATACCAACGGCATCGGCGCCAAAATTTGACACGGTCGTTGCACGTGCCAAATATAAACCTATCTTAGCCATTATAGGGTAAGAAAAGGTCGATTCCACAAGGAAGCAAGGATTAGCAAGGGTTGAAAGCGATTAAGCGAGCTAAGCCTATTTTGAGTGATTTTTAAGATTAATTGATTAACTAAGAAAATAAGAACTAATTAGCTAACAATTAAACTAAATGAATTGGAATTAAACTAAATGATTTGGGTTTAACAAATAAAAGAAGACACTAGGGATAGGGGAATCGCTAGTTAACCAATTGATAACCTATTCGTCAAGCCAATGGGATTCATTAGGTTCAACTAAGGGACTAAGGTCGCTCATATGTTTCCTAATTACTCTCTCGAGCTAATTAGGAGGACTTAATCAACCAATTTTACCTATTCTCATGGTAAAATCAATTGCTCAAGTATTTCCACAACTCGTAGCGATTCGATTAAGGTCCTAGGTAGCCTAACATATATTCTCATGGTGAAATCAACCTATTGACTAACCTAAGGTCCATCAAAAGCTTCATCTCTCAATCCTTCACTTTTGATCCCCTAATCTAGTTCAATTGATGATCAAACAATTAAACAAGCAATTAAATAGGTTAGTCAACCCAACTTCACCTAAATCTACCCCCTAACTTGACTTTTGAGGTCAACTCATGATCTACCTAGTTCATCCCCTTCCCTAGCCTAGAAACTACTCTAAAGCCATTAAAGAATCAAAATGAAAAGCTTGAGGTACTAAATGAAGATCAACAATGGTAGAAATCAACATAATGAGCTAAACTTCAACTAACCAACAATAATCAAAAGCTTAAACAAGATAAACAAGTAAATAGGCAAAATAAAGCAAAAGATAGAACAAATTTTCTAAAATGATGAACAATAAATGGAAAACTCCATAGAAATACCTTCAAAAGCTTCAAAAATGGTTTCAAGATCTACTTTATCTCTCTAAAATTACTTCTCTCTCTAATGTTTCTCTCTCTAATTAAGCTAATAATAATTCTGGAATTAAAAAGATATCCTAAGATTATTACAAAATTAGATTTATACCCCGTAGAAATAAGGGCAAAAACATGAAGGATGTGGAGGTTTGCAAGAAATCATGTAAAATAATCAAACTATTCCCAATTAGAGTTTGATTGCAGAATGTAAAGTGGAGATATATTGGCATTCTACTTCTACCAGTATAAAACACTCTCTTGTGGAGTTCGCAAATATATAAAGAATTAAAGATCTGTATGCTTACATTTAAGGGCAAATAATTATCCTCTCAATAGAGAGTCATGACATGATATTGGTTACCAATGAAAGGTTCAGTTATAGTTGAAGCAAGCAGTCACAAACTCATAACGATGTTTGTGTACTCAAAACAAAGGAGCATGTAGACTGAAATTTACCAAACAATATTTTCTTTTCTACAGGAAATGCAAAAGGTTTCAGCTTATCAAACTTCATCCATAATTATTGCTCGACATTATAGCAGATATATGCTCCTAAAATAGATACTTCGTGATGAATTTTAATGGAGCAGAAAACAGCTAGCACAAAGATGTTGAAATAACCGCTACCTTCAGGCCACAGCATTTGATAAGTACAATGAAAATCTTAATATTCCTATAGCTGCATATTACACTAT
Source organism: Patellifolia procumbens (assembly GCA_947645195.1). Lineage (NCBI taxonomy): Eukaryota > Viridiplantae > Streptophyta > Magnoliopsida > Caryophyllales > Amaranthaceae > Patellifolia > Patellifolia procumbens. The sequence goes on from CANSGD010000196.1 coordinate 418,787, forward strand.
TTTTTTATCCTATCTCAACCACCTTGTGGTACCCAAGTAAGCAGAACTGAGAACTCTAATACATATCTCCCTCATAAAACTGGGATCGCGTTCAAACGGGCTAAAAGGCCTTGATTCTCTCTAGGAGAAAAATCATGACAACCAACGGAAGTTATGCACTTAATGCTATGTTTGTGACTACAATGCTAATTTACAATTTGTGGAAGTGGGAAAACTGAAAAAGTTGGGGGATGGAGGGAGGGGTATCCTCATAGAATAACTGATCTTCAAAAAAAGAAAAATAAGAATAATGAGCTTACGTACCTCATAGATAAGAGATTCGACACCGGTTAAGTATGGCAATTCACCAAGGTAAAAAAAGTTCCTATCATTACAAGAATGTTCATTGTATTTTCCGCACCACAAAGGTTTCTGCAGAGGTTTTGGACACAGGAGAGGCAAAATTTTAGAACAATCCTTACCATTCACAAAAAAGCACTTTTATATTGACTAAGTGCGTGTCTACTGATCCAATTTATAAAAAACAAAGTCACAAAGAGCAATATATATAAGAACAAAGATTATAAATTAATCACCTCAAGAAAATTTAATACTATCAAGGCGAAATAGTTGAATGTCCAAAGAATATCCAAACGAGTATAAACAAAATATAACTTTGCTGAACTTTCAAAATTTGACTCATCAAGAATTTCCTCTGGTAGACCAGCACCATCTTCTGCCTGCAAAATCAACTATTTGTGTCAAGAGTTGAATAATGTTGAACTTACAGCACATTTGTCACTGTTCCTAGTTACAAATTAAGTGATGTATGATATAAGAATCTATAGCCATAACCCACTTCTCAACATAAGAAACAGATAACCATTATAGAAAAGGAAACGATGCAGCCCCCGTAACACCAGAAATAGCAAAACAAAAAGAAATTTATTGTAATGTGTGGGAAATGGCATCAATCATACCACCCACAAAAAGGCAAGCCATGCAGTCTCCACTAAAACACTCTTCCCCTTGTTGGTTCCAAAAGCAATGCAAGAAACATCCAAACGCCTCAAGAGATGTTATGAAGTCATTTGGTTGGCTCCATCAGCCAACAGTACTCTAAAGGATTTAGAAAACACATAATGCTAAACCTTTCAATATGCATATTAGGTCGATGAACCTTGCAAGTGACATACGTTTCAAGATAAAAAATGGGGTTTATATACTAATCAGTAGCATATTAGGTGTCTTGGGCACCAACAATTCTGACCTGGCAAGTGGTGTATCCCTGTATGTTATAAATAAAAGTTACTAACTTGACTCCATCAGCCATTTAAAACTCCTTCCCGTAACAGCCTTTGGGAGAAGGCAAAACTCACACCAGAAGAAGAACTGCATCTGAGATAACAGTTGATCAGCTGCATGGTGCCTCCACTCACTAATTTCTAATACGAATGTACACCTTGCGATATCTACAAAAGAATGTGTATGCAATACCAGGCATGGATTTAAGAAATGGCCGTTCTATTACGTAATGGTCATTATGTAACGGATTTTGAACTTGGTGTTCCACGAAATGCCGTTACATAACACTGTGACAAATCACGTCCTCCTCACTACATCGTCAGTTACGTAATGTGACTTGCCGCGTCATAACGTTCTTTCTTCCGTTCGTCGGTTACTTGCCATATTTGACCCAAAATAGGAACCAGCAAAAATAAGTGTACAAGTATGGTTCAGCAAAAATAAGTGTACAACTAAGTATGGTTCAACAAAAATAAGTTTAGTTAAGTAAACATAGGTACAATTAAGTAGAAACAAGTTCATTTTAGCAAAAATAAGGTGAATCGAACACGGAGTTACTTGATAAAGCTAGCTAAGTTAGTAAATTCTTTGAATAAGTTACCAAGAAATACAATGGAATCTAGTCTATAACATTACTACCCATATTAGCTTCTACCAACTCAAAAATGAAAACAAAAGAGTTCACCCACAAAAAGACTGGAGAGAAATTCCTTTATCCACACATAATGGACCTACATTGCTACAATTACAAATCTTCTCTTTATGGTAATAGACTAATACTAAACATGGTGGACCCTAACTCTTAGATTAAACCAACACATTCCTTTCTCCAATGTTCTAACAATAATTCCAATGACAAAACTATAATCAACCCAACAAAATTCTGCAGCAAACAAGAAGAATGAAGAATAATAATAAAAACCCAAATGGTGAAATCAAAGTTAGAGAAGGGAAAAGGGGTACCAAATCAACGAGAGCAGCAGCCCTTTGGTAAACAGAGCCATGAGTGATGGCATCTGACCTCCGATGAAACACAGGTGCACGACTACTACTACTTTCCCCTCTCAGAAGTGGCTTTTCCATCTTTCTTCTTCCCTTAATTAACTCTTGCAAAACACCTCAACTAGATTGCTTGCTAGAGGACCCAGATCCCAAAATACACTTCAAATTGGGAGATTTATTAAGAGAAAATGGTCAATGATCAATATGTTACTCGTATGAAAATGTCATGTGATGTAATACAATACAATAGACAAAGGGACAGTTGGGTGGGAACATAGACTTTTTCTAATGTGTTTTTTGTCGGTAAATCAGAATATACATTGGAATTGGAATTGGAATTGGAATATATCTGGAAATAAATTTAGAGGGAAGAAGATGAAGATTGTGATAATGTGGACCTGGCTTTTTGAGATGGTTTGGTTTGGTAAGGGAATTAAATTAACCAATTACAACTATGGGGCCGGGCCGGGGGAATGGAGAGGAGAGTAGTATAACTAGTAACTGACATGTATGATCGCATCTACAGATAAACTGGCATTATTTTATTTTTGCATCTGATGTCTGCATGGTGCACGTTGATCCATTCATCTCTTTTTTTAATTAGTTTTGTGGATCCCATCATGAAAGTACCAACAAAATTTAGAAGAGCTATTACCAAAAAACAATAAACAAAAATCCAAGATTTTCAAATGTTTTTCTTGTTCTAAACTTGCCCTTTGGTGCAAATACACCACTGAGAGTATACATAATTATGGCAATACGTTAATATTCCTTCTACTTTCACTCTCTCTCTCAAAACAACGAAAAACCTCAATAAAAATGAATTTTTCAATATAAAAGGTTTTCCATAAAAAACTATTTTCATCTGAAAACATTTTACACACTACCAAACGCGGCCATAGAGCTCTGAGAATCAAATGCTTATGGGCATTCACGGTTGAAGTTGTTCTCAACAAACCCCCTTCAATGTCCATCCAATACGATATTAGTTGACTCGCGAAAAACTTTGTAAGGTGAAAGGACAAAACTAGTTGATGGAAAAACCAGAACATTTATATTCCCTTATTATAACATTTATATTCCCTTATTATATGCTTAAATATATTGCTTCATTAATTAAAAATATTGTGAAGAAAACCAATAGGATTTAAACATGATCGAAGGAAAGATATCGCAATATTTATGGTATATAATTCCACCGGAAACTAGCACAAGTCACGAAGGTGGTGTGTTCCGATCTTATGCACCAACTATTCAAATTTCTTCGAAGGAAGGGATTTAGTGATCGTATCGGTGAGATTTTCACATGATCAAATTTGTTGGATGTTTTTCTTCCCGCATTTCCAGGAGACTCGCGTGTGAAAAACGGTCGGTGATATATGTTTAATTCCATCTTCTTTGATGTACTCTTCTCTCACTCGGATGATGCAACTATCTTCATAAATAAATGTTAGACTTTCTATAATTGAGTTCATCCCGCACTCACTGCAACGTAGCAATTAATGTCTACATTGTCGATCTCCAAGATATTGCAGTATCTCCTTAAATGAGCTTACCCAGAATGTGACTTAACCTCTAGAGATCCATAAGTACATCTTCGTATCCAATGAGTGATGTGTGCATTTTGATTCGATTGATAGCATAATCCAGGCTCTCGTATCCCTCGAAGGTAACGTAATAATTGTCTCCAATGTCTCTGTGTTGGTAAATTATTATATCTAGCTACCAAGTTTACTGGAAAAATTTATGTCAAGGCGGAGTATTGTTATTTAGATAAATTAAGGTGTCAATCACACTTAAATATGGTAGTTCAAGGTCGAGAATTTCTTTGTATTCTTCTCGAGGTTAGAATCGGTCATCTTTCATATAAGAGATCGAACTACCATGATGATTTTATGGGGTTGTTTTATCCATATGGAAATGCTTTGGAAGTTTTTCCATTATAGTTTGGTTGATTGACAAAGATCCTAGTTCTCGAATGTTCCAGTTGCAAGCCATAGACAGAAATTTGTCCTCCCAAGATCTTTCATTTCAATTATTTCATCAAGTATCTTGTAGTCATTTCAAGTTCTTTAAGATTTTCAATAATGTTCAAATCATCGACATAAATTACAAGAAACCTAACTGAGATCGTTCATTGAAAACATAATGGTCGATCCATTAGTTTCGAATCCTTCTTTCATAGGGTATTCTTTGAGACGGTCGTACCACATTCTTCCACATATTCTTAGTCCATAAAGCGATCTTTTTAGTTTTATAGTGAACATCTGTCTAGATGTGTGGTTTTATCGTCGTTCTAATTCACCAGAGTCTTTCATATAAATGTGAGTATCAAGTAATCCATATGAGTATCCAGTCACAACATCCATCAATCGCATTTGTAGTCCGAACAGATAAACCCACCAAAAATCTTAGTGTGGTAGCATCAACTCCTTTAATATATATCTCATCATAATCAATGCCTGTCATTGGGAGAAATCTTGAGCAACCGCCTTGCTTTGTATCAAATAATTTCATTTTCTTATCGCACTTTCTTAAAAATATTCATTTATATTCGATTAGCTTAACACCTTTTGGTATATTAATTAATCGTCCAAAAAAATTACACTTTTTGAGTGACTTTATATCTGCTCCGACTACCTTTTTTGATTTTGACTAAATTTGTCTATTACAACATTCATTTACCGTTCTTGGTTCCACACTATTCTAATCAGATTCTATCTTAACCACTATGTAGTAAGCAAAATTTTCATTTATGTCAAAAAAATTCGATTCAATTTTTCTTTATAGAAAAAAAAATCAATGAAATTTTCTTATCATCGGTACATTCGTGTTCCACATCTTTTCTTATCTTTGTCTCCATTTGAACTATATGATTCTTCGTTGGAAAAACCAATATTAGCTCATTTTCTATTTTATCAAACCTTTTGGCTTTTCTTGGTTTAAAATATTACGAATCGAGTGGACGTGCATAGTGTGCAGTATATTCATTTTCATTTCAATGTCCTTATTATATGTAGGGATTTCAATATGTATAGGAGCATCCTCTTTCAGTATATGTTCCTTGTCACTTTCTTGCTATCTATGAATGCATCATGCTATTGAGTTGCAACACTTTGTAAATGAATAAATTTCTTGACTTCTTGTCACAAGATTTTTTTCATAGATCCAGAAGAAGACAATTACACAGCGTTAAATGTGATTTCTATTTCATTATTATGTGGTTTTCGCTCTCTTTAAGGCTGGAAAAAGTGTTTCAATAAAATGCTAGTCTACACAAAGTCGTGAATAGATCACATGTTGTTAGTTTAATTTTATAAGATGAATGGAGATTTAAAATCATTATATATTCCCAACCATCTTTTTGGGTCCATTTTGTGCTTCTGTGGTGGAGCACTAGAGATACAAAACCATCTATAAAATTTCAAATGTGAGAGATTAGGTTCTCGATATGAAACTAATTACAATGTTGATAATTTATGGTAAGCAACTAATATCAATCTTAATGATGCCGCATGTGTTATAGTCCGACTACAAATGTATGAAGACAATTTTGATCTCATCAATAACGGTTAGGCAATTGATTACAATCTTTTATTTAGAGATTGGGCTAGTCCACTTTTGTTTATGGATATGAGTCACATGATGTTCAACTATAATTTTGATTGCCATATTGTCAAGTCTTGATTTATCTATTGTATTATTTGGAAGTTGGGTTCTCAATCAGATAATTTGAGCAATAACCTTTGATAAAAGGCTTACACATGATCATTGTATTGAAATATCTATCGGTACCAAAAAGTATTAATATGGTCTACATGGAGGATTAATTAGCCAAAATCTCCTTGAAATCCTTCTAGGATTAATATGGGGATTTGTTTGCAATTTTATTCATAGAAGACCTCGTTATCAAGCGTCGTCCCCTCCTTTTCCTTCTCAATAAATCCCTTACCTCCACCATCAAAAAATTTAGGGGGCTAATTTTGTTGATAGTAAGCCCCAATTCTAATTTCTTTCTACTTTTAGTATTATAGTCAATAAAGTCCACCCTTATAATATTCGCTTTCAATCCCCTCTTATAGGTTTTCAGTCTACTTTTGTGAGTTTTCATATTCCTGTTGTATTATTATAATTTTAGTGAAATGTTTTGTATTAAAGGTCTGGCATGCGTTGTTGCAATGGGTCGAAGCAATTCGTGTGCTTTCTTCACAACCAAATCAAAATGGTCCTTCTTCAAGTCGTTATCAAACGACAGATCGATCCGCTCAAAAGTTATATTGAGACAGCGCCTAGTTGTTATATTTTTTTGTTAATATCATTAATTCTGAAGAAAAACAATATTTTCGGTTTTGTTAGATTGTACTCCCTCCGTTCCCTTTTGTTGTTCCCATTTGCCTTTTCACGTTTGCCAATACACATTTTATATCGTGTATATCTCTAACAACATGTTAATAAAAATTATAAAAGTTTAATAATTATTGATGTACTCGTCGAGACGAATAAAACAAGATCACACATGACTATGTTTTTTATTATACATTGGAAACCACTTAGAAGATTCTCTCTACTTTCAAATAGTGTAAGATTCCAAATGGGAACAACAAAAGGAAACGGAGGGAGTATTCGTTTATTATTTAATATCTATTGTAAGTGTTGTTTGACGTTGAATTAGTGAAATCATCTTTCTTTCAAAAAAAAATAGACCTTGTTATCATTTTTCTAAGTTAACATGGCACACACACGGTAATTTTGTGTCTTAGGAATTTAATCATTCTTTATTAAATGTAATGCTCAGGGTCACCTAATCAGTCATGTCATAGATTAACTAATATCTTAATATTTAAATTATAGTAGATTCATATTTATTTCAATTGAACTTATATCGACATTGTATACTCCGTCCATCCCATATTAGATGATACAATTTGACTGACATCAAATTTTAGGAATGTTATTTGACTAACTTAATTTAGTTGATTATTGGTATTTGTTTTTAGTATATGAATTACATGTTGGTGGAGTTATTAAATTAATTATAAAGTGCATAAAGTACATAAAGTACATGTTGGTGGGGGCCCATTAGTAATAAGACTATATTTCTATTGTGCTCACATGTCAATTATAGAAATGTATCAACTAATGTTGGACGGACGAATAAAGGAAGTGTATCGATTAATATGGGACGGAGGGAGTATAATTTTGATATATACTATGAGAATTATTACATTTATAATTCTTGTCATATCTAATTTTTGTGAGATGTAAGTACGTCTTTTATTATCTATCATAGTTTTCAAAGGATAACCGTTTTTACGTATATCTCAAAAGCTCTTATTAGATTTCTTCAAGATTTCATATATTACATTGCATCGTCAATAAATAATTTTGTCCCTTTTGAGCGCATTAGACAAGTCATTTTGTAACCTTCTATTAGTTTGATTGTCCTAAACGTAGTGGTGACATCAGATTGAAATATTATGTTTTCTGCAAAACACTCTTAATTTTGTTCCACTATATAGGATATATTGATATCCAGATTCATAACTTGTAGATCCATATCAATAGAATAAATAAATATGAAATTATAATGTAATAAGGGAAATTCATATTTTTTTGATACCAAAATGAACAAGACTTATATTTTGGAAAACAAACTCCACGTAAGTGAAAAATATTTAGTAAATGCGTAATTAAATATTGCTACTTCATCCCAAAGATATCAATATTGGGAAGTTCTTTTTAAAATATTGAAACTGAAGTTATCTAAACTATAAATCAAAGAAGATTAATTACAATGATGATAAATAGTATTATAATCAACATTAGTAGTAATGATGATAATGATGAAACAATTCCAAGAAGTGAAACTCTTGGGTGGACCGGGTCCACACTAAAAATAGTGTAGACCCACTTTCTCTCTTCACTAGCAACCCCAGTTACAATCACAAAAACTACAAAAAGAACAATCAAGAACTCAACAAACAACAGTAAATCAGAACGCAATGTAAGATTACCGGATAATATCACAAATCAAGATAAAACTAATTCGATGGTGAAGCGAAAACTCGAAAGATTTACCAGAGTGATGCAAATCACAACTGCGAGAATAGAAGATGAGATTCTTCGTCGACGAGGTCCCATGGCTATAAGAGAGAGAAAGACGTTGAGATCGGCGGAAAGAAGAGAGAGAAAGCTTGGGGAATTTTAATGGCGGAATTTAATGAGAGGGAAAAATTGAAGTTTTTTAAATCTTGCTCCATGGAAGGAGCTTTCACAGGCAATAGATAGTAGAGTAAATGGAGAAGACGGTGAATATAGTCAGAATTGGAAAAGTCAAAATTTAGATTTCTTTATTGATTTTATTTTCCCTTACATCTTTAGCCTCAGCTAGTAACTACTCACATGATTGTTACTTTGTTGATGACAGGGAGGAGAGTTGGGCCGGGGAAAGATGACGGGGATGGCGTTCAGTTGGTACGGGGGAGGGTTTGAGTTTTTCTTTTTTTTAATTTCATTTTAAAATCAGTAATTTTAATTACAAAATCTTAAAATTTTCATTTCTAATACTTAATTTTTTTATTAAAAAACTCTAACTTTTGATTGCTAAACCTTAACTTTTAATTACAAACTCTTAACTTTTGCAAAAATAACCTTAACTTTTAATTACAAACTCTTAACTTTTGCAAATATAACCTTAACTTTTAATTACAAACTCTTAACTTTGCAAAAATAACCTTAACTTTTAATTGCAAAATTTTAACTTTTGCTAAAGAAACCTTAACTTTTCATTCGTAACACTTAACTTTTGATTACAAAATCTTAACTTTTGCTAAAGAAACCTTAACTTTTCATTCATAACACTTAACTTTTGATTACAAAACCTTAACTTTTGATTGTTAAACCTTAACTTTTAGTTGCAAAATCTTAACTTTTGCTACAAAAAAACTTAACTTTTGGTGAGTTACATTTAACTTTTGGGCTTTGTACTGGGTCTACAATAAATTTAGTGTAGACCCGGTCTATATTAGACTTGGTATTCCAAGAATTAGGATTTCAAAACCCTCTTTTGTTCCATGACTTACTCGATAGATTCTCTCAAGGAAATCCAAGTCCTAAACTCTGAAAAAACCTACTCCATCCGTATCAAAAAAAAATGCAACATTTGCCATTTTTGGCCGTAACAAAAAAAATGCAACATTTGCAAACTTTCCATTTTAGGTAATTTTTTTTTGCTTTAATTACAAAAATGCAATTACTTAATCATAATTAAAACATCCTAAATTATCATTATAATTTTACTACAAATCAATTAAAGTTAATAATTTCCTTCAACTCTTAACCCAATTACTCAAATTCAACCAAAATTCAACCATCACCACCCAACACCACCACCCAACACCACATTCAACCCAATTTCACCCTATCCACCACCACAAAACCCTAACCACCACTACTTCCACCACAAAACCCTATCCACCACCTCAATCTCGAAGCGATTTCTGGGCGATGGTTTCTGGGCTCGATGGTTTAGGGTGGTTAGGGTTCGTGGTTTGGGTTTGCGGTTTGGGTTCGCGGTGGCGGTGGTTTTAGGGGTGGTTAGGGTTTGTGGTTAGGCAAAATCTGGCGGTGGTAGGTGGTTAGGGTTTGTGGTTTGGGTTCGCGGTGGCGGTGGTTAGGGTTCGTGGTTATGCGAAATCTGGCGGTGGTAGGTGGTTAGGGTTTGTGGTTTGGCGGTGGTTCTAGGGGTGTTTAGGGTTCGTGGTTTGGCGAAATCTGGCGGTGGTTAGGGTTCGATCTGGCGGTGGTGTTCGTGGTTAGGCGGTGGGGGGCGGTTGTGTTCGTGGTTAGGAGAAATCTGGGTTCGGTAGTGGTTTTTTTGTTTGGGTTTGGCGGTAGTGTTCAGGGTGGTCGGTGTTAAAGGTGGTGGTTGGCGGGGTGGTCGGTGTTGAAGTTGGTGGTTGGCGTGGTAGGTGGTGGTTGGAGTTTTAAGGTTACCAACCTCACTTTCTCTCTCCTTAAAAACTTAATCATCTCTTTAATTTGTCATTAGGAATTTTTGCCTATGAGAGAGTGCCAAGGTCAATCGTTGTTTTTTTTGATACGGAGGGAGTAATATATATATATATATATTTTGGTTGAGATGGGATGGTCGAGCAAGTCAAAGCTCTAGGTTGAGTTTTTTTTTTGGTTTGAATGAACTGGATTTCACACATGGAGCGTCCTACGCTAGAAATCATCATGACATCTAGGGTTCTACCATTGGCATAAGTGGTGGTGATTCATCGAGTTCCATGAGATCTTGTGGTCTCTCTGACTCCGTTGATTCGTCGATCTAAGTGAGTTGTTCGGTGCCCCAACTACGATTGCCCCAACTACCATCGCGGCAGAGTCTTGCTAGATAGCTTCTTCAAGAAGATTACGATTTTGTCTTTCTTAGAAAGCTTTCGTTGTTTCATGATTTTCTTTTCTTTTTTACTTTATCTTTTTCTTTTAATCTTTTGTACTTTGGTACCCACTATTGGTCCATCCAAATAAGAGGTTATCTTATGTATCCTTGTATCTCTTTCAAATTTTCTTTTTCAAATTGAACTGAAAAACTAGAAAAACAAGACCTTGGTCTTGTTAATATATATAGGCAATCACCACTAGTTATGAAAGAGATCGTGAAGCGGGTTTAATGTGTGGAAAGTTGTCCTTTTTGTTTGGGATTACTATTTTTTGGTACAGATAGATGCAATTTTGGACTACGTCGTTTATGACTTCACTTTTTGTCAAAATTAAAGAACCCCATTCTAATATTCTTAGTTCGTCACTATCAAGTGTTGGTTGGTTAAATCAAATACTATTTGGTTCTTATTTCGTTAGTGTTTGTTTGGTTTACACGGACAGTAAATCCCTACGAGAATTTATATTTTATGGAAAGTTATTTTCGAATTCCTAGAAATTTCTTAAACTTTGAAATACCCGTGAGTTTTAATTGACCTGGAGAGGACTTGTTTTTTTATTCGTGTTTGGTGGTAAGTGTAATTCCCTGTCTTTCCATTTCCTCCATTTTCAAGTATTTGTGTCTACTAATCTAGTCCGCTTATTAATCTCTATGAATTTTCACTTCCCTCATATTTGATTGTCAACCAAATAACCACTTAAAATGTAGGAGGTAGCTCACCTTAACCCCCTAGGATAATTCTAAGTTCTCATGTTTCGATTTTAGGCAAAATTATAGAATTACCCTTACAAATTATGTACTTGCACACAAGGAATTAAAATTATAAATTTAATGTTAAGTATAGCAAGTGAAGCAAACAACACATAGGAGGTAAATCAATATAATTTGCAAATTATCAACCAAACATGTTAGCGCCATTTCTTAGGAAGTTATTAAGAGAAGTAGCTTCCTTAGTTAGTTAAAACGCGTTTAAAACTCCGTCTCCGTCTTTTTGAAAAAAACGCCAAAAAAACGATTTCTTGGGCCCCGTCGTTTTACACACAAAAAACTCCACATCCCGTATAAAACGCGTTTAAAACGCGCCGAATGCGTTTTTTTGAAAAATTAAAGAAAAAAAGAAACCACGTGTCTCAAATTCTCATGTCTCTGCGACTATATGCGACCTTTTAGAGTTTTAGAGTAATTATTGTTTTGAGTCTTTTATAGCATATGTTCTTCGAAAATATTGAGACCTACTTATGATGAATAGGTATATTAGTTGTTATATTTTAAATTAGAGCATAACATGAGTAAAATGCAAGAAAATAGTGTCCGGATTTTTAGCCGAACTTTTATGGTGGAGCCGTTTTAAACGCGTATACATCCGTATTCCATATTATAAAAAGTCAACGTTCTTTTTGTCGAATATTTGACCGGTTTCAAATTTTTGCCTTTTTAAACTCGGCAAATTAAATCCGTTTAATTTCCGTCCCATTTTTAACTAACTAAGGTAGCTTCCCATAGATTGGAATTTCCCACAGATTGGAATTTCCCATGGGAAGTTATAATACCCATGTGTATCAAACACTTCTTCAAAGAATAAACTTGATGCTAGATCCTTGAAGTTGCTTCTTAACAAAGCCCCGCCACCAGCTATAAGTCCATTTCCATAGTCAAAACGCAGGTGCACTCGTCTATCTATAGCAAGCAAGTCAGTGTGCTATTTTGCCTTCTACAAAGGCACAGCTGCGAAATGGGATGTACATAAATTTCAATGAACGTTCATTATATTTGTATTTAAGCCCAGTAAAAATTGATTACTCACTACAGGTGCTAATGCAAGTATAAATTAAGTGTGAATGATTTGTAATTCCGTAGCGAAAAGCTGCAAGACCTGCGCACACCAATACTCCATCATTTGCTACAAGATGTGAGCTACATCATCCCCACAAGTCGACACACAAACAATACCCAACAAGTATGACTTGGAGTCCTAAACTATATCATCCCCACGAGTCGGCACACAAACAATACCCAGCTAGCATGACTTCAAGAATAGCTACCAAATTCTCTGGTCAGGTTCAGAATCTCTTTTACAAAATCCTCTTGTTAGATTGGGCATTTGTCCTAAGGCATTGTTTAATAGAACATTCAATATATAATAAAAAAATAATTTGGCTATAATGAGAGTTTCCTACAATAACAGAACATCAGCACAAAGGAGAGCCTTGAATCATTCATCAAACAGATAACATTTCAACTGAACTAGATCCATATCATAGAAATTAACACAAGTACAAACTTCAAATTGAAAAGTTACCAAGCTACAGCAGTAAATAAAGAGAGACAATCTCACGTAATAAAATAGTAAGACTGTCACAATCCTTCAAGCGGTACTGAAAGATAACTTGTAGCAAGGTCACAAATATACAATGATCCCAGACCTCTAAATCCAAAATGCAACCAAATATCGTGCATATCACATAAGGCTTTATTATAAACATGGATAGAATACAACTGCAATGATAATAGACGCAGTTGCACTAAGCAAGGATTGATATTTTCATTACCAGATCATTACCAGCTTCGTTGAGAACCCCCTGAAGAATGCCCATTCAACCTGTCAAGCACAGCATTGAAATCCACAGCTTGCCCACTTTCCTCCAGCCTTTGAATCACACTCACAACATGATCACCCCTGTAACCCATGCTCACCAGTTTATCAATGAGCTCATTGTAAGGATGATTACGAACATATTGTTGTGGGCCAGGGCTGCGAATCATAAGACTGCTACTGCCGGGGGCTGGCAGGTTCGGAGGTGAAGGATTAGCAGGAGGATAGACACCCTGAGAGTAGTGAGTTGGTTGAGGGTGATGAGACCGACCTCCTTCACTTTCATATAGCATGTAAGTCCCTGCAGAAGAGATTGGTGGGTGAGATCCACCAGTAGCATATCCATCGCCTGGTTGCGACGGGAAACCACCCTTCATATGTGAGGGGGAAGGCTGTGGTTGGACAGGTCTACTGGGTCCGCCATACCCATAGGACATTCCTTCTGGACGACTCACTCCTCCCTGTGGAATTCCTGAAAACGACATCTGCATAGGCATGCTGCTTGGCATTGCCTCTGGAGGAGGATTGGCCGGTTGACTAGTCATGTAAGGAGGATAGATATTTGGCTGGGGAGTTGAAGCTCTGATCTGATTCTGTGGTTGCATTGGTGGTTGCTGAGGTGGTTGCTGGGATGGTTGCTGGGATGGTTGTATTGGTGGTTGCTGAGGCGGTTGCTGAGGCCACGGCTGTTGATATTGAGGGAATTGTTGGGTCTGTGGAGTCTGATTCACTTGCGTTTGAGATGGTTGAGGAGCTTGTGGTGCTAACTGTGGTACTCGATACTGGCCATCAGCTGCAAGATAAGAAGGATGGGACTGCACTTGAGGGTTTGGCAATTGATTAGAAGGCATGTAATAAGGCTGCAGTTGACTATGAGTCTGTGATGAAGGTTGTGGGGGTGCAACAGACTGCTGCTGCTGCACCGCAGGGTGAGAAGGTTGCTGAGCAATTTGACTAGGCAGGGCCAGAGCCAATTGGGTGTTAGGAGTATCTGATACATCCTCATTCTTTTTATGCTCAGAGGCAGATAATGTAGCTCTCTCATCTTGAGATGCAGACGGGGAATCTTTCTGTGCAAGCTGAAGCTTAGCAAGTTCTTTTTGAGTTTCGGCTAATTCTTGCTTGTCCCTCAATATCTGGACTGATCTGTGAACCTGCAATGAAATGACAGACAAGGATATGTAATATGTTGCATAAAAACTAAAAAATGTAGACATAACAGACGAACTGCTTCAAGATTAAGCATAGTAGAACATTTCGCACAAGCGCACACTAAAACATCAAAAACCAGCCCCCAAAACCCGCGGAATTCTGCTTCACTGGCTTTACATGTCAGATACTATCTAAGTATGTGACGCATAAGTAGAATGCAGCCCTAGGGATCAGATCACCTAAATCAAGAGATGCCATTGCTCGAATGACTTAGTAATAGTAGCATCAATACTAACAAGACATTACTCCCTCGCAGCATCACTGCCCTTCTTCCTAGTTTCGGTTGTCAATTTTGGGTTCTCAATCTATAAACTGCGAAGAGTCTAATTTACAAAGCCAGAATACCTGCAAAGCAGCTTTGGAAGGAAAATTAATTCATTACAGATGCAGCAAGTGTTCATGGTAATTTTGGCATCAAAACAAGCTTATTATTTAGAAAAAAATTCAAGATAGCATCATCATGAATCAGAAAGCGCACACATGTTTACAGAGAAGAACACATAGTAATGAGCTTATGCTACATAAAGTTGGAGCCAGCACTTTTTCTTTTGCTTTTCTCTGGCATAAAATTAAGAAATTCTTAGCTCAAAATTGGTCGCTACCATACAAGACATGTGTCCAATTAAACATTTATTACCACTAAGAAAGTAAATGCCAAAAGAAGGCAGTGTGTATCATAACTTACTTCCTAAGTAGATGAATTATGAGTTTATGACTTGTTAACATATCCAACTAGAAGGTCAAATGAAAGTAACTTACTTCTTGAAGATGCTTCTCCAGAAATTTTAGCTTCGAATCTGATTCGCTGTGATCACGGCCTAAATCAGAACGCATCTCCCCAATTGACTTGTCAAGGTTGTAGCAATACAATTCCAACTGTGATAGACGGGAACTAATCCCCTCCAAGAAACGCATGAGATTGTCAGCATACTTTTTCATGGTCCTTTCAACTGTTGCAATCAATTCTTGACTCAGGGGTTCCTCTGGCTGACTGTACGCATTACTTGTGGGAAACACTGATGATCTTGAAATTCTGCTTTTCTGAAAATCCTGCTTGAGGAAAAAAAAATCAGATCTTTGCATTACAGAGAAGAAAAATAACCTTAATTAACCACAACAGGAGAAAAAAAAGCGCAAAGAAAAAGCAACCCATATATAAGCTACAACAAATCCACTCCTAAACCAAAGTTAAATCATACATCACACCAGGATCCAGCATACACTACAAGTTCCACAACTAAACAAATAGTTCCTAAGATTTTTCCATTGGGGGGAGGGAGGTCAGCAAGAGCAGAGAATTGTTCAGACTAACAATTGAAAAGGTAAGCACTCAGCAGAACCAGAACATTATTTTTACTTAACAATTTCACTACGATAAGTTGTTTCATTCAGGCACTACAAAGGTCACTTCTAAAAGAAGATCGCCGTCACCAATTGTTGGGTGTAGAAGACCTGAATCAGTGAAGCTTAATATTTAACACCTACCCTAATACGTGAAGATAAGGGAGGGACATTTTTCAAGATATAAAAGCAAAGCCTCGGCTCAGGTTACGTGTAACCAACGATAAGAAACAACTTATTCTAGTCTGTTCATAAACCACAAATTTGTTCACCGCCACAACTCCCTGCATCCATTAATTCTTAAGCAAATCAAAATTGAAATTCAAAACCAAAATGCGGGTCCAGCTCAAAAAGCGTACATTAATAACCAAAATTTAGGCCACCAAGAATGCAGCTTTACCTGCTGATAAGCCTTCTATCATCCATCATATTGCACGACGTCAATCGTTCATATCTTTACCTGGCAACCGGACTTGTATCCAATATAGGTTCACTAACGACTTAACTCTCACCCAAAAAGAAAAGGTCACATAACAGCACCAACATCCCCTAAAGACCCTTGGTTTTTAATTGAAAAACCCATGTTAATCACTCTTCAAGTAACTATCCATATACTCATATAGTAAACAGAAAACAAATAAATAGTACCATGACAGATTAATGTAGGTGACGAAGGGCTTAACAGAAAAATTAGAGCCGGGTAACATTGAACAGCCTCAGAAATCATAAGCAAAATAGTTTCCCCTCAAAATCCTCAAATTGGAACTCTAGCAAAAATTAAGAATTCCAAGTAAGTATAACTTGGTCTTATCTTCTAAGACTTCAAAGGCATTACAAACCCATAGCTCATCAAAGAGGACATTATTAGATTGGTAATTCAAGAGCTAATGACTTTAATCACCGGAATCGTAAATCCAGCACCAACATCAACCATTATATTCCAAATTGACCACAATCAAGATAAACAGTCACGGGTCCTCGCGCGGGACGGAGAGTGCCCCCTCGAGTGCCAAAGGAACTACCACACAAGTCTACTCCTAAAAAGGTTACCATCATACATCGAACAATTAAGCAAAGGACCGAAATCAACCACAACCCAAACCCAAAAATAAGAGCTTTTTCACATACAGCACAAAAAGTCAACAACTTGAACAATTCACAATACAGAAACAATCAAAATCACAACAACAACAACCGCACAAAAGCAGAGAAACACAAAGAACAGTCCAATTTGTAGGGAAATAAAGACGAAACCTTGGTAGTGTTAGCAGAGAGAGATGGATCGGAGGAGTGAGTTCCATTAGAGGAATCCTGATTAGCATAGTCTTCGTAAGAGCATAGTATATCATCTGAAGCAAAATCGAAACCTTTGGAACCGGAGCTAGGTCTACCAGAAGATCCAGAAGCCATGAATACACAGAAAAAAGCGATGAGATTGAAGGAGAAGATGAAAGATAAATGGTTTGACGCAAATAGTTAGGGTTTGCAGATAAGGCGGAAAAAAAAGGAAGGTGAGGGAGAAGGTGTTTGTTGTTGGTATTGGTAACTTAACTTCAGCTTCGGAGCTTGCACCAGATGCGGGAGCGTTTTTATAAAAGAGAGAGAGAGAGAGAGAGAGAGATTAGCGAATTGGATTAAGAAAGTGATACAGTGATGTGCTTCACACGCATTAATGCATTAGGCATCAAGTTTTGAACTTGTTACATTAATAAATCGTGGTTTAGGTGATATGATTACATTTACTAATCATTTTATATAGTCATTAGCCGGGGGCGATTTGGTGATACCTTCTAATGTCTATATTTTTCTAATTTTTTATCTTCACCAACTTTTAACCATTTATAGCACTAACATATTTGGTATCAAAATCTAAATTTGTCAATTTGGTTACTCCGGTCGGTAATTTTATAACTAATTAATGTGATATCAGGTTGGTTCATCTGTCCGCCTCTGATTCAAATCTATTAAATTAAGGTCAAATTAGGACTGGGTTTAATTCTTTAATTTTGTATTGTGCCACTCCAGACATATGTAAATCTTGGTGTAAGCGTGAAACACCTTCATGTTAACCATAAGGGATCTAGCAATTTTTCTCAGGGAGCGCACCATCAAGTACCAAAAGCATAGTCTAGGCCAGTAGCTACTAGACCACTTCTAATCAATGTGATTTGTAGTAGTTGAATTGAATTCTTATATGTTATAATTACTCAAGTGCGTGCATGTGACCCTGGTTAGGGGTGTGCAAAAAGCTTCGATTTGGAAAACCGGTTATCCAAACAAAAATTCAGATTAAAATTCAGACATTTTGGATTGGATATTCGTTTTCAAAACCGGATAATCAGATCGAATTCAAATAGCTAATTGAGAATTCTGATAATCCGACCATCTGAAGAAAAAAATCTTCTTTTTTCAGCTTGCGCTTTATAGTATTAGGCCAAATGACTAATATCTAAAGATCACACTATCTGTTCAGTTCCTCACGCCTCTCACTCTCAGTCTAGTCATCGCCCAAAGTAGACCCTATCTTCTTCTCGCTCTTAGTCATCGCCTCTTACTCTAATCTCGACGGTTATAAACTCTTTTGCGTATTCATTTCAATGGTCGATGAACTTCGCAGCTTCCATTCCAGTTTCTTTGCACTAAACCCCATGTATCTCCTCCGTGGTTGCGTCCACGTTACACACCACCACCCCATCACAACCGTCCCTGATGGAGGTCCATCTAGTTCTATTGATCCTAAGACTAAGAACATGGTTGCTTGTGTTTTAAGGGATGTTCTGAATTCCCTTAAGTCCGTTGAGTCCATTGAGTCCTTTGAGAGTGTCCTTAGCTTAGTTAATTAATTATTAACTAAGTTACTATCTTTAATTACTTTATTAGGGAGTCTAGAGTAATAAAATGTACTCTTGGTTAATTTAATATCATATTAGATTAACTAGGATAGTATTAGTTGAGTTGTAATTTCATTTATTTTAATTAGAGAGTCAATTAGGGTTGTATGAACAATTATGGACGAGTGAAGTGTTTAAAACCAGCAAATAGGCGCCTACTTCAAGGAAGCTTCCAAGAAGATTAACCAAGAGCTAAGATAGGAAGGAATCTCTATCATTTCCTTAAAATGGGGCGTCCAAGCATAGAAGATCAAGGAAAACAAATCATTTTCCCTCCAAAGTCCATCTTAGGCGCCCAAACCTTATGATTTTGGTTTGGCTTCCTACTTTGAAGGGATAAGTGAGTAAATCAAGGGAAATGAAGAGCAAGGCCGTCCAAAGATAGGGAAAGCTTCAAGGATTGACTTTCCAACCCTAGTTAGGATAAATTTTAGTTTTATTTAGTTTTTGATTATTTTAATTTCAGTAATTATTTTCCTAGTGAGTCAAGGACATGTATTTAAAGGGCACATCTCATGAATAAACGACATTAGACTTTATTGATTAAAAAACCTTGTGTTTTATTTGCTTTGATTAATTCCTTAATTAATCTAGGCGCCTATGCTAGCTTGATTTTGAGCTTGAATCAAGTGGTGTTCTTAGGAACCTTATTTTGACTTAGTGGTGAATCTGTATTTAAGTTAACTTAAGTAAAGCTAACTATCATTCTTGAATCATAATTGAACCTATTCTGCCTATCATATAGCAAGAATATAACATCTTGGTATCAGAGCCAACACATATCCTAGCCGAAATTCCCAAACACAAACCCTAAACACAATGTCTGGAACTAGCCAAACACATGAACAATTACAAGAAGTAATCTTAACGATGGAGGAAGAGAAGAGTGATAATGATGCTAGAATGGCGTTGCTTCAAGATCAATTGAGGCAAATGTCCTTAAGAATGAGAAAATAAAGAGGATATGAATCCTATGGGGATTCTGATGGAGAGAGTGACGATTCATCTAGGGTTCCATCTATCCATAATGCTCAACGAAATTTCAATGACATTAAGGTGGATCTTCCTGACTATGATGGTAGACTAGATGCAGATGAGTTTGTATAATGGTTGAGGACTGTGGAGAGAGTCTTTGACTACAAGCAAATTCCTGAGGAGAAAAAGGTCAAGCTTGTTGCTCTCAAGCTTAGGAAGTATGCATCAACATGGTGGGCTAGTATGTGCAGCAAAAGAGAAAGACAAGGGAAGGAAAAGATTCGAAATTGGGCTAAGATGAAGAAACTACTCAAAAGAAAGTTTCTTCCTACTTACTATGTCCAAGAGAACTTTTCCAAGTTCCATCATCTACAACAAGGTTCGAATTCAGTGGAGGACTATGCAAGGGAGTTTGAATCATATCTCATGAAGTGTGAAGTACAAGAGGATGAACCTCAAACTCTGGTAAGATTTCTTGGTGGTTTGGATGTTAAGATTGCTAACATTGTTGAATTGCATCCTTTTTCTACTTTAGAGGAGTTGATCATCTTGGCTCACAAAGTGGAAAAGCAACAAAAGAACCAAGGAAAGACTGAAGTGGCTCGTTCTTACCCCAAATCTAATACCTACTCTAAACCAAACACAACCTTTTCTAAGCCTACCCCAAACCCTACTCAAAAACCCCCAAACACCCCTAATACTTTTACTCCAAATCGATTCCCTAGGAAGTGTTTTAGGTGCCAAGGAGGAGGACATATTGCTTCTGAATGTCCTAACAAGAGAGTTGTGAGCTTAGTGGATTATGAGGCCCTAAATGAGGAGGATGATGTAGTCATGGAGGCATGTGAAGAGGAGGAATATGGAGAAGAGATTGTTGGTCCTGATGAGGGTGAATGCTTGGTTGTTAGGAGAGCTTTGAGTGGAGTAGTAGATGAGGAGAAGTCACAACAAAGGGAGGCCATCTTCCATACTAGATGTACTGTTGAGAACAAGGTGTGCACCTTGATCATTGATGGAGGATGTTGTACCAATGTGGCGTCTCAAACTATGGTGGACAAGTTGAAGCTCTCAACTACACCTCATCCTAAGCCATATGTGATTCAATGGCTTAATCAAGGCAAAGGTATCCAAGTTACTAATCGTTTACTATTATTGATATCACGCATTTATATAGAGTTTTCTCCCTTACTTACAAGCTAATTTGTGCGTCAATGGAGCTCTTGGGAGCTATTTTGTGCTAACTATCGTATACAGTTGTGGTTTCATGTTTTAGTGTTGAATTGCAGGTTTTATGGAGTTTTCTCCTTATTTCTGAGCCATTTGGAAGCAACCACGGCTTTACGAGGTGTTACGAGGCACGTAGGATGGCTCACGAGCTTTATGGGTAGTTTAGGAGGTCCCAAGACCCCTAAACGTGAAGATTAGAAAGCCAAAGAGTCAAAAAGGAGGTTTTCGTGCTCTGATCGGGCAAAAATGGCCCGATCGGGCGAAAATACATTGATCGGGTATAGAAGTTGCGGACCCGATCGGGCAAGGTATGCCCGATCCGATCGGGCGAGCACACATGTGCCCAGACCCGATCGGGCTGTCACCACCCGACCCAATCGGGTCAATGGATGCTACATCTCATTTTGGAGCTGCTGAGGAGGCGACTTCGCTGACCCAAGTCTTCGCCTGGCCCGATCGGGTGGCTGCCCAAGGCCCGATCGGGTGGGCCTTAATTTCGTCCATAGTACGCTGCTGCTGCCAGGACTACGAGAACAAGAGGGGGCAAATTTGCACTCGGCCCGATCGGGTACTGTGCTCGGGCCCGATCGGGTCTGGCACTATTCACGCGGATTTCGACTTTCGTTTCCCGTTTTATTTAGACTTGAGGGGTATTATAAATACCTTTTCCTCATTATTTTAGAGACATCTTTTTATCATCTTTTATTATCTTAGACTCTAGTTTTATCTCTCAGAGTTATTAGTTTAGTTTAAACACTTTAGATTAGATTAAAGGTGATTGAACCTATTCGATTTCAATAAAAGTTCCTGCTTTCTGTCAATTGGTATTCTCCTTTGCCCTAATCTCTTTTATTATTCTTAATTGCTTAGCCTAATTATTTAATCATTCATGATGCAATTGTTAGGGTTTCATATTAGTTTTGTTGTCGTTAATTCGATTATGAGTGAGTAGTTCTCTTTCTAGGGTGTTAGATAGGAAAGCCATGTTTATACCATGATTGTGATTTAGATTTCTATCAATTTCTAGGGCTTGATTAGGGTGATTGTGATGTGGTTTGTTCTTATTGAGTAATAAATGTCAGTGTACAATTTCATTGATTGCTTGTGGTTAATAGTTGTTTGCACAGATCCGTCTTACGACTAGAGGCCTAGGACACGTCAGTAGTTCTGATTACGTTAGTGAACATGCGGCGTATGTTGAACTATGAGCGTTGGGTCTTAACCATAGCTCAACACATGCTCTAATCCCTCGACTCTTGACCTAGGTTTTGATAGTAGTTGATCTTGTTTGATTGATATAAGCATGGTGGACCGACCTAATACCCTAGGCTTTTATTCCATAGTTAATTCCTCGATTTATTCCGTCTTCTGTAGTTTAATCATTAGTTCAGTTAATTCTTCCCTGATTTCATCTGAAGTAGCTGAATTGGTTGAATATTAATTTAGAAACTCTGTCTCCCTGTGGATTCGACCCTGCTTCCATTGACTACCATAGTTAGAGGACTGTAGGTTTATCTTTGAATAGGTGATACGACATAAATCCTATCAAATTTTGGCGCCGTTGCCGAGGAGACGGCTAGTTTTCTAAGTTTTTATTTGATTATTTGGTCTACTTCTCTGTGCCTCATTGGAACTTCATTGTTCCAATTGAGGTACGTTTTACTGCTTCTTTTTGTTTCTTTTGTATGCCCAAGTCTCAAAGAAACGGTTTCCCCATTCGAGCGGATCCCGATCTTACTAGGACAATCAGGCGGATCCGAAAGAAAAATCAGAAAGAAAAGCATCCTGTTCAGCTGAACACCTCTGGAACAGACACCTTGAGTTCAGTCATGTCAAAGTCACTGAAGTCATATGGGGTGCCCAACCCAGATGGTCTCTCCACTGGACCTACTATGCCCACCATTGCCGTGGCAAATTTCAAAATTAAGCCTGGACTCATCAGCATGGTCCAGCAAAATCAGTTTGGTGGGCATCCTACTGAAGATCCGGCAAATCATCTGCAACGGTTTCAACAACTTTGTTGAACCGTTAAACATGCCGGCGTCACTCCAGATCAACTCAAAGTCATGTTGTTCGAGTTTTCATTGAGAGATAGAGCCCAGAAGTGGTTGAACGATGTGAAAGAAACAGAATGGAGTGAGATTTCTGCTGCGTTTCTGAGAGAGTATTATCCACCTACTAAAACAGCAGAAATCAGAAACAAGCTAGCCACGTTTTCCCAAGAGCCTGATGAAACATTACGGGAAGCGTGGGCTAGGTTTAGGGATTTACAGAGAGAGTGTCCACACCACAACATGGACAAATGGTTCTTGACGCAGACATTTTACAATGGTCTGCAGCCTCAGACGAAGAGTATTGTTGATTCGTCTGCAGGAGGAGTTTTTCTGGATAAGGAAGTGGATGTAGGCTACGAGTTTCTATCAAACCTCGCAGCCAATGATCATTCCACTTCCCGAAGCCTCACGAGGAAGGTACTGGAGGTAGATGCCATTGCATTATTGACTTCGCAGATGGCGAAACTGAGTCAACAAATTAACACCTTCAACTCCTCTTCCTCAGCAGCACCTCCTTTGAGCATTAATGCTATGTCTGCCATAGCACCCATTACCTCATCTTACTGCAAGGTATGTGGTGTTCAGGGTCACTTTGGGAATGACTGTCAGTTCAGTCAACTTCAGATGGAGCAAGCAAATGCCTTCTAACAGAGACCACAAAATTTCCAACTTCCACATAGCTACCAAAACTCACAAAACCACCATCCTCCACCTCCCCAAAACCATCCCAAACCCTCTTACTACCAAGCCCCACAAAACTTTCAAAGACCCTCTTCACAAAACTTCCACAACCACAATAATTTCCAAACCCCACAAAATTTTCCCACCCCACCTCCACAAAACAACAACCCACAAGAGCCCCCCATATCTGAAGTGATAAAACTGATGTTAAGCATGCAAAAGGCAAATGAGGAGGCACAAAGAGCCCAAGAGCGACAGATGCTAGCTATGCAAAGATGTAATGAGGAAGCACAAAGAGCCCAAGAGAAAAGCATCAAATTCTCGAGGCTCAAGTTGCACAATTAGCAAGCTCTAATGCTCAGAGGCGGCAGGGGGAATTGCCAGGGCAACCCGTTCAGAGAGAACATGTGAATGCCATCACTCTTCGTAGTGGCATTGCATATGATGCCCCTTTAGTGCCAGTTGATGAGGTTATCCCAACTGCAGGGAAGAAGAGGGTAGTAGAGGAAGGAAAAAGGAAGAATTCGACGTCTGAAGTCGATTTGTCTGCAGAAGCTGAACAGACAGGGAAGAAAAAGGAGAAGGTTTCTGAAACGCCTTTTACACCAAGGCTACCTTTTCCCCACAGGATGCAACAATCAAAGGTCGATCAGGAGTTTGGTAAGTTCTTGGCTATGGTCAAGAACCTTGAGGTAACGATTCCATTCACAGATTTAATTACCCAAGTGCCTGTTTATGCCAAATTTCTGAAAGACATGATCACTACGAAAAGAGATTTTGGTGGGGTAGAACGTGTCGCTCTTACTGAAGAGTGTAGTGCTTTTATCCAAAATTAAGCCCCACCAAAGTTAAAAGATCCTGGTAGTTTTTCTATACCTTGCCATCTTGGACCTATTTTTATTGATAAGGCTTTGTGTGATTTAGGTGCTTCTGTTTCTGTTATGCCATTATCTGTTTTTGAGAAACTGAACATGGGAGCACTTAAATGCACACAAATCACTTTACAGATGGCGGATCGTTCTATAAAATACCCTCTAGGTGTTTTAGAGGACGTTCCTGTTAGGGTTGGGAAATTCTATATCCCTTTTGATTTTGTGGTGTAAGATATGGATGAGGATGCCCAGATCCCTATTATCTTGGGTAGGCCATTTTTGTGTACTGCTGGGGCTGTAATTGATGTCAAGTCCGGGTCTTTAACTCTTAGTGTTGGTGATGATAAAGTGATGTTTAAACTAACCAATGCTATTAAGGCACCTATGCTTGAACAATCTTGTTGCAGGGATGAGGTTTTGGATGAAGTAGGTGTGGAGAAGGTTCCAACTATACCTAAGGTTGCCTCACCGTCTGGAGGCATTGTCAAGAACATTTGGAGAAGAAAGATATTTGATGAGGGTGGCACTCATTGCCAAGCCCCTCCTATTTGAGAGAGGGAGGATTAGGGTCGTACGGGACCTTTATAAACCAGCGCTGTGCGAGAGGCAACTCGTATTCTTTCCCCTTTTCCTTTTTTTTTCTTTATTTTCTACTTTTTTTTTTCTTCTTTTTGTGAGCGAGAGTGAGGGCATGATAGGCTAAAGTTGTATCACCTATTCAAAGATAATTCCTACAGTCCTCTAACAATGGTAGTAAAAGGAAGTAGGGTCAAATCCACAGAGAGACGGAGTTCTAAGTTAATTTTCAGCTAAAAAGCTACTTCAGAGTAAATCAGGATGGAATTAATTAAACTAATGAATAGACTACAGAATACGGAATAAATTGAGGATCTAACTATGGAATAAAAACCTAGGGTATTAGGTCGGTCCACCATGCTTATACCAATCAAACAAGGTCAACAACTATCAAATCCTAAGTCCAGAATCGGGGGATTAGAGCCTATGTTGAGCTATGGTTAAGACTCAACGCTCATAGTTCAACATACGCCGCATGTTCACTAACGTAATCAGAACTACTGACGTGTCCTAGGCCTCTAGTCGTAAGACGGATCTGTGCAAACAACTATTAACCACAAGCAACCAACGAAACTGCGCAATAACGTTAATTACTCAATAAAGAACAAACCACATCACAATCACCCTAATCAAGCCCTAAAAATTGATAGAAATCTAAATCACAATCATGGTATAAACATGGCTTTCCTATCTAACACCCTAGAAAGAGACTACTCAGACATGATCGAATTAACAACGACAAAACTAATATGAAACCCTAACAATTGCATCATGAACGATTAAATAAATAAACTAAGCAATCAAGAATAATAAAAGAGATTAGGGTAAGAAAGAATACCAATTAACGGAAAGCAGGAACTTTATTGAAATCGAAATAGGTTTGATCACCTCTAAATTAATCTAAAGCGTTTGAATTGAACTAAGAACAATGAAGAATAAAACTAGTCTAAAGCTAATGAAAGATGAAATAAAAGATGTCTCTCAATAATGAGGAAAAAGGTATTTATAATACCCCTCAAGTCTAATTAAAAATAGGAAACAAAACTCGAAATCCGCGACAAATGCATCAGACCCGATCGGGACCGAGCACAGTACCCGATCGGGCCAAACACCAAATCAGCGCTTTGTCTTCTGGGCCTTCGCGTAGCAGCAGCGTAGCATTAAACTGATTATAGCGTCCCACCCGATCGGGCCGTGGGCAGCCACCCGATCGGGCCGTGGGCAGCCACCCGATCGGGCCAGGCGACAAAACGCGCCCAGCAGCTCGCCTCATTGATATCACGTATTTATATAGAGTTTTCTCCCTTATTTACAAGCTATTTTGTGCGTCATTGAAGCTCTTGGGAGCTATTTTGTGCTAACTATCGTATGTAGTTGTGGTTTCGTGTTTTTGTATTGAATTACAGGTTTTATGGAGTTTTCTCCTTATTTCCGAGCCTTTTTGAAGCAACCACGGCTTTACGAGATGTTACGAGGCACGTAGGATGGCTCGCGAGCTTTATGGGTAGTTTAGGAGGTCCCAAGACCCCTAAACGTGAAGATTAGAGAGCCAAGGAGTCAAAGGAATTTTCCGTGCACTGATCGGGCAGAAATGGCCCGATCGGGCGAAGTATTTATGATCGGGTATGAAAGTTGCGGACCCGATCGGGCGATGTTTGCCCGATCGAATCGGGCGAGGAAGCATGTCCCCAGACCCGATCGGGTGACTACCGCCCGATCCGATCGGGTGGAGTGCTGCTTGGTCTCGTTGCGGTGCTACAGGCGAGGGGAACACGCTGGCCCAAGTTGTAGCCAGACCCGATCGGGTGGGTGCCTCGGGCCCGATCGGGTGGGCCGCTTTTCTCGCCTTATTGCTGCACTGCTGCTGCCAGAGCCCAGAAGTGAAGTGGGGGGAATTTGTATGTGGACCCGATCGGGTACTGTGCTCGGGCCCGATCGGGTCTGGTGCTTTAATCGCGCTTTTTCACTTTTTGTTTCCGTTTTTAGTGAACTTGAGGGGTATTATAAATACCTTTTTCCTCATTATCTTTTATTCATCTTTCATTAGCTTTAGACTAGTTTTATTCTTCATTGTTCTTAGAGGTGATCAAACCTATTTCGATTTCAATAAAAGTTCCTGCTTTCCGTCAATTGGTACTCTTCTCTACTCTCTATCTCTTTAATTACTTTGATTGCTTAGTTTATTTATTTAATCGTTCATGATGCAATTGTTAGGGTTTCATATTAGTTTTGTTGTTGTTAATTCGATTATGAGTGAGTAGTCTCTTTCTAGGGTGTTAGATAGGAAAGCCATGTTTATACCATGATTGTGATTTAGACTCTTATTGATTTCTAGGGCTTGATTAGGGTGATTGTGATGTGGTTTGTTCTTTATTGAGTAATTAACGTTATTGCGCGGTTTCGTTGGTTGCTTGTGGTTAATAGTTGTTTGCACAGATCCGTCTTACGACTAGAGGCCTAAGACACGTCAGTAGTTCTGATTACGTTAGTGAATATGCGGCGTATGTTGAACTATGAGCGTTGAGTCTTAACCATAGCTCAACATAGGCTCTAATCCCCCGACTCTCGATATAGGTTTTGATAGTTGTTGACCTTATTTGATTGGTATAAGCATGGTGGACCGACCTAATACCCTAGGTTTTTATTCCATAGTTTAATCCTTTGTTTAATTCGTCTTTCTCAGCTTAATCATTAGTTTAATTAATTCCTTCCTGATTTCATCTGGAGTAGCTGAATTGGTTGAATATTGATTTAGAAACTCTGTCTCCCTGTTGATTCGACCCTGCTTCCACTGACTACCTTAGTTAGAGGACCGTATGTTTATTTTTGATTAGGTGATACGACTAAAACCTATCAAATTTTGGCGCCGTTGCCGGGGAGACGGCTAGTTCTCTAAGTTTTTATTTAATTATTTGGTCTACTTCTCTGTACCTCATTGGAACTTCATTGTTTCAATCGAGGTACCCTTTACTGCTGTTTTTTGTTTCTTTTGTATGCTGATATCACGTATTTATATAGAGTTTTCTCCCTTATTTACAAGCTAATTTGTGCGTCATTGGAGCTCTTGGGAGCTATTTTGTGCTAACTTTCGTATGCAGTTGTGGTTTCGTGTTTTAGTATTGAATCGCAGGTTTTATGGAGTTTTCTCCTTATTCCCGAGCCATTTGGAAGCAACCACGGCTTTACGAGATGTTATGAGGCACGTAGGGTGGCTCACGAGCTTTATGGATAGTTTAGGAGGTCCCAAGACCCCTAAACGTGAAGATTAGAGAGCAAAGGAGTCAAAAGGAGTTTTCCGTGCACTGATTGGGCAAAAATAGCCCGATCGGGCGAAGTATTTATGATCAGGTATAAAAGTTGCGGACCCGATCGGGCGATGTTTGCCCGATGGAATCGGGCGAGGAAGCATGTCCCCAGACCCGATCGGGTGACTACCGCCCGACCCGATCGGGTGGAGTGCTGCTTGGTCTCGTTGCGGTGCTACAGGCGAGGGGAACACGCTTGCCCAAGTTGTCGCCAGACCCGATCGGGTGACTACCGCCCGACCCGATCAGGTGGGCCGTTTTTCTCGCCTTATTGCTGCACTGCTGCTGCCAGAGCCCAGAAGTGAAGTTGGGAAATTTGTATGTGGACCCGATCGGGTACTGTGCTCGGGCCCGATCGGGTCTGGTGCTTTATCGCGCTTTTTCACTTTTTGTTCCCGTTTTTAGTGAACTTGAGGGGTATTATAAATACCTTTTCCTCAACATCTTTTATTCATCTTTCATTAGGTTTTAGACTAGTTTTATTCGTCATTGCTTTTAGTTTAATTCAAACACTTGAGATTAATTTAGAGGTGATCAAACCTATTTCGATTTCAATAAAAGTTCCTGCTTTCCGTCAATTGGTACTCTTCTCTACTCTTTATCTCTTTAATTACTTTGATTGCTTAGTTTAATTATTCAATTGTTCATGATGCAATTCTTAGGGTTTCATATTAGTTTTGTTGTTGCCAATTCGATTATGAGTGAGTAGTTCTCTTTCTAGGGTGTTAGATAGGAAAGCCATGTTTATACCATGATTGTGATATAGATTTCTATCAATTTCTAGGGCTTGATTAGGGTGATTGTGATGTGGTTTGTTCTTATTGAGTAATTAATGTCAGTGTACAATTTCATTGATTGCTTGTGGTTAATAGTTGTTTGCACAGATCCGTCTTACGACTAGAGGCCTAGGACACATCAGTACTTCTGATTACGTTAGTGAACATGCGGCGTATGTTGAACTATGAGCGTTGAGTCTTAACCATAGCTCAACATAGGCTCTAATCCCCCGACTCTTGACTTAGGTTTTAATAGTAGTTGACTCTATTTGATTGGTATAAGCATGGTGGACCGACCTAATACCCTAGACTTTTATTCCATAGTTTAATCCTCGTTTTATTCAGTCTTCCGTAGTCTATTCCTTAGTTTAATTAATTCCTTTCTGATTTCATCTGGAGTAGCTGAATTGGTTGAATATTGATTTAGAAACTCTGTCTCCCTGTGGATTCGACCCTGCTTCCACTGACTACCTAGTTAGAGGTCCATAGGTTTATTTTTGATTAGGTGACACGACTAAAACCTATCAAATTTTGGCGCCGTTGCCGGGGAGACGGCTAGTTCTCTAAGTTTTTATTTAATTATTTGGTCTACTTCTCTGTACCTCATTGGAACTTTATTGTTTCAATCGAGGTACGTTTTACTGCTGCTTTTTGTTTCTTTTGTATGCCCAGGTCCCAAAGAAACGGTTCCCCAATTCCAGCGGACCCCCATCTTACTAGGACAATCAGGCGGATCCGAAAGATAAAGCAGAAAGAAAAGCAGTCTGTTCAGCTGAACACCTCTGGAACAGACACCTTGAATTCAGTTATGTCAAAATCACTGAAGTCATATGGGGTGCCCAACCCGGATGGTCTCTCCACTGGACCTACTATGCCCACCATTGCCGCAACAAATTTCGAAATCAAGCCTGGACTCATCAGCATGGTCCAGCAAAATCAGTCTGGTGGGCATCCTACTGAAGATCCGGCAAATCATCTACAACGGTTTCAACAACTTTGTCGAACCGTTAAACATGCCGGCGTCACTCCAGATCAACTCAAAGTCATGTTGTTCGAGTTTTCACTGAGAGATAGAGCCCAAAAATGGTTGAACGATGTGAAAGAAATCGAGTGGAGTGAGATTTCTGCTGCATTTCTGAGAGAGTATTACCCACCTACTAAAACAGCAGAAATCAGAAATAAACTAGCCACGTTTTTCCAAGAGCCTGATGAAACATTAAGGGAAGCGTGGGCTAGGTTTAGAGATTTACAGAGAGAGTGTCCACACCATAATATGGACAAATGGTTCTTGACGTAGACATTCTACAATGGTTTGCAGCCTCAGACGAAGTGTATTGTTGATTCGTCTGCAGGAGGAGTGTTTTTAGACAAGGCAGTTGATGAGGGTTATGAATTCATATCAAATCTTGCAGCCAATGACCATACATCATCTAGGAGTTTGACTAAGAAGGTACTTGAAGTTGACGCTATTTCATTGCTTACATCTCAGATGGCGTAACTAACTCAGCAGCTAATGAAGTCTTCTAGTCCGACACCTCCACCCATGAGTATCAATGCTATGTCTGCAGTAGCACCCATTACCTCATCTTACTGCGAGGTATGTGGTGTTCAGGGTCACTTTGGGCATGACTGTCAGTTCAGTCAATTTCAGATGGAGCAGGCCAATGCCTTCCAACAAAGACCACAAACCTTCCCCCCTTCACATAACTACCAAAACCCACAAAACCATCAACCTCCACCTCCACAAAACTACCCTAAACCCTCATACCATCAAACCCCACAACATTTCCAAAGACCACCACCACAAAACTTCCATCATCCCAATAACTTCCAAACTCCACAAAATTTCCACACCCCACCCCCACAAAACAACAACCCACAAGAGCCTAGCAATTCTGAACTGATGAAACTGATATTGTCTATGCAAAAGGCAAATGAGGAAACACGGAGGGCCCAGGAGGAAGCAAGGAGGGCCCAAGAGAAGCACATCCAACTTCTCGAGGCTCAAGTTGCTCAGTTGGCAGAATCTAATGCACAGAGGCAGCAGGGACAATTGCCAGGGCAACCAGTTTAGAGAGAACATGTGAATGCCATCACTCTTCATAGTGGCATTGCATATGATGCCCCTCCAGTGCCCATTGATGAGGTTACCCCGACTGCAGGGAAGAAGAGGGTGGTAGAGGAAGGAAAAAGAAAGAATTCGACGTCTGAAGTCGATTTGTCTGCAGAAGCTGAACAGACAGGGAAGAAAAAGGAGAAGGTTTCTGAAACGCCTTTTACACCAAGGCTACCTTTTCCTCACAGGATGCAACAATCTAAGGTCGATCAGCAATTTGGTAAGTTCTTGGCTATGGTCAAGAACCTTGAGGTAACGATTCCATTTACAGATTTAATTACCCAAGTGCCTGTTTATGCCAAATTTCTGAAAGACATGATCACTAAGAAAAGAGACTTTGGTGGGGTAGAACGTGTCGCTCTTACTGAAGAGTGTAGTGCTTTTATTCAAAATAAAACCCCACCAAAGTTAAAAGATCCTGGTAGTTTTTCTATACCCTGCCATCTTGGACCTATTTTTATTGATAAGGCTTTGTGTGATTTAGGTGCTTCTGTTTCTGTTATGCCATTGTCTGTTTATAAGAAACTGAACATGGGAGCCCTTAAATGCACACAAATCACTTTACAGATGGCGGATCGTTCTATAAAATACCCTCTAGGTGTTTTAGAGGACGTTCCTGTTAGGGTAGGGAAATTCTATATTCCTGTTGATTTTGTGGTGTTAGATATGGATGAGGATGCCCAGATCCCTATTATCTTGGGTAGGCCGTTTTTGTGTACTGCTGGTGCTGTCATTGATGTCAAGTCTGGGTCTTTAACTCTGAGTGTTGGTGATGATAAAGTGGTTTTTAAACTAACCAATGCTGTTAAGGATCCTATGCTTGAACAATCTTTTTGCAGGGATAAGGTTTTAGATGAAGTAGGGGTGGAAAAGGTTCCAATTCCACCTAAGGTTGTCTCACCGTCTGGAGGCATTGTCAAGAACATTTGGAGGAGAAAGATGTTTGATGAGGGTGGCACTCATTGCCAAGCCCCTCCTATTTGAGAGAGGGAGGATTATGGTCGTGCGGGACCTTTATAAACCAGCGCTGTGCGAGAGGCAACTCGTATTTTCTTTTCTTTCCCTTTTCCTTTTCTTTTTATTTTGCTTCCTTTTTGTGAGCGAGAGTGAGGGTACTAACATTGTTTTTCCTCTTAGCATAGTCCTTATCACCTTTTGGCATTGAGGACACTGCCAAGTTCAGCTTGGGGGAGGAGTTCTGTTTGTATTCCCTATCTCTTTTACTGCTTTCTAGGATAGATTTACTGCTTTCAAAAATACTGAAAAAAATGAAAAAAATATGGTTCCCATGACTGGTTTAGTTGCCTCCCTGTGCCCCTTGTTGTGCTCTATTTGAAATTGATTTGACTTTGTTTTCAGGATAGCTGGGCATTTGTGATCTTGAGGCTATGATTTGATGTTTTATTGCTATGATTTCGAGCATTTCTGGATTATATTAGACCACTTTGTGCTGCATACCTGAATTGGTTAGACTGTGAGGCCTCTTTGTAGCCTATTGGATTCATATTATTATCCAGTCTATTCTTGTGTGTTAGTTCCTCTTTAGTGGATTGATCTTGACTTTGACTTCGTACTTGTCTGATTTTAGATGACTTGTAGCATGTGCTGTGATAGAGGCGTTCTTTTGTCTTATTCTTGAGCTCCAGAGTGAGTTTTTTGATATACTTTTATCCTCCTTAGCCCCGCTGAGCCTAATGACTTGTTTCGTGTTACTTAAACCCCTATTATGAGCCAAAAGCCTTCACTTGATATTATTCCAAGCCTAGCTTGGGGGAGCTTTTGTATGGGTTGAGTTTGAGATTGGTTTGTTGGTTTAGTTTGTTTTTTGAGGAGTTTAAAAGTGTATTTGCTGTGGTTTGAGAGTGAGAAAGAGAAAAGAAAGAAAGCAAGTTTAGAGTTGCGTGAATGAAGTTCAGAAAAATGAAAGAAAAATGAAATGAAAACTCAAAAGAATTCTAGTTCTTTCATTCACGTACGTTCATAAAAGAATAGTCGCTCCATTGCTAGAAAATTGGGTTTGTTACGCGCTTTTCATTGATTTATGAGATTTGGGTTATTTTACATGGTTTTATGGTGATTGTTGGGAGTTGTGAAGGCCATCTTAGGCCTTGTTTGAATGATTTATGCTCCCCCTTTCTTGGTTTTTCCACCACATTACCCAAAAGTATCCCCTACCTCTCACCTAAGCCTCATTACAACCCTATAAAGTCCTCTTGAGCTTATGTCTGCATTGTTCATTTGATTGATTTCGAGTTAGTTTGTCAAAGTTAAAGAGTATTTCTGCTAATTGAGTCGACTTGACTAGGATGAGCGTCATTGAACCTTCTTAAACACATGAGAGTGTGAGTGGGATGGGTACTTATGGTCGGGTTGGTGAGTGTTCGGGCACATTCTTTGCCTGCCACAAAATTGAGAGGAGTGACACCCTTGTGAGTGCCTTTTCAGGACTTGTATGCTTTGTGGATGCTTGAGTTTGATAAATTGCTTGAATGATTGGTGGTTGGATGGATTTGATGAGCCAAACTTGAATTATGCCTGCTTGAACGATTCTTAGTCTTGAAAATGTTTTGAGCTTTGATTTGTTTTTATCTTTGGGGTGAGGTAATCTATTCCATGTTCATGTGCTGTTTGCTTGAGGACAAGCAAAGGTTTAGCTTGGGGGAGTTTGATATCACGTATTTATATAGAGTTTTCTCCCTTATTTACAAGCTAATTTGTGCGTCATTGGAGCTCTTGGGAGCTATTTTGTGCTAACTATCGTATGTAGTTGTGGTTTCGTGTTTTAGTATTGAATTGCAGGTTTTATGGAGTTTTCTCCTTATTCCCGAGCCATTTGGAAGCAACCACGGCTTTACGAGATGTTATGAGGCACGTAGGGTGGCTCACGAGCTTTATGGATAGTTTAGGAGGTCCCAAGACCCCTAACGTGAAGATTAGAGAGCAAAGGAGTCAAAAGGAGTTTTCCGTGCACTGATCGGGCAGAAATAGCCCGATCGGGCGAAGTATTTATGATCGGGTATAAAAGTTGCGGACCCGATCGGGCGATGTTTGCCCGATGGAATCGGGCGAGGAAGCATGTCCCCAGACCCGATCGGGTGACTACCGCCCGACCCGATCGGGTGGAGTGCTGCTTGGTCTCGTTGCGGTGCTACAGGCGAGGGGAACACGCTTGCCCAAGTTGTCGCCAGACCCGATCGGGTGACTACCGCCCGACCCGATCAGGTGGGCCGTTTTTCTCGCCTTATTGCTGCACTGCTGCTGCCAGAGCCCAGAAGTGAAGTTGGGAAATTTGTATGTGGACCCGATCGGGTACTGTGCTCGGGCCCGATCGGGTCTGGTGCTTTATCGCGCTTTTTCACTTTTTGTTCCCGTTTTTAGTGAACTTGAGGGGTATTATAAATACCTTTTCCTCAACATCTTTTATTCATCTTTCATTAGGTTTTAGACTAGTTTTATTCGTCATTGCTTTTAGTTTAATTCAAACACTTGAGATTAATTTAGAGGTGATCAAACCTATTTCGATTTCAATAAAAGTTCCTGCTTTCCGTCAATTGGTACTCTTCTCTACTCTTTATCTCTTTAATTACTTTGATTGCTTAGTTTAATTATTCAATTGTTCATGATGCAATTCTTAGGGTTTCATATTAGTTTTGTTGTTGCCAATTCGATTATGAGTGAGTAGTTCTCTTTCTAGGGTGTTAGATAGGAAAGCCATGTTTATACCATGATTGTGATATAGATTTCTATCAATTTCTAGGGCTTGATTAGGGTGATTGTGATGTGGTTTGTTCTTATTGAGTAATTAATGTCAGTGTACAATTTCATTGATTGCTTGTGGTTAATAGTTGTTTGCACAGATCCGTCTTACGACTAGAGGCCTAGGACACATCAGTAGTTCTGATTACGTTAGTGAACATGCGGCGTATGTTGAACTATGAGCGTTGAGTCTTAACCATAGCTCAACATAGGCTCTAATCCCCCGACTCTTGACTTAGGTTTTAATAGTAGTTGACCCTATTTGATTGGTATAAGCATGGTGGACCGACCTAATACCCTAGACTTTTATTCCATAGTTTAATCCTCGTTTTATTCAGTCTTCCGTAGTCTATTCCTTAGTTTAATTAATTCCTTTCTGATTTCATCTGGAGTAGCTGAATTGGTTGAATATTGATTTAGAAACTCTGTCTCCCTGTGGATTCGACCCTGCTTCCACTGACTACCTAGTTAGAGGTCCGTAGGTTTATTTTTGATTAGGTGACACGACTAAAACCTATCATATGCCTAGGTCCCAAAGAAACGGTTCCCCCATTCCAGCGGACCCTGATCTTGATAGGACAATTAGGCGGATCCGAAAGATAAAGCAGAAAGACAAGCAGTCTGTTCAGCTGAACACCTCTGGAACAGACACCTTGAGTTCAGTCATGTCAAAGTCACTGAAGTCATATGGGGTGCCCAACCCAGATGGTCTCTCCACTGGACCTACTATGCCCACCATTGCCGCAGCAAATTTCGAAATCAAGCCTGGACTCATCAGCATGGTCCAGCAAAATCAGTTTGGTGGGCATCCTACTGAAGATCCGGCAAATCATCTGCAACGGTTTCAACAACTTTGTCGAACCGTTAAACATGCCGGCGTCACTCCAGATCAACTCAAAGTCATGTTGTTCGAGTTTTCACTGAGAGGTAGAGCCCAAAAATGGTTGAACGATGTGAAAGAAACCGAGTGGAGTGAGATTTCTGCTGCATTTCTGAGAGAGTATTACCCACCCACTAAAACAGCAGAAATCAGAAATAAACTAGCCACATTTTCCCAAGAGCCTGATGAAACATTAAGGGAAGCGTGGGCTAGGTTTAGAGATTTACAGAGAGAGTGTCCACACCATAATATGGACAAATGGTTCTTGACGCAGACATTCTACAATGGTCTGCAGCCTCAGACGAAGTGTATTGTTGATTCGTCTGCAGGAGGAGTGTTTTTAGACAAGGCAGTTGATGAGGGTTATGAATTCATATCAAATCTTGCAGCCAATGACCATACATCATCTAGGAGTTTGACTAAGAAGGTACTTGAAGTTGACGCTATTTCATTGCTTACATCTCAGATGGCGCAACTAACTCAGCAGCTAATGAAATCTTCTAGTCCGACATGTCCACCTTTGAGTATCAATGCTATGTCTGCATTAGCACCCATTACCTCATCTTACTGTGAGGTATGTGGTGTTCAGGGTCACTTTGGGCATGACTGTCAGTTCAGTCAATTTCAGATGGAGCAGGCCAATGCCTTCCAACAAAGACCACAAACCTTCCCCCTTCACATAACTACCAAAACCCACAAAACCATCAACCTCCACCTCCACAAAACTACCCTAAACCTTCATACCATCAAACCCCACAAAATTTCCAAAGACCACCACCACAAAACTTCCATCATCCCAATAACTTCCAAACTCCACATAATTTCCACACCCCACCTCCACAAAACAACCCACAAGAGCCTAGCAATTCTGAACTGATGAAACTGATGTTGTCTATGCAAAAGGCAAATGAGGAAACAAGGAGGGCTCAAGAGAAGCACATCCAACTTCTCGAGGCTCAAGTTGCTCAGTTGGCAGAATCTAATGCACAGAGGCAGCAGGGACAATTGCCAGGGCAACCAGTTTAGAGAGAACATGTGAATGCCATCACTCTTCATAGTGGCATTGCATATGATGCCCCTCCAGTGCCCATTGATGAGGTTACCCCGACTGCAGGGAAGAAGAGGGTGGTAGAGGAAGGAAAAAGAAAGAATTCGACGTCTGAAGTCGATTTGTCTGCAGAAGCTGAACAGACAGGGAAGAAAAAGGAGAAGGTTTCTGAAACGCCTTTTACACCAAGGCTACCTTTTCCTCACAGGATGCAACAATCTAAGGTCGATCAGCAATTTGGTAAGTTCTTGGCTATGGTCAAGAACCTTGAGGTAACGATTCCATTTACAGATTTAATTACCCAAGTGCCTGTTTATGCCAAATTTCTGAAAGACATGATCACTAAGAAAAGAGACTTTGGTGGGGTAGAACGTGTCGCTCTTACTGAAGAGTGTAGTGCTTTTATTCAAAATAAAACCCCACCAAAGTTAAAAGATCCTGGTAGTTTTTCTATACCCTGCCATCTTGGACCTATTTTTATTGATAAGGCTTTGTGTGATTTAGGTGCTTCTGTTTCTGTTATGCCATTGTCTGTTTATAAGAAACTGAACATGGGAGCCCTTAAATGCACACAAATCACTTTACAGATGGCGGATCGTTCAATAAAATACCCTCTAGGTGTTTTAGAGGACGTTCCTGTTAGGGTCGGGAAATTCTATATCCCTGTTGATTTTGTGGTGTTAGATATGGATGAGGATGCCCAGATTCCTATTATCTTGGGTAGGCCGTTTTTGTGTACTGCTGGTGCTGTCATTGATGTCAAGTCTGGGTCTTTAACTCTGAGTATTGGTGATGATAAAGTGATTTTTAAACTAACCAATGCTGTTAAGGCACCTATGCTTGAACAATCTTGTTGCAGGGATAAGATTTTAGATGAAGTAGGGGTGGAGAAGGCTCCAATTCCACCTAAGGTTGCCTCACCGTCTGGAGGCATTGTCAAGAACATTTGGAGGAGAAAGATGTTTGATGAGGGTGGCACTCATTGCCAAGCCCCTCCTATTTGAGAGAGGGAGGATTATGGTCGTGCGGGACCTTTATAAACCAGCGCTGTGCGAGAGGCAACTCGTATTTTCTTTTCTTTCCCTTTTCCCTTTCGTTTTATTTTGCTTCCTTTTTGTGAGCGAGAGTAAGGGTACTAACATTGTTTTTCCTCTTAGCATAGTCCTTATCACCTTTTGGCATTGAGGACACTGCCAAGTTCAGCTTGGGGGAGGAGTTCTGTTTGTATTCCCTATCTCTTTTACTGCTTTCTAGGATAGATTTACTGCTTTCAAAAATACTGAAAAAATAATCAAAAAAATATGGTTCCCATGACTGGTTTAGTTGCCTCCCTGTGCCCCTTGTTGTGCTCTATTTGAAATTGATTTGACTTTGTTTTCTGGATAGCTGGGCATTTGTGATCTTGAGGCTATGATTTGATGTTTTATTGCTATGATTTCGAGCATTTCTGGATTATATTAGACCACTTTGTGCTGCATACCTGAATTGGTTAGACTGTGAGGCCTCTTTGTAGCCTATTGGATTCATATTATTATCCAGTCTATTCTTGTGTGTTAGTTCCTCTTTAGTGGATTGATCTTGACTTTGACTTCGTACTTGTCTGATTTTAGATGACTTGTAGCATGTGCTGTGATAGAGGCGTTCTTTTGTCTTATTCTTGAGCTCCAGAGTGAGTTTTTTGATATACTTTTATCCTCCTTAGCCCCGCTGAGCCTAATGACTTGTTTCGTGTTACTTAAACCCCTATTATGAGCCAAAAGCCTTCACTTGATATTATTCCAAGCCTAGCTTGGGGGAGCTTTTGTATGGGTTGAGTTTGAGATTGGTTTGTTGGTTTAGTTTGTTTTTTGAGGAGTTTAAAAGTGTATTTGCTGTGGTTTGAGAGTGAGAAAGAGAAAAGAAAGAAAGCAAGTTTAGAGTTGCGTGAATGAAGTTCAGAAAAATGAAAGAAAAATGAAATGAAAACTCAAAAGAATTCTAGTTCTTTCATTCACGTACGTTCATAAAAGAATAGTCGCTCCATTGCTAGAAAATTGGGTTTGTTACGCGCTTTTCATTGATTTATGAGATTTGGGTTATTTTACATGGTTTTATGGTGATTGTTGGGAGTTGTGAAGGCCATCTTAGGCCTTGTTTGAATGATTTATGCTCCCCCTTTCTTGGTTTTTCCACCACATTACCCAAAAGTATCCCCTACCTCTCACCTAAGCCTCATTACAACCCTATAAAGTCCTCTTGAGCTTATGTCTGCATTGTTCATTTGATTGATTTCGAGTTAGTTTGTCAAAGTTAAAGAGTATTTCTGCTAATTGAGTCGACTTGACTAGGATGAGCGTCATTGAACCTTCTTAAACACATGAGAGTGTGAGTGGGATGGGTACTTATGGTCGGGTTGGTGAGTGTTCGGGCACATTCTTTGCCTGCCACAAAATTGAGAGGAGTGACACCCTTGTGAGTGCCTTTTCAGGACTTGTATGCTTTGTGGATGCTTGAGTTTGATAAATTGCTTGAATGATTGGTGG
This sequence comes from Patellifolia procumbens, assembly GCA_947645195.1. Lineage (NCBI taxonomy): Eukaryota > Viridiplantae > Streptophyta > Magnoliopsida > Caryophyllales > Amaranthaceae > Patellifolia > Patellifolia procumbens. Next base: position 458,344 of record CANSGD010000196.1, read on the forward strand.
TTGGATGGATTTGATGAGCCAAACTTGAATTATGCCTGCTTGAACGATTCTTAGTTTTGAAAATGTTTTGAGCTTTGATTTGTTTTATCTTTGGGGTGAGGTAATCTATTCCATGTTCATGTGCTGTTTGCTTGAGGACAAGCAAAGGTTTAGCTTGGGGGAGTTTGATATCACGCATTTATATAGAGTTTTCTCCCTTATTTACAAGCTATTTTGTGCGTCATTGAAGCTCTTGGGAGCTATTTTGTGCTAACTATCGTATGTAGTTGTGGTTTCGTGTTTTAGTATTGAATTACAGGTTTTATGGAGTTTTCTCCTTATTTCCGAGCCTTTTGGAAGCAACCACGGCTTTACGAGATGTTACGAGGCACGTAGGATGGCTCGCGAGCTTTATGGGTAGTTTAGGAGGTCCCAAGACCCCTAAACGTGAAGATTAGAGAGCCAAGGAGTCAAAGGAGTTTTCCGTGCACTGATCGGGCAGAAATGGCCCGATCGGGCGAAGTATTTATGATCGGGTATGAAAGTTGCGGACCCGATCGGGCGATGTTTGCCTGATCGAATCGGGCGAGGAAGCATGTCCCCAGACCCGATCGGGTGACTACCGCCCGATCCGATCGGGTGGAGTGCTGCTTGGTCTCGTTGCGGTGCTACAGGCGAGGGGAACACGCTGGCCCAAGTTGTAGCCAGACTCGATCGGGTGGGTGCCTCGGGCCCGATCGGGTGGGCCGCTTTTCTCGCCTTATTGCTGCACTGCTGTTGCCAGAGCCCAGAAGTGAAGTGGGGGGAATTTGTATGTGGACCCGATCGGGTACTGTGCTCGGGCCCGATCGGGTCTGGTGCTTTAATCGCGCTTTTTCCCTTTTTGTTTCTGTTTTTAGTGAACTTGAGGGGTATTATAAATACCTTTTTCCTCATTATCTTTTATTCATCTTTCATTAGCTTTAGACTAGTTTTATTCTTCATTGTTCTTAGAGGTGATCAAACCTATTTCGATTTCAATAAAAGTTCCTGCTTTCCGTCAATTGGTACTCTTCTCTACTCTCTATCTCTTTAATTACTTTGATTGCTTAGTTTATTTATTTAATCGTTCATGATGCAATTGTTAGGGTTTCATATTAGTTTTGTTGTTGTTAATTCGATTATGAGTGAGTAGTCTCTTTCTAGGGTGTTAGATAGGAAAGCCATGTTTATACCATGATTGTGATTTAGACTCTTATTGATTTCTAGGGCTTGATTAGGGTGATTGTGATGTGGTTTGTTCTTTATTGAGTAATTAACGTTATTGCGCGGTTTCGTTGGTTGCTTGTGGTTAATAGTTGTTTGCACAGATCCGTCTTACGACTAGAGGCCTAGGACACGTCAGTAGTTCTGATTACGTTAGTGAACATGCGGCGTATGTTGAACTATGAGCGTTGAGTCTTAACCATAGCTCAACATAGGCTCTAATCCCCCGACTCTCGATTTAGGTTTTGATAGTTGTTGACCTTGTTTGATTGGTATAAGCATGGTGGACCGACCTAATACCCTAGGTTTTTATTCCATAGTTTAATCCTTTGTTTAATTCGTCTTTCTCAGCTTAATCATTAGTTTAATTAATTCCTTCCTGATTTCATCTGGAGTAGCTGAATTGGTTGAATATTGATTTAGAAACTCTGTCTCCCTGTGGATTCGACCCTGCTTCCACTGACTACCTTAGTTAGAGGACCGTAGGTTTATTTTTGATTAGGTGATACGACTAAAACCTATCATTCAAAGGTTTAGCTTGGGGGAGTTTGATATCACGTATTTATATAGAGTTTTCTCCCTTATTTACAAGCTAATTTGTGCGTCAATGGAGCTCTTGCGAGCTATTTTGTGCTAACTATCGTATACAGTTGTGGTTTCGTGTTTTAGTGTTGAATTGCAGGTTTTATGGAGTTTTCTCCTTATTTCTGAGCCATTTGGAAGCAACCACGGCTTTACGAGGTGTTACGAGGCACGTAGGATGGCTCACGAGCTTTATGGGTAGTTTAGGAGGTCCCAAGACCCCTAAACGTGAAGATTAGAAAGCCAAAGAGTAAAAAAGGAGGTTTTCGTGCTCTGATCGGGCAAAAATGGCCCAATCGGGCGAAAATACATTGATCGGGTATAGAAGTTGCGGACCCGATCGGGCAAGGTATGCCGGATCCGATCGGGCAAGGTATGCCCGATCCGATCGGGCGAGCACACATGTGCCCAGACCCGATCGGGCTGTCACCACCCGACCCAATCAGGTCAATGGCTGCTACATCTCATTTTGGAGCTGCTGAGGAGGCGACTTCGCTGGCCCAAGTCTTCGCCTGGCCCGATCGGGTGGCTGCCCAAGGCCCGATCGGGTGGGCCTTAATTTCGTCCATAGTACGCTGCTGCTGCCAGGACCACGAGAACAAGAGGGGGCAAATTTGCACTCGGCCCGATCGGGTACTGTGCTCGGGCCCGATCGGGTCTGGCACTATTCACGCGGATTTCGACTTTCGTTTCCCGTTTTATTTAGACTTGAGGGGTATTATAAATACCTTTTCCTCATTATTTTAGAGACATCTTTTTATCATCTTTTATTATCTTAGACTCTAGTTTTATCTCTCAGAGTTATTAGTTTAGTTTAAACACTTTAGATTAGATTAAAGGTGATTGAACCTATTCGATTTCAATAAAAGTTCCTGCTTTCTGTCAATTGGTATTCTCCTTTGCCCTAATCTCTTTTATTATTCTTAATTGCTTAGCCTAATTATTTATTCATTCATGATGCAATTGTTAGGGTTTCATATTAGTTTTGTTGTCGTTAATTCGATTATGAGTGAGTAGTTCTCTTTCTAGGGTGTTAGATAGGAAAGCCATGTTTATACCATGATTGTGATTTAGATTTCTATCAATTTCTAGGGCTTGATTAGGGTGATTGTGATGTGGTTTGTTCTTATTGAGTAATTAATGTCAGTGTACAATTTCATTGATTGCTTGTGGTTAATAGTTGTTTGCACAGATCCGTCTTACGACTAGAGGCCTAGGACACGTTAGTAGTTCTGATTACGTTAGTGAACATGCGGCGTATGTTGAACTATGAGTGTTGGGTCTTAGCCATAGCTCAACACATGCTCTAATCCTCGACTCTTGACCTAGGTTTTGATAGTAGTTGATCTTGTTTGATTGGTATAAGCATGGTGGACTGACCTAATACCCTAGGCTTTTATTCCATAGTTAATTCCTCGATTTATTCCGTCTTCTGTAGTTTAATCATTAGTTCAGTTAATTCTTCCCTGATTTCATCTGAAGTAGCTGAATTGGTTGAATATTAATTTAGAAACTCTGTCTCCCTGTGGATTCGACCCTGCTTCCATTGACTACCATAGTTAGAGGACTGTAGGTTTATCTTTGAATAGGTGATACGACATAAATCCTATCAATTATCTTTTAGTATTGGTAGTAACTGTAAAGAGGATATTTGGTGTGATATTATTCCTATGGATGCTTGTCATGTGCTGTTAGGACGTCCATGGTTGTTTGATAGGAGGGTCATTCATGATGGTTACAAGAACACATATTCATTCACTAAAGATGGCAAGAAAGTAACCCTTACCCCTATCATGTCTATCCCTAACTCTAAACAACATTCCACAAAATAAAAATAGCATTCACTCACTACCCTATTGAAATCTGATTATCATGAACTTAGTCCTTTTCGTGAATTATTGTTAAATATAAATCAAAAGTAACAAGTTGATAGTAATCTAGATCACCCCTTGCTTGAAACCTACAAAGATGTCTTCCCCCATGAAATACCTCACGGCCTACCCCCTAAAAGAGATATCCAACACAAAATTGACCTAATTCCTGGAGCTATGTTGCCTAATAAGCCTGCCTATAGAACAAACCCTAAAGAAACTGAAGAGATAAGGAGGCAAGTGAATGAATTGTTGTCTAAAGTCATGATAAGAGAGTCCTTGAGTCCTTGTGCAGTTCCAACTCTCTTAGTTCCAAAGAAGAATGGTGAATGACGCATGTCTGTGGATAGTAGGGCTATTAATAAGATCACTATTAAATATCGATTTCCTATTCCAAGATTGAATGACTTATTAAATGATCTTAATGGTTCTAAAGTGTTTTCCAAGATTGATTTGAGAAGTGGATACCATCAGATTCGAATTTGTGAAGGGGATGACTGGATGACTGCCTTCAAGACAAAGGAGGGGTTGTATGAGTGGCTTGTTATGCCCTTTGGTTTGTCAAATGCTCCAAGTACTTTCATGCGCCTAATGAATCAAACTATGAAGCCTTTTCTTGGCAGATTTGTAGTTGTTTACTTTGATGATATATTGGTCTATAGTATTAATGAATCTGAACATGTAAAACACTTAGAGCAAGTGTTTAGTGTATTGAGAAACGAGTACTTGTATGGTAACTTGGAAAAATGTCACTTCTTTTCTAGTCAAGTTGTGTTTCTAGGTTTCATTGTCTCTAGTGACGGGATCAAGGCTGATGAGAAGAAGGTCCAAGCAATCAAGGAGTGGCCTACTCCTACCTCAATGCAACAAGTTCGAAGCTTTCATAGACTAGCTTCCTTTTATAGGAGGTTTGTTCGAAATTTTAGTGCTATCATGACCCCTATTACAGAAATCACAAAGTTGAAGAAGTTTGAATGGAGTAATCAAGCAAACAAGGCATTTGAGGAGGTAAAAGCTCAATTAATTAGTGCTCCTATTTTAGCTTTGCCTAACTTTAGTGAAGTTTTTGAAGTAGAGTGTGACGCATCTGGCGTGGGAATTGGAGCAGTTTTATCTCACAATGGAAGGCCTTTGGGTTACTTTAGTGAGAAGTTGAATGAAGCAAAGAGAAAATATTCAACTTATGACAAGGAGTTCTATGCTTTGGTTCGTGCTTTGGACCATTAGAGGCATTACCTTATTGCTAAGGAGTTCATTCTCCATTCTGATCATGAGGCTCTTAAGTACCTTTAAAGCCAACAAAAATTGCAACCTAGACATGCTAAGTGGGTGGAATACCTTCAAACATTCCACTTTACTATCAAGCATAAGGCAGGGAAGATGAATAAAGGTGCAGATGCTCTATCTAGGAGGTACTTATTGGTTGCTACCCTAAGTCCTAAGGTGATGGGGCTTGAATTGTTGAAAGAATGCTATGTAGAGGACAAGGATTTTGGTGTGTTGTTTGAGAAGTGTCATAATCGTCCAAGTGGGGAAAACTATCTCCTAAAGGGGTAAGGGAAATCGCCTATGTATCGCAAGGCATAGTATGAGGGTGTCCTTAATCAAGGAGTTTCATGAAGGTGGACTTGCTGGCCACTTTGGGATCGAAAAAACAGTGATGCTTGTGAGTGAGTACTTCTTTTGGCCTATAATGGCAAGAGATGTGGAGTTTTTGATCAAGAGGTGTTTGATTTTCCAAAAAGCTAAGGGTCATCTACTACCTCAAGGGTTGTTTATGTCTCTTCCTATTCCTCAAGCACCATGGGAGAATGTGAGCTTGGATTTCATTACAGGATTACCTAGAACCCAACGCCAAAAGGATTCAATCATGGTGGTGGTTGATAGGTTTTCCAAGATGGCACACTTTGTGGCATGCCACACTACTAATGATGCTGTTTCTTGTGCTAATTTGTATTTTAGGGACATTGTTAGATTGCATGGAGTGCCAAAGTCGATGGTGAGTGATCGAGATCCCAAGTTCCTAAGTCATTTTTGGCTTACACTATGGAAGAAGATGGGGACAAAGCTCAAGTTCAGTACCTCTAGCCATCCTCAAACTGACGGCCAAACAGAGGTCACCAATAGGACCCTAGGAACCCTTATTCGAGCCCTAGCCACAAAAGGCCCTAAACAATGGGAGGAGATGCTATCACATGCTGAGTTTGCCTATAATCGAGTTCCTAGCAAGACTACTGGCCTTAGTCCATTCTTTGTGGTCTATGGTCAAACCCTTGCACACCTATTGACCTAGCCCCTTTCCCTACCACCACAAAATACAGCCATGAAGCCGAAACTAGAGTGAAAGAGATCCAAAAGCTACATGACTATGTGAGAGGAAAGATTGAGAAAGCCAATGAGAGAACCAAAGAGAGGATTGACAAGAAGAAGAGGGATGTCCAATTCAAAGAGGGTCACATGGTCTGGATTCATCTTAGGAAGGAACGTTTCCCTTCCAAAAGAAAGTCTAAACTTAGCCCTATAGCCGATGGTCCATTCAAAGTGATTGAGAAGGTCAACAACAATGCTTACAAGATCGAATTGCCAGGAGATTATGGAGTTTCAGCCACATTCAATGTTGCTGATTTGAGTCCATTCTATGATGATGAAGAAGAGCTACCAAGTTTGAGGTCAAACTCCTCCAAAGAAGGAGAGGATGATGGAGGTCCATCTAGTTCCATTGATCCTAAGACTAAGAACATGGTTGCTTGTGTTTTAAGGGATGTTCTGAATTCCCTTAAGTCCATTGAGTCCATTGAGTCCTTTGAGAGTGTCCTTAGCTTAGTTAATTAATTATTAACTAAGTTACTATCTTTAATTGCTTTATTAGGGAGTCTAGAGTAATAAAATGTACTCTTGGTTAATTTAATGTTATATTAGATTAACTAGGATAGTATTAGTTGAGTTGTAATTTCAATTATGTTAATTAGAGAGTCAATTAGGGTTGTATGAACAATTATGGACGAGTGAAGTGTTTAAAACCAGCAAATAGGCGCCTACTTTAAGGAAGCTTCCAAGAAGATCAACCAAGAGCTAAGATAGGAAGGAATCTCTATCCTTTCCTTAAAATGGGGCGTCCAAGCATAAAAGATCAAGGAAAACAAATCATTTTCCCTCCAAAGTCCATCTTAGGCGCCCAAACCTTATCGTTTTGGTTTGGCTTCCTACTTTGAAGGGATAAGTGAGTAAATCAAGGGAAATGAAGAGCAAGGCCGTCCAAAGATAGGGAAAGCTTCAAGGATCGACTTTCCAACCCTAGTTAGGATAGATTTTAGTTTTAATTAGTTTTTGATTATTTTAATTTCAGTAATTATTTTCCTAGTGAGTCAAGGATATGTATTTAAAGGGCACATCTCATGAATAAACGACATTAGACTTTATTGATTAAAAAACCTTGTTTTTATTTGCTTTGATTAATTCCCTAATTAATCTAGGCGCCTATGCTAGCTTGATTTTGAGCTTGAATCAAGTGGTGTTCTTAGGAACCTTATTTTGACTTAGTGGTGAATTTGTATCTAAGTTAACTTAAGTAAAGCTAACTATCATTCTTGAATCATAATTGAACCTATTCAACCTATCATATAGCCAGAATATAACAGTCACAACACCCCAAACCACCTTCCCCTTCGCGCCAGTAACCCGACCACCAGCTAGCTCCCGCCTTCTCTCTCTGATATTCGGTTTCGCACACCCCTATCCCCAGTGCCCAGTGCTAAATCCGCCATTGATGTTCACAATTAATACTAATTAATTTCAATAATGCAAAGACGATAAAGGTTTAAATATGGTTTAATATAAGTAGTATTTGGAAAGTGGAAAAGTCTTTGCCTTCCTGGAAGATGGGAAAAAGTAATTTTTGGGAAGTGGAAAAATCAAGGATCCCACATGAAATAAATGGAAGTGAAGAGTTACTACTATTGATTGTTTTAGGAGCATGCAAACCCCAGTCACATGTGCACCGCCGGTGTTCGATTTGTGTACATGACACGTACGCGGTGTGTGGTTTGCTTACTTTTTCGGCCTCAACGTAAATGATTGCCGCCCCAGACGCAATCTTAGAAACTGTAACATCTCATTTATTATTCGTAACTCTTGCCATGATTTGCGCTCTCAATCAAGAAGGCGTTACTGATGCTTGGCCTAAACAATTTCTTATGGTTTTAGAGACTCTAATTTCAGAGCTTTTCCACTCATATATTCTAAATGTACGAGCGAGTTTCAACCTATCTCTTTCAGTGCACCATAAAGAGATGAGTTGTGTTAAATTTTAAGGAGATCACCAATTTTGCTTACACCTGTGTTGTGGGCAAATTGGTATCTATGATAGAGGCTTAACTCATCGCATCTATTTGTTTCTCTATAGGTATCTATTGGCCCATAATTTATTGTTTTGCTCCCTTAATTAAAAGAGTGTTATCATTTCCTACAATTTAGAGGCAATTGAGATACAATGTAACAAACAATGGATTCTTCCATAAATAAAAAAGTTTACAATCGCATTGAATGGAAATCGCTTAGAATTTTAGGGCTCCATCAAACCTACATAAACTAGATACATTGGCGAGTAACGTGAGTCTTATTAGAGCATCCACAATGGTTTGAAAAAAGGACTAGCTTGCAAATTATGTAAAAACGCAAGCAAGTAGCTTACCACTACACATTGTAGCTAGAGTAAGCTAGGTGGCCAAAACAAGCTACTAGCTTGAAACAATCAAAAAATGAAATATTTTTATTTTAATAATAAAGTTACTCTATTTGTATTAAAGTAAAAAGAATTATGGTTGTATATTTTTGACATGTGAGACAAATTTTAGCTACATATATTATAGCTCACCATTGAGTAACTTGTAGCTCTAAAATAGTGTAGCTGTAAATAATGATGTGGCAAGGTGAACAACAAACAATTTAGCTTGACCATTGTAAATGCTCTTATGCGTCTGTGAACAATAATTTTCAACAATTTGCCAACCATCGCGAGGATTAAGCCCATTAAGGCAAGTAAACTATTTTGAACCATTTTGAACTGTGAATTGACTGGCTTACTAGTTACTACCCTACCACATATGAAGTGAAATAGTTGGCCACTCTTGGTCACAGACCAAATGCAAATGTATGGCTATACACACAAAAATGAAGACATGAAGAAACCCTATGTTGTATATATAGTAGGGGTGTTTCCCACCAACTGATTATTATTTCATCCACAAAGAAGATCCATCAACTCAAACGAGTAGTTTGGTGCATAAAATACAAAGGAAGAATTGAAGCTAAAAAGAAGGAATTTCAATGTTCTCTGCAATAATAGAATTACATACAAATCCACATGAGAAATCGCTGCCATAACATGGCACTCAATATGAGTTTCTCTGAAAATCTGCAAAACGGTAACATTTGGTGTCTCGAGAAGCACTCTTTCTAATTATCATCCAGTAACCCAATTTACTCCCCTTCATTCAAAATTGGGTTAATGAGAGGCTTCATCTGTGCAAGGTATACAATAGCCCACCTACACAAAAGATCGATTCATAATAATTAAGTAAAAACAGATGCGTACCACAAAAAATTAACTGAAAAAAATAGGCGGAGTTTTTATCCAATGAAAAAGTTAATAGGAGTCTACGACATAGATATGTCAACACAACACTCCCATTCCTGATGAAATATCAGCTAATACCCTAGACAAGAATATATTAAAATTGAGTGCATGGTTATACAGACCAGGATAAAGTAGACAAAAGATTGCTGAAATGAAATTACCACTTCCTCCGCTTGATTCCCATTCAAAAGAAAAGCACACAGATTGCTAAACACCTAACAACCAACTAACCAAAGATCACACATGCATATATGTGTACTAGTACTTGATTGTCCATGATTATCCAGCAGTATATCTTTGTTTAAGTCCTTAACGGCCGTTTGATAAGGGTACTTAATATTGGTGGTAATGATAATGGAATCTAATGTAATTTGGATGAAAAATCCCTTACTCATTACCATGGTAATTAAAAACCCATCCCAACATTTGATCTTCTTCGCAAATATTCTTTCTCAACACCACCTCTAAAATGGTAATAGATGGTAATGGAATTTTATAGAAAATCACAAGTTTGGGGTTGCATAAGCATTACCATAGAAATTAACATAAAAATTACATATGAACTGAACTGAACTAAACTTATTGGAGCTGAACTGAACTGAACTTATTGGAGCTGAACTGAACTGAATTGAATTGAATTAAATTATAATAAGTATATGAATAATAAGTAAATAATAATTATTATGAATATTAAATAATAAGTAATACTAATTCTAAGTAATGATAAATAAATTAATAATTTAGAATAATATCAAATGAATAATATTATTTTGAGGTTATTATGATAGTTATAAATAAATAAATAATAATAATAAATTAATTTTGAAAATAATAATTACTGATAATAATAGTAATAATTAATAATGAGTAATTACAATTATTAGTATTAATATATTGATACTTGATGATGATGATATAATATAATGTCTAAGAAGTAAATTAATAGTATTACCATTATAATAATAATTAGCTTAAAACATGGGTTGATGTGTGCTTCTAACCAAACCACGATTTGTGGTGGGTTGTGTATGATAGAAATACACCAAACCGCCAAAGTATATTTAATATACAACGTAACAACAATGTTGTATTTTAAATAGTATTGCAGTATTATTAACAACTTTGTAATTTTTTCATATCTTCTAGCTTTTTGTAGCTTATTTGTATGATGTAATAGTGAATTTTATTCAGTAAAATAAAGCAACAATTGCAAATTAGAATACTCGTATTGACATTAAATTTGGTTAAACCGTGCACCAACCCAAACTTTGCTAAGCCATAATAATAATAATAATAATAATAATGAGTAATAATGAGTAAAGATATAATAAAAAAATAATATATATAAATAATAATTATGATTATTATATAATAACAATAATAATAAGTAAAATAAATTAGACTAACAATAATAATATTAAATAAAATGGTTAAATAATGAATGGAGCTGAACTGAACTGAATTTATTGGAACTGAACTGAACTTATTGGAGCTGATCTCTTATTAGAGCTGAACTGAACTTATTAGAGCTGAAGTGAACTGAACTTATTAGAGCTGAACTGAACTGAAAATAAGCTGAACAAAACAGACCATTAGTACCACGGGTTGCATAAGCATTACCATGGACATTAACATAAAAATTAGATATAAACTTGGTACCATTACTACCATTTAACAAGAGAGCTATACCTTATATCACACTATTGAAGCTGAAGCCTAAAAGATTTTGTTTATATAATCGATAAATTCAATGCAAAAATCGAACGGTCCATGCACCACGAAGTTGTAGCACGTATAAGTTACCCCAAGCGCTCTAGTGGGTTCGGAAATGGTAATCCGTTTACAACCCCCTAATGAGGAGGATTTGTCATGGTCTATGGATGATAGGATTGTGCTCATAACAAAAACAACAACAAAGCCTTAGTCCCAAAAACTCTGCTCACAATATCTATTACGCTCATCAAAAACGATGAAGCTTAGCATATCTCTCCCTCCACTATAAATTAGCCCAAGTTTCCATGACAGGGAAATTTACACTCAGGTGATCCTTCCTAACAACTTCATGATTCAGATTGTCAAATAGTAAAACACTCAGCTAAAGATCATATACACAAGGCAAAGACAACCATTCACCAGCAGTAATGCAAGCATACATACTTTATGATCACTTAATTATAAAGCCTCCAACCATCGCCCTTCTTCAAAATTCAGAGTCACCAGAGACAGGACTACTATCTGATGGTGCTAGCACTTGACGTCTCTTTCTTTCATCCCCTCACCCACCCTCTACGCCCTTCTATCTGTTCTCTCAATTTCTTCTCACTCAATCCCTCTTAACAGCAGAGCTGGCCAGGTTTTCTTCTGTGCCACTTGGCCTATCAGATTTGGTAACAATGGCCAAAATTAGCAACTTCATTTGGTGAGATAAAAAGCTATACTACTTAATTTTTGATAGACACTTGAACAGCCAGTAAACCATCAAAAGAAAATGTCGTCCAACGGTAGTAAGTTCTCTCACCAGTTGTCACTAATAATTACAAGCAGTCACCTTTTATCGAATTGCTCGTAGCACTTACACCACGAAACATTTTTCATGAACCCTTCATATTTTTCCCTGTCACACCTCGACATCTACGTTCCAATATCTCTTCTCTCCTCTCCAACCCCAGAAACAACCCAGTAATACAAATCCAGATTTTCCAAACCTCCACTCGCTGTGCTCAAGCCTACTGCTGGCTTTGTCTGCCCCAATAAGTCAATAAGAAGCACACAAAGAAGCTATAGCCTTACGGTTAACAAAGATAGACTGAAAAAGAGGAAGCAGAAATTCAAAGTAATTTTCAGATGACAATTTCTGAAACTTTCATCCGGAGTACACAAAACAAGCAACTCTTTCTGGAGATTTTTTTTTCTTCTCCAAACAACAGAAAGCTGCACACCCTGGTGTATCATGAGCACCAAGGCCACTGTTTTTGTTCATTGTTCATTTAAGAAAGCTCAAATGAGCAAAAAAGATAACCTAAAGTGAACCATGTTCATGCCAAGGTATACGATGGAAATTTTGGTATGCAGTGACTAGAATTTAACTTACAACTTCTTCACCTAACGCCATGATTGCACAAAAATGTATGATGGTGAAACAATCACATGTAAGGATGAGTTATGCTGGGTTTGTGTGAAGGAGCCAGCCTAGGTTTTTTGTTTACTAATCAAAGGAAAAATGGTGAAAAAAGCTGATGTAATATTTACATGCCTCGTACACCAACTGCTGTTCATACTTTAATTACTCAGCTGGGCGCACTACAGTTTTCCCCCACTAGAAAAGTAACGAAATAGTAAGAAGCAAAATATAGTAAGAAGCAAAATAGACTTACATCATCCAACAGCAAACTGTTGCCGTAATAATTAATGTTAGGTGGAATCTGCACAGGAAAAAACATATTGTCACTGGTAGCTCTCAGGTTAACAATATAAAAGAGTAAAACAAATAGTTGCAAGAAAAGGCCACTCAGATTAGTTCACTGTGAAAAAAGGCAAAAAAAGTACTATCATCTGTATTTGGGTAGATACATAGGTACCGAAGTCAATATAGATACTCAGATAACGGGAGTGTTTGGTAAATGGATTTTGGGTGGCTTTTTCATTGGCTTTTGTCTTTTGTTTGTGGTCAAAAGCCAAACAAAGTATTTGGTAACTCGCTTTTGCAATAGATGAAAAGCCGACTTTTCAGCCAATAGACAACAACTACTTTTAACTGCTTTTTTGGCTGGCTTTTGATTTTTGCTTCTATTTTGTACTAAACAGCCAGACATCACGGCCACTTTTCCAAAAAACTTTTTTAACAACTACTATCATAGTGGCTGGTCAAACAAGCCACTAAAAACAACCCGTGAAACCAGCATAGTACTATCTGTATTAAAACACTCAAAAACTCAACTATATTTGACCATTATATTTGACAACAGGGGGACCTAGCCCCTTTAAACATTTTTTTTAAGTTGCTAAAAATGTATGATGTCAAATGCTCAAATAATAAATATATACAACACCAACAACGACTACAAGCCTACAACAATAAAGCCTTACTCCATGACAAGGGAAACAAGAAAACCAAAGGAATATTTAAACGAGTAAACAAAGAAACATGAAAAAGTGAAAATGAGAATATATAAAAGGCAAATTTTAAACTTCAGCAAATGCTAGTGATAATTTCATCGAATAAGAGAGGTTAAGGGTCCAAATAAGAATAGTATCAATATTTAACTTTATAACTTCCCTCTTTACAAGCTACACCAACAACCTCCTAATAAGTCATAAGTCACCAGATCAATAGGATAATAAGTTCTCTAGGTTGGACAACGATAATTTCTCCTAAAGTTTCCACTTCTTACTTTAGCAGCCAATTAGGAAGCATCAAGAACGGCTCACGGCTTGAGGACGGAGTTCCTGGTATAAGAAACAGCTCCAGAACCAAGACACCAAAGGATGGCAAATTGGCATGGGACGCCTTGAGGACAGAGCCAAAATATAGGGGACGTCTCGAGATAGGAGGGGATGACAAGTTCACTTACATGCATGCCCAAATATAAAACCCCAAGAACTATAAAATAAATGAAAATTGACGGACATACTTTAATTCAAGCAGACTAGAAGTCTAAGAAGCATTAATACAAATTCTATGTTTGGAACAAAAAGAAGTGAAAATGTTTGCAAATTCAAAGTAATTACATCTAGCATTCAGCAGTGCAGCTTTAAATATTAGGAAATTAACAGGAATAATCTCAACTATGACCGTTCCGCTTAAAATAATTTCAACTATTAGTTATTTTAGAATAATCCAAACTACTTGGCGTACCTTCTTAAAATAATCCAAAATTTATTTTTCTTGCCTTCAATGATTCATTTCGGGACTACTATATATAGCAAAATTAAAAGTTTGATTATTTTGAGAAGATACCTCCAATAGTTTGGATTATTCTAGAATAACTCATAATTAAGATATTTTTGAGCACAACGGTCATAGTTGAGATTATTTCTGTAAAACTTTCCCATATTTTAAGAGCTTATTGAGGAAAACTTGGATTGAAAGGAGATAATAGATTCATGACAACATCTTCAGGATTAAGGAGGCAAATTTGGCCATAAGAGCAGGATTTTTTCATTAACTTGGATATACCCATATTTGAGCAGTATGAACTAATAGGAACTGCCTAAAAGTCAAACCAACTGCTCTAATTAAGCTATCCAGGAGCTTGTCCTCATAAATGATAAGTTAGAAAATGAAACGAAAGAACCAATTTACTCAACTAGGATAACCTAAAGCACCTGCCATATAATAGATCCAATAATTGGCCCCAAGCAAACTTCAAAGGGAAGTCTTCATTTCGCAAGGAAATGCCATTTACCTCATCGAATTGATTTCAACCCTGTACCTCTAGGATAGTCGAAACTATTTGCGATTAAATACGTGCACGTCAAAGGAGGTGTATCGAGAGTCAATCATAGAAAACCTACATCTTTGGCATGGCCTTGCCTCCCCATTCTTAAACTATAGAAAAGCCCCACACTTAGGCACGAGACTAGTACTTAGTTGTAACCTTTAACATATATTTGCCACCCCTCTCTTCCTCGATTTCACCTTTGAAAACGACTTATCTCTCCGATGAAAATCGACTTAATCAATCTACTCTCCAGCATACTTGCATGCTATTGCTCACCCAACAAGTGGGTTTTTTTTTCCACAAAGCCATGTCCAAATGGCAGCATTTCCTATTAACCAGCTCTAATCTTACCAGCCCACATATCTCTCTCCTTTTACTTGCTTGTTATATCAATAATGTTTTTCCAATATAAAGCCTTCTCGATAAACTTCTCTTCCTTCAACCATCAATGGTGAAACTGAGAATGTATATTCCTCCCATGAAGATCCAAGTAATCAATCTACTCTCCAATATACTTAACTGCTCGTCTATCAAGTCGCTTTTCTTTTCAAAATCCAACCTTAAGAGTGGTACTATCTAACAACCAGCTTCGCTTTTACACCAACATTGAATCAACGTCGAAAGACCAGCCTTAACTCTAAAGAGCATACGATCCTTGTAATTGCTTGCTTCTATTCATACACATTGAAGTTCTCAAAATAAAAACAAATCTAACAAACTTGTTCAATTTGACCAATCATTACTAGACTGTAGTACATAGGCAAATTAGTAGTAGACGAAACTAATTAGTGATCTTAAGTTCCTAATCATAACTTCAACAGGTCAACTAAGAAAACAGAATCACATCAACAATTAACAGCTTCCCCCAAAATGTTGACTTAAATCAGAAGACATCAAACAGAATGCAAAACTTAAAGAACAGAAAATTCAGGCTCAAAGATCTAAAATTTAATGAACTAACTTACAAATCTTAATAAACAAAACAGATAAAGTAGGAAAAAAAGAGAAAGAAAATATACAGATTGGTAGAAGGGCCTCGGTTGAAGCAGATTCTGGTACAAAGAGAAGCAATGACACCAATCACAGCGAAAATAAGGGTTGTAACGAAGAACCCCATCTCTTCTTTTAATCTCTTTTCCCACTTTAAATTACCTGTCTCTCAATGGAGATTGAAGGGGATACGATGCCACAGAAGGGTAAAAATCAAAATTGGGTTTTTGGCGAATTCTCGCAATCAATCAAATCCCAAAACGTTGAGAAATTGAGGAGGAGAGAGAGAGAGAATGAGAGAGGAGAGAGGAGAGGGGAAGAGTGTGCTCACCGAGCCATGATAAACCTGTACCCCGGACATTTTTGTCCCAAATGAGGGTATTATGGTCATTTCAGACTTTAAATTTCTTAAGGGCAAAAGGAGAAGGATGAATATCTTGAGGCCCTATCTGCTGACTTGTAAAAAAAAACTTTAAATTCATTTCTATTTAGTTTAGTTTAGTTCACTTTAGTATGATTAACTTTAATTCAGTTTAGTTCACATTATTATTAACACTTTTATTATCATTTATTATTATTACTATCTTTTTAATTATTATCATTATTAAGTATTACTATTATCGTTATAATAATTATTATTATATTATGTTAATTATTAATATTATTTTTACAATTATTTTTATTAATACTACTACTTCAACTTATTTTAACTCTTTATTATCATTTTTTAATATTATTTTTATCGTTATAAATATTATCATTATTAAGTTGTATTATTATTGTTATTACTTTAACAATAATAATATTAATTATTATCATTATCATTATTATTATTAATTATTATTAGTATTATCAATATTATTATTATTTTTATTATTAGTAGTAGTAGTATTTAAAAAAATTATTATTATTAAGTATTAGTCCCTCTGTTCTCGTTTGATGATCCCATTTGAAACTAGGGGAATACCAAAAGAAATTGAGGTGAATGATGATCTTTTTAAAAAAGTAAGAGAGAGAAAGAAAAGTGGGTGATTGAGAAATAAATGATTTTAAAATGGGGCATATGTAAGACAAAAAGTAAATAAAAAACGTACTCCCTCCGTCCCATATTAATCGCAACAATAGCTTGTGCACATAGTTTTAGGAAGTTAATAGAGTAGGGAGTAAGTTATATTAATTTATTGTAAAAGTTGATGTGATAGAAAGTGTGTGGTACTGTAGGAAGTTAATAGAGTAGGGTAGTAATATTTTAATGTTTTTCACATAAATCAATAAATGAGTAGGGTATATTAGTTGGGTGATATATAATAAGATATTGGTGAGTTCATACTTAAAATATAAGTGTTGTAATTAATATGGGACAACCATATATAGAAAGTGGTGCAACTAATATAGGACGGAGGGAGTAGTAAATATTTGGTTGTTGAAGAGTAAGATGAGAAATAAGTATTCTTAAAATGGAAAAGATTCAAAATTGGAAGAACTTTTAGATTCATCCCAAAAAGGAAAATGGGAACATCAAATGGGAATGGAGGGAGCATTAGTAGTATTATCATTTTATTATTACTACTATTAATATTAAGTATCATTATAATTATTATTATCACTATTAAAATTATTATTAACATTATTAATATTAATATTATTAATACTAATTATTATTAGTATTATTAATATCATTATAATAATAATTATTATTATTAGTAGTAGTAGTATAATAATAAAAAAATCAATATTATTATTAAGTAGTATTAGTTTTATTATGATCATTATTATTATTAATAATAATTTTAAGTATAATAATAATAATAACTATTATAATTATTATTATTAAGTATTATTATTATTTCTGTATTGTATTATCATTATACCATCTATATAATTCAATTTACAAAAAATAAGTTCAGTTCAGTTTAGTTTAGACCCATTAATTTCAGTTCAGTTTAGTTAAGTTCTTTGCAAGCTAAAAGAACATGGATTGGTTTTAAGCATTCCTTTCATTTCTAAGAGGTATTGGAGGGATGAAAAAATGAGGGACGGGTGCGGGGACCTCTTCCCCATATCTATGCTCACTTAAAATTCTTATACCCATCATCTACCCACCACCTATGATGAGTATAAGTTATATACCCACGCCTGACAACGTGGATATGACTTAAAACCATCCCCATGCCCATTATCCAATTGGGTAGACTCAGTCGCTTATACCCGCCTGTTTAATATCATCGGTTACTTCTTCAACCCAACCTATAAAAATCATTTTGTAACTACTAGGTAAAAGTGTTACTTTCTCCATTGATGTTAATTAGTGATCTCCTTGGCTCATTGAGCTAATATAAGTCATCGGCATCAATTATTATATTTTTGGACTAATACTATAATAAAGCATTATGATTTATGAGGTTGTTGAGTGGGTATTAGATGGGCGGAAGCGAGGCGGGTGAAAATGTGGCAATATGCCCTCATACCCACCACCTACTTATTACCCATGGCGGGTATGGCTTTTTATACCCATACCCATACACATTACTGCCCCACATGGGGCATGTGTTTTGCGAGACCCACCAAATTTTAGCCATCTGTCATCCCTGATTGGGATTGATTCTTACCCCGTCATCGTGCCTCGTTATGCACCAAAAAAGATAAAATGGCAAACTATTAAGCGAATATATGGTTTCTACTTGGCAAGGGGAATGAAATCAAGAAAGGAGTAGAGGGGAAAAGAAAATTACAACACTAATGTTGTTTGGACTAGATAGTTCCCCCCCTTTCCCCTCTTCCTACTCCCAAATTGCACCACCATAACTTCAATTTGTTGCAATATCAACCTTGGTACACGCGGCGTTCCGTGCAGCACTCCGTCCCTATCACCTTTCCCTTTACTTTCTTAAGATCACATATTTTTCTCTCTTTGGTCGTGGTTGTATGATAGGGTTGTGGAATGGTTGTTGTTGAAGCAAACGTGGAACTCGTGGTGTAGTGGGAAGGTCGTGGATGGGTTTTGGATGGCTCGAGAGTGGATTTTGGTTGGTTAGAGGTAGTTCTAGTGGGCTGGGTTGCGACGAGCTAGGGGTGGTTTTTGGAGGCTATGGTGGTTGTGTGAGTGGCGATGAGCTGGGAGTGATTTTGGTAGGTTATGGTGGTGACTTACGATATGCCCGGGTGGTTTTGGCAGGTTGTGGTAGTGTGCTGGTCATCTCTACTTTCATTGCTTATAATAGTTTCATATTTATAGTATAAAGTATATTATTCTATAATAGTCGTATAACTGAATAGTGCTGATTAAATTAAGGTAGAGGAATTTGGGGGTAATCGTGGGGGACAAGGAAAATCGCTCAATCAAACAAAATTTAAGGAGATGGAATCAACAAATACCCTTTCCTTTTCCTATATCGCCCTAACTAAATGCCCCATAAGAGTAGAAGTAGAAGAGAAGTAAGATCAAAAGTATTTGTGATTAATGATGGTTTTCTCTACTTCCATTCATATGTCAACTAAAACTTTAAAACTATTTATAAGGTTCATTAAACAAAGACGGAAAAAAGGGGAAAAAGCCCGAAATCAGGTCGACACGGTCGTGGTGACATCACCACGGTTGTGGCGCCTTAAAATTATTTAGGCAGCAGGTAATCTTCAAACGAAACTGTTTCTATGCAAGTTAGGTACCACGGTCGTGGCAAAATCACCACGGCCGTGGTGACCTGACTTCACCAAATTCAACTTTCTTCTATTCTGGCGGAGTGTCTAATGTTTTGTTGAGTGAGGGTGACCACGGTCGTGGCAATATCACCACGGCTGTGGTGACCCAACTTCGTCGAATTAGTCCCAAATCTTCAATAGTCTGCCTTGCCCGCTACAGGTGCCCACGACTGTGGTGTATGTGCCACGGCCGTGGTGGCCTATTTCCTTCAACTCCCCAAGTTAGAGTCACCCAAGCATCTCCAAAGCACGAGCCACGCAAGCTCGAACATGCTCCAAGTCCCTAGATCACAATAATACTCCAACACGTGTCAATTCTCTTGAAATACATCAAAAAACAACCAAACACTTGTGAAGTATATTTGAAATCCAAAGGAAGGAAAAACCATGCAATCCTAACTCTAAATGCTCTAAAGCTACATGCAATGAGACTTAAAATGACCTATAAATATGCACTAAAATGAACTGATCAAACTCCCCCAAACTTAAACAATTGCTTGTCCCCAAGCAATACAAACTGAAGCTCATGGGATAGAGTTATGACTCCTCAGGATAACACGCATGCCATTTTCGAAAACCATTCAAAATCTTTCAAAGATATATGTCTAATAAATGCCAAAATGTTATCAAGTCTCAAAGTTTTTAAGCTCAAGGAAAAGCAACCAAATCTTACCACTAGTTCTCCCCCAAGCTTGGCTCAGTCATATACATGGTAGATCTCACTTTAGTCGTGCGCATTTGTCTCGTGTGTTTAAATAAGTCAAATGAATGCTCAAAGCTCAATTCCATCGACTATATCCTACCATAAGCTTGCATATCATCTCACTCTCCGTCACATAAGGACAAATGTTCGCATCAAGAATCAAGAGGACTTAGTCAAGGCTGTAATGTAGGCTTAAGGTGAGGGTGTGGTGGCATTTGGGATCATGGTGTTAAAGAGGGGAAAGTGAAACTTCCAACTCGGCACCTTTCTAAAAGCACAAAACCAACCCTACTAAAATTTAAACACTCTACACAACCTATCGCAAGCACTCCTCTAATTTTAGCATCTCAATCTCCCTTATTGTGACTTTTGAACACACCACAAATCCTTTTCTTTTTCATTTCTATTTTTTTTTTATTTCTTTCGTTTTGTTTTTGTGGATTGTGGTGATTTAAGGAGGGAGAAAATGAGAACTTCAATAGTATGGAAAGGAGGCAAACTCAAACAGCACATGAGTTTTAACCAAAACAAAGTCGAACACCGACACCGAGTCATTCTCGTAACACCCATCAACATGTATTACCTCATCTAAGTAGCTTCACAATCCCCTAGGTAAGGAAATAAGTAATAGGCTAAAGATGTGGTTAACAAAGAAAACAAGCTTAGGCTCACAAGGGCTTCAAAGAAGGATAAGTAGGTGAGGGTGGCCTTTGGCAATGTAGCTCAAGTAAACATGAAAGCCTCAATCACATTCCAGACGCAAACAAGTCAAGCATATTCAAGGAGAATCAATGCAAGTTCTAGAGAATGGTCGTCAAGGAAGAGCATCACACATCAAGTAGAAAAGACTGAAAAGATATCAGTCTAAAATGCTTAAAGTATATCCTCACAAGGCATAGCTATCGAAATCGGTCGAACCGCACAAAGGGGAGACCAAACATTCCACAAACAGTCAATTCCTTAGCACACTAGAGACTATCAAAACATTTCCTTTTTTTTCAATATCAAAAATCATTTTCAAAAGCACACACGTGTCTTAATATCGTCATCGGAGATCAGTCCTAAATGCAACCTACATGCATGCATGAATGTAACTAGTGCATTTTAACATGGATCTAAATGCTCAATAATAAAAAAAAGAAAAAAGTATGCAGTATTGGCTATATGCTCTAACATGATATGCAAATATCGATATGCATCCTCTCCCAAGCTAAAAAACACAGTGTCCTCACTGTGAATAGGCTAATAAGATAATAGCAAAGGAGGAGGAAAGAAAAGCTCACTCACGAGGAGGCGGCTGGGAGCTGGAACTACCTGGGAACCAACCACCACGGCTAGTCCAGCTCCGTAAGTCGTCACGAAAACCCTGGAAAGCCAAGGTCATCGTGTCGAAGCTTGCCTGCATGCTCTGATAATGACGATCGTGCTCAATGGTGGAATCTCTATGCTGCTGCACATCGGTCCAGCGGTTCTGGAAATCCAACCTCATATCGCCAAATCCAACCTGCAAAGCAGCCAGTTGATGCTCTATAGTACCAAAAGTTCCCCCAACCGGGGCATGCTCAGCATCAGGGTTAGCGCCCTCCTCATCAACCTCCATCGCCGCCTCACCTCCGGCGTTTGCTGGCGGTGGCCAGTCAAAATCCGGTAGAAACACCCAATTCTCCATATAATAAATGGGAGTCTTGTTCACATCAGGGAGAATGACATAAGGACTGTCGTTGACCTTCCAAATGTAACCAGCTTTAGGACCGTTAGACTCGATCCACGACATGGTCACAGAGGAGTGGAGGTCAAGAAGGGTGTCTCCTGGCACAACCTGCAAACCTGTAAGATCATGACCAAGAGAGATAGCAATAAGAGTAATCATCCCGCCCACGGTGATGTCACCGGAGGGCTACACAACCAGGTTTTCAAAATGGTCCATCATCCAAGCCCCGGGGTTAAGTCGGGTGTTGATAGGTTTTAGTCGTGTCACCTAATCAAAAATAAACCTACGAACCTCTAACTAGGTAGTCAGTGGAAGCAGGGTCGAATCCACAGGGAGACAAAGTTTCTAAATTAATATTCAACCGATTCAGCTACTCCAGATGAAATCAGGGAAGAAATAATTAAACTAAAGAATAGACTACAGAAGACGGAATAAATCGAGGATTAAACTATGGAATAAAAGTCTAGGGTATTAGGTCGGTCCACCATGCTTATACCAATCAAATAGGGTCAACTACTATCAAAACCTAGGTCAAGAGTCGGGGATTAGAGCCTATGTTGAGCTATGGTTAAGACTCAACGCTCATAGTTCAACATACGCCGCATGTTCACTAACGTAATCAGAACTACTGACGTGTCCTAGGCCTCTAGTCATAAGACGGATCTGTGCAAACAACTATTAACCACAAGCAACCAACGAAACTGCGCAATAACGTTAATTACTCAATAAAGAACAAACCACATCACAATCACCCTAATCGAGCCCTAGAAATCAATAAGAGTCTAAATCACAATCATGGTATAAACATGGCTGTCCTATCCAACACCCTAGAAAGAGACTGCTCAGACATGATCGAATTAACAACGACAAAACTAATATGAAACCCTAACAATTGCATCATGAACGATTAAATAAATAAACTAAGCAATTGAAAATAATAAAAGAGATTAGGGTAAGAAAGAATACCAATTAACGGAAAGCAGGAACTTTATTGACATCGAAATAGGTTTGATCACCTCTAAATTAATCTAAAGTGTTTGAATTGAACTAAGAACAATGAAGAATAAAACTAGTCTAAAGCTAATGAAAGATGAATAAAAGATGTCCCTAAAATATGAGGAAAACGGTATTTATAATACCCCTCAAGTCTAATTAAAAATAGGAAGCAAAAGACGAAATTCGCGACAAATGACACCAGACCCGATCGGGCCCGAGCACAGTACCCGATCGGGTGCCCAGCAGCTTTAGCATTTTTGGTCTTCTGGTGCCTTCGTTAGCAGCAGCGCAGCATTCAACCCAAAACGAGGTCCGCCCGATCCAGCACCCGATTGGGTCTAGGATCGGGTCCTCAACGTATTGGCCCAGCAGCTCTCTTAGCGTAACAGCAGCAGCGTAGGAAACTGAGATGGCCCACCCGATCGGGCCTTGGGCTTCCACCCGATCAGGCCTGGGAGCAAATTGAGCCCAGCAGCACCACAGCGCCTGTAGCATCGCAACGAGACTAAGCAGCACTCCACCCGATCGGTTCGGGCGGTGGTCACCCGATCGGGTCTGGGGACATGCTTCCTCGCCCGATGGGATCGGGCAACCCTCGCCCGATCGGGTCCGCAACTTTCATACCCGATCAATAAATCTTCGCCCGATCGGGCCATTTCTGCCCGATCAGTGCACGGAAACCTCCTTTTTTACTCTTTGGCTTTCTAATCTTCACGTTTAGGGGTCTTGGGACCTCCTAAACTATCCATAAAGCTCGTGAGCCATCCTACGTGCCTCGTAACATCTCGTAAAGCCGTGGTTGCTTCCAAATGGCTCGGGAATAAGGAGAAAAGTCCATAAGACCTGCAATTCAACACTAAAACACGAAACCACAACAATATACGAAAGTTAGCACAAAATAGCTCCCAAGAGCTCCAATGACTCACAAATTAGCTTGTAAATAAGGGAGAAAACTCTATATAAATACGTGATATCAGGTGTCTTCCTCACTCATGTGCCAAAGGAAGTAAAGCTCTCGAGCACTCACATTGCCTAGACTGTCACCATGAGCATAGATGCTGTGGTTAAGGGCACGATGGGAAATGCAAAACCCCGGGTTAACCATGCAAGATGCTTTGGCTCGGTTTGGATCAAAGTGAGAGAGGGAAGTGAGACGATGCCAAAATAATTGTCAGTTATGCTTTGAGGACCACTCACTCTTAGGTCCAGTCTTGCCCCCCATAGGCCACCCAAAGACATTGTTCAATTGCCCGATGTTCATAGTAACCGTCCTACCCAAAAGTGTAAAAGTCATGCTCCGAGGGTTCTTCCCTTCCGATCTACGAACGGAAAGGGTGGACAAAAACTCAAGGGTGAGGCGTTTGTAGGTGAGGGCGTGTAGATCTAACCACGAAGACCACCCCACTTGGCGAAAGAGTTGGTCGACATCCCCCTCCACATACAACGCTTGGGCCGCTCTAACATCATAAATTTTGTCGGCCTAATGCGACGGCGGCTAAGTCGTATGAAGCGTTCCAAGTGGTCGGGCGAGGTGAAATTGATACCTAAGGTATCAATTTAAGGGGGATTCAACGGTAGAGGAGGGGAAGGATTCCTTAGTTGGCTAGAAGAGGTGTTGCGACGAGGGTTCCTAGGGCCATGGGTCTCCATGATATGGACACGAGTAAGCACTTAGGACAACAACACCCAACGCTAAATATCACCCAACTTGGACACCCAAAAACAACAACCACCAATAATTCCACCAAAAATTCAACCTAATACTTCAACCACAACCAAATTCAACAATTGCAACCAACAAACCCAACAACAATCAAACAATCATCAAACAATAGAAGTGAAATCAAGAGAAAACACAATAGTAAGGAAAGTTTATGCCAATGGCGTCGTGGGAGTAAATCCCGCAAATGAACCTTGCCAAAGTGATGTATTGATGTTGTTGAAGAGTTTGAAGTCACCAATTGAAAGCTAGAATCTTCCTACAAATTTTCCCCAATTTGATTTGGAGGTTAGGGTTAGGAAAATTTGTGAACGTATGGAGAATTTATGGAGGAAAGGGAAGAAGTAAGATGTGTAAGTTATGTGGAAGTGGTAGGAGAAGGAATTTGGAGAAGAAAGAGGAAGGTTGGAAGGTTTTTTAATGGTGGACAGGGAGGTGAGTTGAAGAGGAGGTGTGAGAGGATGAGTGAGTTGAGAGAAAAGAAGGTGAATGAAAAGTGAGTTGAAGATGAGGGTTTATCGAGTTAAATTACTCGACAGCAAATTGCTTCAGGTCACCACGATCGTGGTGATATTGCCACGGTCGTGGTGACCTAAAAATGCCAAATCAGTTTGCAATCTGCCAAAACAGAAGGCCTTCTGTTTTGGCGATTTCAGGTCCCCACGGCCGTGGCGAATTTACCACGACCGTGGGTTCCTGATGCTTTCTTTTTTCACTCTCTTTTTATGTTTTTGCTCGCTTTTTTTTTAATACAGGAAAATGAAACAAAAATAAACTAAAAAAAAGAAATTAAAATAAAACAAAATAAAATCAAACTATCTAGTTCTAAAAGAAAGAAAAATAAGAGAAATGAAAAATAAGCTTAAAGGCTTGGGTTGCCTCCCAAGAAGCGCTTCTTTTAAGTCATTAGCTTGACTAAGAGGGTTCACCTCTCAATGATGGTGCTCGGGGGAGCCAAGTATCAAACAACCCACGAAACTAATGATGTGGTTGTCGTGGTAAAGCTTCAAACGTTGACCATTTACCAAAAAGGGACTCTCATCGCCCACAATTTCATATGCTCCATAGGGGGTGGTTTTCACTACTTCAAATGGCTCCGACCACTTTGATTTTAGCTTTCCGGGAAAAAGTTTAAGTCTTGAGTTAAACAACAAGACTTTGTTCCTAACCCGAAACTCTCTTTGCTGTATCCTTTGGTCGTGCCATTTCTTTGTTCGCTCCTTATACAAGCGCGAACTCTCATAAGCATCGAAGCGTAGCTCCTCTAGTTCCACCAAATTCTCCTTTCGAGCTTCCCCCACCAAAGTAAGATCCATATTAAGCTCCTTGATTGCCCACCAAGCTCGATGTTCAAGTTCAACGGGCAAGTGACAACCCTTCCCGTACACAAGACGATAGGGGGTGGTGCCTATAGGAGTTTTGAAAGCGGTGCGAAGAGCCCAAAGAGTATCATCTAGCCTCAAAGACCAATCCTTCCTAGTCTTGTTTACCACTCTCGCAATAACATTCTTCACCTCTCGGTTTGAGACCTCAACTTGGCCTTGAGTTTGGGGATGGTATGAAAGTCCCACCTTATGATTGACCCCATACTTCTTCAATGGAGTTTCCAACTGCTTCTTAGCAAAGTGCGAACCCCCATCACTTATCAACACACGAGGCACCCCAAATCTAGGAAAAATGATCTTCTTTAAGAGTTTCATGAAAACTTTGTGATCGTTAGTGGGGGAAGCGATCGCTTCGACCCACTTGGTCACGTAGTCCACCGCTACAAGAATGTACAAGTTCCCCATAGATGGAACAAAGGGTCCCATGAAGTGAACTCCCCACACATCAAAGGGCTCAACCTCTAAAATATTTTGTTGCGGCATCTCGTTTCTCTTGGTGATTACACCGCTTCGTTGACACCTATCGCAACTCAAAACAAATCCCCTAGCATCCTTTTGCATGTGATGCCAAAACAAACCACTTTGGAGCGCCTTAGCAACAGTTTTGCCCCCTCCACCATGTCCTCCGCATGAGAAATTATAGCAATGATTCAACACAGAAAGAATCTCATGGTTGGGCCCACACCTCCTAAAAGCAGAGTCGGCACACTTCTTGAACAATAAAGGGTCGTCCTAATAGTATCTACACACTTCCTTGTAGAACCTCTTCCTTTGCTGAGAAGTAAGACCATGAGGTTCAATCCCACAAGCTAAGTCATTCGCAAAGTCTGCGAACCATGGGACCTCATTGTTTATGATAGCAAAGAGGTGTTCTTCCTTCAAATCATCATTTATAGGGGCATCCTTGAGATCATCATCTCTCTCATCAAGGGAGAGGCGAGAGATATGGTCAGCTACCAAGTTCTCCGTCCCCTTCTTCTCCTTCATCTCAAAATCAAATTCCTGGAGAAGTAGACCCACCTAATGAGCCTAGGCTTTGCTTCTTTTTTGCTCATCAGCTAGCGGACTGCAGAATGGTCCATGTAGACAATAGCCTTGTTGCAAGTCAAGTATGAACAGAACTTATCAAATGCGAACACTACGGCCAACATCTCCTTTTCCGTAGTAGCATAGTTCCTCTGTGCATCATCCAAAGTCCTACTTGCATAGGCTATCACATGAAGCTTCCCTTCTTGGCGTTGCCCAAGGACAACCCCCACTGCAAAGTCACTAGCATCACACATTAGTTCAAAAGGCAAGCTCCAATTAGGAGCTTGCCCAATAGGAGTAGAAGTTAGGGCTCTTTTTAAGGTTTGAAAGGCCTCAATACAAGACTCATCAAACCTAAAATCAACATCCTTTTGAAGTAGATTCGTCAATGGTTTGTCTATTTTAGAGAAATCCTTGATGAAACGCCGGTAAAAACCCGCGTGCCCAAGGAAAGCACGAACTCCCGTCACCGAATTTGGTGGCGGAAGTTTCTCAATTACCGAAACCTTTGTCGGATTTACCTCAATGCCCTTGCTAGACACTTTATGACCAAGAACAATGCCATCTTCAACCATGAAGTGGCACTTTTCCCAATTCAAGACTAGGTTCGTCTCTTGAGACCTTTTCAACAAGCATTCAAGATTAGCAAGATATGTGTCAAAAGAGGAACCACACACACTAAAGTCATCCGATCCATGAAATCCTCAATAGAATCCTCCAACATGTCAGAAAAGATTGCCGTCAAACACCTTTGAAAGTAGATGGGGAATTACACAAACCAAAAGCCATCTTTCGATAAGCGAATGTCCCATAAGGGCAAGTAAAGGTGGTTTTCTCTTGATCATCTGGATGAATCGGAATTTGAAAGAATCCGGAATAACCATCAAGAAAACAAAACTGTGAATGACGGGCAAGCCTTTCCAACATTTGGTCAATACAAGGGAGGGGGAAATGATCTTTACGGGTGGACTTATTTAATTTTCTGTAATCTATGCAAACTCTCCACCCAGTGACAGTTCTAGTAGAAATAGTTTCCCCTTTCTCATTATCAACAATAGTCATGACTCCCTTATTAGGAATCACGTGAATCGGGCTCACCCATTTGCTATCGGAAATAACATAGATGATTCCCGCGTCACGCAATTTCATAATATCCTTTTTCACCACCTCTTTGAGGTTGGAATTAAGTCTTCTTTGAGACTCAATAGAGGAGGCATTATTATCGGTAGCAAGAGAAGGGCTTATCCCCTTAAGGTCATCAATCGAGTACCCAATGACATCCCTATATTTTCTCAATATCTCAATCAACTTCGATATGGAGATGTCATCAAGAGTCGAATTGACGATAACAGGATAAGCATAACACATTCATCATCAAGGAAAACATATTTGAGGGGGGGGGGGTTGAACTCAACCTTGGGAGGAGGCTTAGTACTCTCATCCTTAGCAACAAAAGTGGCTAGGACCTCAAATCCCGACCCAAGTGTTTCCTCAATGATAGCATTGTTGAGAAGCATAGAGAACTCTTGCACCTCTTTCATATCTAAACTCGGATCCTCAGTGATAGAAGGATAGAGCTCATCATCAGTGTGAACTTCCCTCTCAAAACCCTCCATCTCACTCTCCACATGACTAACTCGGCAAACCCTTTCAATTATAGGCTTCCTCAACGTCTTGGAGAACTCAAAGACAACTTTTTCATTGACGACCTCAACATTGATGGTGTCATTTCTACAATTTATCACGACGCACAATGTCTTAAGAGCCTCCCTTCAAAGAATGAGAGGAGTTTCGGGATCTTCCTCCATGTCCATTACCATAAAATCATAAGGCCCTAACACATGCCCAACTTGGATTGGAACATCTTCCAACTCCCCATGTGGGACCCTAGCAGTTCGGTCTGCCAATTGGATCGTCTTCCTTGAAGGTAGAAGAGGAAAGTGAAGGTGCTTGGCTATGGAAAGAGGCATCAAACTCACACTTGCCCCCAAATCGGCCAACGCACCCTTAGGCTCAAAGTCACCTATCTTCACAGGCAAGGTAAAACTGCTAGGATCTCTTTGCTTCTTGGGCATAGAACGTTGCACAAGAGCACTCACTTGGTATGGCAATGTAATGAGCTCATCTTATAAATTCCTCTTGTTGGAGAGGATCTCCTTCAAGAACTTGGCATAGACCGGCATTTGAGACATGGCCTCAAGGAATGGGATGTTAATTTGTAGGCTCTTCATGACATTGAGGAACTTAGTGAATTTGTTGCTCAACTTCCTCTCCACTAACCTTTGAGGATATGGGACCAGTGGCACATAGGTCTTAGGTGGAGGAGGTGTTGCCAATGAAGTTTTCTCACCAATTTTCTCATGAGTCTCCTCCGTCTCCTCGTCCTTTCCTCTTCTTTCAACATCAATCTCTCTCTCAATTTCTTTCCCTTGAGCGTCATCCTCAACCACCTCAACTTCACTTTCCTCACACTCATTAGGCATCTTGGGGCCCTCATAGTTCGTTCCCGACCTCAAATGGATGGCTTTGGCTTGATGAAGGTTAGGGTTGGGAATAGGTTGGCTTGGAAGTTGATTTGTGGGGTTAGAGGGGTTTTTCTCGGCCACTTGAGCTAATTAGGTTTCAAGCATTTTGTTGGGAGCTTGTAACTCTTGAAACCTTTGGTCATGGCTTTGAAGAGCTTGTCTTTGTAGAGCAAGTGTTTGGGTTATGGTTTGAAGTTGTTGGATATCACGTATTTATATAGAGCAAGGTTTAGCTTGGGGGAGTTTGTCTTTGTAGAGCAAGGTTTAGATTGGGGGAGTTTGATATCACGTATTTATATAGAGTTTTCTCCCTTATTTACAAGCTAATTTGTGCGTCATTGGAGCTCTTGGGAGCTATTTTGTGCTAACTATCATATGTAGTTGTGGTTTCGTGTTTTAGTATTGAATTGCAGGTTTTATGGAGTTTTCTCCTTATTCCCGAGCCATTTGGAAGCAACCACGGCTTTACGAGATGTTATGAGGCACGTAGGATGGCTCACGAGCTTTATGGATAGTTTAGGAGGTCCCAAGACCCCTAAACGTGAAGATTAGA
This sequence comes from Patellifolia procumbens, assembly GCA_947645195.1. Classification (NCBI taxonomy): domain Eukaryota; kingdom Viridiplantae; phylum Streptophyta; class Magnoliopsida; order Caryophyllales; family Amaranthaceae; genus Patellifolia; species Patellifolia procumbens. The sequence goes on from CANSGD010000196.1 coordinate 488,408, forward strand.
GAGCCAAGGAGTCAAAGGAGTTTTCCGTGCACTGATCGGGCAGAAATGGCCCGATCGGGCGAAGTATTTATGATCGGGTATGAAAGTTGGGGACCCGATCGGGCGATGTTTGCCCGATCGAATCGGGCGAGGAAGCATGTCCCCAGACCCGATCGGGTGACTACCGCCCGATCCGATCGGGTGGAGTGCTGCTTGGTCTCGTTGCGGTGCTACAGGCGAGGGGAACACGCTGGCCCAAGTTGTAGCCAGACCCGATCGGGTGGCAGCCTCGGGCCCGATCGGGTGGGCCGTTTTTCTCGCCTTATTGCTGCACTGCTGCTGCCAGAGCCCAGAAGTGAAGTTGGGAGAATTTGTATGTGGACCCGATCGGGTACTGTGCTCGGGCCCGATCGGGTCTGGTGCTTTATCGCGCTTTTTCACTTTTTGTTCCCGTTTTTAGTGAACTTGAGGGGTATTATAAATACCTTTTCCTCATTATTTAGAGAGCTATCTTTCATTCATCATTTTATTCATCTTTCATTAGGTTTTAGACTAGTTTTATTCTTCATTGCTTTTAGTTTAATTCAAACACTTTAGATTAATTTAGAGGTGATCAAACCTATTTCGATTTCAATAAAAGTTCCTGCTTTCCGTCAATTGGTACTCTTCTCTACTCTTTATCTCTTTAATTACTTTGATTGCTTAGTTTATTTATTTAATCGTTCATGATGCAATTGTTAGGGTTTCATATTAGTTTTATCGTTATTAATTCAATTATGAGTGAGTAGTTCTCTTTCTAGGGTGTTAGATAGGAAAGCCATGTTTATACCATGATTGTGATTTAGCTTTCTTTCAATTCCTAGGGCTTGATTAGGGTGATTGTGATGTGGTTTGTTCTTATTGAGTAATTAATGTCAGTGTACAATTTCATTGATTGCTTGTGGTTAATAGTTGTTTGCACAGATCCGTCTTACGACTAGAGGCCTAGGACACGTCAGTAGTTCTGATTACGTTAGTGAACATGTGGCGTATGTTGAACTATGAGCGTTGAGTCTTAACCATAGCTCAACATAGGCTCTAATCACCCGACTCTTGACTTAGGTTTGGTAGTAGTTGACCCTATTTGATTGGTATAATCATGGTGGACCGACCTAATACCCTAGGTTTTTATTCCATAGTTAATCCTCAATTTATTCCGTCTTCTGCAGTCTATTCTTTAGTTTAATTAATTCCTTCCTGATTTCATCTGGAGTAGCTGAATTGGTTGAATTTTGATTTAGAAACTCTGTCTCCCTGTGGATTCGACCCTGCTTCCACTGACTACCTAGTTAGAGGTCCGTAGGTTTATTTTTGATTAGGTGACACGACTAAAACCCTATCAAATTTTGGCGCCGTTGCCGGGGAGACGGCTAGTTCTCTAAGTTTTTATTTAATTATTTGGTCTACTTCTCTGTACCTCATTGGAACTTCATTGTTTCAATCGAGGTACCCTTTACTGCTGCTTTTTATTTCTTTTGTATGCCCAGGTCCCAAAGAAACGGTTCCCCCATTCCAGCGGACCCTGATCTTGATAGGACAATTAGGCGGATCCGAAAGATAAAGCAGAAAGACAAGCAGTCTGTTCAGCTGAACACCTTTGGAACAGACACCTTGAATTCAGTTATGTCAAAATCAATGAAGTCATATGGGGTGCCCAACCCGGATGGTCTTTCTACTGGACCACCAATGCCCACCATCGCCACTAACAACTTTGAGATTAAGCCTGGACTCATCAGCATGGTCCAGCAAAATCAGTTTGGTGGGCATCCTACTGAAGATCCGGCAAATCATCTACAACGGTTTCAACAACTTTGTCGAACCGTTAAACATGCCGGCGTCACTCCAGATCAACTCAAAGTCATGTTGTTCGAGTTTTCACTGAGAGATAGAGCCCAAAAATGGTTGAACGATGTGAAAGAAACCGAGTGGAGTGAGATTTCTGCTGCATTTCTGAGAGAGTATTACCCACCCACTAAAACAGCAGAAATCAGAAATAAACTGGCCACATTTTCCCAAGAGCCTGATGAAACATTAAGGGAAGCGTGGGATAGGTTTAGAGATTTACAGAGAGAGTGTCCACACCACAACATGGACAAATGGTTCTTGACGCAGACATTTTACAATGGTCTGCAGCCTCAGACGAAGAGTATTGTTGATTCGTCTGCAGGAGGAGTTTTTCTGGATAAGGAAGTGGATGTAGGCTACGAGTTTCTATCAAACCTCGCAGCCAATGATCATTCCACTTCCCGAAGCATTACGAGGTAGGTACTGGAGGTAGATGCCATTGCATTATTGACTTCGCAGATGGCGAAGCTGAGTCAGCAGATTAACACCTTCAGTTCCTCTTCCTCAGCAGCACCCCCTTTGAGTATCAATGCTATGTCTGCAGTAGCACCCATTACCTCATCTTACTGCGAGGTATGTGGTGTTCAGGGTCACTTTGGGTATGACTGTCAGTTCAGTCAATTTCAGATGGAGCAGGCCAATGCCTTCCAACAAAGACCACAAACCTTTCCCCCTTCACATAACTACCAAAACCCACAAAACCATCAACCTCCACCTCCACAAAACTACCCTAAACCTTCATACCATCAACCCCCACAAAATTTACAAAGACCACCAGCACAAAACTTCCATCATCCCAATAACTTCCAAACTCCACAAAATTTCCACACCCCACCTCCACAAAACAACCCACAAGATCCTAGCAATTCTGAACTGATGAAACTGATATTGTCTATGCAAAAGGCAAATGAGGAAACAAGGAGGGCTCAAGAGAAGCACATCCAACTTCTCGAGGCTCAAGTTGCTCAGTTGGCAGAATCTAATGCACAGAGGCAGCAGGGACAATTGCCAGGGCAACCAGTTCAGAGAGAACATGTGAATGCCATCACTCTTCGTAGTGGCATTGCATATGATGCCCCTCCAGTGCCCATTGATGAGGTTACTCCGACTGCAGGGAAGAAGAGGGTGGTAGAGGAAGGAAAAAGAAAGAATTCGACGTCTGAAGTCGATTTGTCTGCAGAAGCTGAACAGACAGGGAAGAAAAAGGAGAAGGTTTCTGAAACGCCTTTTACACCAAGGCTACCTTTTCCTCACAGGATGCAACAGTCCAAGGTCGATCAGCAGTTTGGTAAGTTCTTGTCTATGGTCAAGAACCTTGAGGTAACGATTCCATTCACAGACTTAATTACCCAAGTGCCCGTTTATGCCAAATTTCTGAAAGACATGATTACTAAGAAAAGAAACTTTGGTGGGGTAGAACGTGTCGCTCTTACTGAAGAGTGTAGTGATTTTATTCAAAATAAAACCCCACCAAAGTTAAAAGATCCTGGTAGTTTTTCTATACCCTGCCATCTTGGACCTATTTTTATTGATAAGGCTTTGTGTGATTTAGGTGCTTCTGTTTCTGTTATGCCATTGTCTGTTTATAAGAAACTGAACATGGGAGCCCTTAAATGCACACAAATCACTTTACAGATGGCGGATCGTTCTATAAAATACCCTCTAGGTGTTTTAGAGGATGTTCCTGTTAGGGTTGGGAAATTCTATATCCCTGTTGATTTTGTGGTATTAGATATGGATGAGGATGCCCAGATCCCTATTATCTTGGGTAGGCCGTTTTTGTGTACTGCTGGTGCTGTCATTGATGTCAAGTCTGGGTCTTTAACTCTGAGTGTTGGTGATGATAAAGTGGTTTTTAAACTAACCAATGCTGTTAAGGCTCCTATGCTTGAACAATCTTTTTGCAGGGATAAGGTTTTAGATGAAGTAGGGGTGGAGAAGGTTCCAATTCCTCTTAAGGTTGCCTCACCGTCTGGAGGCATTGTCAAGAACATTTGGAGGAGAAAGATGTTTGATGAGGGTGGCACTCATTGCCAAGCCCCTCCTATTTGAGAGAGGGAGGATTATGGTCGTGCGGGACCTTTATAAACCAGCGCTGTACGAGAGGCAACTCGTATTTTCTTTTCTTTCCCTTTTCCTTTTCTTTTTATTTTGCTTCCTTTTTGTGAGCGAGAGTGAGGGTACTAACATTGTTTTTCCTCTTAGCATAGTCCTTATCACCTTTTGGCATTGAGGACACTGCCAAGTTCAGCTTGGGGGAGAAGTTCTGTTTGTATTCCCTATCTCTTTTACTGCTTTCTAGGATAGATTTACTGCTTTCAAAAATACTGAAAAAAATCAAAAAAAATATGGTTCCCATGACTGGTTTAGTTGCCTCCCTGTGCCCCTTGCTGTGCTCTATTTGAAATTGATTTGACTTTGTTTTCTGAATAGCTGGGCATTGGTGATCTTGAGGCTATGATTTGATGTTTGATTGCTATGATTTCGAGCATGTTTGGATTATATTAGACCACTTTGCGCTGCATACCTGAATTGGTTAGACTGTGAGGCCTCTTTGTAGCCTATTGGATTCATTTTATTATCCAGTCTATTCTTGTGTGTTAGTTCCTCTTTAGTGGATTGATCTTGACTTTGACTTCGTACTTGTCTGATTTTCGATGACTTGTAGCATTTGCTGTGATAGAGGCGTTCTTTTGTCTTATTCTTGAGCTTCAGAGTGAGTTTTTGATATACTTTTATCGTCCTTAGCCCCGCTGAGCCTAATGACTTGTTTCGTGTTACTTAAACCCCTATTATGAGCCAAAAACCTTCAATTGATATTATTCCAAGCCTAGCTTGGGGGAGCTTTTGTATGGGTTGAGTTTGAGATTGGTTTGTTGGTTTAGTTTGGTTTTTGAGGAGTTTAAAAGTGTATTTGCTGTGGTTTGAGAATGAGAAAGAGAAAAGAAAAAAAACCAAGTTTAGAGTTGCGTGAATGAAGTTCAGAAAAATGAAAGAAAAATGAAATGAAAATTTAAAAGAATTCTAGTTCTTTCATTCACGTACGTTCATAAAAGAATATTCGCTCCATTGCTAGAAAATTGGGTTTGTTATGCGCTTTTCATTGATTTATGAGAGTTGGGTTATTTTACATGGTTTTATGGTGATTGTTGGGAGTTGTGAAGGCCATCTTAGGCCTTGTTTGAATGATTTATGCTCCCCCTTTCTTGGTTTTTCCACCACATTACCCAAAAGTATCCCCTACCTCTCACCTAAGCCTCATTACAACCCTATAAAGTCCTCTTGAGCTTATGTCTGCATTGTTCATTTGATTGATTTCGAGTTAGTTTGTCAAAGTTAAAGAGTATTTCTGCTAATTGAGTCGACTTGACTAGGATGAGCGTCATTGAACCTTCTTAAACACATGAAAGTGTGAGTGGGAAGGGTACTTATGGTCGGGTTGGTGAGTGTTCGGGCACATTCTTTGCCTGCCACAAAATTGAGAGGAGTGACACCCTTGCAAGTGCCTTTTCAGGACTTGTGTGCTTTGTGGATGCTTGAATTTGATAAACTGCTTGAATGATTGGTGGTTGGATGGATTTGATGAGCCAAACTTGAATTATGCCTGTTTGAACGATTCTTAGTCTTGAAAATGCTTTGAGCTTTGATTGTTTTTATCTATGGGGTGAGGCAATCTATTCCATGTTCATGTGCTGTTTGCTTGAGGACAAGCAAAGGTTTAGCTTGGGGGAGTTTGATATCACGTATTTATATAGAGTTTTCTCCCTTATTTACAAGCTAATTTGTGCGTCATTGGAGCTCTTGGGAGCTATTTTGTGCTAACTATCATATGTAGTTGTGGTTTCGTGTTTTAGTGTTGAATTGCAGGTTTTATGGAGTTTTCTCCTTATTCCCGAGCCATTTGGAAGCAACCACGGCTTTACGAGATGTTATGAGGCACGTAAGATGGCTCACGAGCTTTATGGATAGTTTAGGAGGTCCCAAGACCCCTAAACGTGAAGATTAGAGAGCCAAGGAGTCAAAGGAGTTTTCCGTGCACTGATCGGGCAGAAATGGCCCGATCGGGCGAAGTATTTATGATCGGGTATGAAAGTTGGGGACCCGATCGGGCGATGTTTGCCCGATCGAATCGGGCGAGGAAGCATGTCCCCAGACCCGATCGGGTGACTACCGCCCGATCCGATCGGGTGGAGTGCTGCTTGGTCTCGTTGCGGTGCTACAGGCGAGGGGAACACGCTGGCCCAAGTTGTAGCCAGACCCGATCGGGTGGCAGCCTCGGGCCCGATCGGGTGGGCCGTTTTTCTCGCCTTATTGCTGCACTGCTGCTGCCAGAGCCCAGAAGTGAAGTTGGGAGAATTTGTATGTGGACCCGATCGGGTACTGTGCTCGGGCCCGATCGGGTCTGGTGCTTTATCGCGCTTTTTCACTTTTTGTTCCCGTTTTTAGTGAACTTGAGGGGTATTATAAATACCTTTTCCTCATTATTTAGAGAGCTATCTTTCATTCATCATTTTATTCATCTTTCATTAGGTTTTAGACTAGTTTTATTCTTCATTGCTTTTAGTTTAATTCAAACACTTTAGATTAATTTAGAGGTGATCAAACCTATTTCGATTTCAATAAAAGTTCCTGCTTTTCGTCAATTGGTACTCTTCTCTACTCTTTATCTCTTTAATTACTTTGATTGCTTAGTTTATTTATTTAATCGTTCATGATGCAATTGTTAGGGTTTCATATTAGTTTTATCGTTATTAATTCAATTATGAGTGAGTAGTTCTCTTTCTAGGGTGTTAGATAGGAAAGCCATGTTTATACCATGATTGTGATTTAGCTTTCTTTCAATTCCTAGGGCTTGATTAGGGTGATTGTGATGTGGTTTGTTCTTATTGAGTAATTAATGTCAGTGTACAATTTCATTGATTGCTTGTGGTTAATAGTTGTTTGCACAGATCCGTCTTACGACTAGAGGCCTAGGACACGTCAGTAGTTCTGATTACGTTAGTGAACATGCGGCGTATGTTGAACTATGAGCGTTGAGTCTTAACCATAGCTCAACATAGGCTCTAATCACCCGACTCTTGACTTAGGTTTGGTAGTAGTTGACCCTATTTGATTGGTATAAGCATGGTGGACCGACCTAATACCCTAGGTTTTTATTCCATAGTTTAATCCTCAATTTATTCCGTCTTCTGTAGTCTATTCTTTAGTTTAATTAATTCCTTCCTGATTTCATCTGGAGTAGCTGAATTGGTTGAATTTTGATTTAGAAACTCTGTCTCCCTGTGGATTCGACCCTGCTTCCACTGACTACCTAGTTAGAGGTCCGTAGGTTTATTTTTGATTAGGTGACACGACTAAAACCCTATCAGGGGCTTGGTAAGCATTAGAACCTTGAGAGGAGGATCCACCTTGATTGTAGCTTTGAGTGAACCCTTGTTCAGGTTGATTAAAGCCTTGTTGAGGTGGATTCGAACCTTGTTGAGATTGCTTGAAGCCTTGATTGTATCCTTGTTGAGGTTGTCTCCAACCTCCTTGTTGATTGCTTCTATAACCTTGGTTACCTTGATAACCCTCTGCTCTAGTATTCATCGCCGCCACATGCTCTGATTGAGATCCTCCACAATAAGAGGTATCATGGTTTGTACCACCACATATGTCACAAGAGAAAGCTGTCACTTGTGAGGGACTTGATGATGCAAGGGTGATGTTAGAGAGCTTCTTGTCAAGTTGATCCATCTACACTTGAATTTGATCCATTGGGTCCAACTCAAACTTGCCACCTTCTTAGGTTGAGCACCTCTCCTTCTTCCACCCCATGAGTAGTTCTTGATCACTTCTTCTATGGTGGACTCTAATTGGTCTTGCGGGATCTTAGAAAGTTGACCTCCCGCTCCAGCATTAATATTAGCACGTGACATGGGGTCAAGACCATCATAGAAGAACCTCATGTGTAGATTTTGATTGAACGCATTGTGAGGGCATGAACTAATCAGCTCCCTAAACCGTTCCCAAGCCTCCGCAAGTGTCGCATCACATTCTTGCTCAAAGGAGGAGATCTTCCTCCTAATATCTGTGTTTTAGACTCTGGGAAGTACTTCTTCAAAAAGGCCAATGTAACTTGCTCCCATGTAGTGAGGGAGTTAGCAGGCAAGCTCTTGAGCCAAGACTTTTCCTTTCTGGAAAGAGAAGACTGGAAGAGATGCATCTTGATGTAGTTTGGAGAGACATCATTCGTCGTTATCATAACACAAATCTCTAGAAATCGATCAAGATGATCAAGTGGATCCTCATCCGACCCTCCACAAAATTGCTCTGCTTTCACCATCCGTGTGAACTGAGGGTGAATGCTGAAATTTGTAGTGGTTGTGGGGAGTCTAATTCCACCCTGTAAAACATAGGACCCCAGATTTCCAAAATCCCTGAAAAGCTGTGCATTATCCTCACCCATGTCTGATTCACTTTCACTTGTTGAACTTGAGATTGGTGAAGCTGGTGCAGAACCCAAGGTCAACCGTTCCAAACCTCCCCGAAGCTTTTGCAAGGTGCGATTGATTTCCGGATCTAAAGGTAAGATGGGTGAACCGTGAGCTCTCCTTCTCATCTAACACAACAAAGCTAAGCAAAGGGTTAGCAAATAACAACATAGTAAAAAACAAAAGAAAATCACTTAGGCAATACTAAACTCAAGTAAACTTCAATCAATAGCACAATTTCCCCGGCAATGGCGCCATTTTGATAAGAAGTTTTTAGTGTGTCGTTAAGGCACTAAGAACCGCTTAGAAAACAATACTTATAATCCTAACGAGCAACTACTATGAACGTAGTAACGGCAAGTCGAGGGTCGAACCACAAGGAAATAGGGATTGACTAAGGTCTATTAAGTCTAAAACTACCCAAGTGAAGGGTATTTGGGGGTGTAAGGATAGAATAGTTATCAATTAACAACTAACTAAAGAATGATAATTAATAATAAAGTATAGAGATGAATATAATAAGGAAAACACTAGAGTTTGGGCTATTCACATGAACTCGGGCAAGACACAACACTAATGCAACTACGAAACTATAAAGAATAACATGCAAGGTTAAGTTTCCCTCTAAAGTACTTGAGTCCTCTCTCGAACGGTTCTCAAGAGTAATCAATTAATCAATCAACTAAATCCTCTCTTGAATGGTCTTTAGCCAATTGATTAATAGATTCAATTTGCTTGGAAAACTCCTAAATAGGATCCTCTTTTCTACCCAATCTCTTGGTCTAGAAATTAAGCTGATTCATGGGAATGACAAGACAACAACAATCAATTATGAGTAATTGAAATGTAATCCCTAGCATAAAGTTTATCAAGGTCTACCCTAAGGTGTCAAAACACCAAGATCAATGCATAGTAGACATGAATAAAGTAATTACAAGAACATCTTAATTAGCCCTAATTCATGCTTTCACCGAAACCCTAGATAAGGAACTACACACTAATCATGGATTGAAAGCAAAAGAGATTAAACAAATTAAACATGATTAATAAAGCAATGAAAATAAGGAAGAGATATTGAAAGAAAATTACTTGGATTGAAATCACAATTGAATCCTCAAGGTTGCAATATAACAAGATTTAAGAGTTTGAGAGAGTTTAGAGAGTTTAACTAAGTAATTAAGAGTTTAGGTAATGAGATCACATGTCAACTAAAACGATAAAACTACTTATAAGGTTCATTAAACAAAGACGGAAAAATGGGGCAAAAGCCCGAAATCAGGTCGATATGGTCGTGGTGAAATCACCACGGTTGTGGCGCCTTAAAATTGTCTAGGCAGCAGGTAATCTTCAAATGAAACTGTTTCTATGCAAGTTAGGTGCCACGGTCGTGGCAAAATCACCACGGCCGTGGTGACCTGACTTCACCAAATTCAACTTTCTTCTATTCTGGCGGAGTGTCTAATGTTTTGTTGAGTGAGGGTGACCACGGTCGTGGCAATATCACCACGGCCGTGGTGACCCAACTTCGTCGAATTAGTCCCAAATCTTCAATAGTCTGCCTTGCCCGCTACAGGTGCCCACGACTGTGGTGTATGTGCCACGGCCGTGGTGGCCTATTTCCTTCAATTCCCCAAGTTAGAGTCACCCAAGCATCTCCAAAGCACGAGCCATGCAAGCTCGAACATGCTCCAAGTCCCTAGATCACAATAATACTCTAACACGTGCCAATTCTCTTCCCTCCCCTTCCCGTTCTCTCCCTCCCCTTTTGTTCCCTCCTTCTTTGCTATCCAAAAAAAGAGTTAATGTTTTTTGCTATGTACGACTGTACAAACCCTAGGGAGCAATGAAAACGTTTCCTAGACATGAAGAATGATTTATCCAACACAAATCCTTCCTTTTCCCTTAAGAAAGCTGCTGCCCATAAACACCAAAGATGGCAGCTGAGATACGCGGGTTAGACGAGACAATTTTTTAAAAAGTTTAAAAACCTTCCTTAATGGGTATTCTTCTCATTAGCTGAAGCCATGTGAACCTACTTATGATCCTTAGTTATACATGACATCACTAAGGTGGCTAAGCATCAAAAATCTAAAAAAAAGGGTTAGGAAAAATGGCAAATAAACCGTCTTGTTTAAAACTAGAAACAACCCAAAATTTCAAAAACAATTTCTAAGGCCTTTTAAGCAACTTTAATTAAGCTTACTTTAATTAGCCTTGTCTTCTTTTGTGTTAATGGATGAAGTATTGGAACTAGATGCTCCTATATCAGATAGAATTTGGTTCCCAATAAAGTACAAGAGATTATGATAAAGTATAAATCAAATTTAATTCTAGTTACAGGACTCAAAAAATTATAAACTTATACGTTCGAATTCATCTTCAAATATCTATATACTTCAAATTATAATTTAATAAACTTATCAAATTATATTATTGGATATCCTCTTTGACAGGTAATTCAAAATAGGCACATTTGTATAAAATAGAGTATTCTTTTTGACAAACATTTGTAAAATGAGTCATAACCCGATCCCAAACTTAGGTACAACAAATTGAATTCGACTTTTACGGGATTATATCATATGGTACCGAGTTATGCATATTTTCTCAGACAGGTAGTTGAAAAAATCAGGTTATGACCAAGCTTAATTAGGAACCCGCAAAATTAAGTACGAATTCTACACGGTTAGATGCCCATTAATAGCCCATTTAATGTCTACTTACTTTAACCGTACCACATTACATTAGTGTGTTGTGATTTTACATTTGGAAAAATTTGTGAAGAACCACCCTATAAGTTTCCACTTTTTGTGAAAAACCCCTTGCAAGCTTTCTTTTTTGAAAATAACACTCATCAAGTTAGCAAAGTTAGTGGTTGCACCCACTAAACCCAATTTTCTCCGTTAAGTGGGGCCCACCCGCTTCTTTCCCTCCTAAAACACTTTGAAATCACATTTTCCCTCTCTCTCCTCTTTCCTTCCAATTTCCCACCTTCAGTTTCTCTTCTCCTTCCTTTCCAAAAAAAAAAAAACCAGATTGAACACAAAAACATGTTCAAACTAAAAGTTTTTTACTATTAAAAAAGTAAAGAAAAAAGCGCAAAGCCTTATTTTTTAAAGGCGAGACCTAACAGCTAAACCAGATACTCCATAGAAAAAAACATTCAGGCAAGATAATAAAAGCAAAGGTCTACAAGTTGGGAAAGTCGTCTTCTCTCATAGTTGAATCTACTGCTCTCCAGAATGGCTTTCTCCAGGCCAAGAACATGAAGATTACAAAATTCAAAACGGAGACAAATTAATAGTCATCAACATCTTGAAAGGAAAATATAACATTCCATGGTGCATACAGACTCTCATTGACGACATTAGACAAATTCTCACTACTTTCAAGTCGACAATGGTAACACATATCTTCAGAGAAGGTAACAGAGTAGCTGACTATCTTTCCCTAACAAGGACATCACATAACTCAAAAAGCTCAGGAGTTTGATGTCCAGACGGATGAAACTTTGTATCATTTTTCTCTTTTAGATAGCTTAGGTTTTCACCCTTAAGAGAATGGTCACCTAATACTTTTCCTTGTATCTTCTAAAAAAAATAGTATGATATTTAGTTTTTCTTTAGATTTGCAAGACTGGCCAATCAGTCAATCTTTGAAACACATTAAAATCTTTCCTACTGCTCATGTAAAATTGTAAACATTATTGGCCAAATCAAAATTCAAATTTAGAACACAATCTCACCTTAAATATTTCAGTAGTCAAGCTAGAAAATCAAAACTCTTTTCATCACTTTGTTATTTATATTTTCAGCTTTATATCTTCAAACTTTACCAAATTATAAATCTTGTTCATAGCACAGATGCTAGCATTTTCTTTCAAATCATCATCTTTTTCTCCTACTTTATCTAACTCATCTAATGGAAGAAGAAAAAATAAATTTGCACTTTGGCAAATACTAGTGAGTTGAGAGTAAAAAAGAAAAAAAAGCTGATTAACGGGTAATCAGGAACCCGCTAGTTTCGACTCTTCGGCCCATGACCCAGCCCATTTAATGTCCATTTTATTGTGTCAGGTACCCGATCCGCCATAAACTAAGAATTGACCAATTACCCGGTTTTTTGTATGCGGGTCATCGGATCGTTGGGTTGGGCATTCTAGGTCGGGTTGGTTTGAACACCATAGTACGAAGTAGGAAGCAGCCAAACTGCCAAATTAGATACGTAAGTGTTTGTTTCCAAGTCCTTGGTTAAAAACATGGCAATTGAAGTGCCGCTCTCTTTCTTCTCACCCAAACTCTCCCAACAACCTCAACCAAACCTCTCAATCCGCAACTTTCACAGTCTCCCCTCCAATGGCCGACTACAATTCAACTCCGATTTCAAGATTCCAACAGCTAAACTCTTCCTCACAACCCGAAAACCCTACAAAGCCCTTACATTTCAACCTCAAAGAAACCAAATAAATTGCCTCTTTACCGGCATCGTTGAAGAGATGGGCAAAGTTAAGAAAGTGGGGCAAAGCCAAAATGGTGGATTTGACCTTAAGATAGGAGCCAAAATTGTTCTTGAAGACGTTAAACTTGGTGATAGCATTGCAGTGAATGGTACATGCCTTACTGTCACCGAATTCAATGATGATTTGTCTGAATTTACAGTTGGGTTAGCACCGGAGACACTTAGGAAGACGTCGTTGATCGAGCTCGAACCCGGGTCTCTTGTTAACTTGGAGAGAGCTCTTCAACCTTCTACCCGTATGGGTGGCCATTTTGTTCAGGTCAGTTTTCTCTCCTTTTAACTTCTTTCTGCTTTATTCTAATATTCATGTGCTATTTTGACTGGAAATCCATAGATTTTAGCCCCGAAATAAATACAACCTGAATACTTTGTTATATCGTCCATGCTCATATACATGAATGTTGGGTAATTGCCTAATCAGTGTGACTTGTGGAAATTTTGTGAATTTGTTGAGTTTCTGCATTGTCATTTAATTGAGCACATTAATAATATTTGTGATGAACTCTTGAATTTCTGTGGAGGAGGTGTTTGAGTGATACATATGAGTGTTTTGCAAAACCAATCTGAAAGATATATGAGCTGGTTCAACATTGCCATCAGTTTCCATTTTTATGTTATTAAGTTTTACAAAGTCATACTACTTAGAGTAAGGTAGTGAAGAAGCTTGAATGAATTGGATGTCTCTGATTTGTGTCTTCATCATCCTTCCTGCTCTACACCAAGATTTAACGTCTTACCTGGAAACAATTCATACCAAGAATAGCACCTTGAACGCCAACTGTCAGCCCCTTGGTTCTCCATATTACTCAAAGAAATTCCAAGAAGCTTAAATGAATTAGATATCCCCGATTCCTTGAGGAAGAACCATCTTCATGCCTTGTACCCCTTACCGAAAGCTAGAATTTTATATCTGGTCTTATATTGTTTGTACCTGTGTTACCTAATTCACTAATCTCCAGACGGTTTGTGAATTGAGACAAGCGAATAATGATCAATTTTGGACTATATTTGGCCCATTTTTGGTGAATTGTGAATTAAAATAGCGAATTAGACAGCGAATTAGGTAACATTGTAGGACTTCTCCTTGCAAGACTTAATCCATTCTAAGTTTCTCTTTGTTCTATTCTCAAGCAATCCACCTTGCTCCTTTGAGAAACCATATCACAACTTGCTGTATCTTAGCTCCCAAATCACAAAAGGTCATCATACTCAGCTTCAAGCTCAGTAAAATGGTGCAAAACAGGTAGTTTATCAAACTGCTATATTCAAATACAAGTCTGCCCACAAAAACGCATGCACTCTGCCTGTGGAAGAAGCATGGTGCAATTTAAAAGCATGGTACAATTTAAAACTTGTACCCTCAGAAGCTTAAAGAAAAAATTCGTGAATCTGGTCTCCCCTGTATTCATCTGAATCAAAAAGACTCCAACCCTCTTCTTTCTTTTAGTGTAGTTGCAGTGGTCCTAAAATAGGTATGGTAACTTATTATTTTATTGTATTATGATTTGTAGAGAGTTGCAAAGGGCAGTAATACAAATGAGATTCAATCCCAGGTCTTGGGTACCAACTCCAATACTTTGCCAACTCAGCTAGTGGGCATCCGCATTTGTTTTAGCATTGTATAAATGTGGTGGTAATTAAAATATACGTAATAGTACCTAATTTTGTTGTGATGATTGGGAGGGTGCACAATGTTGTAGATTTCCAGTTTCGAGGAGCTACTTATTCATCAGTTATAGAATATCCTAAACAAGAACTTTTTTTTACCTCGTTTTAATTTTAAGTTGATTATGTGTATGCAGAAAAGTTGAGGGCTGTATACTTTGTCCCTATAATATCCTCAGTATGTTTACAATGTTCTTTTTTTGTCTCTCTCTTTGTGCCCCCTTCCCATCCTCCATATTATGGAAATAAGCTTTTCGTTATGCTTATTTCATCTATATGAAGAGGCAGTTTTGCTAAGAGAATCGATGTGGAGTTACATTAGTTTAACCATAAATTCTTATGTTCAACTGATGGTTCATCAATCATCATCGGTAAGCTGACTCGAAATTTTCTTTTACATCAAGGGTCACGTTGACGGAACAGGGGAAATTGTATCGCTTGATCCGGAAAATGACTCTTTGTGGGTGAAGATAAAGACTAGCCAAGAGTTACTGAAGTATATTGTGCCAAAAGGGTTCATTGCAATTGATGGCACAAGTTTGACAGTGGTGGATGTGTTTGATGATGAACTGTGCTTCAACTTCATGTTAGTTACTTACACTCAGCAAAATGTAGTGATACCGTTGAAAAAGGTTGGTCAGAAGGTTAACCTGGAGGTGGATATATTGGGGAAGTATGTAGAGCGACTCCTTAGCAGTGGGTTTATTGATTCAATCAAATCGCCATAAGTATTTATGTAGTTCTGCACGTTTTGTGTCCTTATGAATTGATTTCATCCTGGGATTAAGTGAAGTAGTTTGGTAATCCAATAATTTGCTGATTTTTGATTTACAAAAGTTTACATTACGTGGTACTGGACATGGAACCCTATACCTGTGAGGAGCTTTTGTTTCTTTGTTGTATTTCCTCCTCTCTCTGCCCCCCTTTCCCAACAGTTTTTTCTTCGGGAATGAAACTTACCTTGCATGTAATTGTAATAATATTTGTACCAAGGATACGAAGTATTGACTGCATTTATTGTGCGAGCTAGATATTGTTTGATGGTTTTCATATACTTCTCGTTCTGTTTTAGTTGATATATACAGCATAGATAATGGGAGAACTAAAATGGACAAATAGTAGTAGCCCTCCTCACGAGGGGAATAATGAGTCAGAAGTAAGGATGGAGGATAGAACGAATTTTTTTTCTTGAATAATGTTTAAAGTATCTTTAATTACCTCTATGCGTCATTTTCAAAGTTCTTTACCATTATATCCTTCATGTAGGATTGGGTAAGAATAGACCTTTTTTTTTCTAGTGGTGTTAAAATTTGGTCATAAAATCGCTACTTAGGACCAAAACCGCTATTCCAAGCAGCGGTTTTACTGTTTTTATTTTTAAGTTTCGAGTGAATGAAAGTGGGGAGTTTTCCAAAGCAAAAACCCCTACTCGGAGTAGCAGTTTTGGTCCTAAAATCGCTACTCCAAGTAGTGGTTTAATGCTTTTTCCGTGGAAAAAGAAACGAACGTGATACCGAGCCTACGTGGCCAGTATCATGGTAAATAAGTTTGAAAACGACGCAAACATGTAATTTAAGATACTTTAAGCATTAAGAAAAAATTCGAATAGAACGGAAGAGGTACAATCGAAGATTTCCAATTGCCACCTAGCGAGGGGTTTGATATTCGCTATCTAGTCTGCCGAGTGGTTTGCTTTTCGGTAAATACGTCGTGTGTCTCAGTGCTCAAAATTCTAGTAAGTTGTTTGGAGTGTTTTGTATTGATAGGATGGATCTTACCGTAGTTTCCTCTAACCTTCACTCAATTTAAGTTCTCCATGGGTTCTAACACACGTATAGAGTTTCACTCACCTTAAAATTGAATTAGGAGGTTATTGGAATATAGCACAACAGACCTATTGTCACAAAATATCTTCATAGGTTTTTCTATACCATCTAAAATCCTTAGTCCAGTAACTAAATTCCGCAACCATATTCATGGTTAGATGCCTCAAAACATGCTATAGATTTTACTTCCAAAGTGGAAGTTGCTATAAGTTCCTGGTTAACACTCTTCCAAGATATGGCTCCTCCAGCAAGCAAATAAGCATAGCCTGAAGTAAATCTGGAAGTGTCATGGCATCCAGCATAATCGGAGTCGGAGTACCCAAGGATCTCTAACTCATCCGACCTCCTATATGTGAGCATGTAGTGTTTTTTTCTTTGAAGGTATCTTATAACTCGCTTGACTGCATTCTAGTGATCCATTCCTGGATTGCTTAGATATATGCCTAACATGCCAACAATGAACGTAAGATCCGGACGTCTACAAACTTCAACATACATTAGACTTTCCACTGCCGAGGAATAGGGAGTCTTCTGCATTTCCTTGGTCTCGAAATCATTTTTGGGGCATTGATTGAGACTAAATTTGTCTCCTTTAGAAACGGGGATATCCCCTGGCTTATAGTCTTGTATGCCAAATCTTTTCAGAACGTTATCGATATAGGTCCTTTTGACAATCCAAGAATACCTCGAGAACGATCTCGGTGTATCTCAATTCCTAATATAACGGATGCTTCACCAAGATCTTTCATTTCAAATTTCTTTGATAGAAAACTCTTGGTTTCATGCAATAAACCTATATCGTTACTGGCAAGCAATATGTCATCAACATATAAAACCAAAAAAATATGGTTACTCCCACTAAACTTATGGTATATACAATCCTCCACTAGATTCTCAAAGCCAAAAGAGATGAAAAATTCATGGAACTTGAAATACCATTGACGGGATGCTTGTTTAATCCTATAGATGGATTTCTTTAATTTGCACTCCATTTGAAATACAAAGTTTTATGGCTGCACCAAATAAATAGTCTCATCAATGTCACCATTGAGAAACGCAGTCTTTACATCCATCTGATGTAGCTCAAGATCAAATGTGCCACCAAAGTCGTAATTATCCTACAAGAGCCTTTCGATGAAACTGGAGAGAAAGTCTCTTTATAGTCAGTATCTTCCCTTTGAGTAAAGTCCCTTTGCAACAAATCGAGCTTTAAATCTCACTATATTACCCTTCGAATCCCTTTTGATTTTAAATATCCATTTACAACCAATAGGTCTCGCACCTTAAGGCAATAAAGTGAGATCCCAGACATTGTTGTCTTTCATGGGCTTAACCTCGTCATTCATGAAATCAATCCACTATGGAGAATTAGAACTTTGCATGGCTTGATGGAAGTTGATTGGATCATTTTCCATCAGCTTAATGCTATCCTCATGTTCTTGAACAAATACAACTAATCAGCACAAATTGGAATTCTGCTTTCTCTAGTGGATCTCCTTAATAACATTGGTTCATGAGGTGCTTGAGTTTGTTCTTCAGCCTGTTAATCTTGTGATAAGTGCTTTTCTAACGCACTTTGCAGACTCTTGTAACCTTATTTTGATCA
Organism: Patellifolia procumbens; assembly: GCA_947645195.1. Lineage (NCBI taxonomy): Eukaryota > Viridiplantae > Streptophyta > Magnoliopsida > Caryophyllales > Amaranthaceae > Patellifolia > Patellifolia procumbens. The sequence goes on from CANSGD010000196.1 coordinate 506,359, forward strand.
TCTTTCTTCTCTCTTTCTTCTCCTTTACACCTTCAATTTTATTCCTTGATCATTCTTGAGCATAGTGACATTTTGCTAGATTTTCAGTCCTTTTTGACCGAATTTCTAGTACTTTGCTTTCACTATATTTTCTCATGTTCTTAATATAGACGGAACTACCAAGGATGACTATGAGTGGTATAATTGAAAAAGGAAGCAATGAAGATGGAGCTTACAATGAGAAATAGTGCGCTTGCACATCCCCCATGTCCGCTCGCACAAAGGAGCACATAGTGCAATGAAATATTGTATGGGGAACTTAAAATGGACATAAATATTAATCCATAAATTGCATGAAGGTAATTCCAGTAGGAGGTGAAAGCTCGTTTCATTAGCTTTCCAATGATATATTACATGTCTCAAACAAAGCACCGGAGCAGAAGTTATGACTGTTTAAAGTTGAGTTGTCCAATGTCTACAGGCCTACACGCTCGTGGAGTTTTGCCCACGCCCGTGTGTCCTAGTTTTTACGGAAGCAGCAAAGATTTCAGTTTGCTGACTGACCCTAGGAAATTAGGTCTACACGCTTGGGGGGTTTTGCCCATGCCCATGTGGACCTGTAGTTAATTGTTTTGTAATTGTCGACTTTTTAGCAATTAAACTCTTATTTTTTAGCACTAAAACTCTCTCAAACTCTTAGTTTCTCTAATTGTCACTCATATTGAAGATCGAATGTCTCATTAATCCAATTATTATTCCTTAACTCTTTACTTTATTGTTAATTCATTGTTAATCATATTTATTTATTTTAATCTCAATTGATTAGAATGCATGATTAATGAGTATTTTCAAATCTAGGGTTTAGGTGAAAGTATGAATTACTGCTTATGTAGATTGTTAATGTATTTGAGTTATGTTATGATGTTTATGCATTGATCTTGGTGTTTTGACACCCTAGGATAGATCTTGATCTCATTTATGCTATGGCACTCAGGGTTTCAATTGTTCTTCATTGAATGTTGATCTCTTTTGTCATTCCCATGTTTCGACTTATTTTCTAACCTAAGGGATTGGGTAGGAATTAAAGGGATCCTTTAATTAGGGGTTTTCCGCACTCTTAAATCTTCTAATCAATGGACCGAAGACCATTCGAGAGAGGATTTAGTTGATTTATTAGTCGATTACTCTTAAGGACCATTCGAGAGAGGACTCAAGTAATTTAGAGGGAGATTTAACCTTGGATATTCATTATTCTTGAATCGCTATAGCATTGATGATCGTTGTCTAACCCGTGTTCATACTAGTAGCCCGAACTCTAGTGTTTCCTTTATCATATTTAATTCTCATATTTGATTGCTAGAGCTTATTCCTTAGTTAGTCATTAGTTGATAGTTTAATCAATCCTCCTTACACCCCCAAATACCATTCACTTAGGTAGTTTTAGACTTATTAGACCTTAGTTAATCCCTCTTTCGCTGTGGACCGACCCTTGACTTTCCCTACTACGTCCATAGTAGTTGCTTGTTAGGTAATATAAATATTGTTTGGAAAGTGGTTTTTAGTGCCTTAACGACATGCTAAAAACCACTTATCATCTCGATGGGGAGATTTTCGATATTGTCTTGAGGTTCTTGGATTGTCTCTTGAACAAAATCAAGAACCATATCCTTATCATTGTTTACAACAGTGGAGCGAAGAGGAAAGATTCCTCTTCGAAGACAAAATCCCTAATATCTCGCCCTCCAAACTCAACATCCTCAAAGAGCTGGGCATTTCCCGTCTCAAAAATTGATCTGGTTGTGGGATCATAAAATTTGTACCCACTTGACTGTTCAGAGTATCCAACAAAGTAGTGTCGAACTGTTCTTGAGTCCGGTTTCTTTTCATTAGGCCTATAAGGCCTTGCCTCAGCTGGACATCCCCAAATGTGTAAATGCTTTATACTAGGCTTCTTTTTCCCAGTCCATAATTCATATGAGGTTTTGGTAGCTGCTTTAGTTGGAACTTTGTTTAAAATATAAGCTGCAGTCTTTAATGCCTCTCCCCAGAGTGATTATAGTAAGGTGGTGTGACTTATCATACTCCTTACCATGTCCTTTGGTGTTCTATTATGGCTCTCAGCAACACCATTCATGCTAGGAGATCCTGGCATGGTATACTAGGGAACGATTCCACATTCTCTACGAACTTAGCAAATGGCCTTGGACGTTGTTCACCTGATCCATCATATCTACGATAGTATTCACCAACACGGTTAGATCTAACGGCCTTAATACGTTTGCTAAGTTGGTTTACCACCTCAACTTTGAAACTTGTGAAAACGTCCAGTGACTGGGCCTTCTCATGAATGAGACAAAGATATCCATCGAGAAAAATCGTTTATGAACGTTATGAAATATTGTTGTCCATTCCTAGCAGGTGTAGGAAATGGACCACATATATCCGTAAAAATAAGTTCTAAGACGTCTGAAGATCGATTGGCATCTAACCTCCTTTGGTTTATTTATTTCCCCTTAATACATTCAACACAAAGTTGCAGACTCGAAAAATAAAGAGGATCAAGAATTCCACTTGTCACAAGTCTTTCTATTCGTTGTTTAGATATCTAACCTAAAAGTTTGTGCCCTAAAGTAGTAGAATCCTCATTTGTCAATTTTCGCTTTGTACCTCTAGACCTTGTATGCAAAGTTTCATTATAATTAGCAATAGTATCAAGAGTATATAGGCTGTAATAACAAGATAACCCGCAATATCTGAATTTTGAAAAAGAGTAAACTTACTATTTCTAAATGAACAAGAGTACCCGAATTTGTCCAATACGGAAACAGAAACCAAATTTCGTCTAAAAGACGGTTCAACAAAAGTCTCTTTCAAATCCAAACAAAATCCAGTTCTTAGTATGTAACAACCTAAATGTTCCTATTGCTTCAACCTCAACTGATTTGCCATCATCCACATATATGAATCTTTCATCATTACTTGGATTTCGACAATTCAGGCAACCCCGCGTAGATACACTTATGTGAGTAGTAGCACTAGAATCTACCAACCAAGTATGACAAGGTACTGAAGCTAAATTAACCTCAGAGCAAACCAAGTTGAGAAGTGTACCTTTCTTTACACGCCAAACGTGAAATTTGGCACAATCCCTCTTTACGTGTCTAGAAGCCTTGCAAAAGAAACCGCTAACACCTTGTTGTTACTTTTGAGCTAGAGCACTTGCAGCTTCCTTATCCATTTTCATTTTATTTTGCTTGCCTTTAAAAGCACTAGCCAAATGAGTACTTTCAGTCTTATCTTGTTTTAGCCTTTCCTCTACTTGCACACAATGAGATATGAGCTCATTAAAGACCATTTCTCCTTTTGACAGTTATGGCTTATTTTGAACTAATTAAAGTGTGCGTGAAGAAAAATCAAAACTAAATGCACGAGAAAGTCTTCAGAAAACTCTAACTTAAGTGCCTTTAGTTTTTGAGCAAGATGAGGCATTCCCATAATGTACTCCCTTATGTTCCGTTTACCTTTATACTTTATGGAAATTAACTTCAACAAAGTTGTACTTATTTCCGCCTTAGCAAAACGCTTTCCAATTTCCTCAAGGAACTCTGTAACACCCCTGAAATTCCGCTACTTATAAAATATAATATAATAAATAATTTAAAGAAATTCCAAAGGTGCTACTCCGATAATTAATAATAATCACCGCAAGGCTAAAGGTTCTAACTGAAATAAATAGTCAACAAAGTTTAAATAATTAAACTAACTAGAATCTAAATAATTACTACAGGCTGAAATAAAATTTAGAAGTCAAATGAATAACATCAGAGGTCTTATTAAAGACTACTAAAGCATAACTAAATTTATTGCACTCTTTAACCGAAACTTGAGCTAACCACCTTCAAGTCTCTGCACATTGAACACTATAGTATCAACGAAAAGGTTGAGCAAGATTTCGTACTTTAATAAAACAAAACTACCCAAAGTGCAGGTAAGATATATAGAAATATCTTACAAATTCATTTCAAAGTTGTACATATCAAATATATAAAACAAAATAACTCTAGAACAATCTCAACTTTCAACTTTTATTTCTTTCGAAACATTTCTGCAAATACCTTTAAAATGTAACTGTTTTGAAACATATGAGTAGGAAGTATTAAAGTCCAATGAGCTAGCTAGGCTCACGAGATAGGTAAACACCAAAGCCCCTAGTATGCATACCCCTAACTTGATAACAATCCAAGAAGGAAGACAAATGACAAGTGTATTAATCAACATACACCCAACTACTAAATAATGGTTGAAACACTGTTAACTCAACTTACTTCCAAACTCGAGTGAAATATGTCTACTCGAACATAATTGCCTCCCAAAGCTTCTATAAATAGAGCTACATCAGGTTAGTAAATCTCACCAACAATCATCTCCTACTCTTCCTTTGAAGCTCAAATTCCCAGTTGTAACAATCCCCAACACTTCTCGACACCATTGCGGCACCACTGCGTCAAAACCACCAGCCTCCACTACTTGTTGTAACACCACGAACCATTGTCGCCTGAAACGCCACCACCAACTAAGCTAGGGTTTTCACTGCTAATTATTTATTAATTAACTTAATGAGAATTATTAGAAGTTAGGATGTTACACTCTTACAGTCGTAGTTTTTATAATTTATATATCAAAATCAAAATTTATTAGAGTTTCCTTAATTGTCATGAATATAAAAAATAATTATATCATCACGAAAGGTGTAGTTAGGTTTGTCTCAATATTACCTATTGTCAAATATTAGGAAAAAATATTTTAAATAAGCCAACCTTTGCTCCATCTTCTAATATTAAGTCAACTTTTTCAAAATCTCTATTCTATAAGGGAAGAAGGGGGGGGGGGGATGGACACCAAAAAAAAGAAAAGAGAAAATAATAAAATAAATCAAGTATTTCAAATACAATTATTAAGGAAGTAAATTTTATATCCAATCTTAGAAATCAGATTTTTAGCAAAAAATATTCAAAACTTCAAACTAAAATATTTAAAAATCTACAAAGTAAAAACAATTTTCAAATATATCAATGGTTATATTTTCTTAAGATCTATAAAGAGACACCCACTTTGCTATATTTTTATATACCTTTGATTTTTTTTAAATATTTTCAAATACATGAGTAGTTGATTGCTCATGCATAGTGCATTTAATCAAATTGATCATGAAATATGATAATGTATTCAAGGATGAGTGACAAAGCGGTAGGGGATAATGTTTTTTTTTACTCACGAGTGATGACGCTCTAAATGACATCTTAATTTTTGGTAAGATTTTTTGTCTTTTTTGATGTTTTGTTTTTAAATCACTATTGTTGATCACCTCTTTAATATTTATTAGTTACACTTTTTTATGCATGTACTAGTTTTATATGCACGCGTTGCATGCTGAATCATGTAAAAAATTTGCATAAAAATATAATATTTAGTTTATTTAGAGTGTTTGATATTTCTTTGTTCAAAATTTAAAAATGTGAAAGCAGTTAGTTATGGAGGTTCCATTTAATTAGGAATTATAAAAAGAAAGAAAATGTTGATTTTTGGTGTCCCCCTCCTCTTCACTTATAGAATAGAGATATTGTTTCAATATTTAAACTTTTTTGAAATTACAAGTACACCCTCTTAAAAACAATAGAACTAAAACTTAATGATTATTTTTAAAAGTATGAAAAATATGTTTATACTTCACTAAAGACATAATTTCTCCCTAATTCTTACTCCATATTACACTTTTGTACGGGGCACGTTTCGCGTGCATATAAGGCTAGTCCTAGAATAAGTAAGCCTTGTTACTCACTTGAATTTAAACAATTCAAAAAAAATTAACCTGCTAAGGCGGTATCATCCTATAAAATTTGTTTGTTGCCCTAATTAATACTTTGACCTTTTTACCGTTGCTTTCTTCGTCCCATTTCCTTCATGTGCTTCAGTTTACCTTAAACCTTCAAAGCTACTCATTGAATTTCATTACCATAGACCCCCAAAAATCTATTACCTTCGAAGCTTCTCATTGGCATTTCATTACCTTAAACCCCCAAAATTTCATAAGCAACAAGCTCTCCCATACTTCTAACTTATCGACTATACCACTAGTATCCAAAATGATTTTTTGTGGATTCTCAACACTGTTGTTACTCTTATACCGAACAATATTAGAATTGCTGCTCTAGCATAAAGGACTTCCAAGTTTCTTGCACGATCCTCTATTTCAAGATTCACCAAAATGCTATGGATTAAAGGATAACAACAAATCTCCATTCTTCAGATTATATGTACATTCTTACGATTTTTATTCCATATTTTTTTCACAGATTTCCTCCTGACAGCAGAATTTTGAAACCATCAGGGGAGATTGCATTAGACAGTTAAGTTATACAATTCTGTCAAAGTTTACTGCGTGGAATACATAAGGTATTACTAGGCCAATGGCAGCAAGCCAACAACATTAATTTAGCTGATGTCATGTCATGAAAGGAGGCCTGTCTCGTTTTTATTTGGTACGGGGAATCGGTGAACTTATCTATCATTTCCCTTTAGACCTATATATAGCATTTTGGTGAATCACTTGACCTCCTAGATTACCTCCATAAAACTACATAACAAAATTTAGTAAAAGTCATTTTGTTATCCATTATTCATATTGTCGGAGGAACAACAAATTATAAACTTCGATTACAACAACAAATCAAAGTTTCATTCAAACTCAATATTGGCAACAACAAACGTCTTTGAGGTGGTGAAGGAACATCGGAGCGCCGACCTGACACGCAGCAGCAACCGCAACTCGAAAGTAGAGGGGGAGAGGAGAGAGTGGCCACACTAGAGGAGAGAGCACCACCACCATAAGAGAAGAGAGAAAGTAGGACAAAATCCCATTGCAACAAGGCCTAAGAAAAAAAGATGGCGTGGTCGGCTTAGATGAACAGACGATAGTGGAAAAAAGAGGAAGGAGGAAGTTGAGAGAGTGAGTGCTGTTATACCATGAAAATTATACAGCTACGTATGCAGGTTAAAGAATCATTGCAGCTATGAACTGCCAGCTAGGACCTCCAGCTAAGGGAATCCAGCTTGAAGCCCACCAGCTAAGAAGAACCAGCTAAAGCTTCTCAGCTAAGGAACATGGCCCCGATTGGAAAGCGTTATGAGTCAAAGATATCAAAGCCTAGAATCTCGCAGAAGAGTAAAAGCTAAGGGTACAAAAAGACAAGTATGAGCGAAGATCGTGCTAAATAGCATTAATTATAGATATAAATGGAGATTCAAGAGCGGTTACAAGCCGTTGCTAAAGTTGGTTTAAACGGATATATTTTCTTATTATATATAGCTCAAATGATCGTATAGAAGACACAAGCTTTTTACGCATTCAACACTTACATTCTAAGATTGAAACATTGTTCTTAAGCTTACAAAATACTTAGTTATAGAAATACTAGGGCTGTAATCAAGAATATAGTGGATTGGTGGACTCAAAGCCACCCGCAGTTTTTCCCTTATTCCACGGGATTCCGCGTCACCATCCTTGGTGTCTTGTTCTTCTCTTTGTTCTTGCTTTCTTTGCTTGTCCTAGCTGTGTCCAGCAGCTTCCAGCTACTTAGCAGTACTCTAGCTGTAGCTCCCAGCTTAGTTTTGCCTTAAGAAGAATTTAGCATAAACAGTTTGGCGCCCACCGTGGGGCCTACAGCTAGATTTCATACCTAATCTATCATTATCAATTTCTTCTTAAAACACCCAACTCAAAATGGCTGAATTCACTCCTGAGCAAATGAAAGCTGCTCTTGAATCTCTCCGGGAGGCTCAGTCAGAATCCAATAAGGTTATTGAGAACTTACAGAAAGAACTCGAATCAGTTAAGAGTAACACCAAGAAGTCTTCACGACGACGCACTGGCATGTCACCTCGAATCTTGGAGCTGATTGATTCAGAGGCTATTGCTGATGAAGAAGCTGAAGATATTCCAGAAAATCCCGATCAGGAAGAGACGGACCCCACAGCTATGAAGCTAGCTCTCCTCGAATCCCAGAACAGGAAGATGATGCGGATGCTAGCTAAGATGTCAGGGCAACATGCACCTGCAGCTGAGGAGACCCCTGATGGCTACACCAAGTCACCTTTCGTAGAAGAGATAGCTAGAGCCATGATTCCAAAAAAGCTGCATCTGGCCCCATTTGGCAAGCTGTATGATGGGACCATAGATCCATACGACCATGTGAATCAGTACAAGCAGAAGATGTGGACTCTACCTATCCCAGAAGGCCTCCTTGAAGCTACAATGTGCAAATCCTTTGGAGCCACCTTAGGTGGACCTGCCTTGCAATGGCTCATCACCCTCAGGGTTGGTACTATCCCTAATTTTTCTATTCTCATTAACAAATTTTATCAGCAATTTGCTAGCAGCAGGAAGCTGGAGAAACATACAGGCGACCTGTACCGCATTATACAAAAGACATGAGAAGCTGTACGCCAGTACCTGTACAGGTTTAACAGGGAAATGATTTCTGTTAAGAACCTGGATATCCCAACAGCTATCGAAGCATTCCGAAGAGGTTTGATCCCTGTCCCGCTTATATTATGAACTAACCAGGTATCCATGTAGTACCTTTGAGGAAGTCAGGGCTAGAGCTTTGGCTGAGATTCGCGTTGAAGAGGATGATGTATCCACGTACGGAGGAGAATCCAGCTACGATAGAAAGACTCAGAATAGCAACAGTAACAACAGTAAGAGGAATTTTTGGCGCCATCAGCCATACCAGAAGCGTGGTCAAGCTAGCAGCATAGCTAGGGAAGCTCCTCGCAGGTCCAACAGTACAGATTTCCCTCCTCTATCTTCCTACTGCTTTAATGTTGATGCAGGAGGTGTGGTGAACGCCTTGGAGAAGCTAGGTTCAGCAGCTAGGTGGCCCAGGAAGACTGATAAGCCCAATGGTCAAAAAGACACCTCCCAGCAGTGTAGTTATCATGGTGACCATGGTCATCTAACTGAAGATTGCAAAGCCCTCAGGAAGGAAGTTGCTTGGCTGCTGAAGAAGGGCTACCTAGAACATCTCATGGGAAAGAAAGGCCAGAAGGATGAGCCTAGCAAGGACGATAACAGTAAACCAGCTGGCCCCCACCTGATCCAACCTATGACAAGGTAGTCAATTTTATCTCTAGAGGTTCACAAATTTGTGGACTAACCTATTCTGCAGCTAAGAGATTCGCTAGAGAAGGCTCCAAAGCAGCTCCTGTCCAGCACATAAGCAAGGAGGAACGAGAGCTGCGAAGCATGACCATCAGCTTCGAGGAAGCTGAGGAAGCTGACCATCATGATGGGCTAGTCATATCCCTCACCATCATCAACTGCCTGATCAAAAGAGTGTTGGTAGACAATGGCAGCTCAGCTAATATCATATTCAAGAATGCCATACAAAGCATGGGATTGCGCGATGAAGATATCATCAAGAAGTCAACAATCTTGTACGGCTTCAGTGGAGAGCCGGCCCTCACCGTTGGCGAAATCACACTCCCCACCTACGCCAAAGGGGTCAACTTGCAAACCAGGTTTAGTGTTGTAGATTGTCCTTCAGCTTACAATGTTATTATGGGTACACCTTGGATTCACAGGATGAAAGCTGTACCATCCACCTATCACCAAACTATCAAATTCCCCACCAAATGGGGAGTGCAAGAGATCAAAGGAGACAGAAGAGTAGCTAGGGAATGCTATAGCATCTCCCTCAAACCCAAGAAGGAGAAAATCTAGCAATTACAGCAGCATCCCGCACCCAGCAGCCCTGACGAATAGGACATTGAAGAAGTGGTGCTGGATCCTGCAAAACCAGAATAGACAGTACAGGTTGGAGCATCCCTGCCACCAAAGGAAAAAGTCAGGATCATTGAATTCCTCAAAAACAACATCACCTGCTTTGCATGGACGCATGAAGACATGGTTGGAATTGACCCTTCCATCTGCACTCACAAGCTGAACGTGGATCCAAACCACAAGCCTATCAAACAAAAGAGAAGGAAATTCGCACCTGAACGTAACCTGATCATCAACGAGGAAGTAGAAAAGTTGCTACAAGAAGGTAAGATTAGGGAGGTCAAATATCCCGACTGGCTAGCTAACGTGGTTGTGGTAGGCAAGAAGAATGGCAAATGGCGAGTCTGTATAGATTTCGCAGATTTAAACAAAGCTTGCCCCAAGGATCCATTTCCCCTACCTCACATAGACGCCTTGGTGGATGCTACAGCAGGCCATGAAAGACTCACATTCCTAGATGCTTATTTAGGATACAACCAGATCCTGATGGACCTAGAAGACCAGGAAAAAACAGCTTTCATGACCGAAAGAGGTATCTATTGCTATAAAGTTATGCCATTTGGTCTTAAGAATGCAGGTGCCATCTACCAGCGCCTGGTCAACAAAATGTTTGAAAAACAGCTAGGGGATACGATGGAAGTCTACATCGATGATATGCTGGTAAAATCCAAGCAAGCTGGAGATCACGTGTCTGACCTGCAGGATACCTTTGATGTATTGAAAAAGTACAACATTAAGCTGAACCCAACCAAATGTTCATTCGAGGTACCAGCTGGTAAGTTTCTAGGCTATATAGTTACGCAAAGAGGAATCGAATGTAGCCCAGATCAGATCAGAGCACTTATCAATATCCAATCACTAAAAAACCTAAAGGAAGTCTAGAAGCTAACAGGAAGGGTTGCAACGCTCAATCGTTTCATTTCTAGGTCATCAGATAAGTGTCATCTCTTCTATCATGTACTTAAGAAAAATAAAGGTTTTTATTGGACTGCAGAACACGAAGCTGCTTTACAGCAACTCAAAGCTTATCTAGCTACCCCACCCATACTTTCCAAACCAAAGCAAGGTGAAACGTTACAGCTTTACCTAGCTGTAAGTAACACGGCTGTTAGTGCAGTCCTAGCTAGGGAAGCTGACAGCCAGCAGTTACCAGTATAATACATCAGTAAGCCCTTGCTCGATGCAGAAACCAGGTACACCTCCTTAGAAAAATTAATATTGGCTTTGTATACAGCTTCAAGGAAACTCCGACATTATTTCGAGGCTTATCCTATATGTGTTATGACTAACTATCCCATAAAAGCTGTGCTCCGCAAACCTGAATATACTGGTAGGATGAGCAAATGGGCTGTATCACTAAGCGCCTATGACATCAGGTACCAACCCCGAACGGCTATAAAATCACAAGCCCTAGTTGACTTTGTGGCTGACTTCAGTCCTAACCTGGCTGCCTTAGCAGATGAGGAAGTACGACACATTAATCAGGTAACACCTACAGGTAGCTGGAAACTTTTCGTAGATGGTTCCTCCAACTTTAGAGGACCTGGGCTAGGTATAGTCCTAAAGTCGCCACAAGGGGACATGACAGTTCGATCTATTTGTTGTGATTTTAAAGCTACTAACAACGAAGCCGAGTATGAAGCTTTGATTGCAGGTATGACCGTGGCTCATGACCTAGGGGCAACCAGGTTGCAGGTATATAGTGACTCCTTGCTAATCGTTAGCCAGGTAAAAGGAGAATACACAGCTAAAGACTCGAAGATGTCTCTTTACTTGGAGATGGTCAAGTTAAAGATGCTACTCTTTCAAGAGTTCACCATACAACAGACTCCAAGAGACCAGAATACTAAGGCTGACGCACTAGCTAACCTAGGCTCCACACTTAGGAAATGCAGCTTCAGCAATGTTCCCATCGCTCACTTAGCCGCACCAGCTATTAACAAGGAGGTAAGAAATGTATTTAGCATTAGTGATGAAGCAGGTACTGATAGTTGGACAAAGCCACTATTGGATTACCTGGAAAGGGGCATACTGCCAGATGACAAGCTGGAGTCAAGAAAGCTACGCATGAAAGCTAGTAGGTACCAGGTAATAGCCGGGGTCCTATTCAAACATGCAGCTAAGCAGGATATGTTGCAAATGTGCTTAGAAAAAGAGCAGTGGGAAACTACCCTCAAAGAGTTTCACAAGGGAGAGTGTGGCTCACATATAGCAGGAAGGGGCTTATCTAACAAGATCTTATCATATGGATATTATTGGCCAACATTGCGTAAGGATGCTAAGAGGTACGTAGCTAAATGTGACAGTTGCCAAAAGCATGCAGGTATGGTACACAAGCCCTCTGAACCATTACAACCCATATTAACACCTTGGCCATTCATGAGGTGGGGCATGGACATAATAGGGAAGCTACCAGTTGCACCAGGTCAAAAAGTATTTATGCTAGCCTTAACTAATTACTTCTCTAAATGGATCGAAGCTGGTGCATTCCAGCAGGTAAGAGATAAGGAGGTTATTGCTTTTATACATACTAACATTATTTGCAGGTTTGGGGTACCTAGTGAAATTATATGTGATAATGGATCACAGTTTATAAGTGATAAAACGTGACAATTTTGTCACGAATGGAACATTTACTTGGTAACGTCAACACCCAGGTACCCACAAGCTAATGGACAAGCTGAGTCCAACAACAAGGTGATCATTAATGGCATTAAGAGGAGGTTGAAGGCTAAAAAAGGTAAGTGGGTAGAAGAGCTGCCTAGAGTCCTCTAGGCCAACAGAACAACGCCTAGGGGGGCAACAGGGCAAACCCCCTTCTCACTAGTTTACGGATGTGAAGCTGTGTTACCAGCAGAAGTAGCCATACCAACTGCCAGGTATGGACTCTTAACCCCTGAGTTGAATGATTCTGAGCTGTCTTATGATTTAGATACCATCGAAGAACGACGAGACAGTGCACTAGTTAGGATGGCCGCACAACAACAGATTGTAGCCCGCAGCTTCATCAAGAACGTGAAAGCCAAAGTTTTCAAGAAAGGAGAATGGATGCTAAGGAAAGTCTTCCAAAACACCCAGGAACTAAATGCAGGGAAGCTGAGAGTCAGCTGGGAAGGCCCCTACCTGATTGAACAGGTAGTGGGCCAAGGAGCATATCGCCTAGCTACAGCAGAAGGGAAAGCTGTGCCCAGAAGCTGGAACGCGTCACATCTAAAACTTTACCATTTCTAGAAAATGGGATATGTGGTTAAACATCAAGTTGTCAACTACAAATGACTCAAGCGACCAACAAGGCAATTACACCAGGTAGGAAAAATTGCTAAGAAAAGCCAAGGAACGCCAGGTTAGGTTATCCTCCTTGCTCTTTCTATCTATAAAGTTTTCCTAGAATCCTTACTGACTTAGGCATCGGAGACGGCTGTCTTGGCATAGTCAACTTATACAGGTATCGCAGGACTAGCTGCAGGTGGGAGCACTACCCAGCCTCCTAAGCTACCTAAAGACGCAAGTACACCTAGACGTCTTGGGAAGAAGCTATCAAAGAACTAAGCTACCAAGGTTGCATCAGCTAAGGGCTACACGCCTGGGTAACCGGGCCCATCACACAAGACATTGGCATCAAGAACGCCAGGTAAAAACATAAAGCAGCTAGCTCATTTTAATAAAGATCTAAAGATGCATATATGTACCAAAAGTTAAATTTGTTCAAAGACACACCAGCCCCTTGGCTGGTGGTAAAAGCATCCAAAGCAAAAATAAATTGTTTGACAAAGAAAGGAATTAAATATGTTGGAAGAAATTAAAACTAGCTACGTCCTTAGCTAGCGAGCTAGTCAGCTGTAGGCATCTGCTCAGGTACCTCAGATGCTGGGGCAGAACTGCTGGAAGGCTCAACAGGGACATCTGCTACGGTCTTAGCTGAGGACTCAGCTAGGTCCTTAGCTGAAGAATTAGCCGAAGAAGCATCCTGCCTAGGAGGGTTAAGGCCCAAAGCCAGAGCCTTAAGATCTGCAATGCTCCCCATAGTTGCTAGGAAAGCATCAGTGTATTTGTGCAGCTCCTTGTTCTCCAGAGTTCCAAATAGCATCAGGTACGCTAGCTAGGCAGGTTCAACAATTTGAACCTCCGCCATTTTATCTAAGTGAAGCTCCTTTTGATGCGCCAGCTGAGAACTCAGGGTGTCCTTCTCTCTAACCACTTCTGCCAGCTTCATGGTAGCCACCTTGGTCTCTTCCCTAGCAGCAAAATTCTCAGCTTCCGCCGAAGTTGCAGAAAGGTTCTTCGCCTCTCTCTCCTTTTCCAGAAGCAGAGTTTCCGCTTTGTGCTGCTCCTCAGCATGAGCCCGTTCCTTCTTTGCCTTCTTTAGCTCCTCCTTCAAAGTAGCAACCTCAGCTTGGAAAACCTTGAGCTGAGCAGTCACCGTAGCAACAGCTCTTAAGCTGGTGCGTGCTACCAGGCAGTTTTGGAGAGCCTAGCACAAAGATGTTAAGGCATAAGAAAGGTGGAGAACAAAAGCTTAAAATCTAAAAAACTAAGGCATGGTAAAAGTTATACCTGGAGAGAATACTGAACCGCGTGGTTCACCATCACTTCAGGATCCTGAGACCTGAGGCGTTTAGCTGCAGTAGGGAAAAATATCTTTTCTGCATGAGTCCATATACCATTGTTTATCCCATCTTCAGATAGGAAGTCAGTTGGCATGGCTAGGTTAATTGTTGAAGAGCCAAGAGCAAGAGGATCCAAGTCTAATTTGATAATAGGGGGGCATGCTAGGAGTTGAGGTAGCGACCTTAGCAGGTGTCGCTGGTTTAGACTGGGTGGAGGTAGCAGGAACTTCAGACCTCTTCCTTTTTAGCCGGGTCAAAGCATCAGCTTGAGACAAGGTGCTACCTTTGACTGCTCAAAAACAAAAAAAAAATGGCAGTTGAGACATTATACCTAACAAAACCCTAGAAATAAACTAATTAAAAGACTAGCCTACCTAAAGTCATGGAGTTAGTCCCAGAGGTAGCAGGGGTCAAAGAAGAAACTGGAATAGCTTTGAAAGGGGAAGTGTAGGTTCTTTTGTCTAGGGAGATGCTGAGAAAAACCTTCGCTCTTTCGTCTCTGTCTTCAAGGCTTTCCACAGCTTCAGAAGAACCTATAAAAAGGCAAGGTTAAGAACCATAGTTAATAAAATACTCGAAGGAAAAAAGTAAAAATACAGTAAAATACCTCCAGCAGGCCAACCAGAGGGGAGAAAATCCCCAGCTTCACCAAGGGAATCCTTGGCAACAAAGAAAAAACGGGTCTTCCAGAAAGACTCCGAAGCACCAGTTCCCTCCACAGGACTAGGGTATTTTGGCTTCTGTTTCAGAGTGACCTTGTTAGGGTTGATGATCTTAAGGCTGTAAATCGTGAGAAGGTCTTCTAGGGCGAAGACCAGATTCCAACCCCTAGTGGCTGACTCGATAGTAAAACAAATTTTCCAAAAACCTGGCATCAGCTGGCCAGGAGAAAAGTTTAAGACCTCTACGAGAGAACGTATCAAAGGTGTAAATTCAAACTATACCCTAGCAGGAAAGGGTATTCATAAAAACATATAAGGTTGTCTGCCGTTTTATCCGGCCTTTCAAACTCATCAGGAACTATGAATTCTGTGCTTTCTGGGAAACCCTTCTAGCCCTAATGTTTTCTATGTCTTCCCAAGTGATGGTGGAAGCTACGTCGTCTTTTGCTTTGCTCATCGATGTAAGTTTAGGAGAGAAGACTTTCTTCCTAGCAGATTGTTTGAGAGGCATGCAGAGGGATGAAAGAGGAAAAGAGAGAGAGAGAGCAAACTTACCAAAGGAGGGAGAAGAGTAAACGGAAGTAAAATCTTTTCGAGAATCTCTTTGATTTTAAGCTTTTCTGACGGAAAACGGCTAGTATTTATTACTTGACTTAAATGGACTTAAGTAAATGATTAGCTCAGATCTTTAAAGCCAAGCATACTTCATTTAATCTTTTCGCCTCTTGAAATTCTATCAATTTATCTTGAAAATCATAACTTGCAGCTTTACTACGCAAGACCAGCAAAGCAAGCTACAAGTTAGGGGCAATTGTTATACCATGAAAATTATACAGCTATGTATGCAGGTTAAAGAATCATTGCAGCTATGAACTGCCAGCTAGGACCTCCAGCTAAGGGAATCCAGCTTGAATCCCACCAGCTAAGAAGAACCAGCTAAAGCTTCTCAGCTAAGGAACACGACCCCGATTGGAAAGCGTTATGAGTCAAAGATATCAAAGCCTAGAATCTTGCAGAAGAGTAAAAGCTAAGGGTATAGAAAGACAAGTATGAGCGAAGATCGTGCTAAATAGCATTAATTATAGATATAAATGGAGATTCAAGAGCAGTTACAAGCCGTTGCTAAAGCTGGTTCAAACGGATATATTTTCTTATTATATATATCTCAAATGATTGTATAGAAGACACAAGCTTTTTACGCATTCAGCATTTACATTCTAAGATTGAAACATTGTTCTTAAGCTTACAAAATACTTAGTTACAGAAATACTAGGGCTGTAATCAAGAATATAGTGGATTGGTGGACTCAAAGCCACTCGCGGTTTTTCCCTTATTCCACGGGTTTCCGCGTCACCATCCTTGGTGTCTTGTTCTTCTCTTTGTTCTTGCTTGCTTTGCTTGTCCTAGCTGTGTCCAGCAGCTTCCAGCTACTTAGCAGTACTCTAGTTGTAGCTCCCAGCTTAGTTTTGCCTTAAGCAGAATTTAGCATAAACAAGTTTTGGGTTGCTGCGATACTTTATAGAGAGTGAGTGTTGGGTTGCAGATATACTATGGTTGCCAAAAAGGGGAGTGAAGGTGGAGTAATACAGGTCATATTTTTTAAATTATAGGTCATTTAGGTGGATGGTAATTTGACTTGTTTGAATTCAAGTGAGCAATAAGGTTTACTTATTATGAGAATTTGAAAAACTTGACTTAATATTAGAAGACGGAGCAAAGGTTGGCTTATTTAAAACAATTGTTCAAATATATTATGATCAAAATTTTATCTTGGAGAGCATAAAAAACAAATGTAGCAATTAATTTAGAATATGTTTTTGGTACAAAAGAGTCTTGCATTCCGCAAGTAGAATTTATTCTATAGTACAAAAGAAATCAGCCTCAACATTGGGCTTTACAATAACAAAATTGTACAAAAGTAAAAACCACTCTGAATTCACCATACGCTTCCAAGAACTGTGTGGATCTATCTATTTAAGAAACCTTCTCCACCCCCTAGAGCTTTCGAGTCATCATCAACGACTTCAATTTGTTCGCGTCCTTCGCAAATACTTAGGTCACACACATTTATTAAGAAGTCAACCGCATAGTTTCATCATTCCAAGTTGTTTCATCATCATACCATGATGTCAAATTTCCATTGCAATATACTAAAAAACTCTTCTATAACTAGTTTTACTAGATACTTTACGATACACACTTGAGGAAAGGTTAATTATTTTCATATTGGAAAAAAGCGGCCCGCAAGAGACTGACATTATCATGTAAATTACATTCCTATTTCTATGAACATGCAGTAAAATCTACTCCATGATAAGATTTACTGCTCGAGCCAGACGTTTCACATGAGTTAACCTCAATCTTTTAGTAGCTACACCTGAAATTCAACAACATTAAAATGATTTCAGGAACATATCTATGACCAATTTATAAGAAACCATAATTAATGGAGTGTTTAGTTGGGCCCAAATAATTTTGCCTCAAAAGTGATTTTCACACTCTTTTTTGTTTGATTAGTGGAAAATAATTCTTCCTAGGTCTTTTTCAAGGAGCGAATTTTGCATCTTCCTCCTTAGTTCCTATATTCTCTTCAAACCTAACGTGGTAGTTTCTCATCATAGATAGTTCAAGACATTACCAAGGAGCTTATGCGTTCCAAACTCTACTGACTACTTCTATAGATGATTTATCTTTCCTCTTCCATTTCTCCCATCCAATTTCATCTTTCTTTTACCATCAAACTTTTCTATGATCTTGTAAAGAAACAAACAAAAGAGCTTATTCACGAAAACTCATCTTCCATTGAAAATATTTTACGTCTGACAAAATATAGCCTGACAATAGTTAAGAAAAGTGCATATAAAAGCTTACTTACAACTTGTAACTCCTCCATTTTGCATCTTCTCATCACAGTTTAATCTTCTAGCTAAATGTTTTATATCACTTACACGTAATCTTCTTGGATATTTCCTCATTTGCTGGGATTCCTGATCTGAAAAGTAACAAAAGAAAATAAGCACTTGAAATTCTTGGGACATAACATTCTTTTAAGCACAGAAGATATAATGAACAAACTATATTAACCTTGAATTTCAAGCTCAGTTGAATTAATGATAGTGCATATAATTGGAGTTTTAGTTTGCTGATTGGAATTCTGAGCTGCTCTTGATCTCCTAAGTTGATAATTTCTACGACGTCGTGCTAGATGCTTCTCCCTTTGCTCTTTGCTCATATTTTGTCTTCTTATCCTGTCTCTAAGCCGCCTCTTTTCTCTTTCTTTCTCCCTCTGCATTGCGTGTGCATCTACTAATTTTGCTTGCTGCTTTGAGCTCATTCTTTCAATTTTCCACTGTGAAAACCCCAAAAAAGTGTGAGTTTTGGCTTGCGAACTTGACATTCTTGTAAGAACACATGCTTGCAAAGAATTGATGATTATGTTAACAGCCTACATTATCCACTCTCTTTGTATGATCTCAACACTTTAACACGGGTAACGAACACTTAGAAGCTTTATTCCATGTCAAAATTGTGGAAATTTCATACAATAGTGGAGTTCGACACTTGGAACCATTAGTGTCAACCTGAGTTGGAGCAACATATATAGGCAGGAATTAACCTACTTGAGACTGTTCATATAGAAGTATTTATCAACTACTCATTTCGGATCCCAACACTTTATCATGGGTGATTTAGTTTAGGCCAAATTTATGAAGTAAACTTTTTGGTGAAAATGCATACAATGTTATAACACTTCCTATATGTGAAATAGAGCTATTCATCCTGCTCCTTACATGTAATATCCTAATTACTAATATAACAACACACCCAAGGCATGAATTTGGTGAGCCAAAATATGCTTGGATTTTCGTCTAGGAGTAAGACATTCTACTTGAGTATCTCCTTGCTCAAATAGGCTTTATTTTGCACAGATAATGGTTTACACTATTCAATTTGGTTCTCTTTTAATGGTTACAATTGATTTTTTCATAGTTTCTATGCACACATTCTTATGTTTTATACAAAAAATATACATTGAAACCAATGTAACAAGAATACTATATCATCTTACATAATACTAAATTTTTTATGACTGAGAATTTATCATCAAAATTTTCTAACCAATAGGAAAAGCAAAACTCAACAATTCTAAAAGGGGTACATCGAAAAACTAGCATAAAATATTTTAATCACCCATCACCTTAGATTAGGCCCTAGGTAGTGTCAGATCTAAAATAATGTCATTGGATCGACAAAGTTTTTCACGTGTCATTTTATAGAACAAGCTACAGATGTTCAGATTTGTTATGAAAGAACGCCAAAACTCGAAAATTTAAGTGGAATCGAATGAGACCACATATTGAACGTAGCTCCGACCTTCAAATTAAGTATCTGCACGAATGCACCAATAATCACCAGAAAAACAGATTTACACACACAAATGTTGATGAAATAAAAAAATGATAACTTATGGCATAATTGCAAATTTACAATCACAAAATAATAATGATAATAAGGATAAATTATGTACATAAAATTCTACAATGTTAATGAATTAAAAAAGATACACAGATTAAAAATGGGGAGATTATGAAAACTTGCCTTGAATTCTTTGTTTCTTATTAATGTCTTAATTGAATGAGCGCCTTATTGAAAGGATGATTGGTGATGAGTGATAAGTGTGAAATTGTTTATACTTTTTCTTCCCTAATTTTAGTCTTTTTGGATGTCTTTTATATTTATTTTGAATTAGTACTTATATTTTATAATTTTGGGATCTTCTCCAGTGCATAAAAAACTGGAGAGTCTAGTACTTCATCTAAGATGCTGACACCTGGTTATGAAAAAAATCAAGGGCCAATATATTTTTTTTCTAATTATTGTGGCGCAAACTTTCACTTTGTTATGGCAACAAATCTTCCTCTCTCCTACTCATCATGTTCTTCCAAATCTTAAGAACAAATTGGAATTATGATCAAATAAAAAGATTCTTAAAATGAGAAGGGTGAGAAGGATTTTTTGTGCATATTTTTCAAACTGAATGTGTATATTTTTAAACTAGATATGCAACTTTTTCTTTATACATGTGCATTTTTGTAACTGAATGTGCATTTTATCTTTTTAGAGCATAAACTAACAACTCAAAAAGTGAAATATGCACATTCAGTTTAAAAAATATGCAATATTGATCATTCTCACCTTTTTCATTTTAAGATCTTTCTCCCTATATCCCAACCCAAAACTAATTATTTGCAATTTGCATTCCAACTTTTTTCGGTACCCTACCAAATTTTTTCCTCTTCTTTTTCGTCATCTTGTGCTTGCAAAGTAAGGAAGAGAACCAAGGCTACCAAGCAGCCTCAAGGTAATTAAATGTACATATTGTTGTACTTTTTTACATACATTACCCAGTAAAATGATTTATTTAAATACTTCTATATGCATCTTTAATTGACATAATAGCAATCTACAGTAGGCAATTCATCACTTTCTCTTCACCAACATTTGATTCACTTCTGCAATTAAAAAAAATTAAAAAGTATATTAATATCATAAAAAAGAATATCTGCGATAACTCCATAGCCACTACATTAGTAAGAATATCTCAAGTGATTTATTTTTGTTTACATCTCATGCAATGAATGACTAATTATAATCACTACTACAAGAGGATTTACATCAATGGATAAATAACATCGATGAGAAAACTTTACAACAAAACCAAGAGACAACTATTAATTTTATGCCAATATTAGGGATGGAGTTTGAAACTGAAGAAATTGCATATGCCTTTTAAAAGGAGTGAAAAGAAATGTGAGTAAAAAGATGGAGTTTTGACTTCACAGATGTTTACATGCCACAAAAAGGGATAACCCGGTCCTGATAAACGAGACTACTTGACAAAAGAGTCGAAGGAAGAAACAAGAACACTATGTAAGGCATGTATGCTTATCTCCCTTAACCGAAAGTGGGTAAGGACAAGATTGTTGATTTTGTGAGTGAACATAACCATCCTTTGCAACCACTTGAATACACACATGAGTAATTCTCATCGAGGAATTTATGAATCACAAGCAACACAAATTGACTTAACATATGAATATGAGCTAAATATTAAGAAGCTTTTCATGAGTTTATGGCTAAGCAAGCTAAAGGAATAGATAGTCTTGGCTACAATAAGCATTATCTTCGAACAAAAACGCAACAAGCATTCCAATTCGGAGATTTAACGCTTTGCTCATATATTTTAAAAGAAAAGCAAATTAAATGAGGAACCATTTTTCTTGTATGAGTTCCAACTGGATATAAGATGAAATTAAAAATATCTTTTGCGCAGATGATCAAATGATAAATGGCTATGGGTATTTTGGAGATGTTATCACTTTTTTACCCCACCCCTGAGACTAATAAGGAGTATCGACTTCTAGGAGTATTTGTTTGTTTAAACAATCATGGGCAAACTGTGGTTTTTGGGGCAACATTACTTTACGATGAAACATCTCCATCTTTTGAATGGTTAATTGAAACATTAATTAAAGCCATAAGACGTTAAGTGCCTAAAACTATTTTGACATATCAAGATGCAGCTATGGCTAAAGCAATTCCCTTAGTAATGCATGAAACTTTTCATGGTTTATGCAATTGGTATATACGAGAGAATGCGGTATGACACATGAATCATCTATACCAAAAGGATGAAGGTTTTGCTAGTGATTTTAAGGCATGCATCGATTATTATGAAGAAAAGAAGACTTCCTTCATGCTTGGGATGTTCTCCTAGTGAAAATGATGTTGCTAGTGACTCTTGGTTGCCCAGAATATTTAAAGTAAAGGAAAAATGGGAATGGGCTTATGTTCGAGGGACATTCACTACATGTATGTGATCTACTCAATTGAGTGAAAGTCTAAATGCTAAATTAAAAAATCACTTAAAGTCTAATTGTAATTTGGTTGAGTTTTTCATGCATTTTTGACAGAGTTATTAATGGAAAGCGGTATAATGAATCTATGACTGAACAATTCAATACACAAGTTACCCAAGTTGAAAATGAAGGCACCTATGCTTGTACAAGCAGGATAAGTGTAGACTCCAACCATATTTCAAGAATTTAAGGAGAATTACGAGGAATTTCAAGGTGCATACATAAAGGAGCTTGAATAAGGATAATCGATGCATGTTTGTATGGTGGCTAATGTAGATGAAAGTAAGGATAGGAAAGTAGTCACAAACTGTGCTGAGCAAAGTATTTATTGCGATTTTTGCAAATTCGAGACACATGGCATCTTTATGTAGTCATGCTTTGAAAGTTCTAGATGCGATGAATATCAAACTGATTCCTAAAAAGTACATACAAGAGCGTTGGACAAGATTAGTGAGATGTTGAAGCAGCTATAATGTTAGTGAAACTAATATAGAATTAGATAACAAAGCTTCTTTTACCAATAGATATAGAGACTTGTGCCCTCAAATGGTGAAGTTGGTGAATCGAGCATGTGAGTCTCATGAAACATATGCTCGTATGTGTAAGGTATGTGAAAAGTTTAGAGATATAGACGAGAATATGCTAGCGGTAAGAACTTGTTTAGATGGAGTAAGTGACCACGGATGCCAAGTTTCAATGTCAATTGGAATTGAAAATGCTGCATAAGAGATTACAAGAGAAGAAAATGACAATGGAGATGAAGCTCAAAATCCTACAGCCAATGTAATTGATGAGAAATGGTAGAAAAATAATAGTTAGATGTTGGATAAACATCTAACACCTAATAAAAAACTATAAATCCTGTACTTTATGGCTGTTGCAAGCTTTTCCCCTTTGTCTTCTGTTAATTAGAGCAAATGAGGGAGAAAAGAGAAAAAGGTGGGAGCAGGTGGGGCAGGTTACTGTTTGGGAGTGGAAACTACGGGAGGGAATTAGAATGAGCGAGGGAATGAGACTCCTTTTGCAATCTCTCTTCTCGTGTCACGTCCTCTCTCCCCAAAAAGCAGAGAAAATAATTTGTATGAAGCTTTTTGAAAAAGCTTGCAACACAAGCCTCAGAAGTCTAAAAATCTCATAGGGATTGACATTGCAACATAAACTTGTTTGTGGGAAAAAAATTTATGCATGGATTGTATTAGAAGCTATTTTTGATGGAAATTTCTATGCAACTGACTGAGGCATACAACAACAATTGGGTCTTGTTTTGAAGAAGGTGTTAAACACAAGCAATTACGAAAGAGATTTTTGACAAAACCAGGATAGATGGAGAAAAGCTTCAATGAGAATTGTAGAGGCTTTGTGCAGGTGAACACTAATTAAACCATTTATTCAAGTTTTATGTAACTTGAAAACGAAGTTATAAATGTCAGGTTAGTGTAAAATAATGAAATTAAACGGTGTGATAAACAAATTATGTGTTATTTAAACACTTTGTGTAATGATTGCATATAATATATCTTGTTAAGAAAGTGGCTAATGAGACCAATATTTGATGTTGTTTTTGTTGATGGAGTGTTTTTAGAGGAAATGAAGGTTAGGTAAAAATGAAAGAAGTGTATGAATTAACTGTTTATGTATTTGTATGATCAGAGGATGAGTGAAAATTAGGTAGATCATCATCTTGTGATAAAGTGGAAGAAGAGTGGTTTTGTAATGAGGAAAAAATGACGAATACTGAGGAGGACGTCTGGTTTAATGACGAAGAAACTTTGAGTGTGAGAGATGGTGTTGAAGGTAGTTGTAGTAGAAACAGTCGGCAGTCATTGCCAGCAGTTAGTATGGTATTTGAGACATAGGATGAAGCCGATAAATACTTTAGGAGTTATAGCAAGTAACAAGGTTTTGGAGTTATAAGGGTTGTCGGTGCATATCGTCAAAAATCAGGCAAGTTGACAAAAAGATAGACGTAATTTTACATGGAAGTGTGAGTGTTTTAGGAAGCCTATTACTAAGGATAGCCGAGTTGCAGTTGGGTCAAGTGGAGTTGAGATGGGTAGTAGGAAGTAAAAAATAATGTGGTTTCCCTGTGAAGATGTACGCTATTCGTAATGGAGAAGGTGAATGGGAAATGAAATAAGTTGTGAATGAATACTTGAATCATATTCCAACACCAAGGACATTGCGATACATTAGCATGTATCATAAGAAGAATGTAAATTGTGAAGTGCGCAGAAAATTGTTGGATGATCATAGTGTTGGGTTTAAAATTTCAAAGACCCTATTAGTGGTGCTAGCGCCATTTGGTTGTAAACTTTCCTTAATTTTGCATATTTTATGCCATAATACTCAATAGTGTCAGAAATTAATTAACACAATGGACTTATTCGAATTTGTAGAGAAAGTATTTTGAACCATTTTGTACCCTTACATTGAGCAGGGAAACGTCCCAACAAACATGTATTGGGTAGTACAATCCGACACTGTTAACACCATTTAGTGACGAATACTTTACTAATAAAAAATTTACTAACAACAAAGACCCTATTTTTGTAGTGATGACACGGGCGACAACTTTTGTTAAGGAGTTAAACAATCAAAGATGTGTTGTAAGTGCATGCACTAAGAAATGGAAATTCTCCTTAAAGGAGGAGGAGGGAGATAGGGAGTAATAGAAATAATGATCTGAAAGACCATGATATACGAATTCACCTAGTCTTGTGAAAAACAATTTGATTTTTTATTTGTCTCGATCCCATTATGAAGAGTTTAAAAGATTGATAGTAAATGAGAGGAAGAAAGAATGAGTTACCACCAAGAGGAATAAATAACTTTACTTCATTATATATTTGTATATCTACATTATACTATATAAAACAAAAACTTTCTTTTCTAATATCTGAAAGCTATAATATAAGAGGTTAGCATGCACTTTAACCGTATTTGGTGATACTATATAAGGCTACAAACTTATCACCTCATATACAAAATTTGCTATTTAACAAATAATATATCTAAAACCAAGTTTGACCCATCATCAATCTTTAATGTTTTGGTTCTTTTAGGATGGCTTTTCCTACCATTAACATCAAAGTTACCTCTGACGAAATTATTATACCGTCCAAGCCAACACCTGAAAATCTTCGTTATCTTCAAACCTCGTTGTTGGATCGTGTAAATTCCCCCACTCTCGTTCCCTTTATATACTTTTACCCCCAAAAACGCACTAATACCAATATTAATACTAATGGATTCTTGGATCGACTCAAACGATCCCTTCCCAAAACATTATCAATGTTTTATCCCCTTGCCGGGCGCGTTAATGATGCTAACTACTTCAACTGCAATGATGAGGGTGTGCCTTATGTGCTTGTGGAGGTTGATAAGTGATAGGTTTTAGTCGTATCACCTATTCAAAGATAAACCTACAGTCCTCTAACTATGGTAGTTAATGGAAGCACGGTCGAATCCACAGGGAGACAGAGTTTCTAAATTAATATTCAACTAATTCAGCTACTTCAGACAAAATCAGGGAAGAATTAATTAAACTACTGAGTAAGATAAGGAAGACGAAATAACTCGAAGATTTAACTATAGACTAAAAGTCTAAGGTATTAGGTCGGTCCACCATGCTTATACCAATCAAATAGGGTCAACTACTACCAAAACCTAAGTCAAGAGTCGGGGGATTAGAGCACGAGTTGAGCTATGGTTAAGATCAACGCTCATAGTTCAACATACGCCGCATGGTCACTAACGTAATCAGAACTACTGATGTGTCCTAGGCCTCTAGTCGTAAGACGGATCTGTGCAAACAACTATTAACCACAAGCAATCAATGAAATTGTACACTAACATTAATTACTCAATAAGAACAAACCACATCACAATCACCCTAATCAAGCCCTAGAAATTAATAGAAATCTAAATCACAATCATGGTATAAACATGGCTTTCCTATCTAACACCCTAGAAAGGGAATTACTCACTCATAATCAAATTAACTATAAACAATCTAATATGAAACCCTAACAATTGCATCATGAACGATTAAATAAATAAACTAAGCAATCAAGAATAATTAAAGAGATTAGGGTAGGAAAGAGTACCAATTGACGGAAAGCAAGAACTTTTATTGAAATCGAAAATAGGTTTGATCACCTCTAAATCTAATCTAAAGTGTTTAAATTAAACTAAGAACAATGAGAATTAACTAGAGTCTAAGCTAGAATAAAGATGAATAAAAAGATGTCCCTAAATAATGAGGAAAAAAGGGTATTTATAATGCCCCTCAATTCTAACTAAAACGGGAATTAAAAGCCGAAGTCCGCGAATAAGTGCGCCAGACCCGATCGGGCCCGAGCACAGTACCCGATCAGGTGCCCAGCAGCTTTAGCATTTTTTTGGTCTTGGGCTTTGATAAATCAGCAGCGCAACAGCGATAAGTGAACTGGGCCTCCACCCGATCACACACCCGATCGGGTCGTGGATCGGGCGCCCAGCAGATTAGCATTTTGGCGCTTGTGGCGTAGCAGCAGCAGACTGTGGAAGAAATTAAGGCCCACCCGATTGGGCCTAGGGAAGCCACCCGATCGGGCCTGGGAGCAAAATGGCCCAGCATGGTCGCAACTCCAGCAGCTTCAAAATAGGAGCTACGAGCATCCGTCCCGATCGGGTCGGGCAGGATACACCCGATCGGGCCTGGGGACATGTGTGCTCGCCCGATGGGGTCGGGCACGCCTTGCCCAATCGGGTCCGCAACTTCAATACCCGATCAGTGTATTTTCACCCGATCGGGCCATTTTTGCCCAATCAGTGTACGGAAACCTCCTTTTTGACTCTTTGGCTCTCTAATCTTCACGTTTAGGGGTCTTGGGACCTCCTAAACTACCCATAAAGCTCGTGAGCCATCCTACGTGCCTCGCAACATCTCGTAAAGTCGTGGTTGTTTCCAAATGGCTCGGGAATAGGGAGAAAACTCCCTAAAACCTGCAATTCAACACTAAAACACAAAACCACAACTATATACGATTGTTAGCACAAAATAGCTCCCAAGAGCTCCAATGACGCACAAATTAGCTTGTAAATAAGGGAGACAAGTCTATATAAATACGTGATATCAAACTCCCCCAAGCTAAACCTTTGCTTGTCCTCAAGCAAACAGAACATGAACATGGAATAGATTGCCTCACCCCATAGATAAAAACAAATCAAAGCTCAAAACATTTTCAAGACTAAGAATCGTTCAAGCAGGCAAAATTCAAGTTTGGCTAATCAAATCCATCCAACCACCAATCATTCAAGCAATTTATCAAACTCAAGCATCCACAAGGCATACAAGTCCTGAAAAGGCTCTCACAAGGGTGTCACTCCTCTCTATTTTGTGGCAGGCAAAGAATATGCCCGAACACTCACCAACCCGACCAAATATACCCTTCCCACTCACACTCTCATTTGTTTAAGAAGGTTCAATGACACTCATCCTAGTCAAGTCGACTCAATTAGCAGACATACTCTTTAACTTTGACAAACTGACTCGAAATCAATCAAATGAACACTGCAGACACGAGCTCAAGAGGACATTAGAGGGTTGTAATGGGGCTCAGGTAAGAGGTAGGGGGTACTTTTGGGTAATGTGGTGGAAAAACCAAGAAAGGGGGAGCATGAATCATTCAAACAAGGCCTAAGATGGCCTACACAACTCCCAACAACACCATAAAACCACGTAAAATAATCCAACTCTCATAAATCAATGAAAATCTCATAACAAACCCAACTTTCAAGCAATGTAGCAAATTTTTTTTAAGAACGTACGTGAATGAAAGAACTAGAATTCTTTTGAATTTTCATTTCATTTTTCTTTCATTTTTCTGAACTTCATTCACGCAACTCTAAACTTGCTTTTTTCTTTTCTCTTTCTCACTCTCAAACCACAGCAAATACACTTTTAAATTCCTCAAAAACCAAACTAAACCAACAAACCGATCTCAAACTCAACCCATACAAAAGCTCCCCCAAGCTAGGCTTGGAATAATATCAAGTGAAGGCTTTGGGCTCATAATAGGGGTTTAAGTAACACGAAACAAGTCATTAGGCTCAGCGGGGCTAAGGAGGTTATAAGTATATCAAAAATTCACTATGAAGCTCAAGAATAAGACAAAAGAACGCCTCTATCACAGCAAATGCTACAAGTCATCGAATATCAGACAAGTACGAAGTCAAAGTCAAGATCAATCCACTAAAGAGGAACTAACACACAAGAATAGACTGGTTAATAATGTGAATCCAATAGGCTACAAAGAGGCCTCACAGTCTAACCAAATCAGGTATGCAGCACAAAGTGGTCTAATATAATCCAAAAATGCTCGAAATCATAGCAATCAAACATCAAATCATAGCCTCAAGATCACAAATGTCCAGCTATCCAGAAAACAAAGTCAAATCATTTTCAAATAGAGCACAACAAGGGGCACAGGGAGGCAACTAAACCAGTCATGGGAACCATAATTTTTTTTGATTTTTTCAGTATTTTTGAAAGCAGTAAATCTATCCTAGAAAGCAGTAAAAGAGATAAAGAATACAAACAGAACTCCTCCCCCAAGCTAAACTTGGCAGTGTCCTCAATGCCAAAAGGTGATAAGGACTATGCTAAGAGGAAAAATAATGTTAGTACCCTCACTCTCGCTCACAAAAAGGAAGAAAAATAAAAAGAAAAGGAAAAAGGGGAAGAAAAATACAAGTTGCCTCTCGTACAGCGCTGGTTTATAAAGGTCCCGCACGACCATAATCCTCCATCTCTCAAATAGGAGGGGCTTGGCAATGAGTGCCACCCTCATCAAACATCTTTCGCCTCCAAATGTTCTTGACAATGCCTCCAGACGGTGAGGCAATCTTAGGTGGAATTGGAGCCTTTTCCACACCTAGTTCATCCAAAACCTCATCCCTGCAACAAGATTGTTGAAGCATAGGTGCCTTAACAGCATTGGTTAGTTTAAACATCACTTTATCATCACCAACACTAAGAGTTAAAGACCCAGACTTAACATCAAGTACAGCTCCAGCAATACACAAAAATGGCCTACCCAAGATAATAGGAATCTGGGCATCCTCATTCATATCTAACACCACAAAATCAACAGGGATATAGAATTTCCCAACCCTAATAGGAACGTCCTCTAAAACACCTAGAGGGTATTTTATAGAACGATCCGCCATCTGTAGAGTGATTTGTGTGCATTTAAGCGCTCCCATGTTCAGTTTTTCAAAAACTGATAATGGCATAACAGAAACAGAATCACCTAAATCACACAAAGACTTGTCAATAAAAATAGGTCCTAGATGGCATGGTATAGAAAAACTACCAGGATCTTTTAACTTTGGTGGGGCTTTATTTTGGATAAAAGCACTACACTCTTCAGTAAGAGCGACACGTTCTACCCCACCAAAGTCTCTTTTCTTAGTGATCATGTCTTTCAGAAATTTGGCATAAACAGGCACTTGGGTAATTAAATCTGTGAATGGAATCGTTACCTCAAGGTTCTTGACCATAGCCAATAACTTACCAAACTGCTGATCGACCTTGGACTGTTGCATCCTGTGAGGAAAAGGTAGCCATGGTGTAAAAGGCGTTTCAGAAACCTTCTCCTTTTTCTTCCCTGTCTGTTCAGCTTCTGCAGACAAATCGACTTCAGACGTCGAATTCTTCCTTTTTCCTTCCTCTACCACCCTCTTCTTCCCTGCAGTTGGGGTAACCTCATCAACGGGCACTGGAGGGCATCATATGCCATGCCACTACGAAGAGTGATGGCATTCACATGTTCTCTCTGAACGGGTTGCCCTGGCAATGGTCCTTGCTGCCTCTGTGCATTAGTTTCTGCCAACTGAGCAACTTGAGCCTCGAGAAGTTTGATATGCTTCTCTTGGTTCCTCCGTGCTTCCTCATTTGCCTTTTGCATAGACAATATCAGTTTCATCAGTTCAGAATTGCTAGGCTCTTGTGGGTTGTTGTTTTGTGGAGGTGGGGTGTGGAAATTTTGTGGAGTTTGGAAGTTATTGGGATGATGGAAGTTTTGTGGTGGTGGTCTTTGGAAATTTTGTGGGGTTTGATGGTATGGGGGTTTAGGATAGTTTGGTGGAGGTGGAGGTTGATAGTTTTGTGGGTTTTGGTAGTTATGTGAAGGGGGGAAAGTTTGTGGTCTTTGTTGAAAGGCGTTGGCCTGCTCCATCTGAAGTTGACTTAACGGACAGTCATGCCCAAAGTGACCCTGAACACCACATACCTCGCAGTAAGATGAGGTAATGGGTGCTACGGCAGACATAGCATTGATACTCAAAGGCGGTGGTGTCGAACTAGAAGACTTCATTAGCTGCTGAGTTAGTTGCGCCATCTGAGATGTAAGCAATGAAATAGCATCAACTTCAAGTACCTTCTTAGTCAAACTCCTAGATGATGAATGGTCATTGGCTGCAAGATTTGATAGGAATTCATAACCCTCATCAACTGCCTTGTCTAAAAACACTCCTCCTGCAGACGAATCAATGATACACTTCGTCTGAGGCTGTAGACCATTGTAGAATGTCTGCGTCAAGAACCATTTGTCCATATTGTGGTGTGGACACTCTCTTTGTAGATCTCTAAACCTAGCCCACGCTTCCCGTAATGTTTCATCAGGCTCTTGGGAAAACGTGGCCAGTTTATTTCTGATTTCTGCTGTTTTTGTGGGTGGGTAATACTCTCTCATAAATGCAGCAGAAATCTCACTCCATTTAGTTTCCTTCACATTGTTCAACCATTTCTGGGCTCATTCTCTCAGTGAAAACTCGAACAACATGACTTTGAGTTGATCTGGAGTGACGCCGGCATGTTTAACGGTTCGACAAAGTTGTTGAAACCGTTGCAGATGATTTGCCGGATCTTCAGTAGGATGCCCACCAAACTGATTTTGCTAGACCATGCTGATGAGTCCAGGCTTAATCTCAAAATTTGCCGCGACAATGGTGGGCATGGTAGGTCCAGTGGAGAGACCATCTGGGTTGGGCACCCCATATAACTTTAGTGATTTTGACATAACTGAACTCAAGGTGTCTGTTCCAAAGATGTTCAGCTGAACAGACTGCTTTTCTTTCTGCTTTATCTTTCGGATCCGTCTGATTGTCCTAGTAAGATCGGGGTCCGCTGGAATGGGGGAACCGTTTCTTTGAGACCTGGGCATACAAAAGAAACAAAAAGCAGCAGTAAAACGTACCTCGATTGAAACAATGATGTTCCAATGAGGTACAGAGAAGTAGACCAAATAATCAAATAAAAACTTAGAAAACTAGCCGTCTCCCCGGCAACGGCGCCAAAATTTGATAGGTTTTAGTCGTATCATATATTCAAAGATAAACCTACAGTCCTGTAACTATGGTAGTCAATGGAAGCAGGGTCGAATCCACAGGGATACAGAGTGTCTAAATTAATATTCAACTAATTCAGCTACTTCAGACGAAATCAGGGAAGAATTAATTAAACTACTGAGTAAGCTAAGGAAGACGAAATAACTCGAGGATTTAACTATGGACTAAAAGTCTAAGGTATTAGGTCGGTCCACCATGCTTATACCAATCAAATAGGGTCAACTACTACCAAAACCTAAGTCAAGAGTCGGGGGATTAGAGCACGAGTTGAGCTATGGTTAAGATCAACGCTCATAGTTCAACATACGCCGCATGGTCACTAACGTAATCAGAACTACTGATGTGTCCTAGGCCTCTAGTCGTAAGACGGATCTGTGCAAACAACTATTAACCACAAGCAATCAATGAAATTGTACACTAACATTAATTACTCAATAAGAACAAACCACATCACAATCACCCTAATCAAGCCCTAGAAATTAATAGAAATCTAAATCACAATCATGGTATAAACATGGCTTTCCTATCTAACACCCTAGAAAGGGAATTACTCACTCATAATCAAATTAACTATAAACAATCTAATATGAAACCCTAACAATTGCATCATGAACGATTAAATAAATAAACTAAGCAATCAAGAATAATTAAAGAGATTAGGGTAGGAAAGAGTACCAATTGACGGAAAGCAAGAACTTTTATTGAAATCGAAAATAGGTTTGATCACCTCTAAATCTAATCTAAAGTGTTTAAATTAAACTAAGAACAATGAGAATTTACTAGAGTCTAAGCTAGAATAAAGATGAATAAAAAGATGTCCCTAAATAATGAGGAAAAAAGGGTATTTATAATGCCCCTCAATTCTAACTAAAACGGGAATTAAAAGCCGAAGTCCGCGAATAAGTGCGCCAGACCCGATCGGGCCCGAGCACAGTACCCGATCAGGTGCCCAGCAGCTTTAGCATTTTTTTGGTCTTGGGCTTTGATAAATCAGCAGCGCAACAGCGATAAGTGAACTGGGCCTCCACCCGATCACACACCCGATCGGGTCGTGGATCGGGCGCCCAGCAGATTAGCATTTTGGCGCTTGTGGCGTAGCAGCAGCAGACTGTGGAAGAAATTAAGGCCCACCCGATCGGGCCTAGGGAAGCCACCCGATCGGGCCTGGGAGCAAAATGGCCCAGCATGGTCGCAACTCCAGCAACTTCAAAATAAGAGCTACGAGCATCCGACCCGATCGGGTCGGGCAGGATACACTCGATCGGGCCTGGGGACATGTGTGCTCGCCCGATGGGGTCGGGCACGCCTTGCCCGATCGGGTCCGCAACTTTAATACCCGATCAGTGTATTTTCACCCGATCGGGCCATTTTTGCCCGATTAGTGCACGGAAACCTCCTTTTTGACTCTTTGGCTCTCTAATCTTAACGTTTAGGGGTCTTGGGACCTCCTAAACTACCCATAAAGCTCGTGAGCCATCCTACGTGCCTCGTAACATCTTGTAAAGTCGTGGTTGTTTCCAAATGGCTCGGGAATAGGGAGAAAACTCCCTAAAACCTGCAATTCAACACTAAAATACCAAACCACAACTATATACGATAGTTAGCACAAAATAGCTCCCAAGAGCTCCAATGACGCACAAATTAGCTTGTAAATAAGGGAGACAAGTCTATATAAATACGTGATATCAATAAGCCATTAGAAGATGTTGTTCATAAACTCGCGACATCTCAACTTGACAAATTAGTACCCTTATATGACGAAGAGGGGTTTACAAATTTGTTATTAGCCATACAAATCAATGTTTTTACGTGTGGCGGGGTTGCCATTGGGGTGAGGATAAGTCATTCCATTTCCGATGGCTTTTCTTTAGCGATGTTCTTCAAAACATGGGCATCAATGGCAAACTATAACAATGACTACTTAAATCTTCACCGCCCTTCTTTCGAGATGTGGAAGCTATTTCCACCTTCATTACCAAATGAATCCGCCAACCAAAACATCGACTTAATAAAGCATAGACCCGTGGCGAAATGGTTTAGGTTTAGCGAATCCAAGTTAGATGCCCTTAGGTATAAACTTTTGTTTGACACAGATACGAGCACAATTAATACAAATTCTAACACTGAAAATTGTTTTCCATCCCTAGCCATGGTTTTATCGTCTTTCATTTGGAGTAGGATCAAAGTGGCTTGTCATAATTCTTCAAACGATATTCCCCATCAAGTTTTCCATGCGGTTAATTTACGTTCTAGATTAAGTCCATCTTGTGAAAAACATTACTATTTTGGTAATACATTTGTCAATGCCATAGCCAACTTATCTCTAGTTTGTCATGATGATGACAATAAGGATGAGTCTTTAATGCGTGAATTCCTAGAGAAGATGAAGGAATCCATTGCAAAAGTACTATGTAAAGATGGGTTTATAAGGCATATACAAGAGGGTTCAGAAGATTTGAGATTTGTAATGGAATATTTTGAAAAAGAAAGAAGAGGAGACAATATCTCGTTAGGGTTTAGCAATCTACGGAGTTTGCCATTATATGAAGCTGATTTTGGTTGGGGGAAGCCAGTTTGGGTAACCTCAGCTACTCTAAAGTACAAGAATTTGATCATTTTACTTCCCGCTGCTCCATCAAGCAAGGATAATATAGCTTATATCAATTTATGTGGCGAAAATATGGCCAAACTCGAAAGTGATACAGTGTTCACTACCTTTGTGTCAAATAATTAAAGATTTTGCTTCCATTATTTCTACAATGATCCAATATATACTTGCATTTTTAAGGTTGAAATTTACACTTTTTTATGACGCATTCTTCCGACTATAATAGGAAAAGTATTAATCATGTTGGACATTGTTAGGTTGGAACCTAACACTTCAAATATCAATAGTATTAAATATGTTGACAAACTGTTTTTATTCATTATTTGTCTATAAGTATTTTGTAAATTAATTGATATATGATACCTAGTAAAACGACATAAGAAAAGTAGATTGTTATTATCAAAACTATAATCGTTCCGACAAGAATAATCCAGACCATGGGTTGTTTCTTTTATAATACCAACTATGTTTGGGCCGTCACAAAAATGAGAATGGCGCTTTGCTAAGGCCTTGCCACTCCAATGACCAGCTTCTAGTTGTAATTATATGGGCGACTTAATCATAAGATGCTCACGTGAGTATCAAAACTATTCCTTTTTGTTCTTCATCTTCCTCTTCCTCCTGGCCACCTCCAACACAACCCCTCTCCCTCCCTACCCCCGTTGCCACTCCCTAGACACCCCCACCTTCCATGTTTCCACCGAACCCCTCCCCTTTGGTGCTATGCCGTTCAACTGTAGCGCTAAGGTATAAAATTTGTATAGGTTTTAGATGCATTTAGATTTTATTTTAGAACACTTATAATTAACATTAGTATTCATATTGCATAATAGAGTTTAGCTTCACTTCTTTGCTTATGTTTGGCAACTTTTTACGTTTTTGATCTATCTTAGGCATCGAGAACTTATTTGGCGTATAATTGGACAAGTTTGAGGATTAGGATCATATCGAAAGGCGTTACATTGCATAATACCCCCTACGTTCCTCTTTGTTCTTCCTTTTTGGAATCTCTTTGGGACGGGAAAAAAGTCAAAACAGGAAGAACAACAAGGAACGGAGGGAGTAATTGTCTTGGACATCATTAAATTCGAATTTGAAATAAAAAAGTGGCAATTCAAGAGCAGAAGTATGGAGAAGGAATCATGTCTACTATTTTGATCATAACTCTTAAATTACTTAAGATATCTATGTTATTTTAGTTGGACTAGGAACTAAAATCGGGCAACTTTCCACCGATATATGGAACGGCCCAAGGCAACTTCTAAATAGAGATATATTTCTTTTTGAAGTAAGCCTAGTTATGTTTTTGCTAAGATCTGTTACAGGTCTAACTCCAGTAAAATTGTGCATGAAATCGGTCTATGGCCCATTCAATGAGGAGCTTGGCTTTCCTTGTAAGTTTAATTTATTTCTCGATAAAATTAGGAAAACTATTAGAGAAAATCTATATAGATTATTTTGATTTAGATTAAAACACTTTATTATTATTATTATTATTATTATTATTATTATTATTATTATTATTATTATTATTTTCTCTTAGATTTATTTTTATTTTAATAACCTGATCAAATTAGTTTTCCATGCTAGTACTTTTGAGCCTTAATTTCTTTTGATTGTTAATCAAGAGTTCTTCATTAGAGTTAATTATGTAATTATGTTACTTAACAATTGGTTATCTGGAAAAAAAATATTATTAATTGACATACACAATTGATTTTCTGAAATTTGATATTAAAACCAGCAATTCAATTCCTATAACAAACTATAATTATGAATTTAAATTCATTGCCTAATAGTTAAAAACAAAACTTGAGACATCACTTTCATTAATTGACATGGTAATTTCATTATTTGCTAGAAGAAACCATTATCTGATAGAATAAATTGGTTATCTAATTTGAAACTTAGATTACCTGATATAAAACTTTAATTACCTAAAATTTTGAAAAGGCGCGAGGTGCAAAGGGTCCCTGGAGCCTAGGCACAAGGCGCAAGGCAAGGGCGCGCGCTTCTTGTAGGCGAGGCGCTTCTTTATTTAATTTTTAATTTTTAAAATTTATTTTAAAATTTTCTGGTTATTTTGGTATAAATCATTTTATTTTACTATATTCTTTTTAATATATTTAAAAATTAAACTTATGTAGTGGTAAAAAAATATATATAACAAATGAATACAGAAACTTAAAAGAGCCAAAGGAACAAAAACAATAAAATTGGTCAAATCTAAAGAAAGGAAAGGAAAATCTAAGGTGTTGAGTCACCACTAAAGTAATCTCCCATTTGATGTATGATGTCAACCATACTTAAAAGAGAATAAAGTCATACAACAGTAAACAAGCAGCGAGAGAAGAAAAAGGGAAGGAGTGAAGAACAACTCATCGACCCTTCTCGAAGAAATCAGCAACCACCACCTCTGGATGCCGTCGATGATCGGCAGAGACCACTGTTCATGTCTGGCCGGAGGTTTCTGTCAGATTTTATGTGGGTTGCGTTCGTCAAATTCGAACGACACTCAAATTAGGGTTTTAACTATTTAGGGGTTTTTCATTTAGGGTTTAAATTACAGCAATTATATGAAAATAAATGAGGGATTACGGTCGAATTTGACTCAAAAGGCCTAGGTAAGTCTTAATTTTGTGATTTTTTTAACTCATAAGCTCGGATATTCTATTTTCTGTCCCATTTCTACAAGAAGCGGCAAAGCGCTGAAAAGAGGCGCACCAAAAAGCGCGCCTACCTACGCCTAGTTAAAAACGCCTCGCCTCGCCTGCCGCCTAGGCGCGCCTGAGGCGCGCTTTTTTAAACTAAGCTTGAAATATTGGATAACTGATATAATTATCTATAAATTCTCTATAAAATTTGCTTGTTAATGAGCCATTGACCAACAGCTAAACCAAAACCTTATTGTGAAACCAAATCTTTTGGTAGTTTGGGCTCCAATAAGTTCATCATGTAAACAGGTTTGGGGTACCAAATCCTAAATCTACCAAGAAAGCATCTTCACTCAAGGCATTTCCACTTCGTAACTTCAAGCTCGAAGTCGACCTTAGAAATAATCGAGTCACATTAATGCCTCGCTCCGAAGAGGAAGAATGAAATTGAATTAGGCCTCCATTTCCGCGTAAAGTAGGAGTGTTTGGCGACGTTGATCCAGGTGCAACACCATGGTTGGAAAAAGGGGAATCATCGAGGGTGTTGGTTGAAAATGGGGAGAGATAAAAGTTAGATGGATTAGATCTTCGGTGGTGGTGGTGGTATGTGATGAAAGAAATGATGGAGTTTAAGGTAGAATTCCTACTAGAAATTTCCATCAATGCTTGGTGTTTTATTTCCGCCTAAATTGGAAGTGTCAAGTATTGGGTTGGATCGGTCTGATCTTAAGTTATGGTTAGATCTACCCCATACTTTCTCATATTTTTTTGTAAATGGACTAAATTATTGGAAATCCACGGTTACAAAATTAATATCTTTTCGCAGCGTTGTTGATTATATAGTTTGGTCTTCAGTGTTTATCTAAAATTATTAGGGTAGTTGATTATTTATTAATTAGACTCTTAGTCTGTATTATTCAGAGACGATTTTATTCCTTTATATATATAAAGTGTCAGGCAACCTAAATAGGTCAGTCAATTATTCCCAATACTCGTACATGGTATCACGAGCCTAGGTTAAGAATTTTTTCTCTCTCTTCCTCTCAATTAGCTAACCTAACCCTAAACCTAAACAAAAGTTTAACTGGCACCACCACATGGCTAGCGGCCCGACACCTTCTTCTGGCATCCACGCCGGTGCATCCACCGTGTGTGGCGCCGCAGCAGCCAATGATTTCCTTCGCTGCCTCCCCATCGCAGGCCCTGCTCTAACGCAGCCCCGTCTGCCGCCTGGCAGCATTACCGCAGCCACAAGACTGGGTGGCGCCACCTGGCTATCACAACCGCATTCTGCCTACACCCAGGCGGTCACCCAGCCACCGATGCTGCCCTCCTCTGGTGCGTTTGTTGGTAATTCTCCCTCAACGAGTCCCTTTACTCGTTTCTCGCCCGGTTTCGGAGCGCCAATTCCCTCATATGCGTCTCCTTCGCATACGACGTCTGCCACGTTACATCAATATCCTTTCACTCATACCGCCTCGTTGGTTCCTCCTACGACTTCGATTACACAACACTTTAACAATCATGACATCACACGGTTTGTTACGATTAAATTAACTACTCCTGAGGATTTTCTCGTCTGGAAGACTCAGGTCACATTTTTTTGTTAACACATCAGTTACTTGGTATTATTGACGATCCTGTTTCTATACCTTCTTCTACTTGTGTTGATCATCTTGGCAATTCCACACCTAATCCGCAATTTTATGAGTATTTACGATTAGATCAACAAATTAAACTGTGGTTGTATGCTACGTTATCACGTGATGTTATGCTTGATGTGCATGAGTTACATACTTCCGTTGAGATTTGGAAACGTTTGACATCTAGATTATTAAATGCTATTATGGCTAGGTCTATGGAACTGAAAGGTAGATTGAGTCATATGAAAAAGCCTGAACAGCAGACTATGGAAGATTTTCTCCGTGAAATAAAAATCATTGTTGATTCCTTAGCTGTTATTCAGTGTCCTGTCTCTCAATATGATCTTGTTTAGTATACCTTGACTGCCGTGGATCAAGATCGTGATTATGATGCCCTTGTCACTACCTTGTTACAATTTCAAACGTCTTTGACGTTTGATGATCTTCTCCCCAAGCTTCTTCAGCATGAGCAACGTATTAAGGCTAAGCGTGCATATGATGAAACGTCTACTGCTCATCAGGCTTTAGTTGTTGTTTAGCCAGGATCTTCCGGTTCTCAATCATCTACTTCGGGTGGTTCGAACTCTAAAGGTCAAGGGGGTGAAAGAACAGGAATAGGAACAATCGTAAAAAAAGGTGGTCGTGGTAATGCTGGCCGAAATAATGGTATGGGTACTTATCCTAATGTTTCATTGGTTGATTATGCTTGTGCCAACTATCTTGCTAATGATTTGTCTTCAGCAGGAAGTAATCCATCTAACGGAAATTTAGCTAACACCCCTTCCTCCGATACTTGTGGTCTTTGCTGGTATCCAGGTCACCAAGCAGCTTATTGTCCTCAGTGTTTCAATCACCACTTTGTACCTTCCTCTCCTGATGGTGTCACACGTGCCCTAGCTGCACTGTCTGTTGGTGGTGAAACGAATGACTCCGTTTGGTATCCAGATTCTGGAGCCGCATCTCACATGACCTCACAGGATGGTAAGCTATCTAATGCTCTTCCTTACACTGGTTCGAGTTCTATTGTTGTTGGTGATGGCACAAGACTTCGCATTAAGAAACTTGGAAATTTAACTTTTTCTTCCCCTAGTAGCCCCCTTCGCCTCACGAAGGTGTGTCATGTTCCCCAATTGAAACATAATCTGCTGTCTGTTCAAAAGTTATGTCAGGATAATTCTTGCATAGTTTGTTTTGACGAGTCTTCTGTTTGTGTTAAGGACAACACCACGGGGGCGGTTCTGTTCCGGGGAATCAGTAGGAATGGTGTCTACCCTCTACAACCTCACATTCTTGAGTCAAAGTCGTCTTCCCCAGTCGGTTCAGAGTCTTCCCGAGTCTGCTTAGAGTCGTCAATCCCTGCTCTCATGGCAACCAAGGAGTCTGGAGAAGTTTGACATGCTCGCCTTGGTTATACCACTGCTAGAGTTTTAGGAAATTTACGTTCACAGAATTTTATTTTCATGTAATTCTAAGTTTCATGACGATTGTGTTCATTGCAAAGTAGGAAAGATACATCGTTTGGCCTTTGAGTCTGTGACTCATCGTGCCCTCTATCCCTTATATTTGATACATAGTGATCTTTGGCAATCGCCCGTTAAATCGAATCAATATTTTCAGTATTATGTGGCTTTTGTTGATGATTATTCCCGTTTTTCTTGGCTTTATCCACTTAAACTGAAATTCGATGTTTATTCGACTTTCTTAGCTTTTCAAAAACTTGTTGAGAACTTGTTCAATTCCAAGACTAAGTTTTTCCAAAGTGATGGTGGACGTGAGTTTGATAACACACCGATACTACAACACTTCTGTGACTCGAGAATTTATTTTCGAAAATCTTGTGCTAGAACTCAAGCATAGAATGGTGTTGCAGAACGGAAATATCGAACCATTATTGAGATGGCATGTACTATGCTTATTCAATCTGAGTTGCCAACTCGATATTGGGTCCGCGTGCTATACGGCTATCTATACGATTAAGAGGGTTTATCCCCATTTGCCAAGCTTTTTCACCGTCCCCCTTCCTATGAGTTTTTGAAATCTTTTGGTTGCGCCTGTTTTCCTCTGTTTTCAGATCCTAAAATCAATAAATTACAGGCTAAGTCGATTCAATGCGTTTTCATTGGCTATGCATCACATTATAAGGGTTATCGATATCTTTATCCTCTTTCTGGCAAAGTTTACACGAGTCGTCATGTCTTGCTTAGTGAAAGGAAATTTCCTTATCGTATTATTGCGGCTAGCCAATCCATTGCCTCGTCTTCCGACGAGTTTCTTGATCCCTTGACTTTGCTTTCGAGCTTTAGTCCGTCTAGTGTCTCTCCTAGTGCCATTCCCCCATCTCCGCGCCCATCCACACTAACAGCCTCCATGCTGCCCCCACACATAGTTTCCCGCGCCCGCAGGTTTGCGGGACATGTCCCCCTCCCCGCAGCCTAGCTCACCCGCGCCCGCAGCCATCCTTTGCTCCCCCAAGCTACATGCTGCCTGCCCGCAAGCCTTGGCCGCGCCCGCAGGTTTGCTGGGCCTCCCACGCTGCCGTCCAGCAGCCCGCAGCCATGTGTGGCTATCCGCAAGCACATCTTGCTAGTTCCTCTTCCCCCTCCTTGTCCTTGGTCGTTCCACTTGATGTCCCCCTCGTGTCGTCCCCGTCTCCCATTGTCCCCCTACCTCGTCGTCCTCGTAAGTCGTCTAGGTGTCGATCCTACTAATGTCCAGACTATGACAACTCGCTTAAAAGATGGTATAGTGTCAACTAGGACTTTAATGAATTTAAAAACAGATGTTGTTGAGTCTGAACCGTCTAACTTTAAACAAGCTTCTAAAGATTCTCGCTGGCAATAAGCCATGCCGATGAGTATACGACATTAATTAAGAACGATACATGGGAACTTATGCCTCACAACAACAATAGAAACGCTCTTAGTTGTAAGTGGGTATAAGATTAAATATAATTCTGACGTTACTGTGGAGCGCTTTAAGGCCAGGCTTGTTGTTTTGGGTAATCATCAGCAGACAGGTATTGACTACTTTGAAACCTTTAGTCGTGTTATTAAGCCTACTACTGTTTGTTTGGTTCTAACCATTGCTGCTACCTTTGAATGTCCTATTCGTCAACTCGATGTTAAAAATGCTTTCCTTCACGGTTTCCTCAATGAGGAAGTCTTTATGCGCCAGCCTCCTGGTTTTGAACATCCTTCTAAACCTCATCATGTTTGTCGGTTACGAAAATCCATTTCTAGTTTGAAATAAGCTCCTCGAGCTTGGTTCTCTCGTTTCAGCAACTTTCTTCTCTCTATTGGTTTCAAGTGCAGCAGTTGTGACACCTCCATGTTCACTCTCCGAAATAGTGGTCATATTATCATTCTCTTGCTATATGTTGATGATATTGTTCTTACAGGTAGTAGTCCCTCTTTACTTCAGAAATTTATCAGTGTTCTCTCTGCTCAGTTTGCTATGAAGGATTTGGGTGATTTGCATTATTAGGCATTCAGGTTTTACGTACTCGTCGGGGTTTGATGTTGTCTCAACACAAATATGTCGTTGATCTTTTTCACAAATTTCATCTTCATACTGTCAAATCCGTACGTACTCCTGTTGTCTCTCGAGTCACTCTCTCTCTTAGATGGTGAACTTCTTGCTGATCCCACAGATTATCGTAGTATGGTTGGTGCATTACAATATTTGACTATAACTCGTCTTGATATTACCTATGCTGTTAATTTGATTTCTCAATTTATGCAAGCGCCTCGTACTACTCACCTTCATGCTGTGAAAAGAATTTTCATGTATCTGCACGGAACTTCTGATTATGGGTTGTTTCTTCACAGTACTGGCTCCCCTACTGTGACTGTTGCCTATTCTGATGCTGATTGGGCCGGATGTCCTGACACTCGGTGTTCTACTACTAGTTATGCTGTCTTCTTAGGGAAGAATTTGATCTCCTAACGCTCCAAGAAGCAACCTACTGTTTCTAATTCTTTCACTGAAACTGAGTATCGTGCTGTTGCCTACACTGTGGCCGAAACAATTTGAATTCGTCAATTGTTGGCTGATTTAGGGTATTTTCATCGCCTGCCTACCATTCTCTATTGTGACAATGTTTCCGCTACGTATCTTATTGTCAATCCTGTTCATCATGATCGTAGTAAGCACTTTGATATTGATTATCATTTTGTTCGTGAGATGGTTGCTAAATGTGGTCTTCAGGTCAAGCACGTTCCGACACAGTTACATGTTGTTGATATTTTTACTAAGGGTCTTTCCCCTGAATTGTTTTGTAAACATCGCTCCAGTCTATCCGTAATTCCTCTCCGTAAAGATTGAGGAGGTGTATTAGGATAGTTGATTATTTACTAATTAGACTCTTAGTCTGTATTATTCAAAGACGGTTTTATTCCTCTCTATATATAAAGTGTCAAGCAATCTAAACAGGTTAGTCAATTATTCTCAATACTCGTACAAAAATAAACCCACTTATTTATGTTATAGAATTCACTCACTAAGTAGAAAGCCAACAAAATGGATTGACGGGAAAGATGACAGCACTTACACAGCTCATTCC
The DNA here is from genome assembly GCA_947645195.1 of Patellifolia procumbens. Classification (NCBI taxonomy): domain Eukaryota; kingdom Viridiplantae; phylum Streptophyta; class Magnoliopsida; order Caryophyllales; family Amaranthaceae; genus Patellifolia; species Patellifolia procumbens. Next base: position 549,227 of record CANSGD010000196.1, read on the forward strand.
AATATATTCTTGTACTACAATCTTAATACAATATAATGAATCAACCTGAACGAACCAAATAATTAGTAGTAGACAGAAAAATCGTACATCTAAGCCATATTATATTTTTCCAAGCTGCTGTCTCAATCGGATCAAAGCCCCGGCACAAGCGCCGTAATCATAATCATAAAACATGCCGTGATTTCTCAGGAAGATTATCAGAAGGAATGAACAAACTATAAGACGAGCAGTGGCATCAGTATCTTGGCCTTCAAAGCAAGCAAAGGAAGGACAAGAATGAGGTGACTAGTATAACCACCATGGTCGACACACCATTTGTTCTGTGACCGTTGTTTTTAGAATTTTTGGCGACTGCATTATATGACTGGCTATCATCGCATTCAAGACCATTCTTACCCTCTTTACACTCGTTCGCGAAAATGCCTGGTGGGTATTTACCATATAGATTTATGTAGCTAAACATGGTGCTTGCACAGTTATTTGACATGTCATTGAGATCATCCGCGAAAGGGCAAGCAAATTCCTTGAAGGCCTTACAACAGAGATCCGCTGAATACTTTGGTCCTTTGCATTGGCTTGTGATGATGGTGTAGTTCTTTTCCTCAAAGTTTACAGGGCAATCTGCAGATCACATGAAATGGATTAACAAAAGCTCAAAACAGCAACTCATGCAAACTAGTCCTTGGTCTGATTATGTAGAACTTTTGTGTATTCCAATTGGATTCTGCTTAGATAACGATGACGAGATTATTTCCTTTTGCTAACGCTTCATAAGTAATGCACCCAAACCTCAAAAAACAAAAACAAAAAAAGCAGAATTTGCAGCCTCGAGCAAGACCAAATGACCTGAGTCGAGCACAAAACCTGCTTATGATTTGACGGTTTCTGGAAAATATTGTTATTACTAGAGCTGCTTTACTCCAAAAAACTTGTGAAGAGGATCAAAGATGAAGTTTACCACAAATACCAGCAGACATTTATCAAGATCACAAGTAGACAGTAATTCATGATAGGTCTATTGCACATTGTTGCTGCTGCAGACTCATGGAGCTAATCCCATTTTAATGGATTTAGCGTCAGACATTTTTGTTGTTGTACATCAACTGCACACAACACTAGACCGTGTTACCCATCGTGCTCTAAAATGAAATTTACTCCCAATCATCCATATTAGGACATAATAACAGTCACATTTCAACGCCTAAGGAGAGTGCCTCCATAAAAACCCCTTAGGGCTCTAAGCTGCGTTGAATCACCTAAAGTCCAACCTGAAACAGCACACAAAAACCCAAAAAGAAATGGTCCAAATCATCCTACCCCCCACTGGAAAAAGAACTTGAAACTTGAAGACTAACTCAAAGTGTCGGATATCTAGGTCTTACAAATGCCTATCCCAAAATCCAAACACATGAACCCAACCAACAGTTGTAGCGCTGACTTGAATTCTGGGTTCAGACCCTCCCAATTCCGATGAGTTACAGACATAATGCTCATCAGTAAGAATACATAATCAAAAACTACCCATTTCTGAGATAACCAGAGTGCACATATTCAGCAACCATCCACAAGAATATGAGGGCCTCATCTCTTATGGAAGTAAAAAAGTGATAACTTTATGAAACAATCCAAACCCCTGAACTCTACTTAGCTCATATTATACTAGTCTTGTATGCAACGATTAAAAACTTACTTAGTAGAGTGATGAATTATTTAATTAATAAAGCATTTAAGAGATTCTTCTTTTTTCCTTCATTTTATTTTTGGTGCTCACTCCCACCTCTTCCTTATATAATAGAGATGACATAAACAAATTTTCGGGTTTTCTTTAGTAGGAAGTTATTTTCAGGTGTTGTTTAGGAAATACCGAAATACAAAATCCAAGGGAAATATAATTTCCTATGGAAACTCACCAAGGGGCTTGGTGAGTAATTTCCTAGGAAATACAATTTCTAGTAGTATAAACCAAACAATTTTACCTAATTCATAATCTAGCCGCGAAAGCGAAATCCAATAAGTCCCAAAAGTGATATGTAGCAACCTCATCACCAATTAATGAAACTGGAAAAACAATTAATTTTCCCTATCCTTGGAAATCTAAACTTTTACGTAAAAAATCATGTAGCTAATGCAGGAGCTGGAAACATATCATGTCGATAACTAGAAATCAAAAACATCAAAGATCATACAATAATAGCAAAGATAAGATGTAGAAAGAAAGAAGGAGAGATTACATACTTTTCTGGGTCTGAAGCAGAGAACGGCCTGTAGATCTGTGAGATTCAAAAATCGTATCTGCACAAAACATAATAATATGAAACTTAAATTTGGTAGAACAAAGCATTAAAAATATAACCCCAATCTTAGAAAATAAACGTACCAGAAATGAAGGTAGAAGATGCCAAACTGAGGAGGAGCAAGAATACGATGAAACCCAGATACCGATTGGTCGACATTTTTCCAAAAGAAGTTCAGAAATTGAGGTGGGTTCTTCAAATGGTACACCGATCAATCACAAATAATTGATCGGCAATTAAATGTCTGTGGTTATTTCAACACCCAATCGATGGCAATGGCTGCTCCTTTCTTCTTCTTTTTTTTTGTTTTTAAATTTTTTTGGAATTATTAAGTTTTTCTGGGAAGAAAATTTTGGTATGGAAGCTCCCTAAAAATGGAGGATAGAGGAGAGAGAAAGCGCGTATATAAAGTATTTGTGTATTGAAGGATATGTCACCTGTCAACGGTTGTCTACCTTGCATCGCATGTTTGCTGTCTCCTTCAGCTCCTTGCTTTCTCTCTCTTTTTTCTTTCCTATTCCTCTATTTTCTTCCCTCCATATTCCATAATACTCCCAACTAGGAATGGCAATGGACCGGACTCGGATCGGACTTACCAAACTCCAAGTCCGCTCCATTTCAATCAGACTATGATTTTTACACTCCTATTAGGATTTGGACTATCTATTCTCGGATTCGGACTCGGACTTTTTCCTTCGGATTGTTTCGGACTCGGATCGGATTCAGATTAAATTACCATATTAAATAACCAAAACACATCTTTAATATAAAATTTTAATGTTTTACTTAATTTCTTATAATGTAAATCTATTATTTCTATTAAAATGTACTTTCAATCTATTAGTTGACGAGGTAACAAGTAATAATCGGATTTTATCCGGATTCGGATCGGATCTTACCTAAGGTCCAACTCCTATCGAATTTCATTCGGACTTTTATGTTTTCGGATTCGGATCGGACTTTTTCCTTCGGATCGAGTCGGACTCAGGTCGAAGTCGGACTGAATTGCCATCCCTACTCCCAACTGCAATTATTTCCTCAATATGTCGACTTTTACATTGTTTACATTATTATGTTTGACCATCTTATTTAAGTATATAAAAATGTAGTTATAAGAAGAGTTGGTTTACTATAAGATGGTTTTATGTTAAGCTTAACCTAAGACCAGCCCAATAAGTATTACAGAAGTCTATGACGCGCGTCGCACGCCAAGCAGCCCAGCCAATTTGATTTTTTTAACTTTTCGACCCAAAACCTTAACTTTTGCGTTTTTTTACTTTTCGCCCTAAAACCTTAACTTTTGCATAAAAATCCATAACTAATATTATATGTGGAATCGATACCCTTCACTTCATTAGCCCTAGTAGTTGCGGATTTTTATGCAAAAGTTAAAGTTTTAGGTTAAAAAGTTAACAAACGCAAAAGTTAAGGTCTTAGGTTGAAAAGTTAATAAATCAATTTCGGGGCTCCTTAAAGTGCGGCACGCGTAATTGGGCTTTTAATTGGCTTATCGGGCTGGTCTTACATTAAGCTTAATGTAAGACCGTCTTTTATAAGACTTTGCCTTATAAGAATGTATTTGATTATTCTCCACATATACTTTCAATATTAATGAGTTAAGACAAGTGGAAGGGTTGAAGTTTGCCATAAGTTGCACTTAGTGTACCCATCTTTAAAATGTAGCAGTTTGGGTACTAAAAAGTATTGGTATAGGGGTAAGGAGAGCACTCTTCTAACCTCAAGATTGAGAGTTCAATCCTCATTAGAGACATTTTGAGGGTAGGGATTCCCCTTACCATTCCCCTCTACTCTCAAGTGCCCGGCCCATTAGGACCCGAGCGGGGTCCGGTCCACTTCTTCTTCCAAAAAAAAAGTAACGACCTTCAAAATTTTGTAATATTTTGTTAAAGTCTCGTATAAACATGTGTGAGAAGTTGAGAGGCCCTGAAATCGTGGTGTGTGTGTTGCAAAGGCCTTTTTAGGTGGCGGTTCTTTTTGTAATATATAAAAAATAGAGAAAATATTATTTCAAATAAAAAAACTAATTCTAGCTCCACCAACAACAACACCCACACCCATAATACTACTCCTTCCCCTTCCACCAGCCCCCACCAGCCACGTGTCTTTGGCGGTTCTCCTTGCCTACCAGTATCGTTTGTTGCGCCGCCCTACTTCTTTCTCCCTGGTCACCTCTTTTCCCTCTTCTCAACGCCCTCCGATCTCTTTCTTCCCTGACCTCCCTTTCTCCTTCTTTCGAATTTATTTCCTTCTAATAACATTAGGGAAATATAGGGAACTAGGGATCATTATGAGGGGTGGAAGTTGGGGCGTGGATGTTGGGGACTATTAGAGTTTTTTAGTTTTGTTTTTATTTAATTTATAATTATATTGAGCAGTTTAGTTACGAATTTAGTATAAAAACATATACTATGAAATTAGTTCTTAATCACGTAATTAGGGTAATCATGAGAGATTAAAGCTCCATCTGTTGGTCACCAACGAGTAATGACCTAGCCTAGAAGGACAAGACACAATAGAGATTATTGCCGTGAGACTACTACGAGCAAAGCCGCAAAAGGTAAAATTATTTCCATTAATTTATTGCTTCATAGGATGTATCCGAGATTCTGAGCTGTTATTTTAGTAATAAATCTAGTGATAGAAGTAGGGAAATGCGTAAAATATTAGGATAGATACAGTGTCAATTTAACAATATATTTATCATACGCAAAGTGTTACTAAGATATAATTTAATGAGAGTGGTGGCTACGCTTTAATTAGTATGCCTTATAAGTTAGTAGTGTAGGATAAAATAAAGTATTAGTAGTGTAGGATAAAATAAAGTATAACAATATATGCAGCAAATAAAGTATTACTCCCTCCGTCCCATATTACTTGATATAGTTTGATCGGCACAAAGTTTCATAGTGTTATTTGACTAATTTATTTTATTGTTAGTAGTTAGTTGGTATTATTTAAGTCTATAAAGTACAATGTGAGACAAATGTGGGTCATGGGTGTATTGCAAAAATAAAATAAAAAGCTAAAGAGAAAGAATGCAATAGGACAAATGTGGAACCATCCCATAATAAAAATATATATTTCTAATGTAGGACCATGCTATTTTTATAAGTGTATCAAATAATTTGAGACAGACGAATATGGGAAGTGTATAAAGCAATATGGGACGGAGAGAGTAGATATTTTTACTTTTAGTTTTGGGGGAAGGTAATGTCATTGTCCTACCAGGCCGGAACCCCGCACGGGTTCACCTAGCCTGGATAAGCAGGTCAGACACTTGGGAGTAAGGGGGAAGGGTAAGGAAAACCCTACCCTCAAAGTGCCTTTAGTGGGAATTGAACCCCCAATCTTAATAGACTAGTTGTTGGTCCGCACACTATGCGCGCGAAACCCCAAGGTACAATTTATCTGCTAAACTTTATATCAATTTAGCTGTATAATATGTTTAAGTGAAATAAAATACAAAGCCTAGAGAAGATGTTTGTAGCTTGTGTTTGTACTCTTATCTTGTTTACGAACCAAGATATCATGGAGCCATAGAAGATTTACCCCAACCTACGAGTATAGTAGTTCTTATAATAACAATGCCAACATGATGTGCTGTATAATGTCATTGACGACCACCAAAATAAATATATAGCAATACAGATGACTCCTCGAGATACGGGATGCTAGAATTAATTGTTTTTCTAATGTTACTCACGATCATACAACATATTATCAACTATGTTTGTGTCATGCAATCATACTTCTTTCATGCCTCAAAAGATATCCTTCTCGTCTTGTTGCCTTTCAATTCTTGCAAGATGACTAAATTTAAGGAGGTCTGCTTGTAGCATTTAGAAAGATGCCATTTCTGCAAAAAAAAAAAAACAATTCAACGTAGTTAGCCAACGAAGCATTAAAAAGAAAAAGGCAAATTGGGTCAACAAGCAAACCAAAAGAGCGTGATGTCTTAGCCTAAATGGTAAATCTCGTCACATGTCCTATTTTTCCCAATGGACGACGACCTACTAAAAATGGCAGTCTTACAAATTAGCATTCATAACCCTCTAGGCCTATAAGCCATTGATATCATTATATCTAAAGAATACTTCAGGAAGATATGTCCTAATCCTAATATCCCCGGTCTTTGTCCTAGTAAACCAGCTTCTACATAATATAACCAAAAGCTTCACTATTCTATCCAGTCAGTGAGAAAACTCCCTGAGAGCTACTTTCGATGATCAAGAGCAACACGTTGAACACAATCAATAAAGCACAATTCTAGTGTCTAGCTCTAGCAGACTGAGTAATGGAAACAACCAGGTGAAGGTGGACAAATTGTATTTAGGAAGTTTGGTACTCTCGTTGCAAGGTTGTTAAAAACTTATAAGAAGGAATTAGAGACAAAAATGCAAGACTACAATTGTAGGCAGAGACAACATGATATTGTATTTCTTAAAGTGACATAAATAATTAAACCCACCTTAATAGAATTAATACAAAGTTACCTTATCATATGAAAGCAATTGCATAATGCCTTAGTAATCATTAAAAATTACTCAAACTCATAGCCTTACAAATTTTAAAATTTTCCTAAAAAGATGGAAGCTTTTCACCATAACAACAATAGAATTTGTATTACATGCCAATCAATGACATAATCACCCTAACATAATTTGATCACTCCGAAATAGTTAATGGGCTAAAAAACCATAGAGATAGTCTAAAAGGCAAGTGCATTGATTAAGGGAGTAAACGCCCATCAATATCTCTTTATACTCTATTAGATAATGCATTTGTGAAACAAAAAGTGAGTAATGGTTTGTTATACATCTATACTCTCACTTAGATATCACCTTTTTTTTATAATATCATCACAAATAGCTCGATCTGACTCCTAAAAGTTAGTAAAGGCAAAGAAAATCCTCGACTAATAGGGAAGCCAGAAGACATGGAATTAGAGCGTAACAACCCATATATGTATTACCTGAAAAATCATAATCCATTATCCTAATATATATAGCCATGTATAACCTACATTCATAGTGAGAATTTATTCACCCTCTGAAACTAACTTTCAACTAAAACAAATGCTCAAATGGTTTCATCTAAGCCTATAATAAAATATCAATAATATTCAGAATGGGAATATTGTTGATGTATTGTTGTATGCTACAACGTGTTACTCTCTTAATCAATCAGTCTTCCTTAATATGGGAATATACTAATGTTTGAATCAAAGCTTGTTCATTAATATCGTTTCTACCTCAAACTAACCACGATTTTGTAGCCAACTAACGCACATATAATCTATCATTCATGAATATAATAAACTTAGGCTATGTTTTTTTCAGCTTATTTTTGTTTGGCTGAATTTATCTAACCTTATCTTAACTTATCTGTAGCTTATTATTTTTATTATTTGACCTTATTTGACCTTATTAAACCTTATTTGACCTTATTAGGCCGTATTCGACCTTATTAGGCCGTATTCGACCTTATTAAACCTTATTCGGCATTATTCGACCTTATTTGACCTTCTTCGACCTTATTAGACCTTATCTGAACTTAACTGAAGTTATTTGTAATGATAAAGCCTGAAAATAATCTTAAAAGACCGGCCGCTTAAGAATTGACAATTAGAACACCACGACAAGTTACAAAATAAACAAGCTTTTGGAAACCCAGATTCAAATCTCCTTAGAAGCAGCCTCCTTAGTATGTAGAAGCACCTCCAAAACACATATAAGACGTTGTATTCCAAAAATCCTATCATCAATGACACTACCATCACCTTAAAGAGACTAAAAGACTCATTTCTCATAAAACAAACATTAGTAAAAGCTGCAAGCAATTGGGTGCTCCTATAAACAACTTAGCTGTTAGATTCAAGCGTTCTATATAAATTCACAGTCACAGAGCAAAAAAGGAAAAATTGATAGGAATAATCCGACCTTTGGCCGGCCTTCCATCAATGGTACCACCTTCAATTAATCCAGGTATAATCCGACCTTTGACACCCATATTCTCTCATTGGTACAGGATGATGGCAACCTGTTTGACCGACTAAAATTACCGTTGACTTTCTTTTAAAAAAAAAACTTTTTAAAAAATGAAAACCCAGCCCCATTCCCACCCTCACCCCATCCCCTCCCCTTCCCCCACTGCTGCTCACCGGCGACCGACGACCGGCGACTCGGCCAAGAAGGGGCCCACCACCGCAGTTCTCCATTTCTCTCTTTCTTTCTCTAGTTTCCAAAGTTCTGTCAAAAGAAGGGGGTAGGTGAAGGTGGTTGGTGCGGACGCGATGGTGGTGCTGGTGGCTGAGTCGCCGGCGGTGACTTTGGCGTTCCGGCAGTGGTAAGTGGTGAGTGAGTGTGTGAGTGATATGTTGGAAAGGGGAGGGCGTGGGGTGGCGGGGGAGGGGAGGGTGGCAGCAGAAGGAGAGGGGGTGGGGTGGCAGGCGCAGGGGAAGGGGGGAGGGGAGGGGAGGGGGTGGGGTGGCAGGCGCAGGGGAAGGGGGAGGGGAGGGGAGGGGGTGGGGTGGCAGGCGCAGGGGAAGGGGGAGGGGAGGGGGTGGGGTGGCAGGCGCAGGGGAGGGGGGTGGGGGGTTGGCTGGGGAGGGAAATAATTTTTTTAGTTTTTTTAAAAAAAACTTTGATTTAGAATTTTAATTAAAAATTTAAGTTTTAAATATACTTAATTAGCTATTAATCACATAATTAAGAGGATTACCCATGATTGTAGGTCACCATGACTTACCAACAGGTGAGGGACCAATGAGAGAATATGGGTGTCAAAGGTCGGATTATACCTGGATTAATTGAAGGTGGTACCATTGATGGAAGACCGGCCAAAGGTCGGATTATTCCTATCAATTTTTCCTAATATGGAAGTAGTAGTAACATAAAAGCTAGGAATCTAGTTTATTATCATACATGTTGCGTCACAAAAGCAGTAACAAAATTTTGGCAGTTTCTTTGAGCAGTGCATCTGTGTATTTTGATAGGATCATGGGAAAGGTTTTACGCCAATCTAAACAATGTATATGGCATCTACTGATTTGCTTATGTTCACTCACACTATTATATTCTTTTTATTTTCCTAGCCTCAAGAGTCAAGTAATTGGAGGTGTAAAAGTGCAAGCAATGGGCAGGGCCGTTTCTGATATTTTGAAGGCCTATGGGCAAAATAATATTAGGGGCCCATAAATTTGACCGTGTGTAATATTTTTCAATGTAATAACTTTATCATATATTATCAAAAACACAATCATCCACAATTAAAAAATTGTATAAGGATATCGGTGAAAAAATGTGAGTAATTTACAAACTTTATAAAATAAACAATCATTGACTATTTTATGTAGATATAAATGTTTTATCGATCAAGTTTAACTAACATCACTATTTCATAATCATAATATTATGATGACTGATTCTCCTTTCACCAGATTATATTGATTACTAATTTTGTAAAATAATATTGAGTCTAAATCTCAACTAAAAGGGATGCGATTATATATGTGATTGAAGAACAAAGAAGTGATAAAAATAATTAAGTGATTTCAATAAACATCCCATGAAAATATAAAATTAGCTAAACATATACCTATATTTATCAAAAGAAGCAAAGAAAGCTATATAGATTTGTAATAGGAAAAGAAATTTAGAAAAGAAACTACAAAGTTTTGGAAACAAAGACATTCAGAAAGGTAAAGAGCAAGGCCCAAAGATAAGTAAGGAAAAATGATATTAAAGAAGTAAAGAAAAGGGGGGATCAGGATTCGATCCCGCCACCCTTGTGCAGGGGCTTTAAGAACTACACGCAGCATTCAAGCCACTGAACCAACGCGAAGCCATTTGATTTCTTTTGCATTCAATAATACATATCTTATATTACTGAGGTGCAAACCAATGAAAATAATTTCCGTGGGCCTAGGGCGGGCGCCCTGGTTGCCCTGCCCCAAATACGGGCCTGGCAATGGGGTGCTCCAATAAACAACTTAGCTGTTAGATTCAAGCATTCTATATACACTCACACTGTCGCAGAGCAAAAAATGGAAGTAGTAGTATCTAGAGATTACCCACTTAAGAGTTAATATACAGGACATAAACTTTGTTATTCATTAACTCAATCAAAACATTAAGACAACATAATTCAGAGTGACATGCTCAAAAAATACAGAGAACAAAGGAAATAAGAGAAATTACCAGTTTAGCAACTTTCTTCCAAAAATGAGGATTTGGTTTTGCAGTCAAATAAGCTATATGCAATGTTACTTTTCCCCTTGATCTGTCCCTTGCAACCCTACTTCCTGCTCTACAAAATCAAACATTTCCACATTACTTTTCCTCTTCAAGATTAACTCTTTCTTTGACCCTCTATTACTCTTAGCATTACAAATAAAAAACCCATCAAAGTTTCCATTAAAGGGTATATGAAGATTAACTGAAGAACTTCCCTCATTACAAAACCTCGGCGATCGGCGTCGATCTTCAATCCCTCCATTTTTATTGTCTACTCTTCCCAGAATTTAATGCAACATTCTTAGGGTTGCACGTGGTCCTAAGAGAAGAGATAAAAATGGGGTTTCCATATTCAATCATCAACTAATTAAAAACACAAAGTTGTCATTTTCTCGCATTTAAGTAACCCAAACAAACAAGAACACAAAATTTATGGAAAAGAAAATAAGGGTAACTGAATAATCAAACACCCGAGTCACTGAAATTTCAGCATGAGACGACAAAAGGAGCGGTTCATAAGGGCCAGTTGGACCCAGATTGAGAACATCCAACTTGGCATAAGGCGGTCTTTGAAACCCTCGTTGTCGAATCTCTTGCGGTCATAACCGGCATAAGGCGACCGTTTGAGAGAGAGGAAGCAAGAGAAGTATCCATTGATGAAAATCGAAGCTCCTAAACCTAGATCTAATAACTCGAATCTAAAAAGGAGTAACAATTTGAGAAAGAGAAGACAAAATTCAATATCATGGTGTCGTGCTCACTTATAATTTATGAATTGGGAAGAGGAAGGACAATGAGAGAAGGAGCTTTTGCAAGCATTGGTGGAGAGAGGAGAGGAGGAGAGTAGAGAGAGAAAGTGAAGAGGAAGAGAGGATAGAAGAACCAGCCGAACAATGAACGTGTGGATGTGGAAGGCCAAAATAGACAATCTACGTAGAAGGGAAAAATAGTCAATACACTGTTCATAAGCTACAATAATGGGAAGTTCTCACTTTTAAAAGAGTAGAGAAGGGTAAGGGAATCTGGCACTATAGTCTACAACGCTAGTCATATCTTATATGCACATCACCTCAGTAGAGGATTCATGCAAGGTGACCCTTTCCCCTATTATTTACATGAAGAGCTTTATCAGACTTCTCAATTTACAGACCCAGATCAAATCCACTAGAAAAGACATTCAAATTTGTTCGAAAACCCCAAATATACCTGCAGTGAACTTTCATAAATCGGTCATCAGTTTTTCAAAAAAGTCCCCAACGCAAAGAAATAGGTTCTAGCTAGTTACTTCCAAATGTCGCCCAAAACATGTTCAGGTTGCTGCCTTGAAATTCACTTTAGTGCGCACTGTACACTAAAGACCGACACGACTCTCTTCTTATCCATACAGAAAAGGGTGAAGTTATGGGTAGCGGGCTTCCTTTCCAATGCAGGGCGACTTACGTTTATTGAATCCAATCTGGAAGCAATTCCGAATTACACATGTGTTGCTACGATGATTTACTCCACCACAACAAATGCAACTGATATGGCTTATAGAAAATTCTTTTGAAACCAGAACCCTTAGCGAAATTTCTTGCCACTTATCACTTGATATAAGCTTTGTACATGTAACAACCCTGAATTTCTGCTACTTTCAAAAGATAATATAATGAATAATTTAAGGAGATTCCAAAGATGCTACGCCGCGATAATTAATAATAACCACCGCAAGGCAAAAGCTTGTAACTGAAATACGTAGTCAAAGAGTTAATAATCAAAACTATAACTAGAATCTAGATAATTATTACAAGACTGAAATTTTTATTCGAAAGTCAAATAAATAACAGCGGAAGTCTTATTAAACATACTAAAGCATAACTAAATCCATCGCACTCTTTAACTCAACCTTAAGCTAACCACCTTCCAGTCCCTGCACATTGAACACTATGGTATCAGCCAAAAGGCTGAGCAAGATTTCATACTGTATTAAAACTAAACTATCCAATGTGCAGGTAAAATATATAGAAATATCTTACAAATTCATTTCAAACCTGTACAGATCAAATATATAAGATATAACAATTTTCCAATAATCTCAACTTTCAATCTTTCTGAAACAATTATGTAATTACATTTAAAATGTAACTATTTTGAAGCCTGTGAGTAGGAAGTATTAAAGTCCAATGAGCTAGCTAGGCTCACGAGACGGGTAAACACCAAAGCCCCTAGTATGCATACCCCTAACTTGATAACGAACCAAGAAGGAAGACAAATGACAAGTGTATTGATCAACATACACCCAACTACTAAATAATGGTTTAGACAAAACTCAACCTACTTCCAAACCTGAGGAATACCGCTTACCGGCAACCTCACAAAAACATTCTTATAAAACACGATAAATCATAATTAAGTAAACGTAGAAACATTCTAGTTTACTCAAAATCTGTAGCAATGAGGAACATCCTCCTTTTTAATCTCAACTTGGCATATGAGGATCTTTCTCCCTTTTGAATCTCATAAATTATTTCATAATTTTCTTTCACAATAAATATCGTCAAAACGATTTAAATCTCATTATATAAATAATGTAAAACCCCTTTTAAATCTCAAGATATAAACCACATAAAACCTTTTTAAATATCAATATTGCTTACAAACCAATATAAAACATTTTCCAAAATCTTATGTACAAGTTTTAGTAAGAAATCTTACCTTATCAGCAAGCACAATCAACCAATCCAATCTCAAATCAATAAGGTTATTCTACGAACCCTCAATCTACAATATAATATAATATAGTATAAATCTTGACTATACTTCACATAATTCACATATAAGTAATACTTCCTCCGTTTTTTATTAGTTGACCTGTTTCTTTTATCACGTTTGCCAACGCGTGATTTCAATCACTTTTATCTTGGAAAATTGATTAGTAAAAATTATAAAAATATGATATTTTGAAAATATATAATGAGACGAATCTAACAAGACCCCACATGACTATATTTTCTCTTATGTATAAATCACAAAAGATAGTCAAAGTAGATTATGTGAATAGTGTCAAAAGTCAAAACGTGTCAACTAAAAAAACGGAGGAAGTATATCCTAGTTAATGAGCTTTGACTACTTTTACAAACGACCGACTTTAAACTCAACTAGATTTAACCACCAAAATCAAACTATAAATACTACTAACTGCATGAAAACCTTTTTCTCCATCCCACACCATACTACTAACAACACAAAACAACTACACAACGCCTACAACAGCGTACCATAATCCATATAACAATCTAACAACTTACATCCTACACCACTACCACCAACATAACAACAATAACATGAGTCTAATAACAAGAAAAGTCGACATAAAGACCAGATTTAAACCATGTTAATCTTTGATAATTTCGCTAACCAGACAAGTCTCTTATTCAACTGACCAATCGCTAATAACTCATATAAGAAACTCAAGAGCCAAAGAATAAAATCTAGGGAAATTCCCAATGGTAGGTCTCTAGTTTTGGGGTTTGTCATTGGTAGGTCAAAGTTTTTTTTAATCCCATTGGTAGGCCTGAGTTTTAGTCATTTCCTAATTATAGGTTAATCACCTTTAAATTGTTAGAATTAATTCATTAAAATTAAAAAACAAAAAAGGAAAACCAAAAAAATACAAAAAAAATACAAGAATAACCAAAAAAATACAAAATCAGAAATTAATTAAGGTGTGGGGGGGGGGGGCTGCTGGGACGGTGATGGGGTGGGGGGTGAGGTGGCTGCGGCGGTGAGGGGTTGGGGTGGTTGGGATGGGTCAAAAAGGGGTCGGGGTGGGTCGAAAACCGGCGGGGAGGCTCGTGGGGGTGGTGGCTGAGGTGGGAGGGGAGGGTTTCGGGGGTGGGGTCTCGAGGGTGGGGGAATCGGGGTGGGGGGTTTTAGGGGAGGGGGAATCGGGGGTGGGTGGTTTTAGGGGAGGGGGAAGCGAGGGGTGGGGGTCTTGGGTGGTGGGGGAATTCCGGGGTTGGGTGGCTGGGGAGGGGGTGTGCCGGGGAGGGTGCGCCGGCGAGTGGGTTACCGGGGAAGGGGTTACGTTGGTTTTTTTTTGGTTATTTTTTTGTATTTTTTTGGTATTTTTTCTGATTTTTTTTTAATTTGTTAATTAAGGTTTAATTTTAATGTGTTAATTAAGGTGATTAACCTATAATTAGGAAATGAAACAGAACTCCGGCCTACCAATGAGATTAAAAAAAACTTAGACCTACCAATGACAAACCTCAAAACTAGAAACCTACCATTGGGAATTTCCCTAAAATCTAAAAGTAAAAACTTTTTCAATTTAAATTCAAAAACATGGTAGACAACTCTAATTAAACACTAGACAATAACCAATCAAACAAATTTCATATGACAGAAAATTTTCCAAATCGATTTTGTTCGCGAACCTAATTTAACCAAAATCCCCAAATTCAAAATCAACACAAAAACTGAAATTAAAACATGGGAAAGAACCTTACTTGGTTAAGAAAGTAATTGAGATGTAGAAGAGTGGAAAGAGACTCGAAATTGACCTCCTTTAATCCAAAATTCGACCCAGATTACGTAAGTCCAAAAAGCTTAATTTTCCTTCTTGCAAACACCCACAAAAACGAGTGATGTTGAAGGTTGGGTGAAGGAAGGTTGATGTGTGACAATGGTTTACCAAATTTTGTAACTTTAAACGTGTAAAAATAGAAACTAGAGAGAAAGAAAAGCAAATTATAAGAAGAAGGAGATGATAGAGGACGAAGGAAATACATAGGCAAAGTTTGGTTTGTTGTAGCTAATATCTATAGGCTTTATGCTTTGACCTTCCTTTTTTTAATTTAAATTATATGGTTTGATTTTAACTACGGTTAACGGGTTATTTTCCTAATCAAACTAATGATAGGTTTTGCGTTATTTCTAAGATAAAGTCAAAGTATAAAAGAAAAATAATTTAATAAAAGAATAATTTAAATTATTTTCATAAGATAATTTAATATAAATATTTACTAACAATATATAAAAATACGGGGTGTTACAATAATCTACCCCCTTAAAATAAGTTTCGTCCTGAAACTTAAAATACTACTCACACAATCAGACATTCGAACTTATGCTTTTATTTTTCAAATAGCTCATTAACTCTATAGATTAAACACTTACTAGACACTTGAAATATAAAACTTCAACTTGCTTCCTATCATCATACTATAACAAGTAGGTAATTAAACACACAACTATAACAAGTAGGTAATTATCAACTTTAATACTAAAAGCGCGACATAAGTACCCATTCTACCCCCCTTAAAAAGGAAGTTACGTCCTCGTAACTAAAAGTTTACCTCGGTGAAGAGATGGGAATACTATCCTCAGCTTCCCAAGTACATTCCTCCATGTTGTGAATTGACCACAACCCTTTCACGATCTTTGTTTGCCCTTTGCTAGTTTTTTGAACTTTTTGATCTAGAATTTGAACTGGAAGCTCCTCATAAGTCATGTTATCGTCTTGCTGCAGAGACATGGGCTGTAGCACTTGCAAAGGGTCACTAATGTATCGACGTAATTGAGACATGCAATACGTTATGCGCACGATCAACGCCTGGTGGTAATGCCAATCTATAAACAATTTCTCCTATCCTCTCCGAAATCTCATAAGGGCCAATAAACTTAGGGCTCAACTTGCACCAAATTGCATCACTCCCTTCATAGGAGAAACTCTAAGCAATACCTTCTCTTCTACCTCAAACTCCTCATGAAGATAATGCTTATCGTCATAGCTCTTTCATCTATCTTGTGCCTCCTTCATTTTCTGCTGGATGAGCTTTACTTGCTCAACGGTCTCCTGAATCATCTATGGTCCAATCACAACGGATTCACCAATATCACTCCAACTCAAAGGAGTACGACATCACCGACCGTACAAAGCTTCATACGGAGCCATCTGACTGATAGAATGGTAACTATTATTGTACGCGAACTCTATCAGATCAAGCTTATGCTCCCAAGAACCATGAAACTCTAAGGCACGATCTCTCCACATATCCTCCAAGGTTTGAATAGTGGGCTCTGTTTGACCATCTGTAGCAGGGTGAAAAGTTGTACTCATCTTCAACTTAGTCCCTAGAGCTTCCTGAAGCTTATGCCAAAAGTTAGACAAAAACCTACGATCCTTATCTGAAACAATATCATTCATAACACGATGAAGTCTAATCACGTGCTATCTATAAGCAACAGCCAATAGCTCATGCTTTCAAGTATCTTTCATGGGAACAAAATGATTAGACTTGGTAAGACAATCCGCAATCACCCAAATCATATTATCCCCCTTCGGTGTCCTCGAAAGTCCACAAACGAAGTCCATAGAGATCGAATCCCATTTCCACTATGGAACCTCTAAAGGCTAAATCATTCTTTGAGGACTCTTACCCTCACTCTTCACCTCCTGACAAGTAAAGCATATCGAGACGTACTTAGAAACATCCATCTTCATATGAGGCCACCAAAAAGTCCGCTTGAGATCCTTGTACATCTTATCCCCTCCAGGGTGTACAAAGTATTGTGTTGTATGAGCTTCCTCCAAAATCTTCTCCTTCAACTCAGGAACATTAGGAACACACCATCTCTATAACACCCCGCCCAAATCGAACCCTTTTGTCATTTAATGAGTCTCGTTTGGGGAAAAATCCACGAGGGTTTGATTCGGAGGGCGTGCTACCACCGCAATTATCTCCTTGGAAACAAATGCAAGGCTAATAGGTAACATCACACTAAATTCAAATTAAATTAAGTTTTACAACAACTAAATTGTTTAATAAAACACTAATTAATAAAACGTCTCAGAGTCTCTGCGGAAACTAAATTAAACTAAGTGGATGTCAACTCTAAGTGTTCTCTCTTTGTTTCCCCAAGTCGATCACCCACCTGCACAAATACATTGAAAAGAAACAAGAGAGACAAGCTCCCAAAAATCAGAAAAACTGAGTAAATCCAACTTCATCCCTTAAAATACTTGAAGTTGAAAATACTTTTAAAAATAATAGTTTAATAGGGTCGAAAGCATAACACATCTATACATACATATATAATCAATCACATAGGTGCATATATATGATTAATAATCTCATAGGTACAATTAATTCAATATTCCAATACTATCCAATTCTTTAAGGAGAGGAAAGAGAACGCCAGTAAGGCGGAGAAACTCCAGTAACTATTTACTTCAACAATGTGAGCCATGGAAACCCTGTAACAACTCAATGTGAGCCAGGAACACCCTGTAACGACTCATTCTAGGCCGGAGAAACTCTTGTAACTACCTACAAATCATATTGGCCATAATAACAGAGTCCCTAGTGTGCACACCCCTTCTACTTAGATCACAACAAGATAGAAGGAAGACAAGTAACTGAAAAATCAGCAAGTAGCCAGAAAACCTGTAGGTGGCCGCTGAACCTCCCATACAGGGCAACATGTTCATCATTTCCCTCCAATATTACACTTTAAGTGATTAATATCTTTTATGAAAGTCACCCCTTAAATCATATACACATACACATCATCGCATTTAAGCAAGTGTGAATTCATTCATTCCAATATCCATATCACAATTCATTCATGGCTCAACTAGAAAGCCCATTTCATTAATGTACACAATCATCATTTGGAAAATTCAATAATCCATTCACTTATCATAATTTATAAATAACCCATTTATTCATTTTCATTTATAAGGTTTTCATAATTAATAACAATAATAATGATAATTGTAATGATAATGACAATAACAACGAGAATAATAATAATAATAATAATAATAATAATAATAATAATAATAATAATAATAATAATAATGATAATAATATTCATAATTAATAATAAAAATAAAAATAATAATATCATTAACAATTAATCTTTAATTAAACAAATGCGAGAAATAAAAGATAAGGTTATTTATCAAGGTCTTCAATAACGTTAGAATGATTGTCATGTCGTCTATAGTCCATAGTTCTTGGTCATGATCCATATTCGTAATCCATAGTCATTATTCCTTTTACTAATGGTATTCACAATCCGCGTTGAATTCAATAGTTATAATTCATGATAATTTTCGTAAGGAAAAATTGTGAATAACCACCTCCACGATACACCTATTTCAAAATAACCACCCTATTTTCATTTGTGTTTAAATAACCACCTCTGTTTTCCTTAACCTTTTCAAATACTCAGCTCTTAACGGAATTTTCGAACGCCGTTAAGTGTGAGGCCCAAATTCTTATTAAAATTATTCTAACTCCCTCCAAATTATCACTAATTATC
The DNA here is from genome assembly GCA_947645195.1 of Patellifolia procumbens. Classification (NCBI taxonomy): domain Eukaryota; kingdom Viridiplantae; phylum Streptophyta; class Magnoliopsida; order Caryophyllales; family Amaranthaceae; genus Patellifolia; species Patellifolia procumbens. Next base: position 568,089 of record CANSGD010000196.1, read on the forward strand.
TTACTAATCTATAGTTTGACGGGTTAAATCATTATGAACATTTTGGAAAACTTTTTTTTCAAATTTACAATTTTTTTATACTATATATTTTTATATATGACATGGTAATGGACACAAATTTCGAGACAATATTTAATCACGTTTTAAATACTAAAGACGACGTTATTTCGAAAAACGGTCACCGCCATGAGCCCTTTATGGGCACAGATTTGTAGAATCCCTACCTACAAGCCGAATTTTCGGGCATGTACTTCGAGATCGCCTTATCAGACGGAACACCATGTTTTTTCAAAAAACGGACACCACCAAACGCCCTTTATGGGCAGGGAATCCCTAAGAAACATGTACCTACAAGCCGGGTTTTCAGGCACGTATTTCGAGATGCCTGTTTCCGACAGAATACAATGTTAACTCGAAAATGGGCATCGTCGTACGCCCTTTATGGACACAAATTTCGAGAATACTTACGAAACACGTACTTACAAGCCAGGTTTTCGGGCATATACTTCGAAGCTGTTTTTTAGGACGGAACACAACGTGTTTTTCTAAAAACGGACACCATCGTAAGCCCCTTTAGGGAACAAATCTCGAGAATCCCAACGAAAGAAGTGCCTACAAGCCGGCTTTTCGGGCATGTATTTTGAGACTACTTTTTCTAACGAAACACGACATTTTTTCGAAATACGGACTTCAAGACTTACATAGTCGAAAACCCGACTTGCAGGTACTCGTTTCAAAGGGATTCTTGAAATTCATGTCCATAAAGGGGGTACGACGGTGTCTGTTTTTTGAAATGGTTTTATCTGTAGTATTAAAAACGCGATTAAATATTGTCTTGAATTTTGTTTCCATTACCATATCATGTATATAAAATATATAGTTTTAAAAAATTTTAAAGTTGGAAATAAAAAAAGAATTTTAAATTATTAATAATGATTTCATTGGTCAAATTATAGATTAGTAAGGTAATTAGTGATAATTTGGAGGGAGTTAGGGTAGTTTAGTAAGAATTTGAGTTTCACATTTAACGACATTAGAATATTCCGTTAACAGGTGGGTATTTAAAAAAGTTAAGAAAAGGAGAGGTTTTTATTTAAACACAAATGAAAATGGGGTGGTTATTTTAAAATAGGTGTATCGTGCAGGTGGTTATTCACAATTTTTCCTTTTCGTAATTATAATCCACATTTCAAGTCACATAGTCACGTAATTAAATATTTTTATACTATGGGATCTACGTTTACATGGACATCGGAGATTACCTTGTGACGCGTGCTCAAAAGTTAGATTCACGAACCGATCAACACTCTTGATATTCCTCGTCTACGCACTCGGAGTCTATAATGGACATTAACGAGATCTAAGTTAGTTACCTAAATAACCCCTTTTTGTTAATAAAATAAACAACTGAAATAAATCAAATTAACTTTGAAAAGTTCCTTAATTATTTCAAGGATTATTAATAATTAGAAATCATAACATTTTAAAACACTGAATAATAAAAAGGGCTAAATCAACTCAATTTTATACATGTGAACGAAATAACTTTTATAAACATATAACTTTTATAAATAAAATAACCTTTATAAACATAATAACTTTTATAAATAAGTAAATCAATTATAGTAAAATAACCTTGATAACATAATAACTTTCATTAGAATCGGTTTAGAAAAAGGAAGGAAAGAGAGAGCAAAGGGCAACATGGGAGGGACACACCAATAGGGAGAGAAGAAGGGGGGGCGGCTGGTTAGGCGGTTCGTGGTGGTTCACGACGTCTTAGGGATGGGTGAGGTGTTTCGCAGGTGATGGCAAGGTGTTTGTGGTGGTGGTTAGCTGTGGGTTGGCTGCCTTGAGGAGAATAGACGTAGTGAAGGGGAGGAAGATGAGTGGTGGTGGTCGGCATTTTCAGGCGACGGAGGTGGTTCAGGTGGGTTTCAGAGGAGGGGCGAAGGTGGTCCAACTGGTGGTTCAAATTTGTAAAATTTTCTTTGGTTTTTCAACACTAAAATCCGAAATTAAAGAGAGAACGAAGGAGAGTGAAGCAACCTTAGAAGTGATTGATTGCTTAAGCCGTTGAAGGAATTTGGGTTGGTATTTATAGAGCAAATTTTCAGAAATTTTGGAGCTTAGTCAAACTCCATTAATGGAGAAAGTATGGTACTTGAGATTTGTTTCTAATTTTGTGGAGATTTTGGTTAGAATACTGAGCTTGTGGTTGAGCTTCAACTTAATCTGACAAAGAGTTGTTGATCTGTTGAATTTTTTTTCCTTGTTGGCTCTCTTTTGTACGTGAGGAGGGAGGAAGGAGATGGTGAGGCTGATTCACGTTTCTCTTTTTTTCTTGGCCTTTTCCTTTTTCTTTTTTGTTTAGATGGCTAAATTGTGTTTGGGCTTTGGACTTGGTATTGAATTATTTGGGCACAAATGGGTTAGCTAATATGGATTGGCATGTAAGTTTGCCCACAAACTAAATGAGAATTTCAAATCTAATAATAATTAAATTAATTAGAAATAATAAAAATGAATATACAATTCAATCAAATCATTTAAATAAAATTGTTAAATAATTTAAAACTAAATGAAATCATTTTTTTAATAAAAAATTATTATCAAATAAAATTGAATTATCGAAAAAAAAATATAATTGGAAAATAATTCAAACTTTAATAAATAATAAAATAAGCTTTGAAAATTCGGGGTATTACATCTACTCCTCCTTAAAAAAAAGTTCGCCCTCGAACTTTAGAGTTAGATATCGCGATATTAACTAAATATTATGTTAGTATTACATTCGGTCCCCGTTAAGGAGTTTTGTCCCCGAAATTCGGTGGTCAGACCTGGGAAAAGAGTGCAGGATAACGCTTTTTCATGTCATCTTCTGTTTTCCAAGTTGCTTCCTCGGTTTGATGATTAGACCATAAAACTTTAACTAACTTCACAGCCTTGTTTCGGGTGTTTCTCGTTTGGTATCGAGGATTCTAACAGGACGTTCCTGAAAGATGAGGAACTCATCTAACTCATTGGTTTCAGGTTAGATAACATGGGAGGGATTGGAAACGTATTTACGGAGTTGAGACACATGAAAAACATTATAAACATTGGCAAATTCTGTGGGTAAGGATAATATATAGGCCACTTCTCCAATTCTTTCAAGTATCTCCCAAGGTCCGATATAACGAGGACTCAACTTTCCTTTTCTACCGAACCTCATTACTCCCTTGGTTGGTGAAACTTTCAGCAAAACTTTTTCTCCAACTTCAAACTCTAAATCTCGTCTCCTTTGATCGACATACGATTTTTGTCGATCCTGAGCTGCTTCTTACGCTCTTGAATAAACTACACATTGCTGGTAGTCTCTTCAATCATTTCTGGTCCCAAATTCAACGACTTGTTCACATCCCTCCAACATATGTGACTTCTACATTTTCGTCCATATAATGCCTCATAAGGAGCCATTCCAATGCTCGAGTGATAGCTATTGTTATAAGAGAACTCTATGTACATTAAATGATCATCCCAAGAACCTCCGAAATCCATTACACATGCTCTCAACATATCCTCTAAAGTCCGAATTGTTCTCTCAGTTTGACCATCTGTTGCTGGGTGAAAGGCTATACTAAATTTCAACAGGGTACCCACGGCAGTCTGAAGCTGTTTCCAGAATTTCGATAAAAATCTTAAATCCCTATCCGAAACAATGTCCTTTGGAACACCATGTAGCCTAACCACTTCATTAAAGTACGCATCAACCAAATGTTTTAACGACTATGTATCCTTCATTGCCACGAATCTTGCCGTCTTAGTTAAACGGTCCACTATCACCCATATTGCATTCTTTCCGGATCTAGTATTCGGTAACCCCATGATGAAATCCATAGAGATAGATTCCCATTTCCATCCCGGTACTTCCAATGGTTGCAATTTTCCTCCAAGCTTCATATGTTGTATTTTCACCTTCTGGCATGTCAGAAATTTTGCCACGAACTCGGCTACTTGTTGCTTCATCCTAGGCCACCGAAAATGCTTCTTTAAGTCCTTATAAAGCTTATCTCCTCCTAGATGTATGGAATATGGCGAGTTATGAGCCTCCTTTAAAATCCTTGTCTTGAGTTCATCGTCTTGTGGCACACACAATCTCTTTTTATACCTTACAACACCATTGCCATCAATCTCAAATTCTGGTGCTTGACTACTTTCCTTCATTTCTCTGAGCTTACTTAACCACTTATCAGCGTCTTGTTTAATCCGAATCTCCTCAAATATATCTGGTCCAACAGTAAGGGCATTCAGTCGAGCTTGTACATAGCCAGGCTCAACTACTTCCAAACTCAGTCTCTTGATTTCCTTACATAACTCATTGGCTAAAATCAACACATTAAGTGAATGAGCATTCTTCCTGCTCAAAGCATCAACTACCTTATTTGCTTTTCCTTCTGATACACAATCTGTAAGTCATAATCGTTTATGAGCTCAAGCCATCATCTCTATCTCATATTCAACTCCCTTTGCGTATACAAATACTTCAAACTCTTGTGATCTGTATAGACCTTACATTGTACTCCATACTAAATAATGTCTCCAGATCTTCAACGTAAACACGATCGCTCCTAACTCCAAGTCATGAGTAGGGTGATTTTGCCCATGCGGTTTGAGTTGTCTTAACGTATAGGCCACTACTTTACCATGTTGCATCAAGACGCACCCAAACCTTTCTTCGAGGCATCCCTGTAAACTTCAAATCCTTCTACTTCAGAGGGCAATGTCAATATTGGGGCCGTTGTAAGCCTCTTCTTCAGCTCTTGAAATGCTTCCTCACACTTATCATCCCAATGAAATTTTGTTGTCTTCTTCATCAGGTTAGTTAGAGGTTGGGCTGTTCTCGAAAAATCTTTCACAAATCTCCTATAATATACGGCTAAACCCAAGAAACTCCTTACTTCAGTGACGTTCTTATGTTGAGGCCATTACTACTTGAATCTTCGATGGATCCACGGAAACGCCTTCCTTAGATATCATATGACCCAAAAATGAGACTTTCTCCAACCAAAACTCACACTTCGAGAACTTGGTATACAATTTTTTTTCTCGAAGAATCCCCACAACTTTCCTCAAATGAGCCTCATGCTCTTCTCTATCCTTCGAGTACACCAATATATCGTCGATGAATACTATCACAAACTTGTCCCGGTACGGCTGCAAAGTCCTGTTCATGAGGTCCATGAAAGCTGTTGGCGCATTAGTGAGTCCAAAAGGCATAACTGTGAACTCATAATGGACATATCTCATATGAAAGGCTGTCTTCGGGATGTATTCTTCTTGAGAAATTCGTAGTTGTTGATAACCCGATCGTAAATCGATCCTAGAAAACATTGTTGCACCTTGAAGATGATCGAGTAAATCTTAAATTCTTGGAAGCGGATACTTATTCTTCACTGTGGCATTATTCAACTCCCTATAATCGATACACAACCTCAAAGATCCGTCTTTCTTTCTGACACATCGGGGCTCCCAAAGGTGAGATACTAGGTTGAATGTATCCTTTATCCAACAACTCTTCTATTTGGACCTTCAATTCTTGCATTTCTGCAGGTGCCATTCGTTATGGAGCCTTGGAGATAGGTCTTATTCCAGGGACTAAATCAATCTTAAAGCTCACTTCTCTCTCTGGTGGCATTCCTGGAAGCCCTTCGGGAAATACATATGGGAACTCCTTTACTACAGGATTTTGAGTCAACTCTTCGTTCTTCATACTTACGTCCCTTACTTAGCATAAGTAGACTGGGTAGCCTTTTCTAAGATAGGTTTGAAGTTTTAGGGCTGAGATTATTTTGACATCGGGTTTAGAGATTATACCCTTATAGGATATCCTATTCCCTTTCGGTCCCCTAAGTGATATTTTTCGATTATTACACTCGATTTTGGTTTTATACTTCGCCCCAAGATAAAGTAAAAGTCTTTCAAGTCAAAGAGGATAAGGTCGACTGATAATTAAGTTTCAGTTATGACTACAAGAATGTCTCGAAAGATAGATTTGCAAGGAATGGTTTCACCATTTGGCATGGTTATATTGGCTTGACAAGAGTGGTTAGACTATAGTGAGTGTCTATTAACAAAAGCACTAGAAATAAAAGAATGAGACGCTCAGAAATCAATGAGTACATAAGCAGGGTGTGAGTTTACAAGAAAAGTACCCGTCACAACATTAGCATCGGTTTCACCCTCAGTTCGACTCGTGACATTGATCCTTCCATTGTTGGAGTAGCTTCCATTTTCGTTCTTACCATGATTTTCATTTCCTCCTCCAAAAGAGCGGTTGTTCTAGTTTCCAGATCCTTTTTGTGCAACATTTCCTCCTTGATTCTAACTTCCTTGACCATTGAGGCGGTTGTTTTTGAAGTCTGGACTTCGGTTTCGACCTCCATTGTTGCCATTGTTGATTGAGATAGGTAGTTATTCTTTTGCTTCTCAGGACACTGGAATGACTTATGACCTAATTCGCCACATTCAAAAAATTGATTCTTTTACCCCAGCAAGTGAAGCCTGGGTGGTTCTTGCCACACCTTTTGCAGACGTAACTTATTTGTTACTTATTCCCTTGCTGGGTCTGTTGTCTAGAATTTAGATTGTTGCGGTTGTTGTAGCGTCCTCCATTGTTGTTGTTCCCACCAGTGTTATTGTTAGGCCTTTTGGCATACCCTTGAGTCTTGTTGTTGCCTGTAGGTTCCTTCCTTTTGTGTGGGCCTAACACCTTTCTCTCACGTTGTAAAATTCTCTACAGGTTTGAGGCCTTAGCATATGCTTCCACGAAAGTAGTAGAGGTGCTACCTCCCATTCGAGTCTAAATGTCGAACTTAAGTCCATCTTTGAACCTCTGAGCCTTAGTTCCTTCATCTGGCACTACAGTCCGGCAAAATCGGGCATACTCATTGAATTTCAGAGCATACTCTTGCACAGTAATGTTATAGCTCTGGTTAAACCTACTAAACTCATTGTACTTTTGCCTACAAATGTGCTCGGGGAAGAATAGAGCCCTAATCTCTACCTTAAACGCTTCCCAGTTAAAGTTCTCTTGAGCTCGAACTGCCGGTCCTACGCTTTCCCACCACGTATCAGCATCCTCATGCAGATAAAAGGTGGCTTGATCCACTTTATGGGCCTCAGGCGTACCCGTGGCCGTGAAAATCTTTTTGAAGTCTCTTAGTCGATTCTTTAAGGTTAATGGATCTTCCTTTCCTAAAAAGGTCGGTGGTTTCAAAGCGGAAATCTCTTTCGTCATCGCAGCTTGCGGATCGTCTCCATGTTGGTTGTTGTCGAGCTAGTTTTGAAGTACTAAGCCGAAGTTCTTTGCTAGTTGCTCGAGGGTCCTAAGTCGTGCTGCAACTTGTTCAGGAGTTTCAGCCATTTGGTCTTCTTGTCGCCTTGCTCTAGATCGTGTATAAACGTATTGCATAAGCTACCTGCATTATTCACATTGGCGTTTTCACCGCCACATTGATTCTTATATAAAAGCTATTTCACACTAAATCATGGTTCATGCAATTTATTCATTACTTCCCAAATCACGTTCAAGTCATATAGAAAGGCTCATCATTTCATTTCGAATAGAGTATCATACTCATTTCATTCATAGCATAAGAGTAGTTTCAACTTGGATAGAAATACCAACATCACATAGATAATCAAGTTAACACTAACATTAAAAAGTCCACTTAGTATCCTAATGGTTAAGGTTATCTAGGGTTAAGGTTTCGTTGCTCGTACTAAAATGGGTCTTCTTCCTCATCTTCGACTCCATCGTCACCATGGTTCTGAACGGGTGGGACAGGACTACTTCCTATTTCTTCATTATCACTATGGTTGGGCTCATCGTCATAAGTGAGAAGGTAGTCATTTAGCCACTTGGCCTTAACATTGAGTATTCTTTTCTCGAGATAATTAAAAGTGAAATACCACTTTCCTTTAAAGGTGTACCTCTCATAGTTCGGCCTTCCGTTCTTTAGTATGTCGGAGTACTCTCTCTTGATCTATAAATAAGGTCCATGGTTGAAGGGGTGTGTGGATTAGGACATCGACTTGTTTAGGTGGCGTGAGGTAGTCCGAATGTCCATGACCTTCGCTAAGATGGTAACACTTCATTGTTATTCGTAGCCTATAGATGTACACAGAAACTGACTCTCCGACTCTCATTCTCAAAAGGTAGGGTCCTTGGTGTGGGGTCCTAGTGCACTTCCTTTCTGTCAAACGTGTTCTGGGCCATCTACAAAAACATAATAAACAATTAATCAAAAACTTATAAGTACCTCTAACGAGTACTTTCATACATGTACACATAACCCATTCGTATCCATACTCAACCCTTAATTCATATTTTAACCTTAATTCATTTTTGGGTTAATCTATGATATACCCCTGAGGTTTGTGAAATTCTAAGTTGTGCCCAAGCTTATACAGATTTCTAATTTATACCCAGTCTTTGATATTTTATAATTAACGATAACCTCCTCGTTAACCTTCCGTTAGTGAAGTCGTTAGTTAGTACTTATACAAGTGTTGAAGGCTGTCGACGCTCTTCTTTTCCCTTCTCACCGGCGTCCTCTTCTCTCCCCCTCTCCCTGGCGTCCTTTCGTTTTCTCCTAGATCTGGGTAAGTATTTTTCTTGTCTGTTAGTGGTAGTTATGGTTCGTGGTGGATATGGTCTTCCGGTCGATTCCCAGCTTTGGATAAGTTTTTTTTCGTGTCCTTTAGGTTGAAGGGGAGTTGGTTTCAGTAGGTTTTAGGAGAGGTAGTTTTGAGGTGGTTTGGGGGTGGGTTCGGTACGTCATATGGTGGTTATGGTTGGTTTTGGAGTGGTGGTTGTGGTTGGTTGAAGGCGGTCAGGTGGCTGTTGTGGTTTGTTCGGTGTGTGGTTGATGCGGCGGTGGTTGTTGTGGCGGGGTTGTGTTCTGATGTGGCGGTTAATGGTGGTCAAAAGTGGGTAAATAAGTAAAAATACTAACTAACGATTTCATTAATGGAGGGTTAACGAGTAGGTTATTGTTAATTAAAAAATATTAAAGAAGGGGTATAAACTAGAAATTTGTATAACCTTGGGCACAACTTAGAATTTCAAAAACCTCAGGGGTATATTATAGAAAACCCCTTAATTTTTCCTAGATGTTTTTATTATTTAAACTTTTCCTAAACCATTTTTAAGTCTAACCCTAATTGATTCATTTACCTAATATTATTATTTTAATCTTTCAATATTATTATTTTAATCTTTCCCTAGTTAATCTTAACTACGCTCTGATACCATTTTGTAATACACCGCTCAAATCGAACCCTTTTTCATTTAATAAGACTCGTTGGCGGAAAAATCCACGAGGGTTGGATTCCGAGGGCGTGTTACTGCCGCACTTATCTCCTTGGAAATAAATGCAAGACTAATAGGTAACATCACACTAAGTTCAAATTAGATTAAGTTTACAACAACTAAATTGTTCAATATAACACTAATTCATAAAACATCTCGGAGTATCAGCGAAAATTAAATTAAACTAAGTGGATGTCAACTCTAAGTGTTCTCTCTTTGTTTCTGCAAGGCGATCACCCACCTGCATAAAAACATTGAAAAGAAACAAGAGAGACAAGCTCCCAAAAATCAGAAAAATTGAGTAATTCCAACTCCATCCCGTTAAATACTTTAGTTGAAAATACATTTAAAAAAAATAGTTGAATAAGGTCGAAATCATAGCACATATATACATATATATACAATAAATCACATAGGTTCATATATGTAATTAATAATCTCATAGGTACAATTAATTCAATATTCTAATATTATCCAATTCTTTAAGGAGAGGAAAGAGAACGCCAGTAAGCCGGAGAAACTCCAGTACCTACTTACTTCAATAATGTGAGTCAGGGAAACCTGTAACAACTCACTGTGAGCCAAGGACACCCTGTAACGACTTACTCTAGGCCGGAGAAACTCATGACTACCTACAAATCATATTGGCCATAATAGTAGAGTCCCTAGTGTGCACACCCCTTCTACTTGGATTACAACAAGATAGAACGAAGACAAGTAACAGAAAAATCAGCATAGTAACCAGAAAACCTGTAGGTGGCCGTTGAACCTCTCTTACAAGGAAACTTGTTCATCATTCCGCTCCAATATTCAACTTTAAGTGATTAATATCTTTTATGAAAGTCAACACTTAAATTATATACCCTTACATATCATCTCATTTAACCAAGTGTGAATTTATTCATTCCAATATCCATATCACAATTCATTCATGGCTCATCTAGAAAGCCCATTTCATTAATGTACACAATCATCATTTGGAAAATTCAATAATCCATTTATCTCCAATCCATTCACTTAACACAATTTATAAATAACCCATTTATTCATTTTTCAAGTATCAGGCTAAATGTGCAGCAATTAGATATGGTTTTCTCCCTTTCTTTTCCTCTTCTTTGGGAGAATTAGAGAAGGATGTTGTTGCCTTGCTGAAGCGGATACAAAGGTTCTCCATGGCTCAAGATATTGGAGCACGCGCTGCTGTTCACATCTTTACTAGGATTAGTTTTGTTATAGCTGCAGGAGAAGGGGTCCAGATAGTATCTCGACTACCCACTAACTTTTTGTAAATATTTTGAGTTTATTATAATAATAATAATAATAATAATAATAATAATAATAATAATAATAATAATAATAATAATAATAATAATAATAATAATAATAATAATAATAATAATAATAATAATAATAATAATAATAATGACATGAGTCAAGAGGCAAAGTCAACGATTGGAGATGAACCTATTTGCTTGGTTTTTGAGGCCTTTGGATTCAAGCTCAAGTTTAATGGTTCTTTTGTGACTAGGATTGCTTGGGAGGATGATCTAACTTTTGAAGACTAATATGGGGCATCCATATGCAGTTACTTGGAGGCTTTAAGAGTCTTTTGTTGAGTCATTTTTAGACATTTCATTCATGTAATAAAATCAGTCCATATAGCCGAAATTATGGTTGGAAATTCGATTATATGAGAGTCCCTATTGATTGCTAATTCCTATTAAGATTAGGATTGATTTTGTTAAATGATAAGGAAGCTTAGGCGTGTGTAAATAAGATTAATATTGGCCAAAAATCCTATCATTCTTATTAGTTATCTTCCTTATGTTTATCTTTATCTTTCCCTAGATTTTAGGGATTAAGATTTATATGCTTTTTCGACAGAGTTTGGTTTCCTAAATATACTAGAACATGTACTAGTATAAATAGGCGCATAGTAGTCATTAATAAACAACGGAGTTTTCATTCATTCATCATATTTTCGAGTATTTTAATTGTTGCTCAATTAAAGTCGACCATTCATATAACATTCAGGAGTGATTATTATTGAGTGTTAATCTACTTAATTCCAGGTAATGGTTTTAAGGGAGATTAAGAGTTAATTAAATCTTTCAGGAATGCTTGATTTAATTATCATATCATAAACACATAAACACATAAACACACATAAAATTTTGGAATTTACTCTTTAGTTAAGGACCTTTGCTTTGGCGTACTTGAATGTTATTCTCATTAGAGCAGTATTCATATCAATTGGAATCAGTTTTCCAGGAGGGTGAGGAAATAAAGTGTCCGACTTTCTTGGTAAGTTTTTAAACTAGTTCATTCTAGTTCTTGATCCTTGATTGGGCTTGTGTGGCTACCATTCTTTTGTTCGCTTGTGATTTGTTGTGTTTGGCGTGGCATATTTGTGTATTTTAAAGCTTTAAATCATGTCTAGTGTGGAGAAACTTAAGAAAATGTTGCATGATTTGCTTATTGCTTCTGAAGAGGACCGAGCTAGGGCTAGGGAAGATAGGGAAAGGGCTAAAAGGCTAGAAACCGCCCATCTTGCTCTTGTTGATGTTTTTAAAAGGAAAAAATGACCATAATCAAGTTGACTATGAATCTGATCATGATGTTGTGCAAAATGTTAAATCCACTTATGATAATGATAGGGGAATTAAATTGGATGATTTTACTAGTGATGCAAATACTGAAGATTTGTTTGAGTGGATTCGACAACTTGAAAAGGTGTGTGAATATAGGGGTTTTGATGATGAAAAGAAGTATAAAATTGCCACTATTAGACTAACTAAATATGCTGGAATTGGGTTAGAGAGTCTAAAATCAAAAAGGGCAAAACTTGAAAAATCTAAGCTTAAAAGTTGAGAGAAGCTTAAAAAGAAATTGAACGAACGGTTTATTCCAAGTGATTTTATACAAAGGCGATACATGAGAAAGCGTGATTTAACTCAAGATGCTATGAATGTTCATGACTATACTTTAGAGTTTGATAGATTATGCTTGCTTTCGGGTAATGAGGAGGTTGAGCAAGAAAAGATTACTAGATTTATTGGAGGTCTTCATAAATCTATTGCTAGAAAGATTGATATTGCCAATTATAGTACTTTTGAGGATGTGTGTCAATTGGCTTTGAAATTTGAACGTCATGAACTTGAGGATAAGAAAGCCTATGGGGGGAAAATCACCACTTTCAAAAGCCTTAACCCTAATTACCCTTCTTCTTCTAAAACCTTTGAAAAGAGAGAGTTTCCTTCTAAGGGGGAACAAAAGGGGGAGCGCCCTAAAATGGTGATTTCATGGGAGAAATTTGATGATAGTAGAAAGTGTTTTAAGTGTCAAGGGAGGGGTCATATTGCTGCAAATTGTCCCACTAGAATAGCCCTCACTATAAAACAATAAATGACCTTGGAGGAGGAAGAAAGAGTGTATGATTATGTGGTGGAAAGTGACCATGAGAGTAAGGAGAATGGAGAGGAGGAGGCCTATGCTGAAGATGACACTAGAATGATTGGAATTATTAGGAGAACCTTGCATGTTAATCACTCTCCTAACCATGAGCAAAGAGAGAATTTGTTTCATACTAGATGTAAAGTTGGTGAGTTTTCTTGCAATGTGATTATTGATAGTAGATCTTGCACTAATGTGGTGGCATCTAATGTGGTCTCTAAGTTGAATTTGTTGGTTAGAGATCATCCTTGTCCTTACAAGTTGAGTTGGTTGGATGATAAGACTGGTTTGACTGTAAAGAAACAATCCCTAGTTTCTTTTTAGATTGGAAACTACAAAGATGAGTTGTGGGGTGATGTTCTTCCTGTGAGTGCTTGTCATATTATTCTTGGTAGACCTTGGAAATTTGATCGAAAGGTTATTCATGAGGGGGAGACGAATGTGTATTCTGTTTCGATGGGGTCAAAGAGGATTCGACTTATACCCTTATCTCCTAGTACTATTGCGCCAAAGAAGAAGGTTGAAAGCAAGCAAAGTTTGTTCCTTTCACCCAAAGAGTTCGAAAAAGAGGTTGAAATAGAAGGTCATGGTTATGCTTTATTTGTTAAATGTACTTTAACTAATTATGTTTCTATGAAGGTTCCTAAACTTGCAGCTTTGTTAGAGGAGTTTGGGGATGTCTTTCCCAAAGAGTTGCACAAGGGTTGCCACCTTTGAGAGGAATTGAGCATGCTATTGATCTAGTGCCAGGCGCACCTTTACCTAACAAACCTGCATATAGATGTGATCCTATGGCTTCTAAGGAGCTACAAAAACAGATTGAAGAGTTGATTGGTCGAGGATATGTGAGAGAAAGCATGAGTCCATGCGCCGTTCCTAACCTTCTTGTCCCTAAGAAGGATGGTACATGGAGGATGTACATTGATCGTAGAGATCAACAATATCACAATCAAGTATCGTTTTCCTATGCCTAGATTGGAGGACATGCTTGATGAGTTACATGGAGCCTTGGTGTTTTCGAAGATTGATCTAAGGAGTGGATATCACCAAAGGAGAATTAGAGAAGGAGATGAGTGGAAAACAACGTTTAAGACCAAACAAGGTCTATATGAGTGGATGGTGATGCCCTTTGGTCTTTGCAATGCTCCTAGTTATTTTATGAGGCTTATGAAGGAGGTACTACGTCCCTTTCTTAACAAGTTTATTGTTGTCTACTTAGATGATATCCTTGTGTATAGTACTAGTATTGAATCTTATTTAGCTCATTTAAGACTTTTATTTGACAAATTGTGAGAACAAAAACTGTATGGAAAGATGCAAAAATGTGATTTTCTTGTACCTAGTATTGCTATTCTTGGCTATATTGTATCTAGGGATGGAGTCCATGTTTATCCAGAGAAAGTCAAAGCTATTTACTCATGGTTGGCGCCAACTAATGCACATGAATGTAGAAGTTTTCACGGCCTAGCTTCCTTTTATAGGAGGTTCATTCGAAACTTCTCAATAGTTATGGCTCCAATCACAGAGTTGATGAAGAAGGGAGAGTTTTCTTGGAACTCTCAAGCTCAAAGATCGTTTGAAGAGGTGAAGAAGTTGCTTTGCTATGCTTTTATACTTGCCTTGCCAGATTTCAACAAGTTGTTTGAGGTAGAGTGTGATGCAAGTGGAGTTAGAGTTGGTGCAATGTTGTTTCAAGAAAGGAGGCCTATTGCATACTTTAGTGAGAAATTGAGTGGCGCTAAGCTCAATTACTCCAACAATGATCGTGAGTTCTATGCCATTGTAAGAGCCTTGGATCATTGGTCTCATTACTTAAGGCCCAAGCCTTTCATACTTCATTCAGATCACTAAGAACTCAAACACATCTATGGGCAACAAAAGATCAATTATAGGCACGCCAAGTGGGTTGAATTCCTACAATCTTTTACTTTCTCTTCTAAGTATAAAGAAGGAAAGAGTAATGTTGTTGCTGATGCTCTTTCTAAGCGTTCCTATCTCTTAACCATGGTTGATGCTCGAATTTTAGGGTTTGATCATTTGAAAGAATTGTATGTAAATGTTATTGACTTTAATAGTTCTTTTAAAGACCCTAATGGCTTATATGTAATGCAAGAAGGAATTCTGTTTAAGGGGAACAAGCTATGTGTTCCTAAGAGTGGCGTGAGGGAGTTGCTTGTGAGAGAAGTCCATAGTGGTGGGGTGGCCGGTCATTTTGGCATTCAAAGACCTTAGACACATTGAGTGAGAGTTTCTATTGGCCTAGCATGGTGAAAGATGTTCATATGGTGGTTAGTAGGTGTCCTAGTTGTCAAAAGGCTAAGAGTACCTTCCATAAAGGCCTATACACTCCATTTCCAGTCCCTAATTCTCCTTGGGATAGTGTGAGTATGGATTTCATTGTAAGGTTGCCTAGAACTCAAAGGGGAACAGATGCTATCATGGTTGTGGTATATCGTTTCTCTAAGATGGCTCACTTTGTTCCTATCCATAAAACTAATGATGCTTTACATGTGGCTGATTTGTACTTTAGGGAGATCATTTGCCTACATGGCATCCCTAAAAGTATTGTTAGTGATCGAGATACAAAGTTCCTAAGTCACTTTTGGAGGAGCTTGTGGAAGATGGTGGGAACTAAGTTACTTTTCAGTACTAGTCATCATTCTCAAACAGATGGCCAAACTGAAGTAACCAATCGAACTCTTGGAGTTTTATTGCGTGGCTTGGTGAGTAAGACACAAAAGGATTGGGATATGAAGCTAGCACCTGTTGAATTTGCTTACAATCGAGCTCATTCTACTACTACTTCTCAATCTCCATTTAAGGTGGTCTATGGTATCAATCCTTTTCTTCCTATTTATTTTATTGTGCTAACCAAAACTGAGATTCATGTGGATTCAAAGAAAAGGTTCAAAACTTTCACGAAGACATGTGGGCAAGTCAAAGCTAGAATTGAGAAGATGAATACTCAATACAAGGAGAGAGCAAACAAGCATAGAAGGCAACCAAAGTTCAAAAGTGGCGATCTAGTATGGATCCATTTGAGGAAAGAGAGGTTTCCAAGCAAGAGGAAGAATAAGCTCATGCCTAGGGCTGATGGCCCATTTGAAGTTCTTGAGGTGACTGGAGATAGTGCATACAAGATTGATCTTCCAAGTGAATATGGAGGTGTGAGTGCTACATTCAATGTTGAAGACTTAGTCCTTATTGTGATGATGCAAATGTGAGGACAAATTTTTTTGAAGAGGGGGAGAATGACATGAGTCAAGAGCCAAAGTCAACCAATGGAGATGAACCTATTTGCTTGGTTCTTGAGGCCTTTGGATTCAAGCTCAAGTCTAATGGTTCTTTTGTGACTATGATTGCTTGGGAGGATGATCTAGCTTGTGAAGACTAATATGGGGCGTCCATATGTAGTTACTTGGAGTCTTTAAGAGTCTTTTGTTGAGTCATTTTTAGACATTTCATTCATGTAATAAAATCAGTCCATATTGCTGAAATTATGGTTGGAAATTCGGTTATATGAGAGTCCTAGTTGAGTTCTAAATCCTATTAAGATTAGGATTGATTTTGCTAAATGATAAGGAAGCTTAGGCGTGTGTAAATAAGATTAATAAATGCCGAAAATCCTATCATTCTTATTAGTTATCTTCCTTATGTTTATCTTAATCTTACCCTAGATTTTAGGGAATAAGATTTATATGCTTCTAGATAGAGTTTGGTTTACTAATCATACTAGAACATGTACTAGTATAAATAGGCGCCTAGTAGTCATTAATAAACAACGGAGTTTTGATTCATTCATCATATTTTTGAGTATTTTACTTGTTGCTCAATTAAAGTCAACCATTCATATAATATTCAGGAGTGATTATTATTGAGTGTTAATCTACTTAATTCCAGGTAATGGTATAAAGGAGATTAAGAGTTAATTAAATCTTTCAGGAATGCTTGATTTAATTATGATATCCTAAACACATAAACACACATAAAATTTCGGACTTTACTCTTTAGTTAAGAACTTTTGCTTTGGAGTACTTTAATGTTACTTTCATCAGAGTCACATTCAAATCAAATAATAATAATAATAATAATAATAATAATAGTAATAGTAATAATAATATTCAAATGAATAATAAACAACAAAAACAATAATAATAATAATAATATTAATATTAACAATGAATCTTTAATCAAACAAATGCGCGCGAGAAATAAAAGATGAGGTTATTTATCAAGGTCGTCAATAACGTTAGAATGATTGTCATCATATCGTCTATAGTCCGTAGTCCATGGTCATGATCCATATTCGTAATCCATAGTCATTATTCATCTTACTAATCATATTCATAATCTTCATTGAAGTCAATAGCTATAATTCATAATAATTTTCATAATTATAATCCACATTTCAAGTCACATAGTCACGTAATTAAATTGTTTTATACTATGGGATCTATGTTTAGATTGACATCGAAGATTCCCTCGTGACGCGTGCCCAAAAGTTATTCACGAACCGATCATCACTCTTGATATTCCTCGTCTATGCACTCGGAGTCTACAATGGACATTAACAAGAACTAAGTTAGTTACCTAAATAACCCCTTTTTGTTAATAAAATAAAGGAAAAATTCTCAAGAATAAGTTAAATTTGCGTTGACCGTTTCTAACAAGTCAACCTTAATAAATTCCAGTAACAAGTAAACCTTGTATACCCCTCCGCTTTTAACAAGTCAAAACCGGCTATCACCTCTCATTAACCTTTTTAACAGGTTAAACAAACACATGTCATTCTTTAATTGGACACTTTAAAATTTAAAATAAATATTTAAAAATAAATTAAAACAATAACAAAATCCCCCCTCTTCTTCTTCCCCACCCCACCTCTCTCTGTTTCCGAGAATTCTGATGCGTTGATTAGGTGGAAATCCAACACAATCTCAACTCAAAGAAATCATTTCTCAAGCGAATTTAATATCAGAATGTGATTTCAGCAGGTTTTTAGATCTAATGTCGAAATACCTAAAGCCTGAACCTTTTAATCGTCCATTGAGAGATGCATTCAAAGTTCTTGATAATGAGGGAACTGGGTTTGTTGTTTTTTTCAATCCTCCCTCAAATTTTAGCTCATAGTCAAATTAATTACCAAAATAACATTACAAGTTGGGGAAATAATGATAATGGTGGGAATGAGTTGCCTTTTCCTTAAGTTTCTCGTTCTTTCTCTGTAAATTCTCCTTTCCTCTCCTCTTCTCTATGCGTCTCTTGTCTTGAGAATTAAGATCTGCCACCAGTCACCACGCCTACAGACTGCACCAGCGGCTAGCTCACACGGGCGTGACCACCAGCTTGCTTCGTACATTTCTACCCACTATCTTTCATTGTCGCATCTTGTAATTTCCTTAGATTTTGGCCCTGACTTTGTTGGTTGAATATGTGAAATGAAAGTACGTAACTAGGGCTTGATGGCATGACTCAATTCTCAAATCCATATTTTTAATTGGTTATTGAATGATCGACCTGCTGGATTTGTGTGATTAATTGGTTACTGTTGATTCATTTTTATTTAATTAGCTACATATCCATATATCTCCAAGGTTTGTTACAGCCATTTGGGACTAAACCCCAACTGGTCCTTCTGGTCTAAAACCAAGCAACACATATTATCAATGCTGGAGCAAGAAAGAGTGGAAATCGAAAAAGTTCAGGGTGGGATCTATCAATGGTGGAGCGAGAAAGAGTCGAAATTTGAGGGGAATAGAAGTCGAACCTGGGTGGTGGAGGTTTGATTGAGACTTTGGAAGTGAGTTTGGGAGGGAAGTTTGGGGTTGAGGGCTGGTGAAGATAGAAAATTGAGGGGTTTTAGATGGTGGTCAGTTATGGAGGGAAAGGAAGAAGAGAGAGAAAGAAAAAAAGGGAGATAAGAGAAAGACAAAATTAAAAATAATTAATTATTTTAAATCTATTAAAATAAGACACGTAGATAAGTGAACTGAAGCTAACAAGTAGCAGGTAATCGCTTGAAAAACTTGTTAAAAGTTTAAGTGGCAACAAGGTTTACTTGTTACTGGAATATCTTAAGGTTGACTTGTTAGCATCGATTAACGCAAAGGTTAACATATTCTTTTTTTCCTAAAATAAACAAATTAAATAAATCAAATTAACTTTGGAAAGTTCCTTAATTATTTCAAGGATTATAAATAATTAGAAATCGTAACATTTTAAAACACCGAAGAAATCATTTTAAGTAATCAAAAGGGCTAAATCAACTCAATCTAAAACATGTGAACAAAATAACTTTTATAAACATATAAATTTCATGACTTTTATGAATAAAATTACCTTTATAAACATAATAACTTTTATAAATAAGTAAATCAATTATAGAAAACATGTTTTTATTTAAATGAAATAAGGGGGGGGGGACACTGATTCATTTGAATCAGTTTAGAAAAAGGAAGGAAAGAGAGAGCAAAGGGGAACAGGGTTGGGGACTCACAAACAGGGGAGAGAAGAAGGGGGACTGCTGGTTGGGTGGTTCGTGGTGGTTCACAACGTCTTAGGGATGGCTGAGGTGTTTCGTCGATGGTGGCAAGGTGTTTGTGGTGGTGGTTAACTGTGGGCTGGCTGCGTTGAGGAGAACAAATGTAGTGAAGGGGAGGAAGATGAGTGGTGGTGCTCGGCGGTTTTAGTTGAAGGAAGAGGTGGTTCCTGCGGGTTTTTGAGGAGGGGCGAAGGTGGTTCGGTTGGTCGTTCAAATTTGTAAAATTTTCTTTGGTTTCTCAACACTAAAAGAAGAAATTAAAGAGGTGAAGGGAGGAGAGTGAAGCAACCTTAGAAGTGATTGGTTGCTTGAGCCATTGAATGAATTTGGGTTGGTATTTATAGAGCAATTTTTAGAATTTTTGGAGCTTAGTCAAACTCCATCAATGGAGGAAGTATGGTGCTTGGGATTTGTTTCTGATTTTGTGGAGATTTTGGTTAAAATATTGAGCTTGTGCTTGAATTTCAACTTAAACTTAAAAAGTGTTGTTGATCTGTTGAATTTTTTTCCATCTTGGCTCTATTTTGTACGTGAGGAGGGAGGAAGGAGATGGTGAGGCTGATTCACCTTTCTCTTTTTTTTTTTGGCTTTTTCCTTTTTTTTTTTGTTTAGATGGCTAAATTGTGTTTGGGCTTTGGACTTGGTATTGAATTGTTTGGGCTTAAATGGGTTAGCTAATATGGATTGACATGTAAGTTTGCCTACAAACTAAATGAGAATTTCAAATCTAATAATAATTAAATTAATTAGAAATAATACAAAATGAATATACATTTAAATCAAATCATTTAAATAAAATCGTTAAATAATTTAAAACTAATGAAATCATTATTTTTTAATAAACATTATTATTAAATAAAATTTAATTATAAAAAAACAATTTAAGTGAAAAATAATTCAAACTTTAATAGATGATAAAATAAGCTTTGAAAATTCGGGGTATTACACCCTTTGAACCTCAAACTACCATTCTCGGCTAGTGTGAAATTAACAGGCTCATTAGCTTGCTTGTCCATCAGAAATAAATTTAAAATAAATATTTAAAAATAAAATAAAAACAATAACAAAACCCCCCTCGCCTTCTTCCCCACCCTACCTCGCTCTGTTTTTGGGAATTCTGATGCGTTGATTAGGTGGAAATCCAACACAAGCTCAACTCAAGGAAATCATTTCTCAAGCGAATTTAATATCAGAATGTGATTTCAACAGGTTTTTAGATCTAATGTCGAAATACCTAAAGCCTGAACCTTTTAATCGTCCATTGAGAGATGCATTCAATGTTCTTGATAATGAGGGAAATGGGTTTGTTGGCTTTTCAATCCTCCCTCAAATTTTAGCTCCTAGTCAAATTAATCACCAAAATAACATTACAAGTTGGGGAAATAATGATAATGGTGGGAATGAGTTGCCTTTTACTTAAGTTTCTCTTTCTTTATTTGTAAACTCTCCTTTCCTATCCTCTTTTTTATGCGTCCCTTGTTTTGAGAATCAAGATATGCCACCAGTCACCACGCCTGCAGGCTGCACCACCGACTACCTCACACGGGCGTGACCACCAGCTTGCTTCGTACATTTCTACTCACTATCTTTCATTGTCGCATCTTATAATTTCCTCAAATTATGGTCCTGATTTTGTTGGTTGAATATCTTAAATGAAAGTACGTAACTAGGGCTTGATGGCAGGACTCAATTCTCAAATCCATATTTTTAATTGATTATTGAATGATCGACCTGCTGGATTTGTGTGATTAATTGGTTACTGCTGATTTATTTTTATTTAATTAGCTACATATCCATATATCTCCAAGGTTTGTTGCAGCCATTTGAGAGTAAAACACCAACTGGTCCTTCTGGACTAAAACCAAGCAACACATATTATCAATGCTGGAGCAAGAAAGAGTGGAAATCGAAAAAGTTCAGGGTGGGATCTATCAATGGTGGAGCGAGAAAGAGTCGAAATTTGAGGGGAATAGAAGTCGAACCTGGGTGGTGGAGGTTTGATTGAGACTTTGGAAGTGAGTTTGGGAGGGAAGTTTGGGGTTGAGGGCTGGTGAAGATAGAAAATTGAGGGGTTTTAGATGGTGGTCAGTTATGGAGGGGAAGGATCAAGAGAGAGAAAGAAAAAAAAGGGAGAGAAGAGAAAGACATAAAATTAAAAACAATTAATTATTTTAAATCTATTATAATAAGATATGTAGATAAGTGAACTTAAGCTAACAAGTAAGTAGCAGGTAATCGGTTAAAAAACTTTGTTAAAAGTTTAAGTGGCAACTAGGTTTACTTGTTACTGGAATATCTTAAGTTTGACTTGTTAGAATCTGTTAACGCAAAGGTTAACTTATTCTTGACAATTTTTCCTAAAATAAACAATTTAAATAAATCGAATTAACTTTGGAAAGTTCCTTAATTATTTCAAGGATTTTTAATAATTAGAAATCGTATCATTTAAAACAGTGAAGAAATCATTTTAAGTAATAAAAATGGCTAAATCAACTCAATTTAAAACATGTGAACAAAATAACTTTTATAAACATATAACTTTCACAACTTTTATCAATAAAAAAACCTTAATAAACATAATAACTTTTATAAATAAGTAAATCAATTATAAAAAACATTTTTTTATTTAAATGAAATAGAGGGGGGGGGGGGGGGGGGGGGGGGGGAACACTGATTCATTTGAATCAGTTTAGAAAAAGGAAGGAAAGAGAGAGCAAAGGGGAATAGGGGAGGGGACGCACGAACAGGGGGAGAAGAAGGGGGGGGGGGCTGGTTGGGTTGTTCGCGGTGGTTCCTGACGTCTTAGGATGGCTGAGGTGTTTCGCCGATTGTGGCAAGGTGTTTGTAGTGGTGGTTAGCTGTGGGCTGCCTGCGTTGAGGAGAACAGACGTAGTGAAGGGGAGGAAGATGAGTGGTGGTGCTCAGCGGTTTCTGGCGAAGGAAGAGGTGGTTCAGGTGGTGGTTCTGATGGGTTTTAGAGCAGGGGCGAAGGTGGTTCGGTTGGTGGTTCAAATTTGTAAAATTTTCTTTAGTTTCTCAACACTAAAATCAGAAACTAAAGAGAGAGGGAGGAGAGTGAAGCAACCTTAGAAGTGATTGGTTGCTTGAGCCATTGAATGAATTTGGGTTGGTATTTATAGAGAAAATTTTCAGAATTTTTGGAGCTTAGTCAAACTCCATTAATGGAGGAAGTATGGTGCTTGGGTTTTGTTTCTTATTTTGTGGAGATTTTGGTCAGAATATTGAGCTTGTGGTTGAGCTTGTGCTTGAATTTCAACTTAATCTGAAAACGAGTTGTTGATCTGTTGAATTTTTTCCTTCTTGGCTCTGTTTTTGTACGCAAGGAGGGAGGAAGGAGCTGGTGAGGCTGATTAACCTTTCTCTTTTTATGGCTTTTTTCTTTCTTTTTTTGTTTAGATGGCTAAATTTTGTTTGGGCTTTGGACTTGGTATTAAATTTTTTGGGCTTAAATGGGTTAGCTAATATGGATTGACATGTAAGTTTGCCTACAAACTAAATGAGAATTTCAAATCTAATAATAATTAAATTAATTAAAAATAATAAAAATTAATATACATATCAATCAAATCATTTAAATAAAATCGTTAAATAATTTAAAACTAAATAAAATCATTTTTTTAATTTACAATATAATCAAATAAAATTTAATTACAAAAAAACAATTTAAGTGAAAAATAATTTAAACTTTAATAGATGATAAAATAAGCTTTAAATATTCGAGGTATTACACCCTTTGAACCTCAAACTACCATCCTTGGCTAGTGTGAAATTAACAGGCTCATTAGCTTGCTTGTCCTTCAAAAACTGATCATTTACTTGTGTTGCCTTGATCTCGTCAAACAAAGTGGACTGAATGGTAAGAGTATTAAGTTGAGCTCCTATTTGCAGTATCTTCACGTTGAGACTCTGAAACTCCTCCCTAAGACGATTTGTAGAACGCAAGGTCTGCAAATAATGAGAGGATTTCCTACTAAGTCCATCTACAACAACATTGGACTTACCCTCGTGGTACTTAAT
This sequence comes from Patellifolia procumbens, assembly GCA_947645195.1. Taxonomy (NCBI): domain Eukaryota; kingdom Viridiplantae; phylum Streptophyta; class Magnoliopsida; order Caryophyllales; family Amaranthaceae; genus Patellifolia; species Patellifolia procumbens. The sequence continues at coordinate 591,476 of CANSGD010000196.1, forward strand.
CTCGATATCATAATCTTTGATCAGTTTCAACCACCTCCTCTACCTCATGTTCAACTCTCTCTGAGTGAAGATGTATTTCAGACTCTTGTGGTTCGAAAATATCTTAAATGACGTGCCAAGCAGATAATGACGCAAAATCTTAAGTGCAAAAAACAACAGTTGCTAACTCCAGATCATGCGTCGGGTAATTCGCCTCATGGTTCTTCAATTGCTTAGAAGCGTAGGCCGATCATTTGTGAACACTTCGTACTCTAAATTTTCATCAGGCAACGTCAACACAAGAGCTATAGTGAGACGCTCATTCAGAATCTGGAATGCCAATGATACTTAGTGTCCTTCCTCTTCAATGCAGTCAAAGGCCGATAAGTCTTTCACGAATCTCCAATAATAACCCGCCAAGCCAAGGAAACTGCGAATCTCAGTCACACTCTTTGGAGTAGGCCACTCTGAAATAGATTGGATCTTTGAAAGATTAACTGAAATGCCCTCTCTAGAAATAATATGGCCAAAGAACGCAACTTTCTCTATCCAGAATTCACACTTGGACAACTTTGCATAGAACTTATTCTCTTTTAGAACTTGCAAAACAGTTCAAAGATGCTCTTCATGCTCACTAGCATCCTTAGAATAAATAAGTATATCATCAATGAGCACTACTACTAACTTATCAAGATACGGCCTGATAACCCGATTCATCAAGTCTATGAACACCGTTGGAGCATTAGTGAACCCAAAGGGCATAATAGTAAACTTATAGTGCCCATAGCGAGTTCGGAAAACCGTCTTAGGAATATCATTCTTCGCAATACGAAGTTGATGGTAGCCAGATCTCAAATCTATCTTAGAGAAAACACCAGCTCCCTGACAGGCTAAAGTCGTAGCACCTAATCAAAAAAAAAATTCCTAAGACCTCTAACAACAGTAGTTAAGGGAAGTAGGGATTAAATGTCTAGGGTATTAGTTCGGTCCACCATGCTTATACTAATCAAGAGGATCAAACAACTATCAGAATCTAGGTCAAGAATGGACATATTAGAGCATGTGTTAAGCTATGGTTAAGACTCAACACTCATAATTCAACATATGCCGCATGTTCACTAACATTATCAGAATTACTGATGTGTACTAGGCCTCTAAAAGTAGGACGCAACTGTGCAAATAATTATTAACCACAAGCAATAAATGAAACTGCAGAATAACATTAATTACTCGTTAAGAACAAATCACACCATAACCAATCTAACTAAGCCCTAGAAACTAATAGCAATTCAAATTAATCAAGGTATAAACATGGTTTTCCTCCCTAAATCCCTAGAAATAAGACTACTCACTCATAATTGAATCAACAATATCAAATCTAATATAAAAACCTAAAATTTGCATTATGAACTAATTAAATAATCAAACTAAAAAAACAAATATTAAATAAAGAGACTAAAAGTGAAGAACAATACCGAATGACGGAAAGCAATAACTTTAATTGAAAATAATCTGAGGTTTGATCTCCTCCAAAACTAATCTAAAGAATTTACTCTAATAAAGCAATTAAAACTAAACTAATGAAAGCTGAAAAATAAAGTGTCTCACAATATAAAAGAAGTTAACTATTTATACTAAACTCTAATATTGATAGGAGAAGGGTAACAATTTAGGCCCAAAAAGGCCTAAAACGAAGCCTTTGGGTAGAGGGCCCGATCGGGCTAAACTCCGCCCGATCGGCTAAAAACTGGCAAAACTGGGTCAACTTGCGAATGTTGTATCTCCTAAACCAGATGTCCGATTGGGGCGTGTTACCTATCGTTGGAAATCTCTTGAAGTCTATAATCCAACCCAATTGAAATTTGTTGATTATCAATTTTCTATCAAGAGTTATAATGAAAATAGTGTACATGTGTCAGTTTTGGCACTTCTTTTACTAACGCTTTGATTCATTCCAACTCAAAATTGCCCCAAAAGGATGCATGGTGATCCTTTTGCAAGCTACCTTCATCCTTAATGATTAATAGGCTTGATTATATATATTCATAATCAATTTGCATCAAAATACCTGAAAATTATTGAAACACACAAACGGGGAGTAGTATAGCACAACTTATGAAGGTTTGATAAATGTATAACAGTTATACATTTATCAAACATATAACATGGGCAAAATAGTCATTTTTAGGGTAATAATGAGGAGACAAATTGCACTCAAAACAGTCCATGACCCACATGTTTCACTTTTTTTATTCAACATGTTATATTCATGGAAACATATTGTCTAATACATAGTGATATAGTGTCCAAATAATATAGAACAAAGTATATTCATAGTAATATAGTGTCTAAATTGAAGTAAAATACCTTTTTGTTTTCCCAATGCAAATGTACATATTATTCAACATGGTATATGCATGGAAATATACTGTCCAGTACATGGTACTATAGTGTCCAACTGATGTAAAATAAGGTATATTCACGGTAATATATTGTCCAAATTAACATATAAACTTGCCATGGCCCACCGGTAACAACTTTGCCCCATTTTTCTCTTGCGCCAGCACTTTGTCCCCCTTTTTTCAGTTTTCGCGGTACTTTCTACAATACTTTGTCCCCTCTTTTCTCTTTTCCATAGGCGTTATATGCTTGGTAAATGTATAACTGTTATACATTTATCATTCCTCCAACTTATGTAAATTCATGTCATTATGCACCTAAATGCTCTAAAAGGAGCTCTAAATGCATCTAAAACTCTATCTAAATGTGATACATCAAACTCCTCCAAGCTAAACCTTTGTTTGTCCTCAAGCAAACAAGACATGAACATGGAATAAATTGCCTCACCCCATAGATAGAAACATTCAAAGCTCAAAAAATTTTCAAGACTAAGAATCTTTCAAGCAGGCAAAATTCAAATTTAGTTATTCAAATCCATCCAACTACCAATCACCCAAGCAATCATCAAATTCAACTCATCTACATGGCATACAAATCCTGAAAAGGCTCTCACAAAGGTGTCACTCCTCTCAATTTTGTGGCAGGCAAATAATATGCCCGAACACTCACCAACCCGACCATAAATGCCCTTCCCACTCACACTCTCATGTGTTTAAGAAGGTTAAATGATGCTCAACCTAGCCAAATCGACTCAATTAGCAGACATACTCTTTAACTTTGACAAACTGACTCGAAATCAATCCAATAAACAATGCAGACACAAGCTCAAGAGGACTTTATAGGGTTGTAATGGGGCTTAGGTAAGAGGTAGGGGATATTTTTAGGAAGTTTGGTGGAAAAACCAAGAATAGGGGAGCATAAATCACTCTAAAGAGGCCAGAGATGGCCAAAATAACTCCCAACAACACCATATGACGACAAAATACATCCCAACTCTTATGAATCAATGAAAATTCACAACAAACCCAATTTTCAAGCAATGTAGAAATTTTTTCTTTATAAACATACGTGAATGAAGGAACTTTGAACATTTTGGAACTTTTATTTCTTTTATTTTCATTTTTCGAACCAAACTTTGCCTTTTCTTTTCTTTTTCTCACACTCAAACCACAACAAATACAGAAATCATCCCCAAAACTAAACCAAATCATAAAACCAATCTCAAACCCTCCCCAACAAGCGCTCCCCCAAGCTAGGCTTGGGAATAGTATCAATATAAAGGTCATGGGCTCATAATAAGGGTTTAGTAACACGAAACAAGTCATTAGGCTCAGCGGGGCTAAGGAGGATAAAAGTGTATCAAAATTTCACTCAAAGGCTTAAGAATCAGACAAAAGAACGCCTCTATCACAGCAAATGCTACAAGTCATCGAATATTAGACAAGTAAGACGTCAAAGTCAAGATCAATCCACTAAAGAGGAACTAACACAGAAAAACAGACTGGATAATGATATGAATCCAAAAGGCTTACAAAGAGGCCTCATAGTCTAACCAATTCAGGCATGCAACACTATATAGTGTATAATAATCAAATTTTGCTCGAAATCATAACAATCAAACATCAAATCATAGCCTCAAGATAAAAAATGCCCAGCTATCTAGAAAACAGAGTCAAATCATTTTCAATTAGAGCACAACAAGGGGCACAGGGAGGCAACTAAACCAGTCATGGGAACCATATTTTTTTTGATTTTTTCAGTATTTTTCAAAAGCAATAAATCTATCCTAGAAAGCAGTAGAAGAGATAGAGAATACAAACAGAAATCCTTCCCCAAGCTGAACTTGACAGTGTCCTCAATGCCAAAAGGTAACAAAGGACGATGCTAAGAGGAAAAACAATGTTAGTACCCTCACTCTCGCTCACTAAAAAAATAAGAAAAATAAAAAGAAAAGGAAAAAGGGGAAAAATACGAGTTGCCTCTCGCACAACGCTGGTTTATAAAGGTCCCGGACGACCATAATACCTCCACTTCTCATATAGGAGGGGCTTGGCAGTGAGTGCCACCCTCATCAAACATCTTTATTCTCCAAATGTTCTTGATAATACCTCTAGACGGTGAGACAACCTTAGGTGTATTTTTTAACCTTCTCTACACCTACGTCATTCAAAACCTCCGCCCTACAACAAGATTGTTCAAGCATAGGTGCCTTAACAACAATGGTTAGTTTAAAATCACTTTATCATCACCAACACTCAGAGTTAAAGACCTAGACTTAACATCAAAAATAGCACCAGCAGTACACAAAAACTATCTACCCAGAATAATGGGAATTTGGGCATCCTCATCCATATCTAACACCACAAAATCAACAGGAATATAGAATTTCTTGACCGATCATCCATCTGTAAATTGATTTGTGTGCATTTAAGTGCTCCTATGTTCAGTTTCTTATAAATAGATAATGGCATAACAGAAACAGAAGCACCTAAATCAATAAAAATAGGTCCAAGATGGCAGGGAATAGAAAAACTACCAGGATCTTTTAACTTAGGTGGGTTTTTATTCTGAATAAAAGCATTGCACTCTTCAGTAAGTGCTACACGTTCTACCCCACCAAAGTCTCTTTTCTTGGTAATCATGTCTTTCAGAAATTTGGCATACACAGGGATTTGGGTAATTAAATCTATGAATTGAATGGAATCGTTACCTCAAAGTTCTTGAACATAGCCAAAAACTTACCAAATTGCTGATTGACCTTTGATTGATGCATCCTGTGAGGAAAAGGTAGCCTTGGTGTAAAAGGCGCTTGAGAAACCTCCTTTTTCTTCCTTGTCTGTTCACTTTCCTCAGATAAGTCGACTTCAGACGTTGAACTCTTCCCTTTTCCTTCCTCTACCACATTATTTTGCCTTGTAGTCGGGGCACCCTCATCAATGGGCAATGGAGGAGCATCATAAGCAGCGCCACTATGAATAGTAATGGCATTAACGTGCTCCCTCTAAATGGGTTGCACTGGCAATTCCCTTGCCACCTCTGAGCAATATTGCTTGCCAATTGTGCAATCTGAGTCTCGACAAGTTTGATGTGCTTCTCTTGAGCTCTTTGTGCCTTCGCTTGAGCCTGTATATGCTTTTGTGTTTCCTCATTTATCTTTTTGCATAGCCAACATCAACTTCATCAATTCAGACATGGAAGGCTCTTGTGGGTTTATGATTTGTAGAGGTGTGGTTTGAAAATTTTGTGAGGCTTGGAAGCTAGTAGGGTGATGGAAGTTTTATGGTGGGGGTCTCTGAAAACCAGGGGGTTTGGTAGTATGATGGTTTAGAATGAGTTTGTGGAGGTGGAGGTTAATAGTTTTGCTGATTTTGGTAGGCATGTGGAGGAGGAAAGTTATGTGGTCTCTATTGGAAGGCATTTGCCTGCTCCATCTGATGTTGACTGAACTGACAATCGTGCCCAAAATGACCCTGAACACCATATACCTCGCAGTAACATGAAGGTATTGGGTGCCATGGAAGAGATAGCATTAATACTCAAAGGAGGGGGTATCAAGGTAGAGGATCTCAAGGTGTCAATCTTCTGGCTCAGCTTTGCCATATGCAAAGTCAGCAATGCTAGGGCATCTACCTCCAATACCTTCTTTGTAAGGCTGTGGGAAGTGGAATAATCATTGGTTGCAAGGTTTGATGGAAAGTCATAGCCTACATCCACTTCCTTATCAAGAAAAACTCCTCTCGCAGATGAGTCAACAATACTCTTCGTCTAAGGCTGTAGACCATTGTAAAATTTCTGCGTCAAGAACCATTTTTCCATGTTGTGATGTGGACACTCTCTCTGCAAATCTCTGAACCTAGCCCACGCTTCCCGAAGGGTTTCATCAGGCTCTTGGGAAAACGTGGCTGGTTTGTTTCTGATTTCTGCTGTCTTTGTAGGTGGATAATACTCTCTCTGGAATGCAACAGAAATCTCACTCCATTCAGTTTCTTTCACGTCGTTCAACCACTTCTAGGCTCTATCTCTCAATGAAAACTCGAACAACATGAACTTTAGTTGATCAGGAGTGACGCCGGCATGTTTGCCGGTTCGACAATGTTGTTGAAACTATTGCAGATGATTTGCCGGGTCTTCAGTAGGATGCCCACTAAACTGATTTTGCAGAACTATCCCGATGAGTCCAGGCATAATTTCGAAGTTCGTTGCGGCGATGGTGGGCATAGTAGGTCCAGTGGAGAGACCATCTAGGTTGGGCACCCCATATGACTTCAACGATTTAAACATAACTGAACTCGAGGTGTCTGATCCAGAGGTGTTCAGCTAAACATACTGCTTTTCTCTCCGAATTTTATTTCGAATCTGCCTGATTGTCCTTGTTAGATTGGGATCCGCTGGGATGGGGGAACCGTTTCTTTGAGACCTGGGCATACAAAAGAAACAAAAAGAAGCAGTAAAACGTACCTCAATCGGAACAATGAAGTTCCAATGAGGCACAGAGAAATAGACCAAATAACCAAACAAAAACTTAGAAAACTAGCCGTCTCCCGGGCAACGGCGCCAAAATTTGACAGGCTAAAGTCGTATCACCTAACCAAAAATAAATCCTAAGTCCTCTAACAACAGTAGTGCAGGGAAGTAGGGTCGAATCCACAGAGAGACAAAGTTTCTAAGTTAATATTCAGCCAAACAGCTACATCAGACAAGATCAGATAGAAATCAGCTGAACTCCGATTTAGACTAAAGAAAACTATATAAAAATGGGATTTAGACTATGGATTAAAGGTTTAGGGTATTAGTTCGGTCCACCATGCTTATACCAATCAAGAGGATCAAACAACTTTCAGAATCTAGGTAAAGAATCGACAGATTAGAGCACGTGTTAAGCTATGGTTAAGACTCAACGCTCATAATTCAACATATGCCACATGTTCACTAACATTAAGAATTACTGATGTGTACAAGGCCTCTAAAAGTAGGACGAATCTGTGCAAACAATTATTAACCACAAACAATCAATGAAACTGCGCAATAACACTAATAACTCGTTAAGAACAAATCACACCATAACCAATCTAATCAAGCCCTAGAAACTAATAGCAATTAAAAGTAATCAAGGTATAAACATGGTTTTACATCCCAAATCCCGAGAAATAAGACTACTTACTCATAATTGAATCAATAATATCAAATCTAATATAAAAACCTAAACTTTGCATCATGAACTAATTAAATAATCAAACTAACAAAACAAAGATTAAATAAACAGATTAAAAGAGAAGAAAAATATCGAATGACGGAAAGCAATAACTTTAATTGAAAATTATCCGAGGTTTGATGTCCTCCAAAACTAATCTAGAGTGTTTACTATAAAAAAGCAATTACAACTAAACTAATGAAAGCTGAAAAATAAAGTGTCTCACAAAATAAAAGAAGCTAACTATTTATAATAAACTCTAAAATAGATAGGAGAAGGGTTACAACTTAGGCTCAAAAAGTCCTAAAACGAAGCCTTCGGGTAGAGGACCCGATCGGGCTAAAGTCCGCCCGATCGGGTGAAAACTGGCAAAACTGGGTCAACTTGCAAAGGTGTATCTCCTACACTAGATGTCCGATTGGGGTGTGTGACCTCTCATTAGAAAGCTATTGAAGTCTAGAATCCAATCCAATTGGAATTTATTGATTATCAATTTTCTATCAAGAGTTATAATGAAAATAGTGTACGTGTGTCAGTTTTTGCACTTCTTTTACTAACTCTTTGCTTCATTCCAACTCAAAATTGCCTCGAACGAATGCATGGTGATCCTTTTGCAAGCTACCTTCATCATCAATGATTAATATGCTTGATTTTTTATAATCATAATCAATTGGCATCAAAATAACCTGAAAAACATCGAAACACACAAACGGGGAGTAGTATAGCACAACTTATGTAAATCATTATGCACCTAAATGCTCTAAAAGGAGTTCTAAATGGAATCTAAATGCATCTAAAACTATATCTAAATTTGATACAGTACACCCATCAACTTATCGAACAAGTCGTCTATCCTCGGCAAAGGGTACTTATTCTTCACAGTGACATTGTTGTGCTCCCTATAATCTATACACAGTCGAAGACTCCCATCCTTCTTCTTCACAAACAGAGCAGGAGCACCCCATGGAGACACACTAGGACGAATATAGCCTTTATCAAGAAACTCCTCTAATTGAGCCTTAAGCTCTTTCATCTAAACATGAGCCATTTTATAAGGAGGTTTAGAAATAGGTCCACTATAAGGCTTCAAGTCACCACTGAAATGCCAGGAATATAATCGGGAAAGACGTCTAAGAACTCATTGGCAACTCGAATATCCTCAACTCGTGGCTCCTCTTTGCTAGTATCATGAATATGGCACAGGTATATAGGACATCCCTTCCTCATGTAGGATTTCAAAGTCAAGGCAGAAATAATTTTCAAAGAAGATCCTCTACAAAACTCATAGACTCCACTAGGACCAACTATAGACACTTTTTGTTTCTCACAATCTATATTAGTTCTATGCTTACTAAGTCAATCCATCCCTATAATTACATCAAAATCATGGAAAGGAAAAACTATCAAATTAGCTACCAGGGTGGTACTACCCCACATAATAGGGACATCTCCTTAATCCTCTCAGCATTACAAGCATGGTAAACACCTCCTTCACTGTAGTGCATGCACTACCTCCCATCTTAAAATGAAGCTTAAGGTTTGATTTCTCCTTAAATTTGAGTTCATTAGGAACTAACCACTCTGCAAAATGAACCATCTCCTAAAACTTTAAATAAAACTTTGGATTATTTGTTGGAAACTACCTAAATTTAGGGGTCTTTTGTGAGTAACTACCTTGTTTCAAAAAAAATGTCAAATAACTACCTACTTTTATCAAAAAAGTTTGGTATCACTACCTTATACAGATTTCCGTCAAAAAATTTAAAAGAGAACGTTAGTGGGGCCCACATATCAACATTTCCCTCCCAATTTCAACAGAAATTACTGAATTACCTGTTGTCTCTTTTTATACACTCAATTCAGTTTCACTCTCTTTATCCATTTTACCCTAACTAACTTCATCCCTTTTCTTTCATTTTCACCAGAGCTTGCTAGTTCTTAGCTAACTTCACCCTTTTTTTTTTTTCCATTTTCACCACAGTTTGCTGTCTTTTTCTTCCAAATTTGACCATTTCATTGTAAAAAATGCTTAGATTCCTATTAATTCTGCATTTTCGACTGACAAGAACTTACAAAATCACCACATCAACATTGTAATTGGGGTAAAATATTTTTTAAAAATTCTTTGTAACCCTAAATTTTCAAAGAACTCATAAAGATGCTTAGATTCCTCTCAATTCAGTTTATCTCTCCTTATTAAAAACGTTTTATAATTGAAAATTCTGTGTAACACTAACTTTTCTTTTCAATTGTTTTATATGTAAATTACATTGTGAACCCTAATTAAGCTGTAAATACTAATGTTTATGTTGTGTGTCCTAATAATTAAAGCACCTAATTATATGTTTGTAGGGAATTATCATAAGTTATTTCTATTAATTTTTGGGTTGGTGGATATTTTGTCTTTGGCTGTGGCAGAACAAACTATATTGGGGTGAAATGTTCATGGAAAATGAAAATTGAGTTGGGAAAAGAAAATATGGGTTGGGAAATATGATACCAAACTGAATTGAGTGTATAACAAGAGGTAAGTTCAGTAATTTCAGTTGAAATTTGGAAGGAAAGGCGGATATGTGGGCCCCGCTAACGTTCTCCGTTAATTTTTTTGATGGAAATCTATATAAGGTAGTGTTACCAAACTTTTTGATAAAAGTAGGTAGTTATTTGATTTTTTTCAAACATGGTAGTTATTCACAAATGACCCCTAAATGAGGTAGTTCCCAACAAAAAATCCTAAAACTTTTGGAGAATCATATATCCCTACTCGAGGTCAATAAAATCTTCCCTCTTCCTCTTCCTCATATGGACTGGGAAAAACTCATCATGAATCGCCTTTTTAAGCTCAGTCTATCCAAACTCTATCTCCTACAGAAGCCCTTCCGATTCCTGATCATCTATAATCACCTTAGTAGCAATATGGTTGACTAGGGTTTGTTGATTCTGTTAGAGACTTTCATGCGCACAAAGATAATCTTGAAGAGAGGATATTGGGGTAACCTTATGGAGTCATAACGTTTTTTATGAAGCAAAAAAGTCAGAGAGAATCCTCTACATATATGAAGAGAAAACCTAATTAGAGGTTGAAGAACTTTGCTTCTCTACACGCATATTATATCTTAAGTTAATTCGGTTTTTATTTTCAATAGCATAAACCATTATATTTATTTTCGAGTCATTGGGGAGAAAAGAAATGTTAGAGTTTAAAGTTTCTGTAATCAAGAGTGAAGGAGAGAAAGAGAAAGAGAAGACTTCGAGTGAAGTCAAGTGAGACAGTCACGAGTTCAGGGGAACAAGGTGACTGGGAACAGGGTCAAGTTCCTAGAGGAACTGAGTGAGAAGTATCTATAATAGGTTGTAAATTCTATTATAAGGAAATGGGTAGGGTTTCTTCCTAGAGAATTAAGGGAGTAAACCTTGTTAAAAATCTTTGTGTGTTCCTTGTTGTTTCGTTCTTTCTTTATTTAGCTTTTAGTTATTTATTTCCTCAAAAATTTTTAAAAATCCTCTCAACTACAATTCACCCCCCTCTTGTAGTTGATCTAGTGTTCATACTAGGCTAACAATTGGTATCAGAGCCTGTTCCTCCAGAATCAGTTATCACTGAGGAGGCAGTTTCTGGTATACATGAACACTACGGGAGAAAAGCTAGACGAAGGTTACTCGACCCAACGTCCACCAATGTTTAATGGAAAGCATTATCCATAGTGGAAGAATCGTATGGAAATCTTCATAAAGGCTGAAAATTATCAAGTTTGGAGAGTTATTGAAATAGGTTACTTTGAAGTTACTGAGAAGAATGACAAAGGCGAGCTAGTTCCTAAACCACTCTCAAAATATGACAAAGATGACTTTGACAAGATGGAGATGAACAACATGGCCAAGAAAATTCTCCATTGTGGTCTTGGTCCACATGAGCACAATAGATTCATGGGATGCAAGACTGCCAAGCAGATGTGGGAACTTCTTCAAGTTGCACATGAAGGAACAAGCGAAGTGAAAAGATCAAAGATAGACATGCTCATGGACAGATATGAGTTATTTCAAATGAAGCCTAAAGATCCAGTTCAAGATATGCTCACCAGATTCTCAAACATCATCAATGAACTTGACTCTCTAGAAAAGTCTATCACTCCTTGGGAACATGTACGAAAGGTTCTAAGGAGTCTTCCACAGGATTACAAATGGATGGCCAAGGTGACAACTCTGCAAGAAGCCAAGGATTTCACCAAGTTCAATATTGAACAACGTGCTGGATCCTTGATGACCCATGAGCTACATCTTAGAACTCATGAATCTGATCCTTGTAGACATAAGGCCCTGGCCTTCAAGACTGAGGAACAAGATGAATCATGAACTGATGATGATGAGGAAGCGGCATTGATAGTAAAGAGATTCAAGAAGTTCTTCAACAAGAACTACAAAGGGAAGAACACAAGAAAATCCTTAAAGCTAAGTTGTCATAAGTGTGGAAGTGTTGATCACTTCATAAAGGAATGTCCTCTTTGGGAGAACGAGAAGGGAAAAGGAAAATATAAGGGCAAGGAACAGAAAACGCCTTTCTCAAAGACACAAATGAGAAAAGCTATGGTAGCAGCCTGGGGAGAATCAGACTGTAACGACGAGCAGGAACAGCCTGAAAAAGAATCAACACATCTCTGTCTCATGGCAAAGACAGATGATGAAGTGGACTTGCCAAGCAACAAGGTATGGTTTAATGTTATTGAAGAAGATTTATTTGGACTTAAAAAGGACCAACTTATTAAACTGCTTTTAGAAACTTTGGAGAACTACAAGGCAATCTCCATAAGAGAAGAAACAATGGAAAATGCCTTGGTAGTTGCCAAAGAACATTCAAAATGGTTTAAAAAGATAAACTTAGAGATTGAGGAAAGGTTCTTTGAACTTTTAGATAAAAACCGATGTTTTCAAGAAGCATATGAAAAGGTTAAAGATGACAATTACTTCTTGAACATGGAGTTGAAAAAATTGAAACTAGTTGTTTCTGAACGATCCCGTTCCTCCACAAGTACCAGAACTGATTTTGAAAATTGAAGTCTAAGCATAATTCTGCTTTAAATGAAAACCTGGTACTTAAAGGAAAACTGGAATCTTCTAGGAACAGACTTCCTGATCTTGTTAGTTGGATTCAAAAGTATCCAAATGAAGGAAGAAGTGGACTAAGTTTCAATCATAAAAGGAAAAAACAAAAAGAAGAAATATGTGGATCTGCCAAGTCATAAAATATGTTCTTATTGTGGGCACAATGGACACTTAGTATCTGATTGTTCCTCTAGGGAGTAACATATTGAAATGAACACTCTCTTAGTTAAGCAAGAGTGGAAGATTAGAAGGAACTCAAGTTCGACAAAGGAACCCAAGTCTGATTGGGTTCCTACTACTGACTAATTGTTGTAAGTGCAGACTAAAGTGAGGGGGAACAATATGTGGTACCTCAATAGCGGTTGTTCTAAGCACTTGACAAGAGACAAAGAAAAAATTATCTCACTTTCAGTCTATGAAGGAGGAATGGTGACTTTTGGAGATAACCTTACAGGAAATATTGTAACTATAGATAAGGTAGGGAAATCTCTGTCACATTCCATAGATAATTCATTTTTAGTCGAGGGTTTGAAACATAATTGACTTCGTATCTCTCAATTATGTGACAAAGGGAACAATGTGATGTTTACTAATGAATGTTGTGTAGTTGGTGATGTCAGTGCAGGAACCAAGATACCGGAAGGAACAAGGAAAGGATATACTTATGTTGCTAACCTGAACCTAGTTCCCAGCAACAATCTGACTTGTTGAAGCGTACAAAAAGACGACCAATTCCTTTGGCATAAAAGGTGTGGTCATGCAAGCATTACACTACTTCATAAGCTAAGTGGTAAGGACTTGGTAGTTGGTCTCCCAACAATCAAAATACCTAATCATGGAGTTTGTGGAGCATGTGTGAAAGGAAAGCAAGTCAGATCCTTGTTCAAATCTAAAAAAATGGTAAGTACACAAAGTCCACTTGAGTTGATTCATATGGACTTGTGTGGTCCTATACATGTCCAAAGCAGATCGGGTAAGAGATATGTATTGGTTATTTTTGATGATTTTTCTAGATACACTTGGGTTATTTTTCTTCATAGAAAAGATGAAACATTTGATGAATTTTTAATTTTTGCTAAGAAAGTTCAAAGGGTCAGTGGTTTTAAATTGAAACACTTGAGATCTGACCATGGTGCGAAGTTTAAAACTCCAGGTTTGATGATTTTTGCAGCAATGAAGGACTAGATCACAACTTTTCTGCTCCTAGGAGACCACAACAGAATGGTGTGGTTGAAAGGAAGTACAGGGCCTTGGAGGACATGGCTAGGACAATGCGTATAGCTAGCAGCCTTCCAAATAATTTTTGGGCAGAAGTAGTGACCACAGCCTACTACATCATCAATAGGGTCATGCATAGACCCATTACTTTGAAAACTCCTTATAAACCTCTCAAAGGAAGAAAACTCAATATCTCCTACTTTCGATTCTTTGGATGTAGATGCTTTATACACAACAATGGTAAAGATAATCTAGGAAAATTTGATGCTAGAAGTGATGAAGAGGTTTTTATAGGATATGCTTCAAATAGTAAATCATATAGAGTTTATAAGAAAAGAACAATGTGTGTTGAGGAAAGTGTCCATGTTATCTTCGATGAAACTAACACCCTATAGGAACCATGTTATGATAATGACTTTGAAATTGGATTGGATTGGCTCGTCCTGAAAAGTCAATCAACCTTGATGAGGAACTAACACCTGCAGGTACTGATAGAAAGCATATTCCTGAAGAGGAAATGATTGTTCTTGATCCTGATCCTCAGAGGGAACAGGCAGATGAAGGCACATAGGTAGAAGAATTCCATCTAGAGAATGAAGAAACTGATGAACCTCAAGTTGAAGGAACATGAGCAATGAGGTTTGAACCAAAACCTTGGAAGACCCATAAATCTCATCCTTTGGAATTGATCATAAGTGACATTGAGAAGGGAACTCAACAAGGTCCCAGCTCAAGAATTTTTGTGCATTCCAAGCTTTTTTGTCCATGACGGAATCTCAAGCTCATAATGAAGCATTGCTAGAGTCTGACTGCATTAATGCCATGCAAGAGAAACTGAATGAGTTCCAGAGGAACAAGGTCTGACATCTTGAGACCAAGCCTAAACACCAAAAGGTAATAGGGCTCAAATGGTTCTTCAGGAACAAGCTAGATGAACATGGTACAATTGTAAGGAACAAGGCCAGACTTGTAGCCAAAGGGTACAATCAATAAGAAGGTATAGATTTCAATGAAACCTTTGGTCCGATGGCTAGAATAGAACCCATTAGAATTTTGATTGTTTGCAACTTTTATGGGTTCTAGGTTGTACCAAATGTACGTCAAATGTGCTTTCTTAAATGGATATTTAATGGAAGACGTCTATGTGGAACAACCTCCTGGATTTTAAAACCCTAATCTTCCAAACCAAGTCTATAAGCTAGATAAAGCTCTTTATTGGCTGAAACAAGCTCCTAGATCTTGGTATGAAAGACTCTCAAAATTTTTCCTTTTACATGACTTCATTAAAGGCAAGGTTGATAGAACCCTGTTCCTTCGATCACAAGGAACAAATATATTAGTAGTACAAATTTATGTTGATTATCTCATTTTTGATGCTACTAATGATTCTCTCTGCAAGGAATTTGCTGATTTAATGAGCAGTGAATTTGAAATGAGCATTGATGGGAGAATTAAATTTCATTCTCGGTTTGCAAATCAAGCAGACTGAAAGAGGAACAATGATCCATCAACAAAAATATGTGAAGGAACTGCTGAAGAAATATGGAATGGAACAAGCTAAGACTAACCACACTCGTATAGGTACAGGGTCAAGGTTTAATGAGGATCCAAATGGTAAGTATGTACATCAGAAACAATATAGAGGTATAATTGGATCTCTCCTTTATCTAACAGCAAGTAGACCTGATATCTCGTTCAACGTTGGTTTATGTGCTAGATTCCAATCAAATCCAAAGGAATCTCACTTGATAGCCGTCAAGAGAATCCTTAGGTATTTGAAAGGAAGTGATGATCTCTGCTTGTTTTACCCTCGTTGTGACATATTTGATCTAGTTAGCTACTCGGATGCTGACTATGCTGGAGACTTGGTCATTCACAAAAGTACCTCTGGAATTGCCCAGTTCCTAGGAACAAGCATAGTTTCTTGAAGTTCTAAGAAACAAAATACAATTGCCTTATCAACTGCAGAAGCTGAATATGTGGTTGTCGCTGCTTGTTGTTCCCAGGTCTTATGGATCAAACAACAGGTTCGTGATTTTGGTATTCAATTCAAATGTGTTCTTATCTTTTGTGACAATACAAGTACAATATGTATTTCCAAGGATCCAGTACATCATTCTAGGGTCAAGCATATTCACATAAGGCATCATTTCTTGAAAGACAATGTGGAAAAAGGATTAGTCAAAGTTGATTTTTGTCCTACTGAAAATCAAATAGCTGATTTCTTGACCAAACCACTCTTTAGAGGTAGGTTGGAAAAGATTCTCTTGGAACTAGGAATGATCAGAATTGTTTGAAAGTGCCTATAAGATTTACCCCCTATAAAATATTCATTTTTAAGGTGCCTGCAACCTTAATGAATTTCTTAATTCATACAACTTTAGTCAAGGATAAGGACTCACGTTTGTCTAAATAATATTATCCTTATTGTCCATAATAGTACGTTGAGTAAATAAAAATGGTGTTTGTATAACTTAGCATGATATTTATCAGTTACAAGAGTTCAAATTTTCTTATTTATTTTATTTTCTTCATCATTCATATTTTTATTCGTTTTAATTTTTTTTGGAATTCTCCATCTTCCATTCTCACTTCATTCATTCATACACAAAAACGGTTCGAACTTAAATTAAATGGATGCTCATTAAAGGTTGGATGATTAATTGTCTAAGGGAAGCCACTCATTTAATTACCCCTCTTCTCACACGCCTAATTCGCTCACATAAAATCCATCACCTTTCTCATCACATCACATCACTCACTCGACTAATTTCAAAACCATCAAAACCAAAGAAAACCATTCATCTTCTTCCCTAATTCTCTCTCTTTCCACAAACCCTAACTCAGTGGCTCCTAAAAGAAAAATCTCGGAAACCTCACTCCTTCCCAACGAAATGCAATCTCCTTTGGGTGAGTCTGAGGTAAGCAAAGATGAAACAGAGCACTCGGTCCACGAATCTTCGAATTCCAAAGGACAATCAACCGAAAAAGAAAACTCTTCCATGAAAGTGGAAGAGACGCAAGAGGAAGAAGAAGAAACTGAAAAACCACTTAACATTCCCACCAAGAGAGGTAAGAAGTCGAAATCCTATAAATTCTTAATTGGATTTTGTGTTGATATGGGCTGGTGCAAGAAAGAAAAATGGACTGAATTCTTGAACCTTGTGATTTTTCAAAAATGGAGTAATATTCTTTGTGTTGATGAGGGTTTGTTTGAGGAAGAAATGTCTGAGTTTTGTGATAAATTTGAAAATTCTGATGGGCTATGCATGAGTGTTGTAGGGGGAAAATTAGTGAAGCTTAATGAGAAAAATCTGTATGATTGGTTTGGGATACCTGATGAAGCGTACCAAGAATATGTTAAGGGAAAGCGAAATTGAGTGTAGAGGGAGCTAACAACAGTAAAATCTTGAAATTTTTCGGTGGTAATCCCACTGATCTTTTCATGGATCAAAAGACCTAAAGCCCTTTCACAAATTTCTTTTTCACTTTGTCTTGCGGTTCCTGGTTCCTTGTGCCTCCAAGAGGATCTAGGCAAATCTTCTTGACCTTTCACTCATGTACTGCCTTGCCAAAAAGATTCCCATAAACTTTCCAGCCTTATTCATATCTCACCTCACCCACTACATTACAAACAAGATCCGCACAGGATATGGAAATTTTATTTCCATTATTTTAAAGAAATGCAAAGTCAAACTTCCTTCTCACCCCTCTTTTGATCTTGAACCTGAAAATTGCTTAACAAAAGACACACTCTCTAGATTGAGTCTGAGAGTCAGAGGGGGAAGCTAGAGTTTGACATTGAGGAAGTGGTAATGAAGGTTGAGAAAGAGGTTGAGGAATCTAGGAAAAGGAAGAGAGGAGAGGAACTAGGGACTGGGATCAAGCAATAAGTCCGCAAGAGTCAGAGACTAGCAGAACCTAGGAGGAACCAAGACAATGGGTGATGATAGATTTGGATGAGGATCTAGTTCCTTAAGCAGCTAGATCTCAAGCTGTTGACTTCCCATTACTGTCTACTGCTGGTCTCCATGCGCTATTAAAGGAGATGAAGGACTCTATTGCTGTTCTGGGAACAAGGGTGCAAGCTTTCGAAGCCCGGGTTGCTCATCAGGATGTGTAGCATGATCAACTCATCAAATCCATCAATCAAGGAGATTCCAACATACGAGCCAAGATAGATTATGTTGCTGCCTTTTCTCCCATCTATGAACTCCCCTGATCCCTGATCCCCCTCTAAGACAATTATTTCAGTTTTTGTGGGTTGTATAAATTGTTGAACAATTGCATTCTCCATTTTTTGCTTCTTCTTCTTGTTTCCTACTGTGACACAAGAAATTATGAATTTCACTTTACTCTTTTCATCTTCCATATCTAATCTATCTATGATATTTTGAACTTTGTTCCTGGTGTATCTGTAATGCTTTGTGAATGCCTGTTCCTGCTATAATTACTCTTGAAAAGTTAGGATGGCTAATATTATGAGTACACAATGTTAGAGCTACTGAACTGACTTTAGACTGTTGACTCTACTAGTGCTGTAGGTGCATATACTTAGTTTTGATAATGACAAAAGGGGGAAGAGATCTTGGCACATATTAAAGATTTTTTGGCGTAACTTAGTTCCTGTAGCTTTTCTAATCTTACCCTGTCTCTGGTCCTAGTATTAGTTATTTGTTCCTAGTCATAGCTGACAACTTAGCTTAGTTCTTAGTTTTAGTTTTTTTTTTTTGCCAAATTATTTGTCATCATCAAAAAGGGGGAATATTGTTGGTTTCACTATTTTGATGATGACAAATAATATATTATTTAGTATAGACTTTTATTAGTTTACTTAGGGCTTATTTCATAGTTTTTAGACTAACTCCCTCCGTCCCATAATATAGTGCTTGTATTCCATTTTGGATGTCCCAAAATGTTGTTCTTGTTTCTATTTTTAAAAGGTACTAAATTCCTAACATACCTTCATCAAGTACTTGAAAAATGGTCCCCCCAAAGTATTTGATTCTAAAATATCCCTTTTCTATGTACTTGTCATTATTATATTTGTATTTTCTCCCTACTTTACCTCTTTAAAATTGTTGTTTTGTTGTCACAAGTACTTCAATCATTGGTGTTTTGTCTAACCTTAATTTTTGTGAAAAATGAGAAACAAGCACTATATTATGGGACGGAGGGAGTAGCATTTTTCGTAGGCTTTAATTTCATATAATTAGGGCTATTTTTCTTAGTCAAATACTTAGGAATAATTAGTTATAACTTATGGAGAAATGGTTATGAGTTTAACCTAATTAAGTTATTGAATGTAATTATTCTATGTACTTAATTTATATATCACTCGATTTTTATATATATAGTTTGCTTTGAAATAATCCTAATGTCATGGAAGATTAATTTGAGTAAAATTAATTTCCATGATATTAGTTGTGTTAGTTTGTTGGCATTGTGCAGATTTTGATAAAGTCGATATTCATGCATCAAAGAAACTACATAAACGGATGCTACAATAGAGGAAACAAGATAAACACGGCTCTGACTGACAGCTAGTCAGTTCCTAGATTTAAGGAAGTTGAACCAACCTCCTTATACTTAGCTTGACGACTAACTGCATGGATATATAGTTGACTAGGGTTTGTTGATTCTGTTAGAGACTTTCATGCGCACAAAGATCATCTTGAAGAGCAGATATTGGGCTAATCTTATGGACCCATAACCGTTTTTATGAAGCAGAAAAAGGCGCATAGAATCCTCTCTATATATATGAACAGAAAACCTAATTAGAGGTTGAAGAACTTTGCTTCTCTACACGCATATTATATCTTAAGTTCACTCGGTTTTTATTTTCAATAGCATATACCATTTTATTTATTTTCGAGTGATTGGGGAGAAAAGAAATTTTAGAGTTTAAAGTTTCTTTAATCAAGAGTGAAAGAGAGAAAGAGAAAGAGAAGACTTCGAGTAAAGTCAAGTGAGAAAGTTATGAGTTCAGGGGGAACAAGGTGACTGGGAACAGGGTCAAGTTCCTAGAGGAACTGAGTGAGAAGTGTTTATAATAGGTCGTAAATTATATTATAAAGAAAAGGGTAGGGTTTCTTCCTAGATAATTAAGGAAGTAAACCATGTTAAAAATCTCTGTGTGTTCCTAGTTTTTTCGTTCTTTCTTTATTTATCTTTTAGTTATTTATTTCCGTAAAAAGTTCTAAAATCCCCTAAACTATAATTCACCCCCCTCTTGTAGTTGATCTAGTGTTCATACTAGGCTAACAGTAGTCAAGTAAAACTTTTGTGGGTTCACCAAATATCAGCATCCTTAACAAGGTAATACGCAGATGCATCGACTCTCATCTGGTCAGGGACTTACTTAGTGGCAAAGATCTTGTCAAACTCGCTAATCCAGTTCTCCATATTAGTGGGATCACCCTTACCATTAAACATATAGATGGTTTCTTCTGGTCAATTGCTTTCGAAATCACAACATAAGAACTAGGACCACCGGAACAACGAGAGTAGCAAAAACAGTGACCTGGGCCGTATCAAGCTCTCCCTAGCATCAGTCAAGGCTCAGGGTGGACTGAGCCATTCCGCGCATCATACGACTCGAACTTGAGCTTCTAGCACGCACACGTCGATGCATCGTTCTAAAGTCACAAGATAAACAGAGATGAACCAATTGATTCACCCTTAACAATCAATTCTAAACATTTAACAAAAGGAATTCAAATAGTTCACAATTATCGTAAGCTTTTAACCTCATCAATTCAAACAATAGAATGAAAAGAGAAGCATAAACGTTACCACATAAAATATAAATTTATTGCCTCCCAAAATCTCATCATCGCATCGGCTTTTCAGTTTTTAACAAATTTATTAACCTACCTTTATTTAAGGTAATTTTAGGAGTCTTAATAACCTGGCTCTGATACCAAATCCACCACAACAAATGCAACTGATATGGCTTATAGAAAATTCTTTTGAAACCAGGACCCATAGAAAAATTTCTTGCCACTTATCACTTGAGATAAGCTTTGTACCAGTAACAGCGCAAGGGAAAAGGTTCTAATTGAAATACGTAGTCAAAGAGTTCTAGTAATCAAAACTAACTAGAATCTAGATAATTATTACAGACTGAAATAAAATTCTAAAGTCAAATAAATAACAGCGGAAGTCTTATTAAATATATTAAAGTATAACTAAATCCATCGCACTCTTTAACCCAACCTTAAGCTAACCACCTTCAAGTCCCTGCACATTGAACAAGATAGTATCAGCCAAAAGGCTGAGCAAGATTTCATATTGTAATAAAACTAAACTATCTAATGTGCAGGTAAAATATATAGGAATATCTTAAAATTCATTTCAAACCTATACAAATCAAACGTATAAGAGTTCTAGTAATCAAAACTAACTAGAATCTAGATAATTATTACAGACTGAAATAAAATTCTAAAGTCAAATAAATAACAGTGGAAGTCTTATTAAACATACTAAAGTATAACTAAATTCATCGCACTCTTTAACCCAGTCTTAAGCTAACCACCTACAAGTCCCTGCACATTGAACACTATAGTATCAGCCAAAAGGCTGAGCAATATTTCATATTGTAATAAAACTAAACTATCTAATGTGCAGGTAAAATATATAGGAATATCTTGCAAATTCATTTCAAACCTGTACAGATTAAATGTATAAGATAAAACAATTTCCAATAATCTCAACTTTCAATCTTTTCGTCTTTCTGAAACAACTCTGTAAATACATTTAAAATGTAACTGTTTTGAAACCGGTATGTAGGAAATATTAAAGTCTAATGAGCTAGCTACGCTCACAAGATGGGTAAACACCAAAGCCCCTAGTATGCATACCCCTAACTTGATAAGGAACCAAGAAGGAAGACATATGGCAAGTGTATTGATCAACATACACCCAACTACTAAATAATGGTTGAGACAAAACTCAACCTACTTCCAAACCCAAGGAATACCGCTTACCGGCAACCCCCCACAAACATTCTTATAAAACATGATAAATCATAATTAAGTAAACGTAGAAACATTCTAGTTTACTCAAAACCTGTAGCAATGAGGAAGATCATCGTTTTAAATCTCAACTTGGCATATAAGGAACTTCCTCCCTTTTGAATCTCATAAATAATCTCATAATTTTCTTTCACAATAAATATCGTCAAAACGATTTTAATCTCATTATATAAATAATGTAAACCCCTTTTAAATCTCAATATATAAACCACATAAAACCTTTTTAAATATCAATATTTCTTACAAACCAATAAAAACCATTTTCCAAAATTATATGTACAAGTCTTAGTAAGAAATCTTACCTTATCAGCAACCACAATCAACCAATCCAATCTCAAGCCAATAAGGTTCTTCTACGAATCCATAATCTACGATATAATATAATATAGTATAAGTCACTTGACTATGATTCACATATAATTAACATATCCTAGTTAATGAGCTTTGACTACTTTTAAAAACTACCGACTTCAAAACTCAACTAGATTTAACCACCAAAATCAAACTATAAATACTACTAACTACATGAAAACATTTTTCTCCATCCCACACCATACTACTAACAACACAAAACAACTACACAACGCCTACAACAGCGTACCATACTGCATTTAACAATCTAACAAAAAATATTACCCTAATGACAACTTATATTCTACACCACCACCACCAACATAACAACAATAACATGAATCTAATAACAAGAAAAGTCAACAAAAAACCAGATTTAAACCATGTTAATCTTTGATAATTTCGCTAACCAGACAAGTCCCATGTTCAACTAACCAATCGCTAATAACTCATATAAGAAACTCAAGAACCAAAGAATAAAATCTGAAAGTAAAAAGATTTTTAATTTAGATTTGAAAACATGGTAGACAACTCTAATTAAACACTAGACAATAACCAATCAAACAAATTTCATATAACAGAAATTTTCCCGAAATCGATTTTGTTTTGATAAAAAGTAAATTAAATTCATAATGAAGCAAAAGATCATATACATAGTGTCAACTGTACAACTCAAAAAAATAAAAAACTATACATCACTCCTAAGCCAGGACGAATGCCATAACATCATCAGCCTTTATTGAACCCACCTTCTAGGAAGGGTTGCTCAATTAGGCACAATCATATGCTATACGTACTTTCCATCAACACGAAAACTACTCAGGGCTCATAAAAGTACTCAGTGTTACATCTGATCAAGCTAAGATCTCAGTGCATTACTTTTCTGACTCTTCATAACCTGAGTGATTCTAAGTTTGACATCATCTAGCATGGAGTCAACAACTTTCTTAGGGTCCATAATGCATCCTTCCCACAGGCTTTTATTCCTTTGTCTCTAAATCACATAAATAAGTCCTACAGAGCATGTCATTGTGACCCTCCTCTTGTAATGACACTTTATCTTTTTCATACACCAATGACCACAAATCTTCAAGTTTGTAGTATGAATCTTTTGCTGAGTTCTTTGTTGCCAGTGTTCTATGCATTTTCTACTTTAGGAGCATTTGAAGAACAGGTGTTCCATTGTTTCTTTTGCCTGTCCACACAGTAAGCAGGTATCATCAGGACTAATACCATATCTGAGTAATTTATCTTTGGTTTTGAGTTTTCCTAGTATTGCTAGCCAAGCTATAAATGCTTGCTTAGGTATGGCATAGTTATCCCAGATTGATTTTGTTCACGAACCCTAATTTAACCAAAATCCTCAAATTCGAAATTCAACACAAAAACTGAAATTAAAACATGGGAAAGAACCTTACTTGATTAAGAAAGTAATTGAGATGTAGAAGAGTGGAAAAGACCCGAAATTGACCTCCTTTAGTCCAAAATTCGACCCCGTTTACGTAAGTCCAAAAAGCTTAATTTTCCTTATTTGAAACACTCACAAAAACAAGTGATGTTGAGGCTGGGTGAAGGAAGGTTTATGTGTGACAATGGTTTACCAAATTTTGTAACTTTAACCGTGTAAAAATAGAAACTAGAGAGAAAGAAAAGCAAATTATAAGAAGAAGGAGATGATAGAGGATGAAGGAAATACCGAGGCAAAGTTTGGTTTGTTGTAGCTAATATCTATAGGCTTTATGCTTTGACCTTCCTTGTTCTAATTTAAATTATATGGTTTTATTTAACTATGATTAATGGGTTATTTGACCTAATCAAGCTAAGAATAGGTTTTGGGCTATTTCTAAGGCAAAGTCAAAGTATAAAAGAAAAATAATTTGATAAAAGACTAAATTAAATTATTTTCATAATATAATTTAATATAAATATTTACTAACAATGTATAAAAATATGGGGTGTTACAGTACTCTAAAGAGTGTGTTTGGCTTGGGGTGGAGGAAAACTATAACTTTCCGACTTTTCCGTCAGGAAAACCCAAGGTGTTACTTGGTGAACAAGAGATAGTTTACGCTTCCTTTCAAACATAATATTTTAATAACTTAATAAACTTAATAGAATTTCGGATATCCGTTTACAAAGCTAAAACATTTAACTAAAAAGATCGTGGTATTAGCTGAAACCAAACTTCCTCAAAGTCAAACCAAAATAAAGTTAACATTTATTATAGTCAATCTGCAATCTTCATAGTCAATCAAACCTTGAACGTCAATCGCAGTAGAAAATAAAATAGGAAAAATTGCCTAGGATAATGCAACCTTTTGACTATTCGCAAATAATAATGCAACCTAAAGAATATTCTGGAATAATACAACCTTAGTACCCCATTTATTTTAAATAGGACAAATTATCGGTTACCTGAACAATTAGTAATTTTTATTTAAAACTTTAAATTTTAATTAATATATTAACAAAAACAAAAAAAACGAAAAAATATAATCTAAACCCCCCCACCCCCACCCCTGTAGCTCCAGCTCCAGCCCCAACCCTCACCCTGCTGCTCTCAGGCCCAACCCACACCCCCCTGTTTCTCTCGGCCACACCCCCACCCCCCGCTGCTATCAGCCCAACCCCCAACCCCCCACCCCCGTGCAGGCCACCGAAAGACCTTTCCCTTCTTCCTTCTATTCTCGCTACTCCTCTGTTTTCCCTCTCCCCCTTATTTCGCTGCTGTTGCACCGCACTCAGCCGCTGCTGCCACCTTTTCGTTCGTGGCTCCGCTGTCCTCTTTCCTCCCTGCACTGCTGCCTCTGTTGTTGTACCCCACCCCCCGCGTTTGGCTCGTCGTCGGCGACGTCAGGGTGGGGTGGCTCTTCCTTAGGTTAAATCCGGTTTTACCCCATTTAAAATAAATGGGGTATAAAGGTTGCATTATTCCAGAATAATCTTTAGGTTGCATTATTATTTGCTAATTGCCAAAAGGTTGCATTATTCTAGGCAATTTTTCCAATAAAATATAGTCAAACCTCGAACCAATTCCTAAAAATAAAGTAAGAGGACCACCCACATGGCCTCTAAACAATAATGAAAACATCCAAATACTCGTATGCAAATTAAATAAAGTAAGATCATCATATTAAAGTTCCATTACGCTTTTCTCGAATCACCAATGAATGATAAACTCCACGAAAGGTCACCTAAAATACAACCGTCTATGATATCCTGATTGCTCAGCAATATGGAAGAGTTCCACATGTGAATCACAAAACCATCATATAAAAAAGCAATGTCAAGAACAAACACAAAAGTGACAAATACAGATCAGCCATGTTGAGTACATAACCTAGAACTTGACATACATCATGAATTAAACCAATATCACTTTACTCCCAATACTGAAACTCATTAACCAATAATAATAACAATTCCCTCCTTTTAAGTATTTGTGACATTAAGGCTGAGATATGTTGGGTGGTCGACCCATATCTCATCACCTTGAAATGCATGGAACATAAATCTAGCTCCGGGTTAGTTGTAACCAAAATTAAATGTGTACACACCCCTGAGCTTGTAACCATAATATATTCACTCTCGGGTACCAGATACAAGTTGGGGATCCATCCTACAAGGTTAATGTCATTTCGACTTAATCCAATAGACACCATGGTCCCCAAACAATAATTTTCAATATCCAAACTCCAAAGTCAATCTCCAATCCCAATTTCAAATTTCAATCCCAATAACTTATAACATAGAAAGACATCGATCTACATGCTTTCATATAGACAAATCCATAATTCCAAACACATAAAATTCTCATTAACTCTATCCTAGATTCTCATATTCATTCAAACAATCTCACATAATCAAATAAAGACCAAGGCATTATGTCACGTACCTTTCCACGTAACTAATCTCGCATAAGAAGCTACGAACAACGTCTAACATCATCTTATGAATTGAGCTAACTTGATTTAGAACTCTTAAATAATCGAATATTTATAATAAAATACGAGCAACCTTTAAAGTCCCTTTATAATCCTTTATAAATTTAAAACAACTCTTAAATTTATAAAACAATCTTCCATTAAATACTCTAAAATGACACTAAAATAATTAAATACTTTAGTTTTAATTAAATTAGAATAATATTATAAATTATAAATATAAACTTTTAAACCCTAAACCTCTAGTAAACCCCCACGACTAGGCATAAATCCAATAAAGTACTAAAGCCAACTTATTTTGCAAATTAGAATTACAACAGTAATTTATTTTCAAAGTAAGTAATAAAAATAGTTTTTATAAAGACCAACGGACAGCAACAACGACAGTCACATGTGGCCCCGCAACGCTGGCAGCCACAATGCCAGCCTGCGGTGGAGCATCGACCAACCATGGTGGCTGCTGCCATTTGATATCACGTATTTATATAGACTTTTCTCCCTTATTTACGAGCTAAATTGTACGGCATTGGAGCTCTTGGGAGCTATTTTGTGCTAACTATCGTATATAGTTGTGGTTTTGTGTTTTAGTGTTAAATTGCAGGTTTTAGGGAGTTCCTGTTAGGGTCGGGAAATTCTATATCCCTGTTGATTTTGTGGTGTTAGATATGGATGAGGATGCCCAAATTCCCATTATTCTGGGTAGGCCATTTTTGTGTACTGCTGGTGCTGTCATTGATGTCAAGTCTGGGTCTTTAACTGTGAGTGTTGGTGATGATAAAGTGATGTTTAAACTAAACAATGCTGTTAAGGCACCTATGCTTGAACAATCTTGTTGCAGGGATGAGGTTTTGGATGAAGTAGGTGTGGAGAAGGTCCCAACTACACCTAAGGTTGCCTCGCCATCTGGAGGCATTATCAAGAACATTTGGAGAAGAAAGATATTTGATGAGGGTGGCACTCATTGCCAAGCCCCTCCTATTTGAGAGAGGGAGGATCAGGGTCGTGCGGGACCCTTATAAACCAGCGCTGTGCGAGAGGCAACTCGTATTCCTTCCCTTTTTCCTTTTCTTTTCATTTTTTTTATTTTTTATTTTAATTTTTCTTCTTTTTGTGAGCGAGAGTGATGGTACTAACATTGTTTTTCCTCTTAGCATAGTCCTTATCACCTTTTGGCATTGAGGACACTGCCAAGTTCAGCTTGGGGGAGGAGTTCTATTTGTATTCTCTATCTCTTTTACTGCTTTCGAAAAATTCTGAAAAAATCAAAAAAATATGGTTCCCATGACTGGTTTAGTTGCCTCCCTGTGCCCCTTATTGTGCTCTATTTGAAAATGATTTGACTTTGTTTTCTGGATAGCTGGGCATTTATGATCTTGAGGCTATGATTTGATGTTTGATTGCTATGATTTCGAGCATTTTTGGATTATATTAGACCACTTTGTGCTGCATACCTGAATTGGTTAGACTGTGAGGCCTCTTTGTAGCCTTTTGGATTCATATTATTATCTAGTCTGTTTTTGTGTGTTAGTTCCTCTTTAGTGGATTGGTCTTGACTTTGACTTTGTACTTGTCTGATATTCGATGACTTGTAGCATTTGTTGTGATAGAGGCGTTCTTTTGTCTTATTCTTGAGCTTCAGAGTGAATAATTGATATATTTTTATCCTCCTTAGCCCCGCTGAGCCTAATGACTTGTTTCGTGTTACTTAAACCCCTATTATGAGTCCAAGGCCTTCACTTGATATTATTCCAAGCCTAGCTTGGGGGAGCTTTTGTATGGGTTGAGTTTGAGATTGGTTTCTTGGTTTAGTTTGGTTGTTGAGGAAATTAAAAGTGTATTTGTTGCGGTTTGAGAGTGAGAAAAGAAAAAGAAAAAGCAAAATTAGAGTTGCGTGAATGAAGTTCAGAAAAATGAAAGAAAAATGAAATAAAAGTTCAAAAGATTTCGAAGTTCTTTCATTCACGTACGTTCTTAAAGAAATATTCGCTTCATTGCTTGAAAATTTGGGTTTGTTATGAGTTTTTCAATGATTTATGAGAGTTGGGTTACTTTACGTGGTTTTATGGTGTTGTTGGGAGTTGTGTAGGCCATCTTAGGCCTTGTTTGAATGATTCATGCTTCCCCTTTCTTGGTTTTTCCACCACATTACCCAAAAGTATTCCCTACCTCTTACCTAAGCCCCATTACAATCCTCTAAAGTCCTCTTGAGCTCGTTTCTGCAGTGTTCATTTGATTGATTTCAAGTCAGTTTGTCAAAGTTAAAGAGTATGTCTGCTAATTGAGTCGACTTGACTAGGATGAGCGTCATTGAACCTTCTTAAACACATGAGAGTGTGAGTAGGAAGGGTATTTATGGTCGGGTTGGTGAGTGTTCGGGCATATTCTTTGCCTGCCACAAAATAGAGAGGAGTGACACCCTTGTGAGAGCCTTTTCAGGACTTGTATGCCTTGTGGATGCTTGAGTTTGATAAATTGCTTGAATGATTGGTGGTTGGATGGATTTGATTAGCCAAACTTGAATTATGCCTGCTTGAACGTTTCTTAGTCTTGAAAATGTTTGAGCTTTGATTGATTTTTATTTATGGGGTGAGGCAATCTATTCCATGTTCATGTTCTGTTTGCTTGAGGACAAGCAAGGGTTTAGCTTGGGGGAGTTTGATATCACGTATTTATATAGACTTTTCTCCCTTATTTACGAGCTAAATTGTGCGTCATTGGAGCTCTTGGGAGCTATTTTGTGCTAACTATCGTATATAGTTGTGGTTTTATTTTTTAGTGTTGAATTGCAGGTTTTAGGGAGTTTTCTCCCTATTCCCGAGCCATTTGGAAGCAACCACGGCTTTACGAGATGTTACGAGGCACGTAGGATGGCTTACGAGCTTTATGGGTAGTTTAGGAGGTCCGAAGACCTCTAAATGTGAAGAATTGAGAACCAAAGGGTCAAAATGGAGTTTTCCGTACTCTGATCGGCAAAAATGGCCCGATCGGGCGAATATATTAGCATCGGGTATGAAAGTCGCGAACCCGATCGGGCAAGGCGTGCCCGATCCATTCGGGCGAGCAACATGCACCAGACCCGATCGGGCATAATGTGCCCGAACCGACCGGGTCCCCTCCATATTGAGCTGCTGCTGGCTGTACGCGTAAATTGAAGCGCTCGGCAAAAATTCTGAGGACCCGATCCAGAACCCGATCGGGTCCTGGGTCGGGTTGACCCAAATTTCTGCTTTTTGTGTATTATGCTGCGCTGGAAACGAGGAACAAAGCTGGGCCAAATTGTGTGTGGGCCCGATCGGGTGACCTTTGGCCCGATCGGGTCCTGTGCACTTTATTGCGTTTTTTCGCATTTTAATTCCGAATTTAGTTAGACTTGGGGGTATTATAAATACCTTTTCCTCATTATTTTGGAGACATCTTTTATCATCTTTCACTGTAGTTTATTTCTCATTGTTCTTAGCTTAGTTTAAACACTTTAGTTTAGATTAAAAGTGATTGAACCTATTCGATTTCAATAAAAAGTTCTTGCTTTCTGTCAATTGATATTCTTTTTTACCCTAATCTCTTTTATTATTATTAATTGCTTAGCTTAGTTATTTAATTATTCATGATGCAATTGTTAGGGTTTCATATTAGTTTTGTTGTTGTTAATTCGATTATGAGTGAGTAGTTCCTTTTCTAAGGTGTTAGATAGGGAAGCCATGTTTATACCATGATTGTGATTTAGATTTCTTTCAATTTCTAGGGCTTGATTAGGGTGATTGTGATGTGGTTTGTTCTTAATTGTGATTAATGTTAGTGTACAATTTCATTGATTGTTTGTGATTAATAGTTGTTTGCACAGATCCGTCTTACGACTAGAGGCCTAGGACACATCAGTAGTTCTGATTACGTTAGTGAACATGCGGCGTATGTTGAACTATGAGCGTTGAGTCTTAACCATAGCTCAACACATGCTCTAATCACTCGACTCGTGACTTAGGTTTTGATAGTAGTTGACCTTGTTTGATTGGTATCAGCATGGTGGACCGACCTAATACCCTAGGCTTTTATTCCATAGTTAAATCCTCGGTTTAATTAGTCTTCCTTAGCTTAATCTTTAGTTCAGTTAATTCTTCCCTGATTTCATCTGAAGTAGCTGATTGGTTGAATATTAATTTAGAAACTCTGTCTCCCTGTGGATTCGACCCTGCTTCCATTGACTACCATAGTTGGAGGACTGTAGGTTTATCTTTGATTAGATGATACGACTAAACCCTATCACCATTACTAAGTGGTGTCGGGGAAGGTGGCGAGCAACCGAAGCCCCTTTTCCTAAAACCCTAATTTTGCAAAAAAAACCTAATAATATAAAAACCCAAATTTATTTTCTCAAATTCCCCAAACTAATTTTAAATCGTAGTATGATCATGCATAAATTCAAAGACATAATTTTTATAAACATTAAATAACAATTGACATGAAAAGACCACTACAAAACCCTAGAAAAAGAAGCAGAAGCGGAGATGAGCTTACTAGGATTTCTGAAAAGAAGACAATGATAATAACCTCTATCCTCCCTTCTCCTAATTATAATAATCCCTAATGGACTTTATAAAAACCGAACTCCTTTTCCTAATCCCTTTTTGACTCCTTAAAATGACATCAAGCCTAAGAGGCCCAAATTCCCTTTTTAAAACGTGCCATCGAATTCAAAGGCCCTTTTTATCATTGAAAACTCCAAAACTATTTTCATACTATATTAAAATATGTAATATGACTTCAATAAAACCTTTATCTCATGAATTAATTATATTATAAATATAATTATAAATCAACTTCTACAACATATAAATACTTTTTTTCATGAAATGATTCTCAAGCAAAAAGTAAGAATTCACTAGCTTAAGCTTAGAGATGCTAATACCTCTTTTTTCATGATGCTATGGAATACAAATATGCTAGTAATAGAATCTCTTCTATTAAGTGTAATTCTGGTGTGATGTTCCATGATGAAAATGATGTCGTAGCTCATCTGGTTGACTTCAATAAGAATCTCCAAGGTACAGTTGATAGCTCGCTTAGGAGGCTTGATATCAACATTGTTAGAGTTGGGGCACAGGTTAGCAGATCAGCTTCTCTACTACTTAGTTCTCCCATTACTTGTGATGAGATTGACAAAACTTTATTTAGCATTGATGATGCTAAAGCTCCTGAGGTTGATGGTTATAATGCATTTTCTTAAAATTGCTTAGTATTTTACTCCCTCCGTCCCATATTAGTTGCAACACTTTCTATATATGGTTGTCCCATATAGGTTGCAACACTTCTACTTTAGGCATGGACCCACCAATATTTTATTATATGTCACCCAACTAATATACCCTACTCATTCATAATTTATGTGAAAAACATAAAAATACTACTCCCCTACTCTATCAACTTCTTAGAAGTACCACATCACTTTCTATCACATCAACTTATACAATAAATTAATATAACCTACTCCCTACTCTATTAACTTCCTAAAACTATGTTCACAACCTATTGTTGCAACTATTATGGGACGGAGGTAGTATTAAGCATTTGTGATGCTTTTTCGGAATATTTTGATAACTGCATTATGCATCTCACTGCGAGCTGTACTATTGCTATCCTTGTTCCTAAAGTTGCTAATGCTAATATTGCTAAGGATTTTAGGCCTATTGCTTATTGTACAATGCTCTATAAGATCATCTCTAAAGTGTTGACTAGAAGGTTGGAAGGAGGGCTTGGTGAGGTAGTTTGGCAATCTCAATCTTACTTTATTCCTGAAAGGTAAGTTTCTGACAATATTTTGTTTGCTACTAAGCTCATTAAGGGTTACACTAGAGCTAATATGTCTCCTAGAGCTATGATAAAAGTGGATATTAGGAAAGCTTATGTTTCAATAGATTGGTTATTCTTTTAGTATCCTAATATATCTCTAACAATATCTTTTGTTATAGATGAGAAAAATTTATGCACAATAGATATTAATAATCTACACATTGAGACGAATTTAACAAGATCTCACTTGACTATAGTTTTCCTTACATATAAACCACAACTTTGATTATAAGGGACATGTGTGAATAGTGTCACATTAAGAAATGGTGCGAGTATATAAAAACGGAGGAAGTAGTATATAATCCGAAGAATATTACTCCTCTACCACTTCCTTTCTAAATCTCTTAAATATAATCCGAATACTATTTTTTTCAATGTTATTTCTTCGAATACAACTTTCATCATACACTCTAGTGTACTATTAGCATAATACATCCAAGATTTTTTTGGTCATTTATATATCTAATGTCTGGTCACTTGGAGACGTCCAAATGAGCAATGAGAAAAAACAATAGCCTTAAGATGAATATTTTTATGAAACTTTAAATAGTCTAATTTTTGTTCATGTCAATTCACCAGTTGTAATTTAATTTTTTTTTATAAAAAGAACGAGGCTATTTGCTCAATTAATTCACGCACGTGGAACAGTGGAGGATTTTTGCTCGTGCTCACCGCTGGTGGACAACTTTTTGGGTCAGTGGTCTACCTATGTGAAAAGAATAGACGTTAGGTTTGAGCCTCTGAGTCTGAGGTGAGTCATGTACAAAAAACATAGTCATATGGGATTTTGTTTGATTGATCTTAAAGCGTAGATTTATAGTATCAACTATTTGTAATTTTTACTCATGTACAATTCGAAATAATTATGGTCAAAGACTTCATTGGCATGCGTAAAAAGTACAAATATCCCTATTAAATAAAAACAAAGGGATTATAATATATTCCTGAAAAAAAATCATAACAATAGAGTTCTATGATTTTTTTGAAGGATCAATGTTTAAAAAAACAAAAACGAAGGCTTGTTATTATGTGTATCAAGGTTGAAGATAAAATATTTTTGATGTCTAATAAATCAAATTATACAGTTTGTTAACTATCACTTTTGGTTATGAAAATTTTCGTTTTGAAAAAGAAAAATAAAATTAATACAACGTCCCTTCAGAAAAAAAAACACGTAACATTATTTTGTTTTTTTTTTCATTTTTCTAAAGTATTTTTTTAATTACTATTTTTCTACTTTCTCTCCTTAGACCAGGTAATTAATTTTTCTCTCCTCTCTCAGTTTCACGTCAAACATGTTTTTTATATTTCTTTTTTTTCCTTTTTTGTTATTGAAACAAATTTTTGAGGGAAAAGTCCCGCACGACAAGTTATTGAAACAAATTTGATGGAAACTATTCTCGTAGGTATTATTGTTGAATAAATATCTCATGTATAGATTCGCATTATTAAAGTTGTATGTACACCTAAATATAGAATTAATGAAATCACTTTAATGAAAGAGATTATCATTAACTTACCAAATTTACAAGGTACACACCCTATAACCCTAGTGCACATTGTATAAACATATTTAACACAAGATATTATTCAGAAGTGTCCTACACTCATAAAGAACCCTAGAGAAATATGGTTGCGCATTATGCTATGACGTATTCCAAAGAGGAAAAGGAGAAGAACCAGTCTTCTTCTTGCACTTCAAATTGTGTTCCATTGAGTTATGTAGGTTTCTTACCTGAAGACTTGATCACTCAAATTCTCCTACGACTTCCCGTAAAGTCGCTTCATCGATTCAAATCAGTCTGCAAGAATTGGTACTCTCCTTTCACAGATTCTAAATTTGCTAAATCCCAATATGAACTATCATCAATGCATCACATTTCATCATCCCATCTCATTATTCGAGAAGATGATATGATATTTACCCTTCATCTTGATTTAATGATATCCATGATAAAAATACTCCAGTAATCAAAGGTAATTCCAGCCAATATCTCCTACATTCATTAAAACAATTATGAAAAACCATCTTTTTATGGTCTTGGATTGTGTAATGGGATACTATGCATTTATGCTCGCGGTACGAAATTTTTTACCTCTAGAATACTACTATCAATGTTTATCGTACGATATTGGTACCTTATTCAGGTTTTGACAGTTGGGATATTTGGTTATTTGGATTTGGGTACGCTTCCACAATTGACGACTACAAAATCCTGTTGGTAGTCGGGTCGAAAGATAGCAAAACTGCTCATATATACTCATCTCGGGAGAATAAGTGGAAGAATAAAGAAACTATATTTTCTCTCCTGTTACCTAGTTATATTTACTCTACTAAAAGTGAATACAAAATTATGGAGGCCTATATCGAATGATGCGTCACATTGGGTTGTGGGTGGTAATGATTGTGTTGTTATTGTTAAATTTAATATGGTTAGTGACACTTTCGCGATGGTGGAGGATCTGACAAAAGTACACATAAGTGATGAGGAAGAAAATAGGTATTTGAAGGCGACGGAAATTGTTGTGACAAGAGACAATAATATGTTGATTTGTCAGCAATACAACGAGTCATATTGTTATTATTACTGTCCCGAAAGAAAGCCAAAGCTTATTGAGATGAGGGTGTTGAATGCTCGCCGCGTTACTTGGAAGAAGAAGTTTAGAATTGAAGGAAGATGGAGCAATATAGGAGTATAATCATGAACTACTAAGAATTAGTGGTGATGGTAAAGTTTTGATTTTTTATGGGTGTGAAGCAGTGTCAAACCAAAATACCCAACAAGCATTAGCTCTCCCTAAAAAGGAGGTGATCCAGCCGCACCTTCCAGTACGGCTACCTTGTTACGACTTCACTCCAGTCACTAGCCCTGCCGAATCGCTGCAGGACAATGGAAATCTGCTTATATTTTGTGTACGTCAAGGTAAAGGCTTTTCCGCTAATGCTAAAAGCAAACATTGTGCACCTTACAAAAGCGGCAAATCTGTTACTCGGGTAGTGAATTATGTTCAAACTCTCATCTCTCCTAATTCTATTTATTCTATGGATTGAATCGCATATGTATGCACTTGTGCGTTGAATTATTTTCATGTCATATCCATGCTAAAAGTCTAATGCTTCCAGCTCCATTTGCTCCTCCATAAGAGTGGACTAGAGTATAAAATTATCTGAGGGCTTAGCCCTTTTCTTTTGCTAAATTGCTTTCTGTAAACCATTTTTTTATAATTACTTTTAATTCTGCACAATGTATGAGGTTTTTGTTGCGAATTGAATTGCAGCAAAATTAACAAAAATTGCCAAAAATGGGGCTCTAGCTTACAAATAAACATCTTAATTTTCGTAGAATCAACAATGAAAATGTATAGCAGCCATTCATACAAAAATCCAACATTCATCACATTTCCTAAATAGTATAAACCCTTGCTTACAAATATACAGCTGAATTGTGGAAATTTATCAAGGGGAATGAAAATTTACCTTTTTTTGTAGATAATTTCAACCTTTTCCTCCTTTTTGCTACTCAAAGATGGTTTCTTTGCCTTCCTTTTACCAGCCATTCATACAATGTACAAAAAAGCAAGAAAATTTTGAAAATTTTGATGTCAATTGGGTGTATTTTGAATATATTGGTTCAATAGTAAAAGAAGAGAAAAAACATAATTTAAAGGGAGAGTAATCATTACCTGCAAGTTTCTTGATTTGTTCTTCACTTCATTCAATGTCGGCAGTTCATTCATTTTTTTGCAAAGGATTTGTAGAGAAGAAAGCGATATGAGAGGGTTTAGTTTTGAGAGCGGGGTCTTTTAGGAATAAAAATATGAAGTCAACACCGAAAAAGCTCCCTGAGGTTTCATGTCACAAAAAATTAAGGTTTAAAGGTTGTTTTGCACAAAAAAAATTAGAAGGTTGTTTTTCACAAAAAGTAACTTTTTATAGGGTTGTTTCTGACAATTTTTTCTATTTTCAAATGGCTTATTGGCTCACTTATCTAAAGATTAAGCGATGCTCTTCTTTACATAATTATATAAGTTAATCCAATCCGTATCATATTCAAATGAGTCAATAGAACTTTGAAAAAGTTTTAATTAATCATTTGTTCGATTTTAATAATTCTGTACTTATTTATAGTTGTAGACAAGGAAAAAGAGGGAAAAGGAGAGGTAAAAAAGACAAAGAAAAGGTAAAGAAAATAAAAAGAAAAGGTTAAAAAAGGAAGAGAAGGACAAAAAAAAAATAAGGCCTTGAACAAGCTACCAAGTTAGGAGCGTGCAAGAGTTATGGATTTTTGTAAGTTTACTTTTCCTTTATTTACAAATCCTTATCTTACACCAAACCATAATAGTGGTATAAGATGTGGTAGGCTAAATCAGCTTTTACATGTGTTTGTTTTTCAAACGCGTTTTTTGCAGTCCATTAGAACCATTGGATTTCAATTAGAATATGTGTTTGAACCCAAATTTTAACCAAAATATTTATTTGAGCTACCATAGTTTAATTTCTTTTGGCTTCTATTAGGGGTCGGGCCCACTAGCTCTTACAGAAGATTCGTATTTGGTTGGGCTCTTTAATGAATATATACTTCCTCTGTTTTTTAATGCTTGCACCATTGAGTTGATGCACAAAGTTTAAGGAGAGGAGAGAAAGAAAAAGTGGACCCATGTGATAGAGAGAGATAGAGAGAATTGGTTGCCAAAAAAGGAAATGATGCAAGTATTTTGTAACGTTCAAAAATGTGAAATGGTGCAAGTATTAAAAAACAGAGGAAATATTTATTTTTCATTTCATAATTTTTCAAAAAAAAGGTGTCTCTCTCGAAACATACAAGTATTTGAAAAAGAAAATTCTCCTTCAATTGTGTTTATTTAAGTTTGGCAATACATGACATCTGAAATAACTAAAGCATAATATTAGGTTATACAGGTTTTGTCATTGATTCTACTGAATCAACTTTCGTAATGACATGTGTGCATTCCCTACACGGCGTTTATGAGAATTGAAAATTTCTCTTATAATTAAATGACCTAAACAGAATAACTTCTTGGTGAGTTTTTATAATGATCTTGATGGTCACCGGTGTGATTCGATATCTGTTTGAAATCAATAACCTCATGAATAAGGTGTTTGCGTTTTATGGAGAATGTGGATTAATTGGGGGAGAAAGTTCCGGGACTGAAAATATTTAAAATTCATCGTCATTCATGCTATGGATATAATCAGTCTTATGTTTTCTTATCTGGGACAATGAAGTGTTATTTTGCAAACAACCTATTTCAACTAATATAATTTATATTATTTTAGTGGTTAGTAATTTTGATATCAAAATATTATATTATTAGAGTAATTTAAATGTTGTGTCGTCCAATGACGGATATTGTAATTATGAGTTTA
Organism: Patellifolia procumbens; assembly: GCA_947645195.1. Lineage (NCBI taxonomy): Eukaryota > Viridiplantae > Streptophyta > Magnoliopsida > Caryophyllales > Amaranthaceae > Patellifolia > Patellifolia procumbens. Next base: position 628,928 of record CANSGD010000196.1, read on the forward strand.
GGAGGCCAAATTTTTTTATAATATATGATTTAGATAATAAGAATAGTATATGTATATTTGATAAAATTGATCAAATTCAATTAACCGAATGACTCGATACAAAACTTGATCCAAAACCGATGACATAGTTTCAACCAAACCAAACCAAACCAAAACCAAAACTAACGCAATCCAAAATGGACCCAATATCCAAATAACTTGAATGAGATTAATTTAAATTGATTCTTACCTGAAATCCAAAATGAGCCGAACCGAAATCAAATCCGAATTTAATCGACATAGATTCGATTTGAATGACACTCTACATAAATTGACATTATCAAACTCAATAAGACTCAATAAAAATTCAAATTTAATATAACATAACTGAATTAATCTGATATAATATAAATATGAAAAAATCAACAGATTTGAAAGTGATCTGTTTTAACGATCGACATTATAAAATATCCGCTTGATTGTGCCAACCAGCTATCTCATTGCAAGAGACACTCATAGCTTGATGTAGCAGCTTCCTTTAAGGACAGGAAGCTCTAAAGCGCCAATAATGAACCGAGATGGAGAAGTTATCGTAGTTCAAACCATTTCGACCTGTTTTTGGAGTGGGCTTGAAGACTATAAAAAAGTCTTTGTCAAACATTTCACGTTGATGGATGTTCCAAAAAGTTTAAGTGCTAATAATGTAATCGCTTTAGGTTTGGAAAAGAAAAGAAAATCCTACTAAACAAACCCAAATATTAGGTAAATCAACAAAGTGATTGTAATCAACTTAATAGTATTAGTATTTAGTTGTAGTTGAATGTAATGGGGGATCTTGAAAAAACAATTTTTTTAGTTACAAGGAAATCTAGACAAATTCTTTTATAAACTTTATGTTTTTCCTCTTTTCCCTCTATTTGACCCCCTTTTTATTCAATTTTGAGAAAAAAGGAGTATATGGTTGTTCTTCTTCATTCATGATAGACTTAAACACCTCTTCCTCTTATGTACTGCAAAGTCCGGTGCCAATGTTCCCAGTTCAGACTTAAATCTTTCGATTTTTTTGCAACTGTAAGATATGTCGATGACATTTTTAACGAGATTTATTCACATATGGCAGAAACTTCTCGAATATCTTGGTTATTTTTTCGCCAAAAGAGCGGTAATTCTAGTTAGCCATGGATTTTCAAGAACATACAAAAAGTTACTCTAATAATCTTCTATGAAATTATCAGTAGGAATGTTAGTCAAAGAAACCCTATCTTACTTCATTGTCGCTCAAAATGATCATGAGGAGATATGGACGGAAATAGATCGATGAACATAAATTATCACTCAACAATGATATAACAAGGGAAGAACAAGAAAAAGATGAAGAAGAAGACCCTTTTACTTTCAAGAAAACAATAACATCAAAGAGTTTGCTTTGGATGACATGGGTTGAGAAGTGGGCAAGGGGTTAGGGTTCAACGGGCGAGCTTGTTGTCTCCTTAAAGCTCAAGAAATATGGCTTTTAATTTAAATATATATGATTTTTATTCTTTTATTTATACTCATTATAACAATACTACTACAAAAGAATATTTAATAATAATTTTTTAAGGGATATCTAATAATCATAAGAGAAGAAGAAATCCACCTTTTTAATTTAAATATATTATGATTATTATTTATTTTCTGTATCATCAATGTGAGTTGTGGCTCATTCATACTTGTACTGGAAATTCAAAACTCTATTTTGCTATGAGCAAATGCTCTTTAAGTGTCTTTGAGTCGGCCAAACATTCGCTTGATATGACTCTTTATTCCGTCGTGGAGCGTATCATTAGTGCTTCAGGATTCGGCGACTGGCAATGCAGGCTTGCAACCTTACCCTTTTCATTTGGGGTGCTTGGTGTCTATTTTACAGGTGATGTTTTGAATTATGTCTTTCTTGCGTCACGATTGCAGTCTGGTGGTTTGTAAACTAAGCTTCTTCTGCATGCTGGTGGTGTAGCATCTGAATCTACCTTTCATAATTTTATGAGTATGTTTAATAGGATTATGAAGAATGACCTTTTGAGTAATTCAAGTGCAATCGCTGCCCCTACACAAATGAAGAAACTGACAGATATATATATCACACAGGTTAAAAAAACTGTAGAATCCATATTTTCTTTATCCTCACCACATATGGCTTTTTGGAGATCTCAACAGAGGGACCTCACTTCTGAGTGGCTAACAGAGGTCCCGATTTCAGGTTTGGCTCAGTCTATGAACGAGAAAACTTATTATTGGTTGCTATGCTACCGGTTGGGTGTTCCTTTTTTCTACTTCGAGGCCGTGCTCTGCTTGCTCCAGGTTTTTGGTGGAGATATCTATGGTGACTATGATGTGTCATGTGCGACCATTGTTGGTATTAACATCGACTTAATGTTATTCGTGACACCTTATTCGATGTCTACTATCGGTCTGGGATTTCAGCTGGTAATAGTGGCGATGGGGAGAATTTATATAATTCAACACAAAGGCTATTTATCTTTTTAGTAAATTAAATTAACAAACCCATTAAAACAAAAGGAAATTATGCAATTGTTCATTGAAGCATTTCAACAAACAGTCTATTTGCAAAAAAGAACCCAACAAACCCATTAAAGAAAAACAAATAACAAATTATGGGTTTGTTAAAACATATATTTGGGTGATCTTTAATGCATTTAGATTCCATTTTTTCATTGAACCATTTCATCAAACAGTTATGTGCAAGAAGAACCCAACATACCCATTAAAGAAAAAAGAAGCACAATACTTTGTGATCGTGAACTGTAACTCCATAAAATGTACAAGGCCAAAAATACATAATCAAACACTCATTCACCCATCATCATTCATCAAAGTTTAACAGCAAGATGATTTATTGTACATTCTATGTAGAGATATCAACTTACATAAAAGGAACAAGACAGAAAATGCATAATGTGATTTTTTTTTAAGTGGGGGGGACAGTAGTCCCCCTTGTTCTAACATCGGTACGCCACTGACTGGTAAGGAAGTTGATATTGGGTTGTTTGGGGATATGTTACGTTACTCTTGGAATGAGGGGCTTAATGTGTTTGTTGATCTGACTGGGTCATCGCCCTTGAAACAATCTGGGATATCTAACTTCGTGTCTGGTCGTGTGGTGATTGATGCAGCATACCGCAAACGTGTCAAATATTACCTTTGTTTATTTATACTAGTATCATTGGGAGCTTTTACACTTTCCAGTGTGCAATTTAAATGTTAAATATCTTTTGTTATACATAAGAAAAAATTATGCAAAATAGATATTAATAATCTACACATCGAGACGAATTTAACAAGATCTCACTTAACTATAGTTTTCCTTACATATAAACCACAACTTTGATTATAAGGGACATGTGTGAATAGTGTCGCATTAAGAAATGGTGCGAGTATATAAAAACGGAGGAAGTAGTATATAATCCGAAGAATATTACTCCTCTACCACTTCCTTTCTAAATCTCTTATATATAATCCGAATACTATTTGTTTTCAATGTTATTTCTTCGAATACAACTTTCATCATACACTCTAGTATACTATAGCATGATACATCCAAGATGATTATTTTGCTCATTTCTATATCTAATGTTTGCTCACTTGGAGACGTCCAAATGAGCAATGAGCAAAAACAACAGCCTTAGGACGAATACTTTTATGGTACTTTAAATAGTCTAATTTCTGCTCATGTCAATTCACCAGTTGTAATCAATTTATAAAAAGGAAGAACGAGGCTATTTGCTTAATTAATTCACGCACGTGGAACCGTGGAGGATTTTTGCTCGTGCTCACTGCTGGTGGACAACTTTTGGGTCAGTGGTCGACCTGCGTGAAAAGAAGAGAAGTGAGGCAGAAAGCGTGCAAGAGTGCAAGTTTTTATTGGGGCAGGTTTGTTTTGCTCCAAAATATGGGCTTTTAAGGTCTTTTTGGTCAGATTCTTTTAAGTATTTAGTATTTGGTATTATTCTTTTGGGTATTTAGTATTATTATTTTCTATACGTTTTATTTTTCTTTTTGCTATGGGGCATTTTTAATTGGAGTATTTAGTGTTTATCTTTTGAGTATTATGTATTCGGTATTTTTTTTTTTGATAAAGGTAAGAAATAAATTAAAACCAAGGCCAAAAGGTACTAGCCCACCTTCTAGAAAGGGTGACCAGAAACACCCAAGGCCAGAAACAAGTCATCAGTTACCACTTACAAACTCAGGCAACACCTTACTACAAGCTATACTAAGCTACCAAAACTTGAATGAAACCAAACTCTATCTTTAGGGCTAGCCTTCCTTGGCATTACATTACTAATTCTAGAGTACACTTGCTTTTTGATTCCTCTAATTACACTTGCTGGACTAAGAACACTACCCTCCCACACAGCTTGATTCCTCAGCTTCCAAATGGTGTACATTAGAGCTACCACAGCAGCTTGCACCACTCTCTTCTTGAAACAGGATTTGCCCAACTTCAGCCAACTATCACAGTGGCTTAGGGACTCGAAGATCCCCTGACATTTCACCAGTTTGTGAAACTCATTACAACACAAATTGAGTATATCTACAAAGGGGGCAGAGAGTATCTTGAATGCAGCCAAACTTGGCTAGCCTATCTCTGGTCCTCAATCTCTTCCACATAATCATCCAAGCAATGAAAGAGTGTTTAGGAATATTAAGTCTATTCCAGACGCAAGCATCCCAAAACACTATAGGGCTAGCAATTCTAAGCCGTTCATAGCCACTAGCAATAGTATAGCACTGAGAACCAACCCACTGATTCCCAGAATAACCATCTTTCAGCTTATCTTTCACCTTGCATAACTGTCTCCAGTACCAGCTAGAAACTTGTTTAGGAGTCACATACACTCTGCCAATCCTGTCCCCTCAAGTAAATATGGTCCACCCATCTGAGCCACAAGCTATCCACTTTATGTGTTATATTCCAAATGTACTTACCAAGAGCAGCAGTATTCCACAAATGACAGTCCTTGATCCCTAAACCCCCTTCCTTCTTGGGTCTGCAGACAAAATCCCAAGCAATAGGAGGAGGTCTAGTAGAGATAGCCTTACCATCCCACAAAAGGTTTCTACAAGCAGTAGTAACTCCATCAAGCACTTTTTTAGGAAGCAAGAAAATAGAAGCCCAATATCTATGCATAACTAGCAACACTGCATTTACCAACACACATCTTCCAGCATAAAACATGGATCTATTCCCCCACACTCTCAATTTAGCAACAATTTTATCAACTAGAGCAACACAATCATTGACAGAAAGCTTTTTAGCATTGATATTCACTCCCAAATACTTAAAAGGAAGAGAGTCATGCACAAAACCTGACATAGCTTTCACTTGGGAAATAACATCCTCGGGCACATTACAAGTTGGTGTGAAGTTGTCGTATACTCCTAACCAAATATAATTAACCTTCTTTCCTTAATAACTGAATGTATAGCGGAAGTAAGGATCTTATCCACAGGGGAGCACAGTACAAGTCTATAAGTAGCGGAATCAAACCCCTAGAGTCTTCTAGGAGTCACGTAACCAATGGGGGGTTTGCTTAGGAACAAGGACTATAGTAAAAGCGATTAAACAAGATATGTTGTAAGTTAAATGAATGAAAAAGGAACTTGGACTCGATTAGCATCCACTTTCAACCAAAGTATCGATCATGGAACTCATAAACGTTTATCCCCTTTTGGTCACCTATTGAGAAGTCTAAACTCCTAGCCTCCCAGATCGTGTTTGTGGTTTGAACCCCGTCTTACTATCACCCAACTCAAACAAATAGCATTTAAGTTCAAACCAATAGTAGCATTAGAACCGAGGCACAAGAGGATTGCTAATGATAATGAAGCATTAACATTCAAGGAATAAGTAAGATCTCTCTAAGCACTTGAAACAAGATCAGTATTGCAACAAACACCTAGTGTGCTACTAAGGAACTAAGAACATAACCAATTATGTTCTTAACTCTGCTCATTTGATCATTTACACAACTACACTAGTAGTACTCCTAGCAAGATTATGCAAAAATCAATGAAATAAGCTCAATAAACCTTACAATAACCAAAGGAGATGAGAAGTACAAGAGTTCTCACATAAAAGAGTTAAAAGCTTCAACTAACCGGATCCAAGAACAAGTTTACGCTAGAACAAGCATGATTTACACCAAAGATTTCTAAGAGATATTAGTGTTTTAAAACCTAGGAATGGAAGCTAAGTACTCTCTGGTCTACTTCTCTCTCCACCAAATAAAGACGAACTAAAATATATCTGAAAACCATTCGTAGAAGGTAACATAAAGAAAAGGAAAGGTGCGGACGGCAGTAGCGGGTCGCGACCCGCGATCACTGTCACGCATTTCGGCGAGCAGCAGGTCGCGACCAGCATCGCGACTCGCGATGGAGGCTGCCCCTCCTTTCAAGCAAGTTTGAACATAAAGGGAAAGGGGAAGGGAAAGGCTTGGATAGCCCAGCAGGATCTTCCTTGGTGGCTTACCGATGCTCGTAGCTCGGAATGGGGAGACTCTGGAACTTGGCTTGGAAGATTCGAAAGGGCTTCGAAAGGCTTCGAGATGATTCGCACCGCTAGGATAGGTTGGATAACTTGATGCTTCGGAGAATGATGGAATGCTGCACGAACAAGAAAAACACCAAAAACTTGGGACACGACTCTCTAGACCTCTCTAATACCAAATCAAACCAAAACCCAAACTCTAAACACAAACCGATGCACAAAACCCTACAAAAATACGCCTAAGATTGACGAATAACTTTGACATAATCAAATTCCCCCACGCTTAGACCTTACTCGACCTCACGTAACACAAAACAAAAGGGAAAATAATAAGACCGACAAGCTAGAACAAGCACCAAGCTACAAATCCCCTTATTTTCACTCCAAACCGTCCAAACCACCAAATCCCAACAATCTAAACTTGGGACTACACAAAAAAGTACACCCACTCAATGGCCCAAAAGAATACTCTACAAATCAAAACTCAATTTCCAAAAGTATCGAGGAATCGAGTTTTAGCAATCACCTTCACAATTCTACCAACCCAAAAATGCTTTCCAAGGCTAAACGCCATGGAACTCGACGACTCCCCCACGCTTAGTTGTAAGCTCACCCAATATACATTCAAACATCACCAAAAATGAGCCAAAAACAAAAGGACACGTCCTAACCTCCGAAGACACAAGACTCAAGCCTAGACTAACCCGAAAAAAAACTCCATGTTTGCCCCACTTATTACGCCAACACCGGCAAATGAGATGAATGCACCAAATTTTTTTTCTTTCTCTCTTTCTTTTCTCTCATTTTGCCTGGTTGCCATTCAGGTTTTCATCCTAGCTTAACATTCATTTTATCTCCACTTTTCTTTTGGCTCACTACCTCACCCGCTCATGATAAGCCACTTTTTTGCATAGGCCGCCCCTTTCGGGTTTTCGACCTATCCGGGCCTCCAATTTTGCCCGAGTCGCCCGCCCTGTGGGTTTTCAACTCAGCGGGATTTCTTTCCACATCTCTTTTTTTTTTCTTTTTTTTCAATTTTTTTTTCAAATTTACATCAAATTACAAAGTAAAGGCTCAAAATAAATTAAAATCAAATGCGAAAAAAATATAAACAACCACATTTGCAAAATATTCCCCCTCCCCCCACACTTAAAGGCACATTGTCCTCAGTAGTGAAAGGACAAAAAGAAAAATGGGGAAGTGGGAAATGGAGGAAAATCTTTAGGAGCCGGAGGGACCCCCGGGCTCACCTCGCCGGGCAGCCTCCTAGCCTCTCTCTCTTGGCAGCGTATTGCGCGCGCCATCTCAATATCGGAGAGAGGGATCGGTGTACCCAACTTCTTGGTTTTCCGGTCCACTAGTGAGGATATCGCGACACAAAGAAGCTGTTCATGGCAGATGCCATTGAACTCATGGTGTACATAGTGTCTTCCATCCCATAGTATCTCTCCTGTAAATCACCCAACTCACCCTCAAAAGTTGTCTAACCGCTGCATTACCTGAGCCTGGAAATGGGAGTGGAGTCATTTCTGGTTCGGGTCGCCGATGATGATGATGGTGCTGGGGAGGTGCCGACGCTACTTGGAGGCCCAATTCTTCCTCTACCCCCGCCATACTCCTCATCGGGGGGTAAAAAGAAGTTGCTCCACTGTAGTGCACACTGTAATGGTAATGTCCGTCTTGCGGTAATACCATATATTTCACTTGATGCCCCGAATAAACATACATACCTTGTCCTCCTCTCACGTTTGGTCCACAACATTGCCGCACTTTTTAACTGGTGTACTCCATAGATGTTAGTACCGCCCGCACTAAAACGCTCTGCCTCCCTCCCTTAAAAGGTTGGAAATGGGTTTCCTTTTGTCAGTGGGTACTTGAACTCCCAAATATGTGGCTAAGTGTAATCATTCCCTTATGCTCAATTTTCCCAGGTTTTCCCCTCTGCCGATTGGGCTAGGCAATTTTACCCATACACTCACCCAATCTGGAATACCTTCCCCTTCACTGGTCATAGCCTAAAGACACTTTGGAACCGGCCATGATTTGTTCTGCCCTCCACCTTGGATGAATCCGTAGAAATGCCCTGAGATGAAATAATGAAGCCAAGAAAAGACACACTAGAAGTGAAGAATTTACACTTCTCCCATCTTTGCATGTAGCTTCTTTTCCCTTAGCTTAAGGAAAACTTTCTTCAAGATGAATAAGATGATGATCTTGTTCATTGTTTCTTATACACAAGAATATCATCAAAATAAACCACAACAAAATGAACCAATAAAGGGTCGAAGTACCTCATGCATAAGTCTCATGAATGTGCTAGGAGCATTAGTTAAACCAAATGGCATAACACGCCACTCATATAACCCACTCTTAGTCTTAAAGGCTGTTTTCTCATTCATCCCCTTCCTTGATTCGAATCTGATGATAACCACTACGCAAATCTATCTTGGAAAATATAGTGGAACCATGTAATTCATCGAGCAAATCATCAAGCCTAGGAATAGATATCTATAGTTGATGGTGATGTTGTTTATAGCCCTGCAATCTACACACATACGCATAGTCCCATCCTTCTTTGGAACCAAAATAACAGGAACAACTCATGGACTAAGACTTTCATGCACAAATCCCTTAGTTAACAATTCATTAATCTGTTTTTGCAACTCTTTAGCTTCTTCAGGATTACATCTATAAGCTGCCTTGTTAGGTAATGGTGCTCCAGGAACTAAGTCAATTTGATGCTCAATACCCTACTAGGTGGTAAACCAGAGGAAGATCTTCGGGGAAAATATCACTAAAATCGTTCACTAATGGTTTAACCAAATCGTGTAGTTCACGAGTATTATCATCATTTGCAGCAAATAACAACAACAAGTAAATATCCTTCCCCTTTTCAATGGCCTTATCAACTTGATGTTTATGAGTTATTAAGGATTTTTGATTTTTAGCTTTCGAATTGGAGGTCTCTTTCTTAGGTGAATTCAGACTCTTTTTGCTAGGACTAAGTATAATTTTCTTGTTTTCATGCATGAAAGTGTATGTATTAGTCCTTCCATTATGTAAGGTTTCTTTATCATATTTCCATGGCCTTCCTAAGAGAATATGACATGCATTCATAGGCACCAAATCACATAAAACCTTGTCATTATACGAATCACCAAATGAGAAGCTAATTAAAGCTTGTTTTGTCACCTCCACACAGTTACCATCATTAAGCCAATGAAGCTTATATGGTTTAGGATGATTGAAGTGTAGGATTATTGAGCTTCTCCACCATAGAACTCGAAGCTACATTAGTGCAACTCCCACCATAAATGATCATGGAACAAATCTTGCCCTTAGTTAAGCATTTTGTCTGAAAAATCTGGTCCCTTTGTGATGGATGGCTTCGGCTGCTTTAGAGTGAAGGACCCTCCTTAGAACCAAGCTAAGAGGATCATCTTCTTCCACTTCATTAACATGAACATCTTCATTGCAGCCGACCTCCTTTTCAAATTCTTCTTCTTGCTCCTCTCGAACTTTGGTGGCATCTTCTATGTTTTAAATGTCAAGTAAGGTCATCACCCTTTTGTTTGGGCATTGTGCTTGATAATGACCATAGCCATGACACTTAAAACATTTGCCATCAATCTTCTTGGAAGAATTTTCAGCAACCTTCTTCTCTTTATCAAGAACTCTCGAATTAGCATCATTTTTAGGTGTAAATGGAGTTATGGAAGTAGGCTTTGCATACGAACTAGAACCTCCTTTAGTGTAAGAAGTTCCTTTGCTAAACAACTTCTTCTTCTTGTCTTTTTTATGCTTCTCCAACTTAAGAGCCAACCTGAAAAGTTCATCTAAAGTGGAATCAGATTGAAGTTCAAGTTTCGTTTGAATGTCACGATCTAGGCCCTTCATAAAACGCGCTATGGTTTGCTCCTCCCTTTCTTGAACATCCAATTTCATCATCAACTTCTCATATTCATGGATGTATGTCTCGACATTCTGGAACCTTGTGAGAAATCAGAAAGTTGGTTATAGAAATCAAGAGTGTAAGTGGAGGGGGAGAAACTTAGACTCCATCTTCTTTTTCAGTTTCTTCCAACTCTTGAGTCTTTGGCTTATGCTTCCTTTCTCTAGCAAGAACAACATTCTCCCACCAAAGGGATGCATACCCCTTTAGTTTAGTAATAGCCACCTTGAAAGATTTCGAATCATCATACTCCTTTAGCTCGAAAATCCTATTGCATCTCGAAACCCATTCCAAGTAAGCATCAGGATTAAGGTTTCCATCCAAAACTCTGGGATGTCTAGCTTGATGTCTCGAACTTCATGTTGTTTGCGTGGTTCCCTCCTTTAATTAGATGCTTGTGATTGCACTTCTTCACTAGAGTCATAAATAACTTCATCTTCTAAAGTTTCTTCTTTCATGAACTTCTCTTCGAACTCCAACACTAGAATTTCGAAAAGCTTCCATGAGATTTTCCATTTGCTCACTAATTGTTGCAATTTGATTCTCAAGGCCAACTAGCCTTGCTTCATTCTATGTCATGCCCCTTCCTAAACTCGATTTGGTTCTTCACCACCACTCATTTTAACAACCACGAGATTGTTTCAAGTATTAGAGGGCAATAAGAGAAGAAAAGAGGACGTGTTTGGCTTAGAAATTGTTTCGGTTTTGGGGGTAAGTGTATGAGTTTAGGAAGTGATTAATGGATGATTAGTGGGTTAAATGAATGCTCTTAAACTAACCAAAGCTCTGATACCAAATCATGATAAAGCATTTCAAAGCCAAGAGCATTCGTTGGTTAAGAACCGAAGAAACAATTTTGCATCAAGCCTTGTTGGGATCGTGGCAACTACCACCACTTTCACTAGCCTTAGAACCACCAAACTAGGCCACCAATGTCAAAGAAGAGCTTTTGTGCAACCTTGCTTTGTTAACTAGTAACTAATCTACGTTAGTTAGCTAATTAATTTAAAGACTTGATTTAGGACAAACCGTCCAGTTTTATCTCCAAGCACACAGCTCAAAGAAAGAAGTATAACTTCCAATTCATTCAACAAAGTCAACTGATTTCTTTTGCCATACAATCCTAACATATTAAGCAACAGCATACCAAAATTCACGTAATATTACAAAAGCTAGGTGCAATGATCAAGATATTTTGAGAAAAGAAAACGTCCTACAGCAAAAAGGAAACTAAGGTAATAAAATAGACTTTGTAATGAAAATATCCTGAAAAATTCAGCTCCAAAAGCTTAAAATGAGTCGTTGCCCAGAATTGAGGAAATGGACCCCAAAATGACGCCATACAGCTGCGAATTAGGATACCCTTTGATGAAGCTCTCAATTCTATTGATTCGGACCCCAATCTTCACGTGCTTGTTGGTGATGTAAGTAAGCACACAGGGAGTCATGTATGGTTGCCTTAACCTAAAATAAAGCTCAAATACACACTCAAAACAAGCACTAAACCAACCAGACCAAAACTGTTCTTCCAAAACAGATTCACTAGGCTTACTTTAAATGACTTAACTAATTAATTAAGCTATTTAATCATAATTCAAGCTGGTTACTAATACTTTATGATATTAAGATGATCATAAGCATTAATTAACAAAGCTTAAAATAGATTAAGAAGATGTTAAGCTTAATTATCAATTCGAAGTACTTGCTTGTTCGAAATGGGATTTAGTAAGCTAATGAATTGAAATTCCTTCACCTTGATCTCTTCTTGATGACTCTTTGCTAGAAGAATTGGGTTGATCATGGATGCTCCTGCATCATTTCGAAATCAAGAAGGTTAGTGGGTTCCCCTTGGCAAAATACGGTCATGGAGAGAAACCGGTGCACAAAGCGCAAAGCGGAGTGGGGATACTACTGTTCTTTATTCTACAGTGCCATTGTTGTCCACCAGTTATTTTGTACCAAAAGACGGCATTATTGTAATTTTCAGTGTGAAGGAATGCATCATCAGGCTCATACTCCCACCCAAACGCCGTTTTGATTTCAGAGTAGGTCATTGTATAAGTTTGGTCATTTAGGTGGAAATTAATATACGGTTCCTCATCCTCATCCCCTTCATGATTTTCCACTGTAGCTAGATATTCTAAGGTGTATCTCTCGTAGGTTCTTGCTTGTTTGAAAATAAATAAATTAAGGCCAACCTTGTCGAGAAGTACTTCCACGGACTCTAGCAACTCTAGTTGTTCTAAGGTGGACACATGAACAAATTTGGTTTCTTGAATGGTCCTCCCCGGTCTTGTTAGTCTATCCCAACGCCTCTTAGCATCTCTACTAAGTTTCTTAAGGCCTCGGGCATTAATGGCGGGGAGGGTCCTGAAGAACTACTAGGTGTGGAGGATCGGGCTCTTTTGCTCATCTTTTTGACACTTGTTTTTCCTTCTTTACCTTCATTAAGCAAGTCTAGGAACAATCACAATTCTTCAACACAACTTCAATTCCCACTCAACAACTCCAAACACACAACTAACACCACAATTTCAATCAACAATCAAGAACAACAACAACCAAGGATGACACTTAACAACCAACAATCAACAACCAACAACCAACAATGACACTTAATACTCTTATAGGCAAGTAAGAATAAGAATTTCAACCAAGAACAAAGAGTACTAGGCAAAAGAGATTTATACCCGCAAAAGTTGGTTGTTTTGTGGAAATGATGGCCAATGGAGGTTGAAGAAAGCTTCCTTGATCTTCAAAAGTGAATCTCCAAGCTCCAATTGTGGTGAAAATTGCTCCAAATAAAAACCCCCAAATTCTAGGGTTTGTAGAAATGTGAAGAATTTCAGAAATTTTGTGAAGAAGGTGAGTAATGTGAGTGTGGAGAGAAAGATTGTGTGAGGATTTGAAGAAAATGAGGGAGATTGAGAGATTTATTGAGGGAGATTGGAGGTTTTGAGAAGGTGTGAGTGAGAGCTAGAGTGAGAAGGGGAAAGGTAAGAGAGTAGTGAGGGTCGAGTAAATAATGAAGGGGAGGGGGTATTGAGTTTGTAAAGAAAAAATGAGAGGGCAGTACCTGGCCATCGCGAGTCGCGATAGTGATCGAGATTCTCTATGGGAAGCTGCTTCGGTCTCTTCTCTTTTTTTCTTCTTTCCTTCTTCCCATATTCTTTTGTATCTTGCCTTCAAGTCTACTACTCCCTCCTCACTCTTGTCCTCCTTTTCGCTCTTTTTCATTTCATTTCTTGCAATTCTTGAACCTCCATTCACACAAGCTTCTCACAATTCTCAAACTCACTTTTCCTTGCTCCATGTATTTCCTACAAAAAGCACAACCAAAAGCATAATATCCTACAAAATAAACAAGAGACTAGCTTTATACAATTATATACACTAAGATTCGTTTATTTAACGTCGTCGACACGACGTTGCAAACCTCAAGAACTCATCCATACTCAGGGTCACCGAGAGGAACATCCTCGGCCCCTGCTTGCTGAAAACCTTCAAAGTACGGCTTTAGCCACTTCCCATTCACCTTAAAAACCTTTGATGTGGCTTCACTCATAATCTCCACAGCTCCATGGGGAAATACTTTTGTGATAATGAACGACCCAATCCAACGAGAACGGAGCTTTCCTGGAAAGAGGTGTAGACGGGATTGAAAAAGGAGAACTCTTTGACCAACCTTGAGTTCCTTCCTTATTATGAGCTTATCATGCCATGGTTTCGTCTTAGCCTTGTAGATTGCCTCATTCTTATAGGATTCATTCCGGATTTCCTCCAACTCTTGAAGCTGCAACTTCCTATGTTGCCCGACTTCATCAATATTCATGTTAAAGCTCTTTATTGCCCAATATGCTTTGTGCTCGAGCTCCACCGGAAGGTGACACGGCTTTTCAAACACCAAGAGGTATGGGGACATACCAATAGGTGTCTTGTAAGCTGTCCTGTAGGCCCACAATGCATCCTCCAACCGCAAACTCTAATCCTTCCTACTTGGATTCACTGTTTTCTCAAGAATGGATTTGATTTCTCGATTTGATACCTCCACTTGACCATTTGTTTGTGGATGGTATGCAATGGACGTCTTGTGAGTCACATGATACCTCTTAAGCAATGCTCCTATGGTCGGGTTGCAAAAGTGCGTCCCTTTATCACTAATCAAGGCTCGTGGAATCCCGAACCTACAAAATATGTTAGACTTCACAAAATCCGCAACCACCTTAGCATCATCATTTCTAGTGGGCTTGGCTTCCACCACTTTGAGACATAATCAATTGAAAGTAAGATGTATTGAAAACCAAAAGAGTTTGGGAAAGGCCCCATAAAGTCAATACCCCATACATCAAAAATTACACAATACAAGATTGAAAATTGGGGCATTTCATTCCTTTGGGAAATATTTCCAACTCTTTGACAATTATCACAAGACTTACAAAAATGATATGAATCTCGATGTAAAGTAGGCCAGAAAAATCCACAATCAAGTATTTTGCAAGCTGTCCTCCTTGCTCCAAAATGCCCTCCACAAGCGTGGGAATGAAAAAAAAGTGAGAATGAGAAGTTATTTCTTCATCCGGGATACACCTTCTTATCACTTGATCCGAACAATGTTTCCATAAGTAGTCCCTAACATACCTTCTAGCATCACTCTTCAGCTTGTCTTTCTGTGCTTTTGAGAAATGAGAAGGAAAATGGTTAGAAACAAGATAATTCACAATATGAGCATACCATGGGTGTGAGCATCCAAGAGCAAACAAATGCTTATCCGGGAATTCCTCCCCGATTGGTTCCTTCCACGGCTTCTCCGAACTAGGCTCTAGATCATATGATGATACCAATCGACTCAAGTGATCTGCAACCAGGTTCTCTGTTCCCTTCTTATCTTTTACCTCTAAATCAAACTCACTTAACAACAAAATCCACCTTATCAATCTCGTCTTGGCTTCCTTCTTCGTCATTAGATGGCGAAGGGCTGCATGATCAATATAAACAATGACTTTGGTGCCGAGTAAGTAAGATCGAAACTTCTCTAAAGCATAGACCACATCTAATAACTCCTTTTGTGTGGTGGAGTAATTTCGCTGCGCTTCATTCAAAGTCATGGATGCATAGTAAATGGCATGAGGTATCTTTCCTACTCTTTTGCCCAAGCACGACCCCTACCGCATAATCACTTGCATCGCACATTATCTCAAAGGGCTTGGACCAATCTGGGGGTTGAACTATAGGGAGCTGAGACTAGCCTCCTCTTCAGCTCATCGAATGCTCTTTTGCAAGCTTCATCAACCACAAAATCAGCATCTTTCTGCAACAACCTGCATAAAGGAGATGAAATCTTCGAGAAATCCTTAATGAACCTGCGATAAAATCCTGCATGTCCAAGAAAAGATCGAATTTCTCCCCATTAGTCGGATAAGGTAGAGAATGAATAATGTCAATTTTTGCTTTATCAACTTCAATAACCTTTTCAGAGACTACATGACCCAAAACAATGCCCTGCTCGACCATAAAGTGACATTTTTCGGAGTTCAAAACAAGATTAGTTTCAATACATCGTCTAAGCACTAAAGTCAAATGGTCTAAGCAATTATCGAAGGAGTTTCCATGCACAGTAAAATCATCCATAAAAACTTCTCGAATTGCTCCATATACTCCGAGAAAATGCTTACCATACATCTTTGGAAAGTAGCGGGGGCATTACATAACCCAAAAGACATGCGTTTATACGCGAACGTGCCAAAAGGACACGTGAATGTGGTATTCTCCTGGTCTTCCGGTGCTATTGCCACCTGAAAATAGCCTGAATAGCCATCTAAGAAGCAATAAAATGAATGTCCAGCTAATCTTTCCAACATTTGGTCTATGAATGGCAATAGGAAATGGTCTTTTCTCGTTACCGCATTCAATCTACGGTAATCAATACAAACCCGCCACCCGTTTTGAATACGAGTGGGCACTAACTCTCCATCCTGATTTTCAACAACAGTTACTCTAGACTTCTTAGGAACAACTTGAGTGGGACTAACCCATTCACTATCAGAAATAGGATAAATCATACCTGCTTGGAGTAATTTCAAAATCTCGGCTTTCACCACCTCCATCATAGGTGGATTTAGCCGTCTCTGAGGCTGTCTCACCGGTTTTTCACCTTCTTCCAATAGAATTCGATGCATACATGTGGTAGGGCTTATTCCCTTAATGTCCGCAATAGTCCATCCAATTGCCTCTCGATGTTCCTTCAGCACTTTGATAAGTTTCTCCTCCTGTTCCTTGGTTAACTTACTCGATATAATCACTGGCAAAGTATTTTCATCACCAAGAAATGCATACTTCAAATGCTCGAGAAGTGATTTCAGCTACACAGTAGGTGCCTGCACAATAGATGGTAAAAGCTTGTCCCGAGGGACGGTTAGTGGAATCGGCCCTTTGAAAAGGAGGTGATAGGAAGTTTTTCATATTCTTCCAAAGCTTGAACCGCCTCCTGCAAGTTAGCACTCAAAACATATTCAACATTTTCATTATCCATACTATTTTCAAGAGCTACTTGAAGTTCGTCCTCACCATCCATCTCGAAAACTTCCCTTGAAGTAACATCAGCCACATCTATGGAATACCACGAGTGATCATCACTCGAGAATTTCATGGAATCATTAATATTAAACTCTACCATATTTCCATCAAATTCCATAGTCAAGCATCCACTATGCACATCAATTTTAGTCCTTGCGGTTTTTAAAAATGGCCTACTTAACAAGATAGGAGTAGCATGTTTATCATGTTCCATGTCAAGGACATAAAAATCAGCAGGAAAGATTAACTTATCAACTTTAACTAACACGTCCTCTACTATTCCCTTAGGATATGCATTAGAACGATCAGCTAACTGAATCACTACACCTGTTTCATGTAAGATACCAGGCTTTAAGGACTCATACAAAGAATAAGGAATTACATTAATTGAGGCACCTAAATCAAGCATGACTCTTTGAAACGTGGTGTTTCCTATCACACATGGTATAGTGAACATGCCCGGATCACTGCACTGTGAGGTAGTTTCTTTTGGAACATAGCGGATACATGTTCATTAGCTTTACCTTATGCACTCCCCTTAGTCTTTGCTTTCTTTTGTGGTACACATTTCTTTGAGGAATTTAGCATACCTAGGAATTTGTTTTAAAGCATCTAAAAGGGGAATGTTTACCTCACACTTACGAAAGACTTCGTAAATGTCCTTGTCACCTTCCTTCTGTCAAGTATCCTTTAGTGCCTCGGGGAATGGTGGACAACTAGCACATAACTTCCTGAATCTCGCCAATACTCATAAAAGGTTTCATTGTTATTTTGCTCGATGTTAATACATTTGTAAACTTTATTGCAACATGCAATGGGCCTGAACTCTGTAACTGATTCTGGGTTACTCACTTTAGGAAACATGGTAAGGATGGTACAATTAACCTCCTTGACTAATTTCCCGGACTCAAAGAAATCTTGCACTCATCAATCACAACAGGGCCTACAGTATCCCAAGCAGCCTTAAAAACTGCTATTAAACCCATCTGGACTTGGAGCTTTACTACTAGGAATAGAGAACATTGCACTCTTAATTTCCTCATCTGTAAAGTTCCTGCACAACATATCCACTTCCTCTTGAGCAATCGGAGGACCTCTATTCACAATCTCCTCTTAATGGGCATTCTCTCAAAGTTATCCTCCCCAGGAGCTTCTGATAATAATGCACAAAGGCATCACTCACTTGGCTAGGAGTATCACACCAGTCTACCTTTAATATCTCTGACTGCCAAAACTCTCTTATGAAAGTTCTAAGCTAATAGCTTGATGAAAGAATTTTGAATTTTCATCTCTCTCTTTAGCCCACCTACCACTGAGCTCTTTGTGACAGAAAGAAGAATAGGCTTTCCTCAGGCATATTACTCAAGTTGAGCTTTTTTCTCCTCAGCCTGCTTCTCCAAATCACCAGGAGCATCATGAAGACAGCTTTGTGCCCTACTAAACTCAGCTTCAACTGCTCTAAATCTCATAGCAATATCAGCATAGTCTCTCATATTCAACTCTTTCAGCTTCAACTTCAACTACAACTTTTTAATCAACTGAAACATTTTAGTACCCACACCCTACTCTGCCAAGCTTCACACACCACACTATGATAGGATTCATTCTGAAACCACAGATCAAAAATTTAAAGGTCTTTTTGCCCTTTTCCAGATGAAACTCAAAAGCAAATCAAGCTAGGGAATGATCAAAAGAGCCTTCAGGTTTATAGTGCACAAAGAATTTGGGAAGCAATCAACCCCAACCAGCTGTCTATTTTAGAAAACACCCTAGCCCCACCTGTTGTAACATAATCAAAGAGGACAAGTGGTTCAGTCTAAGACCGCCATGCGGCCCAATAAATTAAGGACACATGGCTCATCCTCCCCATGACACTTGGCGGCATTCAAGGGGATGACTTATGACCTCACTAAACTCAATAGAGGCCCAATTACTCCCAAAAGAAGGGAATAATCAGCCCAAATTCCCATAAGAGGAAGAGAATGATTGGTTAAGAGGCTCAAGGCAATAAAACTATGACAAGTGTCGCCTCCTCATTGCCCAACCAATCTCCCCTTCTATTTTAGGGTGCTCCTTTTCATGCACAAGCACTATAAATATTTCCTCAAAATCAGGTAAAAGAGGATCTCACCTACTCTTAAACTTACTCTGTTAAAATACATACTCGGTTTTATCTCTCTAGAATACTGACTTAAGCATCGGAGAGGAATAAAACCCAAACCTCTTGGTTGGTTTCCCTTTTTACCGGTTCCAAAACGAATCTACATCTCTACACAACCTCCCAAATTCATCAACCCCTAAACCTGTCCATCATCTAGACAAACCTTGTTTATGAAAAGTTTATAAACACATTTGCCGCTGTATGGCGTGGGACGTGGAGATGACAGATTGCAACTTGTCCAACCGAGGACAAAGATTGAGTGCTTATCTCATGTCAATTACACAGTCGATGATGAACGTCCACCTAGAGGACGAGATGAACCTCGTCAAAACGATCTACTCAGGCAGTTTTAAGTCCAATCTGCTCTTCCAGTCACTGCGCCTCATTTGGAGAATGCGCTAAACGAGTTCCAAGTCAAAATGGCCCAAGTCGTCCAGGAGCTGATTAAGTGCAATATGTTGTTCTTCAAGGTAGGCCCTCAGCCTGATTCTAGGCCTATTCCTAGAAAAGACACTCCAGGAGAATGTAGCTGGACCTAGTGGGGTTCGACGACCGGAAGCCTGAAGGTTGTCTAGTGGAAGGCAGCTTTGCCTGTAGTGAGTAACCTCGTCGTCTAGGCTGGAATCCGGTGGTCACCAATCCGGTGAACAGACCAGTGGAGGGTCGTCGGATGGAAACAGCGTCGTGGTGTTGCAGGCAAGGGTGGCGGCCCAACAAAGGTCAGCCACTCGTTCATACCTGTCATAGGATCCCACTCTGAGAATCGAGGAGTCGCACTATGAAGCAGGGAAGAACCCCGTCCATTCATGAGCCTCGCCAAGAGAGGACGGTGATTTAGCCCAACGTCTACCCAAGGACCTCCCGGCAGAATATTTATAGGCGAGGAGTCTCAGGAGGCTGTTCGTCCAATCCAGTTCTCATAGATGCAGGGAATGAAGTACCAGTCGACACGCCATGGAGCTTCGCATCGATTGCCAACGCCTTTCTCGGCGAAATCGTGGAAGCGCCTCCTTACCCTAAAGTTAAGCTGCCCACCGTTGATCTGTCGTTTGGCGGCATAACCCGATCCAGATGATCAGCATACAAACATCTGATGGCCGTCCAGGCTGTGGACGATGCTACCTGGTGTAAGAACTTCCCAGCTACCTCGAAAGGGGTTGCTCAGAAGTGGTTAACAATTTACCAGCAAATTCCATCAATAATTTTACGAGGTTGAGTTACTCACTTACTAGTCATTTTGTAGCCAATTGGCAGGAACAAAAACCAGTATTCATTTGGGGAAGATAGTCCAAGCCCCAAAAGAGCTTTGGAGAAGTTTTGTGAAGAGATTTAACCTTCAAGAGCTCTAGATCCACGATTTGAATGGTGGTGTAGCATTTGATGCATTCATTCGGGACTTCGTCTAGGAAGCTTCAAGTTCGATCTAGTCAAGAAAAAAGCAAGCACCTGGCTGAAGTTCTCAGAGGCCGAAGCCTTTTACATGCAACGGAGGTGTGTGCTGAAGCTAAACATGAGGTCTAAAAGCCCGAGGACCTGTTCAAAAACCTAAGAACAATCCTAAGAAGGCTGAGACCTGGGTAGTATCTTCAGGTACAACCCAGTCAAGAGAAAGAAAGGAAAGGGCTGTGTGTGCCGAGCCTATTGAGTTTAATAAGGATCAGTACTGTGTCCTTATCGAAATCAAGGATCAGCTTGACTGGAAGCCCCAGTTGTGAATGAAGATGCCTTACAAGAATTGAGGCAGAAGATGGTATTGTCACATCCACAAGGTTTTGGGCAGTGACCAATGGTGTGTAAACATTCAAGAGAGCATTGGAGCATCTTGCAAAGCAGGGAAAGATGGACCAGTATGTGTCTCGAGAAGGTGGTTTTCAAGAGAAGGATTTTCGTCAAAGTTTGATTAGTAGGAAAGTGTCAGCACTGGTGAAGATGTAGGTTTGGTTATCTCTGGCGGTTAACCGGGGGACCAAGTTGAGAGGACAGAAGTTTTAGGGTACAAAGCTCGGCATAGTGTTGCTAATAGGAAAATATGGTTGGGCCTCTTGGTGATGGTGAGTGAGGGTGATATGGTGAGATCGGAACCCCTCATGATGACCCTCTGGTCGTAGAGATGGGGATAGAGAACTTGAAGTACGAGGATCCCTATAGACACTGGCAGCTGGACTGCCATCATTAGCGCTGATTGCTTGTCACGACTCCAAGTTGGTGAGGGGACCTCCTTTCAGTCCATCATCCAATTATGGATTTGGGAGGAATCATTAATCCAGTAGGGAGGTGATTAGTTACCACGTCAGGTTGGGGGTTAGGCGAAGTCGAAGTAGGTGTATAAAATTCGTGGTTGTTGAAGAGTGGGCTGCGCATACTCGTAATTGTGGGACGTCCCTCTCTCAACAGTATTATGGCAGTCATTGTCATCCTCTGATGTTGATGAAGTTTGGGTGGATGGGAGGTTCTAGTCAGATCATCTATTCAAATATAAACCTACGGTCCTCTAACTAAGGTAGTCAGTGGTAGTAGTGGTCGGATCCACTAGCGGACAGGGTTTCTAAATCAATATTCAACCAATTCTGCTATTCCAGAGTAAATCAGAGAAGAATTAATTAAACTAATGGTTAAGCTGAGAAAGATGGGAAAAATCGTGGGTTTAACTCTTGTTGACTGAAACCTAGGGTATTAGGTCGGTCCACCATGCTTACACTAGTCAAACAAGGGCAACTACTACCAAAACCTAAATCAAGAGTCGGGGGATTAGAGCATATGTTGAGCTATGGTTAAGACTCAACGCTCTTAGTTGAACATAAACTGCATGTTCACTAACGTAATCAGAACTACTGATGTGTCCTAGACCTCATTATGGTAGGTCGGATCCGTGCAAACAACTATTAACCACAAGCAACCAATGAAATTGTACACTGGCATCAATTACTCAATAAGAACAAACCACCATCACAATCTCTCTAATCAAGCCCTAGAAATTCAGTGGTAAATCTAAATCACAATCATGGTATATCAATGGCTTTCCTATCTAACACCCTAGAAAGAGACATACTCACTCATAATCGAATTAACAACGACAAAAACTAATATGTAGCCCTAACAAGTGCATCTTGAGCGATCAAATAGATCAACTAAGCAATCAAGAATAACAAAAGAGATTAGGGTAAGAAAGAATACCAATTGACGGAAAGCAGGAACTTTTTGTTGAAATCGTAATGGTTTGATCACCTCTAAATTAATCTAAAGTGTTGGATGTAAACTAAGAACAATGAGAAATAAAACCAGTCTAAAGCAGTAAAAATTGAATTAAAGATGTCTCTCAATATGAGGGAAAAATACCTATCGTCCCCCTCAAATCTAATAAAACGGAAATTAAAAGTCGAAGTCCGCGTCATTATGCGCCACCCGATCGGGCCTGAGCACAGACCTGATCGGGCCGACGTACAAAACGTCTCAGCCTTGCGTTTCTTGGTCAGCGTATCAACAGCGCAGCTTCAATTAAATTTTATGGCCACCCGATCGAAGGCCAGGCGACAAACTGGGCCAGCAAACTCCTCTCACAAGCAGCATCACAACAAGAGCTATGACAGGCCACCCGATCGGGTCGGGCGGTGAACACCCGATTGGGCCTCGGCACCTGGTGTTCGCCTGATCCAGTCGAGGTATGCTCGCCCGATCGGGTCCGTAACTTCTATACCCGATCAGTGTATTTCGCTTGATCAGAGTACGGAAACCTCCTTTTTTGTCTCTTTGGCTCTCTAAACTTCACGTTTAGGGGTCTTGGGACCTCCCAAACTACTCATAGAACTCGTGAGCCTTCCTACGTGCCCCGTAACATCTCGTAAAGCTATGGTTGCTTTCAAATGGCTCGGGAATACGGAGAAAACTCCATAAAACCTGCAATTCAACACTAACCTACGACCCCACAACTACATCTGATAGTTAACACAAAAATAGCTCCCAAGAGCTCCAATGACGTTACAAATAACGCAAATAAAGGGGATAAGTCTATATAAATACGTGATATCAAACTCCACCAAACTAAACCTTTGCTTGTCCTCAAGCAAACAGAACATGAACATGGAATAGATTGCCTCACTTATAGATAAAAACAAATCAAAGCTCAAAACATTTTCAAGACTAAGAATCGTTCAAGTAAGCATAATTCAATTTTGGCTAATCAAATCCATCCAACCACCAATCATTCAAACAATTCATCAAAACTCAAGCATCCACAAGGCATACAAGTCCTAAAAAGGCTCTCACAAAGGGTGTCACTCCTCTCTATTTTTAGGCAGGCAAAGAATATGCCCGAACACTCACCAACCCGACCATAGGTACCCTTCCCACTCACACTCTCATGTGTTTAAGAAGGTTCAATGACGCTCATCCTAGTCACGTCGACTCAATGAGCAGAAATACTCTTTAACTTTGACAAACTGACTCGAAATCAATCAAATCAATCTAATGGGGCTTAGGTAAGAGTGTAGGGGATACTTTTGGGCAATGTGGTGGAAAAACCAAGAAAGGGGGAGCATGAATCATTCAAATAAGGCCTAGGATGGCCTACCTAACTCCCAACAATCACCATAAAACCATAGAAAGTAACCCTAACTCTTATAAATCAATGAAAAGCTCATAACAAACCCAATTTTCTAGCAATGAAGCGAATATTCCTTTATGAACGTACGTGAATGAAAGAACATGACTTCTTTTGAATTTTCATTTCATTTTTCTTTCATTTTTCTGAACTTCATTCACGCAACTCTGAACTTGCTTTTTTTTTCTTTTCTCTTTCTCACTCTCAAACCACAGCAAATACACTTTTAAATTCCTCAAAAACCAAACTAAAACCAACAAATCAATCTCAAACTCAACCCTTACAAAAGCTCCCCCAAGCTAGGCTTGGAATAATATCGAGTGAAGGCTTTGGGCTCATAATAGGGGTTTAAGTAACACGAAATAAGTCATTAGGCTCAGCGGGGCTAAGGAGGATAAAAGTATATATCAAAAAATCACCAGAAGCTCTAGAATAAGACAAAAGAACGCCTCTATCACAGCAAATGCTACAAATCATCTAAAATCAGACAAGTACGAAGTCAAAGTCAAGATCAATCCACTAAAGAGGAACTAACGCACAAGAATAGACTGGTATAATATGAATCCAATAGGCTACAAAGAGGCCTCACAAGTCTAGCAATTCAATTCAGCCATGCAGCACAAAGTGGTCTAATATAATCCAAAAATGCTCGAAATCATAAGCAATCAAACATCAAATCATAGCCTCAAGATCAAAAATGCCCAGCTATCCAGAAAATAAAGTCAAATCATTTTCAAATAGGCAACACAAGGGGCACAGGGAGGCAACTAAACCAGTCATGGGAACCATATTTTTTTGATTTTTTTCAGTATTTTTCGAAAGCGGTAAAACGATTCTAGAAAGCAGTAAAAGAGATAGGGAATACAAATAGAACTTCTCCCCCAAACTGAACTTGGCAGTGTCCTCAATGCCAAAAGATGATAAGGACTATGCTAAGAGGAAAAACAATGTTAGTACCCTCACTCTCGCTCACAAAAGAAGAAAAATAAAAAGAAAAGGAAAAGGGAAAGAAAAATACGGTTGCCTCTCGCACAGCGCTGGTTTATAAAAGGTCCCGCACGACCATAATCCTCCATCTCTCAAATAGGAGGGGCTTGCCAATGAGTGCCACCCTCATCAAAAATCTTTCTTCTCCAAAATGTTCTTGACTATGCCTCCAGACGGTGAGGCAACTTTTGAGTAGATTGGAACCTTCTCCACCCCTACTTCATCCAAAACCTTATCCCTGCAAAGATTGTTCAACATAGGTACCTTAACAGCGTTGGTTAGTTTAAGGCACTTTATCATCACCAACACTAAGAGTTAAAGACCCAGACTTGACATCAATTACAGCACCAGCAGTACACAAAAAATGGCCTACCCAAGATAATAGGAATCTAGGCATCCTCATCCATATCTAATACCACAAAATCAACGAGGAGTGTAGAATTTCCAAACAACAGGGAACGTCCTCTAAAACACCGAGAGGGTATTTTATAGAACTGATCCTCCATCTGTAGAGTGATTTGTGTGCATTTAAGTACTCCCATGTTCCAGTTTCTCAAAAACAGATAATGGCATAACAGAAACAGAAGCACCTAAATCACATAAAGCCTTGTCAATAAAAAAACGGTCCAAGATGGCAGGGTATAGAAAAACTACCAGGATCATAACTTTGGTGGGGTTTTTATTTTGGATAAAAGCACTACACTCTTCAGTAAGAGCGACACGTTCTACCCCACCAAAGTCTCTTTTCTTAATGATGTATGCTTTCAGAAATTTGGCATAAACAGGCACCTGGGTAATTAAATCTGTGAATGGAATTGTTACCTCAAGGTTCTTGACCATAGCCAAGAACTTACCAAACTGCTGATCAACCTTGGATTGTTGCATCCTGTGAGGAAAAGGTAGCCTTGGTGTAAGGCGTTTTAGAAACCTTCTCCTTTTTCTTCCCTGTTTGTTCAGCTTCTGAAGACAAATCGACTTCAGACGTCGAATTCTTCCTGTTTCCTTCCTCCACCACCCTCTTCTTCCCTGCAGTTAGGGTAACCTCATCAACAAGCACTGGAGGAGCATGTAAGCAATGCCACTACGAAAAGTGATGGCATTCACATGTTCTCGGGGCGGGTTGCCCTGGCAAATTGTCCCTGCTGCCTCTGTGCATTAGTTTCTGCCAATTGAGCAACTTGAGCCTCAAGAAGTTGGATGTGCTTCTCTTGGGCCCTCCTTGCTTCCTCTTCAGCCTCGTGTTTCTTCATTTTCCTTTTGCATAGACAATATCAGTTTCATCAGTTCGAATTGCTTGGCTCTTGTGGGTTGTTGTTTTGTGGAGGTGGGGTGTGGAAATTTTGTGGAATTTGGAAGTTATTGGGATGATGGAAGTTTTGTGGTGGTGGTCTTTGAAAATGTTGTGGGGTTTGATGGTATGAGGGTTTAGGATAGTTTTGTGGAGGTGTAGGTTGATAGTTTTGTGGGTTTTGGTAGTTATGTGAAGGGGAAAGGTTTGTGGTCTTTGTTGAAAGGCATTGGCCTGCTCCATCAAAAATTGACTGAACTGACAGTCATGCCCAAGGGACCCTAAACACCACATACCTCGCAGTAAGATGAGGTAATGGGTGCTACTGCAGACATAGCATTGATGCCCAAAGGTGGAGGTGTCGAACTAGAGACTTCATTAGCTGCTGAGTCAGTTGCGCCATCACAGGGTAAGCAATGAAATAGCGTCAACTTCAAGTACCTTCTTGGTCAAACTCCTAGATGATGAATGGTCATTGGCTGCAAGATTTGATATGAATTCATAACCCACATGACTGCCTTGTCTAAAAACACTCCTCCTGCAGACGAATCAACAATACACTTCGTCTGAGGCTGCAGACCATTGTAGAATGTCTGCGTCAGGGAAAAGGTATCCATATTGTGGTGTGGACACTCTCTCTGTAGATCTTTAAGCTTTAGCCCACCTTCCCATAATGTTTCATCAGGCTCTTGGAAACGTGGCTAGTTTATTCGATTTCTGCTGTTTTAGTAGGTGGGTAATACTCTCTCAGAAATGCAGCAGAAATCTCACTCCATTCAGTTTCCTTCACATCGTTCAACCACTTCTTGGCTCTATCTCTCAAAGAAAACTCGAACAACATGACTTTCAGCTGATCTGGAGTGACGAAAGCATGTTTAACGGTTCGACAAAGTTGTTAAAACCGTTGCAGATGGTTT